>OX243977.1:0-715000 GCA_945859745.1 Synanthedon formicaeformis
GGGGCACCGCGCCACCAGCTCTCACCACCACCGCAGCGGAGTCGTCCAGGTCCCCCAACCAGTTGGGACTCTGAGGGACCATGTAAGGCTCCGCCACTACCGCCAGGTGAATGTCCCACCCCGCCATGGACTGGCACAGTAAATCCTGTGCCCCGGCGGAGTGGTTTATGTTCGCCTGAAGGAACCTAGTGGCGGGCTTACTGGGCATTAGAGGTGTCCATGGTCTCCTCCACTGCGGCGGGGGTTGCCCTCGCACTGTCTACAGGTTTGGTCACCATGAGGCGACCCTTGGTGGCAGGGGGAGAGCAGCTCATCCCCCCCATGCGGTGCCCAGAAGGTAGGCCAGCGTCAGCACACACGGCGCAGCGATACGCCGCCTCACACTCAACGGCGGAATGCCCTTCCAGTCCGCATCGGAAGCACAGTCCGCTGCGGTCCTTTTTGGACGGGCATCTGACCACCGGGTGGCCGAGCCCCATGCACCTGAAGCAGCGCATAGGGCGCTGCTCGATCAGTTGGATAGAGGCGGAACTCCATCCGACTGTTAGACGGCCCCCGGTGACCAGCTTCCTGACGGCGTCAATAGGGCACGAGGCGAAAGCCGAGCCTACTCCCCTGATCCCGGAGTGGATCTTCCCCACCCTGATGTGTTCAGGGGGGCACTTCGCACTCAGGGCCAGGGCAGTCCTGAGATCTTCAGCCGACACCGAGTCATCGAGGCCGTTGACCCGGATGTCGGCCGTCTTTACTGGGCGCGAGACTTTCGCCTCGTCGCCCAGTGCCTCACTCATTTGAGCCGCCAGTTTGTCCGCCTGAGCGGGTGTTGTCCCTTTAGGGAGCTCCAATATACGTGCCCCCGTGACGCCCGTTCGGAATTGCGCGGGACCAATTCCTAGGGCGTCCAGGGACACTGTCGCCTTTGTCTTTGCAATAGCCGCGCTGTAGGTGGCGCCCTTTTTAACCGCTTCCGGTTTGAGGGCCACCACCACGGCCAGCTTCCTCGGCTCCTTTGGGAGCTTTGGTTCTCTTTGGGTTTTTGCCACAGGTTTAGCCGGGGTGGCGGGAGCGCGCTTTTTTCGCCGCACCACCTCCGACCATGACCCACCAGCACCGCCGATCGCATCTGGTGCAGTCGACGGCCCATCCAGAGGCTCAGGAGCCTTAGGGGCCTTAAGGGCCTTAGCCGCCTTGACGGGTCTCGCCTTTTTAGGCAAGATGGCCGGAGGGGCAAGGGTCGTCACCGACTCCCCTTGCGAGGCCGCAGCACGTGCCGCTGCTCGGCGGTCCGGCATTATTGACGGCCGGGTCTGTTGGGTTGGGAGCAGCCTCCCGTCCACCTCCAGGCCATCAAGGCGAGCACTCACAAGGCCGCCCACATGGCTTAATATTTCCCCTTGGAGTGAGGCCATGGCCTCCAAAAATTCCGCCCGCGACAGCGACTGTGATTCAGCCGCTGTCATGGGCGTCTCCCTTCCCAGATCCAGAGGCGCCAAGGCCTCGGGTTGGGGCCGGGGCCTCCCCGGCCGATCCCGCTTGATGGCCGCCAATTCCAATTCGATGGCGGTCAGCCTTCCCTTGAGGCGCTTGTTCTCCGCCTTTGTTTGGCGGAGCTCCTCGGAGGTCTTCTTATTGACTACCTTCTTGAGGATATCCATCAGTCCGGTAGCACCTTTCTTTAAGTCTCGTACAGCCGTGCCCTTAAGGTTGCCCGACTTCCGGGCAACCTCAAGGATCATAGAGACCAATGCCTCAGCCTCAATCGTCAGATTAGTGACGGAGTTCGACGGAGATGACGAATCCATCGAGAGGAACTCGTCCCCCGATGAGTCGGACTCCATGCCGCGAAGTTCTCGGCGGGCCTGCGATAGACCAACGTCATGTCCGAGAGGGTTAGCTCGGCTTTTTCTTCCCTTTGGGATCTTGGGGGGGCCCGAAGGACCCTCAGAAGACTCCGATGCATCGGAGTGACGGGAGGAATAAAATTTACTCCCTCCGCTCGTCACCGAAGAGTGCCGGGAGGACCCAGCGGCACTCTCCTCCCTCAATGCAGCACGCTTTCGCGTCTGCGACCGCGTACTGATCACCGGAGTAGGAAAAAGTGACTCCTCTTCGTCTTTCGGGTTGGACCGATGGGTCCCCGCGGAGTCCGACATGGCCGAAATGGCCCTGCCGGCCTCCAAGGGGTAGTAAACGTCCACCCCTACAAGAGGGGGGACAGAAAAGCCCTAAGGCACCAAATCAACAACAAGTAAGATGAGTTTTCCTAAAAATAGGAAAACAGTAATCTTAATAAAAATTGAACCGGAAAAGCTAGGCACACCAAATCTAGACTGACTGCAAGAGCTCCCGAAGGCGCGTCTTCCTAGTCAGCCCGTAATGAGGAATGCTCAACAATAACGGAGAAAACAACAAAAATTAACAAAAACCTTAAAAAACTAACAACAAAAACAGCGATAACAACAAAACAACAAAAGGTACCTAAAAAAGAATTAGGCAGGACGAAAGCGGCCCCGAAGGAGCTTCTTTCGTCCTTAATCGGCGATAAAATCCGTTCACGGGAACGAAAGTTATCGCCGATTTTAACCTTTTTCAATCTTGGTAAAAAACAACAAAATCAACAATATCTTTAACAACAACAACAATCACGAACAACGGTTTCGGCAATCTGAAAGAGCCTTGAAAAAGGCTTCAAACAAGATGCGTTGCACCGCAGAGCGCAGAAAGGCACCGGAGATAAACGACTTCAAAATTTGTGAATTTCGAGCAACCTAACCTAACCTAACCTAACCTAACCTAACCTAACCTAACCTAACCTAACCTAACCTAACCTAACCTAACCTAACCTAACCTAACCTAACCTAACCTAACCTAACCTAACCTAACCTAACCTAACCTAACCTAACCTAACCTAACCTAACCTAACCTAACCTAACCTAACCTAACCTAACCTAACCTAACCTAACCTAACCTAACCTAACCTAACCTAACCTAACCTAACCTAACCTAACCTAACCTAACCTAACCTAACCTAACCTAACCTAACCTAACCTAACCTAACCTAACCTAACCTAACCTAACCTAACCTAACCTAACCTAACCTAACCTAACCTAACCTAACCTAACCTAACCTAACCTAACCTAACCTAACCTAACCTAACCTAACCTAACCTAACCTAACCTAACCTAACCTAACCTAACCTAACCTAACCTAACCTAACCTAACCTAACCTAACCTAACCTAACCTAACCTAACCTAACCTAACCTAACCTAACCTAACCTAACCTAACCTAACCTAACCTAACCTAACCTAACCTAACCTAACCTAACCTAACCTAACCTAACCTAACCTAACCTAACCTAACCTAACCTAACCTAACCTAACCTAACCTAACCTAACCTAACCTAACCTAACCTAACCTAACCTAACCTAACCTAACCTAACCTAACCTAACCTAACCTAACCTAACCTAACCTAACCTAACCTAACCTAACCTAACCTAACCTAACCTAACCTAACCTAACCTAACCTAACCTAACCTAACCTAACCTAACCTAACCTAACCTAACCTAACCTAACCTAACCTAACCTAACCTAACCTAACCTAACCTAACCTAACCTAACCTAACCTAACCTAACCTAACCTAACCTAACCTAACCTAACCTAACCTAACCTAACCTAACCTAACCTAACCTAACCTAACCTAACCTAACCTAACCTAACCTAACCTAACCTAACCTAACCTAACCTAACCTAACCTAACCTAACCTAACCTAACCTAACCTAACCTAACCTAACCTTTTTTTTTTTTTTTTTTTTTGACGAGGAGAAATCCTTTTATTGATCCCCTGCCGCTGGCTAGACGGCAGGGGTATGTGGGGGTCGACCAGCCTACTCCGCCGCATGCAGGTTGCAGGCGGAACTGGCCCCTACCCACTAAAACTCCCCGGTGCCTCCTTGTCCTTTGAGCAGGGTGGACCGGGTTCTGCCGAGGCAACAACTCCGATCCACCCCAGGACAGCCTAGTCATTTCTGACTAGGCTAACGCCAAGGGGGGATTGCCCAGAGACACCCAGGCAATCCCCAGACGGGGAGACCTTGTGCAGGCACACATGGCTGGCCAGCCATGTGCGCAGGTCCCCCTTGGACATTTAAAGACGGGCTTGGTACGCCCGCCTTCTCCTGCCCAGCCGTCTACGTCTGAGGGAAGCGGGACCAGCCGCTTCCTCCCGCTCCCTCTCAGCATCCTCCTTCTGCGAAATTACTTTTTCGCAAAAGGAGGCCACTGCTTTCCAGGCAGTCTCGCTATCAAGCATGGCTACGACCATGCTTGACAGCGAGACGTCACCACCGCCCAACGCCGCTCTCAGCTCGCTGCGCTGGGGTATCCAGGCCGAGCACACTTGTAACGTATGCTCGGCCGTGTCGTCCTGTTCGCCGCAGTGGTGGCACTGCGGCGTTTCCTCTCTTTTTATTTTGTACAGATAATGACCGAAGCAGCCGTGCCCGGTCATTATCTGTACCATTCGGAAGGTGAGTTCCCCTTTTCGGCGTTTCAACCTAACCTAACCTAACCTAACCTAACCTAACCTAACCTAACCTAACCTAACCTAACCTAACCTAACCTAACCTAACCTAACCTAACCTAACCTAACCTAACCTAACCTAACCTAACCTAACCAGTCTCTGTTGCACGCTAGCAGTGAGCGGACGCAAGCAAAAGCCCTAAAAAGTGCTCCGCGAGGCAAAAAAAAAAAACCCTTAAAAATCGACCGTGCGTGTGTTTTAAGTGCAAAAATCGATTGCAATACATCAATCGACGCGGCTCATCGCGGGCAACACGGGGGTGTTTTCCGTTTTGAAATAGGACGAAAATTGAGCCCAATATCGATTTTTGAAGTTTGAAAAAAAGTGTCGAAAAAACTTTGCGTGAAAACGCTGTAAGATTTTCAGCGGTGACCTGTGTATCGGCTAGTACCATCGGATAGCCGGTACTTTACTCTTATTTGTCCCGAAGAAATTGGATTTTTCCGGTGTCTGGATCCGGAGATACAAGCACTTTTTCCAAGGACCCAAAAGTTGGGTCCCCCTAAAGGGTCCCGTAAAAATCAACAAAAGTGACCGGAGGCAGCGGATGGACCAGGCGGTCACACCAGTGAAAAAATTTTGAATTTTGGCCCACGGAGTCCGGAGAAATCACTAGTTTGGTTTCTCCGGAAAAAGCAGTGTTTTTGGGAATTTGTTTTCCGACAACCGTAAAGTGCGCGAGGAAACGGAATACATAGCGGTGTGCAGTGTTTCGTGATCTATTTTTTAGTCCAAAAATCAGAATTTTAGCTCCAAAAACATCCGAGATATAAACAAAAACAAACAGTGAGTAAATTGATAAAAATCCGTTTCGTAATTACCAAATTAAATAAAACTTTTTCAAAATTTAATATATATCGTGCTAAGTGATATCATTCGAAAGAGAATCTCGAAAAAAGGATAACAGTGAAAAAACCAGTGAAATCGAGCTTATGGCTATAACGTCATAAGCCATCAAAGTTTTGTTAAATCCGCACTACTGCGGTGCTTATCGCGTTGTACAGGAGCGTCGGATTAAGAAGACAAGCACACCATTGGATTCCTCGCAGAAAGTTGGTCTAGAAAACATAGGCAACTCCAGGTTCGGACCCAGCGGGAGCAGGGAATACCCGAAAAACAGATATTGTTGTCATTCCAGGTCGATCTAGCGGCATACTATCGCCTGCACCAGGGTGTGTCCGTCGGATTAAACTTGAACGCCTTTAAACGCTTATAACTTTTTAACTAATAGCGCTAAAATCCGACGCGACATATCATTAGATTTGGAAAATTACCACCTTTTTTCCCGACTTGGATGATAGCACTATTTGTGCATTCGGCTTCACCTGTAAAAAATTAAAAAACCTACCAATTCCTTTGTCCTTGGTGGTACACAGACGTGCGATACGTCGTTGGATAGGCCTCGACGAGACCTATTCAGGGACCTACCGCACTTGACTGGTGCCACACCCGGCTTCGTCTGAGAATTTTTACAAAACTATTTTGGCTGTTAATTATACGAAATTCAAAATTTTTCTTCCAAATTTTCCTTAGGCCGGATCCCTTTCCTTAAGACCCTTCCTTCCCCCGTATTTGGCTACCCCCTCTCCCCCCAAAATTTGCTGGGTGTCTCTGCGACCGTTGGTCCGATTAAGGATTCTGACCAAATCCAAAACGGAGACTTAGGTTAAGTTAGTTAAGTTAGTTATTAAGTTTTACTAGGCTTATTAGACTAGTTGTTCAACTAGTACTAATTAAGTTTTATTTTAACAATTTGACTGAGCCTCTTTACAGCTCATACTTATTTTAACTTTATTTATTGACTCTAATTGTATATAATATTGATTATTATTTTTAAACTGACATCGACGGTGATTTATTTCATTGTAAAAATTTTATTTGTTATTGTAGTCTTGGCATTGTATATTATTTTAAAAAGGTTTTATTGTATGTGACAGTATATGAATATAGATTGACTACAATTTAAATTATATTTTAACTGTGAATAATATAGACCATTATTATTCACCTTATGTTCTGAATTGTCATTGTCATTATTATTGTTTTATTTTAAAAAATTTTAATTATAGTGTTAGGCTAAGTTTTAAATTGGAATTTTATTTACTTTATTGACTAGTGAGTTAGGTATAAATTGTATTGCTAGGTTGAGATTTTAACTGATAATTAATATTGACTCAACGACCCTAAATATATCTATATGGACTGAATTGAGCATTTGAATTTTATAATATTGTATAGTACTTGTACCTATCATTGTGTTTGCTATTTTGTTATTGACATGTATATATTATTTACCACTACTCAAATTGTTCTTTTATTCTAATAACTCATTGCAATTTATACTTTAATTTTACTAGCTTAAGTTTTATTGATGAGCCTTTATACAGCTCTCTGTTATTGAAAGTCGGCGAGTCACCTTTGACCTTTAGACAACATAAAATCGCCGTGAGCCATTTGGACGTAAGTCCATTTGGACTTAAGCTTTTTTAGGTTGTTATTTTTAACTTTATTCTGTTGTTTAATTTAAATGTATATACAACATTGAGTATTATTGAAACTGATACTGATGGTGTTTAATATATTGAAAAATTTTATTTGTTTATTGTAGTTATGACATTGCATATTATTTTAAAAAAGTATTATTGTGTGTGACTTGTATGAATATAGATAGACTAATACTTTATATTTAACTAATGTTTTAACTGTAAATAATATCAACGATTATTATTTACCTTATATCCTGAATTGTCATTACTACTATTTTAATTTGAAAAATTGAATTTTATTGTTAGGCTAAGTTTTGACTGATATTTGTTTTAATTTATTGACTTGTAAGTTAGGTAATAATTGTATCATTAGGTTAAGCTTTCAATTGATAGTTAACATTGACTTGTCAACCACAACTGTACCTATATAGACTGAGCTATACAGCTCATATCATACTAGTGTAAATAAATAATCTTATTTGAACCTTGTAAATTGTCCTACTTATACATATTATTGTGTCTATTATTTTATTGATTTTATTTACTGTACAATTTTGCTTGACACTATTTGACTACTTAATTGATGGTACTGACTTGTCATATATATTTTAAAAAATTTATGTAATTTAAATTGATCTTAATCTTAAAACTTCAAATTTAAATTTGAATTAATATTTGATATGTTACTTAATAATTGAAATTAATTATTGTATTTTACCTATAGTTTAAGTTTTAATTCTCTTTTATTTTTGACAAGCCCCTTTACAGCTGTCTAGTATTGAGACCGACGTTCTCAGCCAACTGAGCCCGAGTTGGGAAGTGTAGTAGGTACTTGTACTGGAGACATTGGCCAATCAATTTGGACCACAGATTTTCATACTTATAATATAAATTCGGACCCCCAGGACCACTTGGGCCCCCAATATTCTTGAGTCACTAGGACTTTTCTAGGTCGCTGAGCTTCTTTAGAGAGCCACTCGGGTTGAGTTGGATATATTTTAAATATTTTATTGACTGAATTTTATTAGTTTTAAATTTATGACGAGCCCCTATACAGCAAATTAGTTTTAATATTGTTGACAAGCCCCTCTACAGCTTAGCTAGTATTAGTTAAACGAGGCCACTATACAGCCGATTTTAACTCAAGGACAACAATCCCTCCACAATATGATACGGTCTCCAGCGGCGGATCGAGCAGGTCCGGCTAAGACCGGGAAGACCCAGGAGACTCCGCCTCCGCTGCCGAGTGTCAGGAAGAGCATAGGGGAATGGGAGACAGGTAGGATCTCCATCTCTCCCCTGGCCCCGGCAGCGAGCACGGCGAGGGCCACCCAAAAAATTGAGTATCCAGATAGGGTCACTGAGGCGAGGGCTTGCCTTAATAAGGCAAAGCTCAGCCTCAGTGCCTCTAGGAATATAAAGACCGACTTGAAGAATAATATACTCCAGGCCGTCGACCGGCTCTTCGCTTTAGTGAAGGAGGCGGAGGCTCCTGGGAAAAATAATAAGAAAGCCGGGCCGGGAAGGGAGGAGGTTAAACTTCCTTCTTCCCCGGCTCGCGCAGCACAGACAGACATAATATTGGCTGCATTAGAAAAACATTCAGACCTACTGAAAGCCAACGAAGCCGTAATAAAAGACCACACGGAATTGATTAAAAAGCTCAAAGAAGAAGTGAACGTGGCAAAAACTGTCGGTCCTGCACGATCTTATGCGGAGGCCGTAGGGCGGCCCATAACAGAAAAGCCGACACTGCACTCGGTGGTCGTGACGTCGGAAGACGCCACGGACACCGGGGAGCAGGTGTTGGGGAAAATTAGGGAGGCCGTAAACGCTAAGGATGGCTGGGTTAGGGTTGAAAGGGTACGGAAAGGAAAAGATAGGAAAATAATCATGAGTTGTAGCACGGAGGAAGATAGAAGAAAAATAAAGGATAAGATTGAAAAATCGGGTAAACGACTTCTTTGCGGCGAGGTCGAGAACAGGGACCCGCTGCTGATCCTTTGGGACGTCCTACTAGTAAATAGCGACGAGGACGTCCTAAAGGCTATCAGAAATCAGAATAGGTCCTTGTTCGAAGGCCTCGACGAAAAGAAGTCGAGTATGAAAGTGAAATATAGAAGGAAAGCAAGGAACCCGCTCACTGGGCACATCGTGCTGAGCACCTCCCCGGAGGTGTGGAAGAGGGCGACTGAGCTCGGGGTCCTGCACGTTGACTTACAACGTGTCAGGGTCGCGGATCAGTCGCCCTTGGTCCAGTGCTCGAGATGCCTGGGCTATGGCCACAGCAAAAGGTTCTGCACGATGGGGGAGGACCTGTGCAGCCACTGCGGGGGACAACATCTGAAGATGGAGTGCCCCGAGTGGAGAGCGGGTGCTCCCCCAGCGTGCCACAACTGTGCTGTGGCCAAGCTCGGGAATCGCGGGCACAACGCGTTCAGCTCGGCGTGCCCGGTGAGATTGAAATGGGATGCCATCGCGCGCTCTGCCACTCAGTATTGCTAAGGGCGCCCCTGGCGAAGGCCGCACCTACGGGCTCTTGCAAGTCAATTTGCAACGAAGCCGACTAGCCACCTCCGAGCTCCTAGTGGAGGCAGAGAAGAGGGGAACAGCCGTAGCACTCCTTCAGGAACCCTATGTGGGGGCGGCTGGCACGGTTCGGGGTCGGAGGGGGATGCGGGTCTTCCAGAACTCCACGCCTGAAGAGGGTACTGTTAAGGCTGCTATCGTAGTTTTCGATAGCAGTCTTAAAATCATACAGTACCCAGAACTCACCACCAATAACATCGTGGTGGTGGGGATAAGGATGGGGCGCTGGACGATCACGCTCACCTCCTTTTACTTTGAGCCGGACCAGCCAATTGAACCCTACATTGGGTGCCTGAAGAGGGTGGAGGCTGTACTGGGGGCTGGGAGATGGTTGGTCGGTGGAGATGCGAATGCAAAGAGTCCGTGGTGGGGCAGCGATAGGATCGATTCGAGGGGGGAAGAGCTTTCAGGCAGTCTGGAGGAGCTTGGCCTCGAAATTCTGAACGTCGGAGACGCTCCGACATTCGACACAGTCCGAGGGGGGCGGCGTTTCTGTAGTCATGTGGACGTCACTGCATGCTCACATGACTTATTGGACCTGGTGGAGGGCTGGAAGGTCCTCAATGATTTGACAGGTTCCGACCATAACGGCATCGCATTCAGGCTGAACCTCGGACCCTCCCGAGAAATGGAAGTGGTCAGAACGACCAGAAAGTACAACACCCATAAAGCAGATTGGGAAAAATTTAGGACCAAAATTTTAGAACTCATTGAACAATATGAAATTAAAGAGGGTGTTGTACCGGATAGGGAACAGACAATTTCGGCCGTACAAAATTATACAAAATTAGTAATCGAGGCGTCGGACCATGCCATTCCAAGGAAGGGGACGAGGGAAAAGCTGGCGTTGCCGTGGTGGTCGCAGGACCTGGAAATCTTGAAGAAGGAGGTCGCCACCAGGAAAAATAGAATCAGGAACGCCGCACCCATCCGACGGTCGTTTGTCGTTGAGCAGTACGTCCAGAAGAAGGCGGAGTATGAGCAGGCCGTGAGGCAGGCTCAGACAGACTCCTGGAAGTCCTTCTGCGAGCGACAGAGTGGCGAGAGCGTGTGGGATGGTATCTACAGAGTGATTGGTAGAACGGCAGTCAGGGAGGAGGACCCGCCGCTGGTTCGGGACGGAAGGGTTCTCGACGCGAGGGAATCGGCGGAGTGGCTTGCGGAGGTGTTCTACCCGAAAGACCACGCGACTTCGGATGAAGGAATTCACCGCCAGATCAGAGCGGAGGCGGACGGGGTGAACGTGGGGGAGCAAGACTCGCCCTGCGACCCCCCGTTCACGCTGACCGAGCTGGAGATGGCGGTGAAGTCCTTCAATCCGAAGAAGGCCCCCGGTTCCGATGGGCTCACTGCCGACATCTGCGCCAGGGCCATCGGCTGTAACCCCAAAGCTTTTTTGGGGTTACTGAACAGCTGTATGGCCCACCATATCTTTCCAAAGATATGGAAGGAAGCGGCAGTGATTGTTCTTCGGAAACCGGGGAGGGATAGCTACACCGTCCCCAAGTCGTTCCGACCTATTGGACTGCTGCCCGTGCTTGGAAAAGTATATGAGAAAATGCTAGTGGCTCGCCTCAAACACCATCTTTTGCCGGGGATCAGCGACCGCCAGTATGGCTTTGTGCCCCAGAAGAGCACCGAAGGCGCCCTCTATGACCTAATGTCGCGAATCTATAGTAAACTTGATAACAAGAAAATTATAGTATTGGTGTCATTGGACATAGAGGGGGCCTTCGACAGCGTCTGGTGGCCTATGGTCAGAGTCAGACTGGCGGAGGCTGGATGCCCGGTGAATCTGAGGCGAGTCTTTGACAGCTACCTCGCCGACAGGACGGTTAACGTCAGATACTGCGGCGAGGTTCATAATGCTGAGCCAAGCAGGGGCTGCATCCAAGGGTCAATAGCCGGACCCTTGCTCTGGAACCTGACGCTCGACCCGTTGCTGCGGAGCCTGGACGGTAGAGGCGTCTACTGCCAGGCTTTCGCGGACGACGTGGTCCTCGTCTTTGATGGAGACAGAGCACTCCAGATAGAGCAAAATGCCAATGCCACTCTCGCGCATGTTCTGGAGTGGGGTGTCAAAAATAAGCTGAGGTTCGCACCAGGCAAGACTAATGCCATGGTGCTGACCAGAAAGCTTAAGTTTGACACGCCACGACTTACCATGGGCGGGATTGACATTGCCATGACGGACAGAATCAAATTGCTGGGACTTACCATAGACAGGGGTCTCACCTTCAAGGACCACGTGAAAAATGTGACCAAGAAGGCCCTCGGGGTCTATAAGCAGCTCGGGAGGGCAGCTAAAGTCAGCTGGGGTCTCCATCCCGAGGTTGTTCGCTCCATTTACATCGCCGCGGTGGAGCCAATAATCACCTACTCTGCGAGTGCGTGGGCACCCGCCACTCGCAGAGTGGGGATTATGCGGATCTTGAACGCTGTGCAACGGGGTTTTGCGCAGAAAATCTGCAGAGCCTACCGAACGGTGTCCCTGAACTCAGCTTTACTACTGGCTGGGATACTCCCCCTTGACTTGCGAGTTCGCGAGGCTGCCTCACTGTACGAGGCCAAGAGGGGAGTACCGCAGCCTGGGCTCGGGGACAGGGTCATCGAGCGGGGGGTTCTTGCGATCGAGGCTCCCCACCCCGCCGAACTGGCTAACCTTGAGTTCGGAAGCCTGGCGGACGAGGACGAGCTAAATGCAAACAGCGACTACCACCTTCGCATCTTTACGGACGGCAGCAAGATTGAGGGTCGGGTTGGCGCCGCTCTATCCTTATGGAAGGGCGACGCCGAAACCAGGGCCGTCAAGCTTGGTCTGCCGCCGTACTGTACCGTCTACCAGGCAGAGCTCTTGGCGCTATGTGAGGCGTCGAGGATAGCTCTCGGTCGCAGCGAAACTACCGTTGCAATTTACAGTGATTCAAGGTCCGCATTGCAGTCTGTCGCGGCGAGTAAATGTCTGCACCCTCTAGCAGCTGAGACTAGAGCAAACTTGGCAAAGATCTACAAGAAAGACAGAATAATAAAACTATTCTGGATCAAAGCGCACGCTGGTCTAGAGGGGAATGAAAGGGCGGACTGCCTCGCGAGGGAGGCCGCACTGAAATGTAAGCGTAGGCCGGCGTACGACCTGTGTCCGGTCTCATTTGTCAAGCGGTGCATCCGAATGCGCTCGCTTGACGAATGGGACCAAAGATACAGGGACGGCGCTACGGCCAGCATTACAAAGCTGTTCTTCCCTCGAGCCATAGAAGCCTATAAGACCCTGAGGAAGGTGAGACTTGAAGGTGTTATGACCCAGGTTTTAACGGGGCACGGTGGGTTCTCCGAGTACTTGCATCGGTTCAAGCGCAAGGAGAGCCCATCGTGCATTTGTTCCAGCAATGATGAGGATGTCCCGCATGTTCTGCTGGAGTGCCCGGTCTTCGCCAAGGAAAGGATGGAGCTGGAGTACGAGATGGATATGCAAGTGTGCCCAGCCAACCTCAACGCGTTGATTACGAGCAGCCAAAGACAGAAATTTATAGAATATTGCAAGAGCGTAGCAACTAGGGTGATTAGTAGGAATAAAACATAAGATAGTAGTCTTCAAATTGAAATGTAAATACTTAATATATTATACACAAATATTTAACCAGTTTTAATTACCAAATGTTTTAATTGTTTAATAATTCTTTTATTTTCTATAATGTCAAAATATTTTAAATTTTACCAATGTATTTAATGTTTTAAATTTTTATAATTTCTATAATGTTTTAAATTATTTTAAATTTTATCAATGTATTTTAATGTTTTAATTTCTATAATTCTTTTAAATTTATAACATTTTAATTATTTTTAAAAATTTTATCAATGTATTAATGTTTTAACCTTTTATATTTTATTTGATATGTTGCAATTATTTATTATTATTATTGTCAGTGTTTAATGTTCTAATGTTTTATGTGTATAATATGAGCCTTGTGTACGATTATTTGACTACAAACCCTAAATGTTAATAATAAAGAAAAGAATAGATATAAGGATAGTTAGCAGATTAGCAAATAGGCGGGCATCCCACCCGCTATAGTGTGAATGAGAGATGAATGTTAGAAAGAACCGGTATGAAGGATGAAAGTGCGAGAAGAATACAAGCGAGAACTGGTATGAAAGAGTAAAGTTAATATAGGCTACGACCTTGCGTCGGAGGGGTTAGCAATAAAAAAAAAAAAAAAAAAAAAAAAAAAAAAAAAAAAAAAAAAACCTAACCTAACCTAACCTAACCTAACCTAACCTAACCTAACCTAACCTAACCTAACCTAACCTAACCTAACCTAACCTAACCTAACCTAACCTAACCTAACCTAACCTAACCTAACCTAACCTAACCTAACCTAACCTAACCTAACCTAACCTAACCTAACCTAACCTAACCTAACCTAACCTAACCTAACCAACGCTGTGCAGCGGGGTTTTGCGCAGAAAATCTGCAGAGCCTACCGAACGGTGTCCCTGAACTCAGCTTTACTACTGGCTGGGATACTCCCCCTTGACTTGCGAGTCCGCGAGGCTGCCTCACTGTACGAGGCCAAGAGGGGAGTACCGCAGCCTGGGCTCGGGGACAGGGCCATCGAGCGGGGGGTTCTTGCGATCGAGGCTCCCCACCCCGCCGAACTGGCTAACCTTGAGTTCGGAAGCCTGGTGGACGAGGACGAGCTTAATGCAAATAGCGACTACCATCTTCGCATCTTTACGGACGGCAGCAAGATTGAGGGTCGGGTTGGCGCCGCTCTATCCTTATGGAAGGGCGACGCCGAAACCAGGGCCCTCAAGCTTGGTCTGCCGCCGTATTGCACCGTCTACCAGGCAGAACTCTTGGCGCTATGTGAGGCGTCGAGGGTAGCTCTCGGTCGCAGCGAAACTTCCGTTGCAATTTACAGCGATTCAAGGTCCGCATTGCAGTCTGTCGCGGCGAGTAAATGTCTGCACCCTCTAGCAGCTGAGACGAGAACAAACTTGGCCAAGATCAACAAGCAAGATAGAATAATTAAACTATTCTGGATCAAAGCGCACGCTGGTCTAGAGGGGAATGAAAGGGCGGACTACCTCGCGAGGGAGGCCGCACTGAAATGTAAGCGGAAGCCGGCGTACGACCTGTGTCCGGTCTCATTCGTCAAGCGGTGCATCCGAATGCGCTCGCTTGACGAATGGGACCAAAGATACAGGGACGGCGCTACGGCCAGCATTACAAAGCTGTTCTTCCCTCGAGCCATAGACGCTTATAAGACCCTGAGGAAGGTGAGACTTGAAGGTGTTATGACCCAGGTCTTAACGGGGCACGGTGGGTTCTCCGAGTACTTGCATCGTTTCAAGCGCAAGGAGAGCCCATCGTGCATCTGTTCCAACAATGATGAGGATGTCCCGCATGTTCTGCTGGAGTGCCCGGTCTTCGCCAAGGAAAGGATGGAGCTGGAGTACGAGATGGATATGCAAGTGTGCCCAGCCAACCTCAACGCGATGATCAGCAGTAGCCAGCGAGAGAAATTTATGGATTATTGTAAAAATATAGCAACTAGGGTAATTAGTAGAAATAAAACAGAATAGTAGTTTTTAAAAAATTTTTTAATTTATTATACACAGATGCTTTTATTTTATTTTATGTTTTAATAGTAGTTTTTAAATTGGAATGTAAATAATTTTAATATATTATACGCAAATGTTTTTTTTAAATATTTTAATTGGCAAATCTTAATTATTTAATGTTATTTAATACCTACAATGATTTTAAATTAATTCAATTATTATTATTAATGTATTTTCAATGTTTTTAATGTTTAGTGTTTTCAATTGTTTTTATTCTCTTAATTCATGATGTTTTTTTTTAAATTATTTATTATTATTGACAATGTTTTAATTTCTTATTGTTTTTATGTGTATAATATGAGACTCGTGTATATTTATTTGTCTACAACCCTAAATGCTAATAATAAAGGATAATAGAGATAAGGATAGAAACAGAATAGCAAACAGGCGGGAATCCCACCCGTAATAGTATGAATGAGCGATGTATGCCAGAAAGAACTAGTATGAAGAATGAAAGTGCGAGAAGAATATAAGCGAGAACTGGCATGAAAGAGAAAAAGCAGATATAGGCTACGACCCTGTGTCGAAGGGATTATTATTATAAATAAAAAAAAAAAAAAAAAAAAAAAAAAAAAAAAAAACCTAACCTAACCTAACCTAACCTAACCTAACCTAACCTAACCTAACCTAACCTAACCTAACCTAACCTAACCTAACCTAACCTAACCTAACCTAACCTAACCTAACCTAACCTAACCTAACCTAACCTAACCTAACCTAACCTAACCTAACCTAACCTAACCTAACCTAACCTAACCTAACCTAACCTAACCTAACCTAACCTAACCTAACCTAACCTAACCTAACCTAACCTAACCTAACCTAACCTAACCTAACCTAACCTAACCTAACCTAACCTAACCTAACCTAACCTAACCTAACCTAACCTAACCTAACCTAACCTAACCTAACCTAACCTAACCTAACCTAACCTAACCTAACCTAACCTAACCTAACCTAACCTAACCTAACCTAACCTAACCTAACCTAACCTAACCTAACCTAACCTAACCTAACCTAACCTAACCTAACCTAACCTAACCTAACCTAACCTAACCTAACCTAACCTAACCTAACCTAACCTAACCTAACCTAACCTAACCTAACCTAACCTAACCTAACCTAACCTAACCTAACCTAACCTAACCTAACCTAACCTAACCTAACCTAACCTAACCTAACCTAACCTAACCTAACCTAACCTAACCTAACCTAACCTAACCTAACCTAACCTAACCTAACCTAACCTAACCTAACCTAACCTAACCTAACCTAACCTAACCTAACCTAACCTAACCTAACCTAACCTAACCTAACCTAACCTAACCTAACCTAACCTAACCTAACCTAACCTAACCTAACCTAACCTAACCTAACCTAACCTAACCTAACCTAACCTAACCTAACCTAACCTAACCTAACCTAACCTAACCTAACCTAACCTAACCTAACCTAACCTAACCTAACCTAACCTAACCTAACCTAACCGAGATGGATATGCAAGTGTGCCCAGCCAACCTCAACGCGATGATCAGCAGTAGCCAGCGAGAGAAGTTCATGGAATATTGCAAGAAATTAGCAAGTAGGGTTATTGAAAGAAACAAGACATAGAATAGTAGTTTTAAATTGGAATGTAAATAGTTTTAATATTGTACACAAATGATTTTAATTGTTTTAATCAGTAAAATTTTTAATTATTTAATGTTATTATTATTCAATTATTATTATTATTATTATTGTATTTTCAATGTTTTTAATGTTTTAATGTTTTTAATTGTTTTACTCTTTTAACTCATGATGTTTTAAATTATTTATTATTATTGACAATGTATCTTTTATTTCATAATGTTTTTAAATTATTTTATTATTGTTGATGTTTAATGTCTTTTGTGTATATAAAACGAATCTTGTGTACAATCATTGACTACAACCCTAAATGCTAGCAATAAAGATAAATAGAATAAGGTTAGATTAACAGAATAGTAATTAGGCGGGAATCCCACCCGCTATAGTATGAATGAGTGACGAATGCCAGAAAGAACTAGTATGAAGAATGAAAGTGCGAGTAGAATATAAGCGAGAACTGGTATGAAAGAGAAAAGAAGATATAGGCTACGACCCTGTGTCGGAGGGATTAGATATTAAAAAAAAAAAAAAAAAAAAAAAAAAAAAACCTAACCTAACCTAACCTAACCTAACCTAACCTAACCTAACCTAACCTAACCTAACCTAACCTAACCTAACCTAACCTAACCTAACCTAACCTAACCTAACCTAACCTAACCTAACCTAACCTAACCTAACCTAACCTAACCTAACCTAACCTAACCTAACCTAACCTAACCTAACCTAACCTAACCTAACCTAACCTAACCTAACCTAACCTAACCTAACCTAACCTAACCTAACCTA
The DNA here is from genome assembly GCA_945859745.1 of Synanthedon formicaeformis. Taxonomy (NCBI): domain Eukaryota; kingdom Metazoa; phylum Arthropoda; class Insecta; order Lepidoptera; family Sesiidae; genus Synanthedon; species Synanthedon formicaeformis. The sequence goes on from OX243977.1 coordinate 17,700, forward strand.
ACCTAACCTAACCTAACCTAACCTAACCTAACCTAACCTAACCTAACCTAACCTAACCTAACCTAACCTAACCTAACCTAACCTAACCTAACCTAACCTAACCTAACCTAACCTAACCTAACCTAACCTAACCTAACCTTTTTTTTTTTTTTTTTTTTTTTTTTTTTGAGGAGGGGAAATCACTTTTACGGACTAGCCTCCCCCGTCGGCATAGGACGCGCCGGCGAGGGAGAGTGTGGGACTCGACCGGCAGAGTGCCGGTAATACCCACTAAAACCCCCCCATGCTCCTCCATCGGCGGTGATGTGCGGGGCCGAATAACAGCGAGGCCATGTCTGCGGACCCCGCACACCGCAAAATCCCGCGAGGGAACCATCGTCATGGTGGCGACCTAGGGAGCATCTCTAGGCCGCCACGCCGTCAAATCAATGTAAGCCGGGCGCCAGTCGTCCTACCTGACGCCCGGTAGTCACTGTCAAGTCAGCGCCGCAGCGTAGGCGCGACGTCGTCTTCCAACTCTACGGCGCCTGAGTGGGACCGCCTGGGGGTCCACTTCTCGGGACCGCTCCCTGGCCTCTTTACCACTCAGGGCCGCTTCGCAAAATGCCCTGACTGCATTCCAGCAGTCAGGGGTCTCAATCATCGCTCTGACGACAGCCGGTAGGGACAGGTCGTGTCCCACGACTGCCGTCAGAGCCGCTCTCTCGTTGTCCCAACCTGGGCATACCTCCAGCGTATGCTGCGCCGTGTCGTCGGCGGCTCCGCACTCGTGGCAGGAGGGGGTCGGCTCCCTCCGCGCGACGTTGCACAGGTACCGACCGAAGCAGCCATGCCCCGTCAGCACCTGCACAAGCCGGAACGTGAGCGAGCCGGTCCTCCTGCTCACCCACTCGTTCAGCACTGGCGCGATCGCAGACGTGGTGCGGAAACCCGACCCCGCCTGCATCAAATCGTCGCACCAGCGCCCGAGCGCCTCCTCCTGGAGTTCCCTCCTCCATCGAGTCGTCTCCTCCGGGAGTAGACTCGCGCCGCTAGCCCTCGCATCGGCGGTCCTACGGTAGACCGCAGCGAGGACCTCGGCATCCAGCTCCCAGGGGAGCGTGCCGGCGATCGCGCATGCCGCTCTCCACGAGGTGGTGCGATACGCTCTGATGACCCTGGACGCCATGACCCGCTGCAAACGCCGCAGCACGGCCAGGTTCTGAGCCGACAGGCGGTCGACCCAGATGGGCGCCCCGTACAGGGCCATCGAGCGCACCACGCCCGCGAAGAGACGGCGGCACCCGACGTTGGGGCCGCCCAGGTTGGGCATCAGCCTGCTCAAGGAAAATGTCACGTTCGTAAGTTTGGGAGCTAGGCTCCGGAAATGTTCACAGAAATTCCACCGACTATCGAGTACGACGCCGAGATATTTCAGCGTCGACCCGACGCCGATGGAAACGCCACCAATAATTATATGGGCATCCGGCGGCGGCGCCTTGCGAGGCCCGCGGAAGCATATCGCTTCCGACTTCTCAAGGGCCACCGTCAGGCCCAAGCGCCGTATGCGCTTCACAACTTGTGCGACTCCAGCGGTTGCCAACAGGGCCGCGTCACGGTACGTGCGACCGCGGGCGGTCACCAAGGTGTCGTCCGCGTAGCACGTGACGTCGACCCCGCGCAGGGTAGCGCCCCGCAGCACCCAGTCGTAGCCGATGTTCCACAGGAGCGGCCCGAGAACCGACCCCTGTGGGACACCGCACGACACTTCCCGCTGACGATCTCCAACGCGCGTGGGGTACACAACCGAGCGACCCGAGAGATAATCCCCGACTAGCCGTCGGAGGTACTCCGGGAAGCCGTGGTACCCCATTGCCTCCATGATCACTCTGTGGGGCAGAGTGTTAAACGCGTTGGAGATGTCGAGGGACACCGCCAGGACGACCCCGCCTTTCCCAATCTCCTCCTCCGCTAAGGTCCTCACCCGCGCAATCGCGTCCACGGTGGACCTGCCCCTCCGGAAACCGAACTGGACGCCGGCCAAGTTCGGCCCGGTCTCCTCCATATGCTGAGTGAGGCGAGCGGCGATAACCCGCTCAAAGAGCTTGCCCGCCTCACTCAGTAGGACTATGGGGCGATAGGCCGATGGTGAGTCCACCGGACGCCCGGGCTTGCGGATGAGGACAAGCTTACCGAGCTTCCACTCGTTGGGAAAGTGGCCATCCGTCGCACAAGTTGTGAGCAGCTCACGGAATCTCCTTCCGAGGCCGCCTTCTTTCAAGGCCAAGACAAGAGCCTTCCCCGGGATGCCGTCGGGACCGGGCGCCGTGTTCTTCGCGCTGAGGCGAAGAACCGCCCTGTCCAACTCGCCCTCCGACACCTCGGGGGGGGGATCCTCCGCCGGGATCTGGCGCCGCACGGGAAGAGGAGCGTCGCCCTCCGCCCTGGCAGGGAACAGATTCACCACGACTCTCTCGAGCGTCTCCGTGTCCATGGTGGACGACAGCGGAGGGGCCCATGGGCGAAGCTTGCTCATCACAAGCTTGTACGGCCTGCCCCATGGGTCCTGCTCGAGAGAGTTCACCAGCTCCTGCCAGGCGCGCTCCTTCGCTGCAGCGATTTCGATTCTTAGCGCCTTCTTGGCCCCTTGGAAGGCGGCAAAAAGTTCGGCAATTGTCGATGCGGATCGGTGGCGTCGACGGGCGTGGGTGTACCGGCGTCGTGCCTTGACGCACGTCGTCCGGAGGTGCTGAAGCTCCGGCGACCACCAGTACACCTGCCGACGGGGCTGCGGTTTGCCCACGCGGGGCATGGCGACGTCGCAGACGTGCGTCATCGCCTCGCGGAACCACCGCGCCTCCGTGTCCGCATCGATCACTTCGGGTCTTGAATTCCATGATTCAACGAGGGACGCCTCTATGAGGGAGTCCCTCTCCAACATTTTGAGTGCCCATCTGGGCCCGATCTCTGACGGAGCACGACTCGGGCTGTTCGGGCTTGTCGAGTGGGGGGAGAAGGAAAACCGAATGTATCGGTGATCCGAGAGCGTCTCGACCCCCTCCTCGACCACCCAGCCCCGAACACGGCGGGCCAGGGCGGGAGACGCAAACGATACGTCCACGACTGATCCACCCTGTTGCCGCACGCACGTGTTGGCCGTGCCCCTGTTCAGCACCCACAGGTTGTTGCTGGAGAGCCACTCCTCCACAGCCGCGCCCCTCGCGTCGGTGAGAGCAGAGCCCCACACTGTCGACTTAGCATTCAGGTCTCCGGCGAGGAGCACCTGATGCGGGCGACACCGCCCCAGCAGGATGTCTATTTCCGCCAAGAAGCGCTCAAACTCCGCGAGCGTGCGGTTCGGCGAGAAATAGACACCTACGTACACGATGTCGCCGCAGAAAACGGCGACAAACCCTCGACCACTGAACGTTCGGTCGACAGTGGGGGCTCCTTCACCCGTGGCCAAAACAATGGCGACGAGACCGTCGCGGTCGCCGACCCAGTTGTCCCGAGGGACGACCAGGTACGGCTCCGCGACGATCGCCACCTGAATCCCCCACTGCGCCAGTGTCTGGACTAGCAGGTCCTGGGCACTGGCGCAGTGGTTAACATTCGTTTGGAGACATCTCATGGACATACTGATTGTATGTCCATGAGTGTCTCCGATGTCCCGTCCGGGGGGCAGGCCGTGGAGTCCTGCGTAGGAACCGCAGGACCCACTGGCCTTCGTCGATTCATCTTTGGCTTGGGGGCCGAACATTGTTTGCTCCCCAAGCGATGATTGGATTTTTTGTTCGCGTCGGCGCAGAGAGGACAGCGAGGGTCTGCCCTACACACCGCCGCGCGATGGTCGTCATCTCCGCACTTGTAACACATCTGGCTCCTGTCGACGGCCGCGGTGCACTGCCCCCTGACGTGCCCTGTGTTCAGGCACCGGAAACAGCGCAGCTCGCGGGGCTGCAGCACCTTTACGCGCGCTGCCGTCCACCCTACCAACAATCTGCCTTCGACGACTTTCTTGGCGGCTGTCACGGGGCAGCTCGCCCAAACCGAACCCATACCGTAGTACGAGTTGCGGATGGTCCCCACCTTCACTGCCTCCCTGTGACAGTCACCAAGCTTGGCTATGGCTGCGGCCACCTCTTCTGCGGTGACGGAGTCGTCCAGGCCCGACACGAGCATCTCGGTGGCCTTGAAGGGCCGCGAGATGCGGACCGACTCCGCGCACAGGACCTCCCGGAGTTTGGAGGCGAGCCTATCCGCCTTTTCATTATTATCAGCGCCGGAGACCTCCATAATGGCGGCCCCCGTCACCGCTCGGCGGAAGTGAACATAGTCTATGCCCAATTCCGAAATGTCAATTTTCTTTTTGGCCTCTTCAATGACCAGCTTGTACGTCACCCCCCTCTCGGCAGCCCCTGGCTGCAGGGTGACGACAACGGCCGCGGTCTTGAAGGGCTTGGCCTTAAGAGGTGCAGGCTGCGGCGCCCGGCTCTTCTTCGGCGGCGCAGGTGGCTTCTCCTTGTGCTTCCCACCTCTGGCCACCAAGCTCCATGGCTTGTCCATAGAGGTGGGAGCGGGTGGGAGCGGACGCGGCTCCGATTTTTCGGTCGCTTTGCGACCACGCGTCGCTCTCCTTCTCCGCGTTTTCTTTGTCCGTGGCCCTCCGGCAGGCGCCTTCGCCTTTTGGCCACTGGTAGAGGCTTTGGGCGGTGCGGTGGGAGGGGGAGGCGGGTCTCGTCTGGGGGGAGCAGGCTTCGAAGGGGGGGCCTCCCTCCGAGTGGCCAATGGCGGGCTCACCCTCGGCGCTGGGTTTAGGCGCGGCTCCAGGTTTGCGAACCGCGCGCTCAGCCGAGTATGGATCCTATCCATGATCGCTGTCTCCCATGCCTCCAAGTGCTCCAGTGTAACCGGAGTCCCGGAGGCGGCGGCGGGGGCGGCTTTGAACGAAGCAAACTCCCTCCGCAGTTCGTCTAATCCCGCCTGGAGACGCTTGTTCTGCGCCCGAGCTTCTTTAAGCTCGCGACGCAGCGCAGCAGTCTCCTCGGTCGAGGACAGGGCGGCCAGGCATTTGGCGTCCGCGATAATCGCCTCGGCGTTGTCGCGGAGCGCCTTAACGCAAGTGCCCTTCAAACTTTTCGAGACGTCGGCCACCTTGCGGATGGCCGCCACTCGCGTCATCAGCCTCTCGAAGACGAGCGAGGACGACTGGACATCGTCGTCCCCGGACTCCATCTCCGAGAGGTGGGAGCGGGTAGCTCGAGCCTCGGCTATCGAGGCGAGCACTTCCCGCTCAGCCTGGAGCTTGAGCTCCTCCCTCTGCGCTCGAGCCAGTTCGGCCTTCGCCTCAGCGAGGCCGACGTACTCCCCCGTAGTGGGAGGGCGACCGCGACCACGCTTCTGGAGTAATCCAGTCGCGATGCCGGGTCGCTCCTCTCCTGAGTTCTCCGGGGAGACCTCCGGGGACGGCACAGGTGGGGCCTTGCCCCTTTTCCGCTTCAGTCGGTCTCCCAACTTTGGGACCGACTCGTCACACTCGCTGCCCGTTGACACGGACACCGCCGTGTCCATGTCAGACAAGCTGGGGCAGACATCCGCCCCGACGCTTGCTGGGCTTGCGTCTCTTGACGACGGTACAGGCGTCGCCATGCGGTGAAGAAGCACCACAGGGGTAGGCGCCCTGCTATCCTCACCATCAGCCCTCTTCTGCGTTAAAGCACTCTTCGCGCGAGTGCGCACTCCGGATGCGTTCTTCACACCAGGCAGCCCGGGAGCCGCTGCCTGGAGCGCCTGCTGCCTGGCGTCACACCAGGCGCAGGGTTGGCGCTCTCCGCCACAATCGCAGTTGCCGGTAACCGATTTCACATCGACCGGCCCGGATACCGGTCGACGCCGCTGGCGAGGCGGGTCGCATGCGCCGCTCGTAACCGATTTCACACTCGGGGGCCGAGCTACCCCCGAGCGCCGGGCGTTAGCCGGATCGCTCGACATACTCTGTTCCTTGTTCGACATTTCCATAGTTGTTTGGGAGCGATACCTGCGGCCCTTTCCCAACAGGCCGCAGGAGCGCTTGGGACCGGGTCCCCCCCAGCCATTCAGCCCCTCGGCACGCCGACCTTAGGCTTTGGGGTAATTTTTTATAGTGGTTTTCTTCCACGCGGCCCGACGCTCAGTGCGCCGGACCCCCGGCCCCGCGATTGCGGGGTTACGGTTTGCCCGACGGTGGCCTAGACCACACGCCGCGCCCGCGGGCCTTATCAGGCCCGCAACCACGAGCCTAAGCTCCGCTGGCCCATCTCTGGGCCCAACAACAGCGCTGACGCGCGCGCCACGATCGTGTCCGGGCGAACCGGACCGCCAGCTCCCGCTGGCCAACCCACGACCCACGAGGGGTCCACTGGCAACAGCCGTAGGCTTCTTTAACAAGAAGCCATGGCTCCGCCCTCCGAGTGTAATTTTTTAGAGAGGTTTTCTTCCTCGCAGTCCGACGCTCAGTGCGCCGGACCCCCGGCCCCGCAAGTGCGGGGTTACGGTTTGCCCGACGGTGGCCTAAACCACACGCCGCGCCCGCGGACCTTGTCAGGCCCGCTACTACGAGCCGAAGCTCCGCTGGCCCATCTCTGGGCCCCTCCAAATGCGCTAGTGCGCCACCTCACTCACAGAAGAGTGGAGGTTTTTCCGCTCATGAGCGCTCCGCTACGGGCTCCCGCGAGGGAACCCGCTCGGAATGCTCGGGTGCCATCCCATGACCATTGCTGGTCACCAGGCGACAGCCTATGGCTTCTTAACCAAGAAGCCATAGCTGCGCCCCCCAGGTGCACTTAGCTTCACGCCCGGCCGGATTGCCGGACGCTACTAAGCCCCTCCGCCACGACAAGGCGTGCACCCATGGAGGGGAAAAATGTGGAACGCTTCACGATTTTGCGTGTCATCCTTGCGCAGGGGCCATGCTAATCTTCTCTGTATCGTTCCAATTTTAGTATATGTACTGCCGAAGCAAGTACAACCTAACCTAACCTAACCTAACCTAACCTAACCTAACCTAACCTAACCTAACCTAACCTAACCTAACCTAACCTAACCTAACCTAACCTAACCTTTTTTTTTTTTTTTTTTTTTTTTTTTTTTTTTTTTTTTTTTTTGAGGAGGGGAAATCACTTTTACGGACTAGCCTCCCCCGTCGGCATAGGACGCGCCAACGAGGGAGAGTGTGGGACTCGACCGGCAGAGTGCCGGTAATACCCACTAAAACCCCCCCATGCTCCTCCATCGGCGGTGATGTGCGGGGCCGAATAACAGCGAGGCCATGTCTGCGGACCCCGCACACCGCAAAAATCCCGCGAGGGAACCATCTTCATGGTGGCGACCTAGGGAGTATCTCTAGGCCGCCACGCCGTCAAATCAATGTAGGCCAGGCGCCAGTCGTCCTACCTGACGCCCGGTAGTCACTGTCAAGTCTGCGCCGCAGCGTATGCGCGCCGCCGTCTTCCAACTCTACGGCGCCTGAGTGGGTCCGCCTGGGGGTCCTCTTCTCGGGACCGCTCCCTGGCCTCTTTACCACTCAGGGCCGCTTCGCAAAATGCCCTAACTGCATTCCAGCAGTCAGGGGTCTCAATCATCGCTCTGACGACAGCCGGTAGGGACAGGTCGTGTCCCACGACTGCCGTCAGAGCCGCTCTCTCGTTGTCCCAACCTGGGCATACCTCCAGCGTATGCTGCGCCGTGTCTTCGGCGGCTCCGCACTCGTGGCAGGAGGGAGTCGGCTCCCTCCGCGCGACGTTGCACAGGTACCGACCGAAGCAGCCGTGCCCCGTCAGCACCTGCACAAGCCGGAACGTGAGCGAGCCGGTCCTCCTGCTCACCCACTCGTTCAGCACTGGCGCGATCGCAGACGTGGTGCGGAAACCCGACCCCGCCTGCATCAAATCGTCGCGCCAGCGCCCGAGTGCCTCCTCCTGGAGTTCCCTCCTCCATCGAGTCGTCTCCTCCGGGAGTAGACTCGCGCCGCTAGCCCTCGCATCGGCGGTCCTACGGTAGACCGCAGCGAGGACCTCGGCATCCAGCTCCCAGGGGAGCGTGCCGGCGATCGCGCATGCCGCTCTCCACGAGGTGGTGCGATACGCTCTGATGACCCTGGACGCCATGACCCGCTGCAAACGCCGCAGCACGGCCAGGTTCTGAGCCGACAGGCGGTCGACCCAGATGGGCGCCCCGTACAGGGCCATCGAGCGCACCACGCCCGCGAAGAGACGGCGGCACCCGACGTTGGGGCCGCCCAGGTTGGGCATCAGCCTGCTCAAGGAAAATGTCACAGACATAAGTTTCGGAGCCAGGCTCCGAAAATGTTCACAGAAATTCCACCGGCTATCGAGTACGACGCCGAGATATTTCAGCGTCGACCCGACGCCGATGGAAACGCCACCAATAATTATGTGGGCATCCGGCGGTGGCGCCTTGCGAGGCCCGCGGAAGCATATCGCTTCCGACTTCTCAAGGGCCACCGTCAGGCCCAAGCGCCGTACGCGCTTCACAACTTGTGCGACTCCAGCGGTTGCCAACAGGGCCGCGTCACGGTACGTGCGACCGCGGGCGGTCACCAAGGTGTCGTCCGCGTAGCACGTGACGTCGACCCCGCGCAGGGTAGCGCCCCGCAGCACCCAGTCGTAACCGATGTTCCACAGGAGCGGGCCGAGAACCGACCCCTGTGGGACACCGCACGACACTTCCCGCTGACAATCTCCAACGCGCGTGGGGTACACAACCGAGCGACCCGAGAGATAATCCCCGACAAGCCGTCGGAGGTACTCCGGGAAGCCGTGGTACCCCATTGCCTCCATGATCACTCTGTGGGGCAGAGTGTTAAACGCGTTGGAGATGTCGAGGGACACCGCCAGGACGACCCCGCCTTTCCCAATCTCCTCCTCCGCTAAGGTCCTCACCCGCGCAATCGCGTCCACGGTGGACCTGCCCCTCCGGAAACCGAACTGGACGCCGGCCAAGTTCGGCCCGGTCTCCTCCATATGCTGAGTGAGGCGAGCGGCGATAACCCGCTCAAAGAGCTTGCCCGCCTCACTCAGTAGGACTATGGGGCGATAGGCCGATGGTGAGTCCACCGGACGCCCGGGCTTGCGGATGAGGACAAGCTTACCGAGCTTCCACTCGTTGGGAAAGTGGCCATCCGTCGCACAAGTTGTGAGCAGCTCACGGAATCTCCTTCCGAGGCCGCCTTCTTTCAAGGCCAAGACAAGAGCCTTCCCCGGGATGCCGTCGGGACCGGGCGCCGTGTTCTTCGCGCTGAGGCGAAGAACCGCCCTGTCCAACTCGCCCTCCGACACCTCGGGGGGGGGATCCTCCGCCGGGATCTGGCGCCGCACGGGAAGAGGAGCGTTGCCCTCCGCCCTGGCAGGGAACAGATTCACCACGACTCTCTCGAGCGTCTCCGTGTCCATGGTGGACGACAGCGGAGGGGCCCATGGGCGAAGCTTGCTCATCACAAGCTTGTACGGCCTGCCCCATGGGTCCTGCTCGAGAGAGTTCACCAGCTCCTGCCAGGCACGCTCCTTCGCTGCAGCGATTTCGATTCTTAGCGCCTTCTTGGCCCCTTGGAAGGCGGCAAAAAGTTCGGCAATTGTCGATGCGGATCGGTGGCGTCGACGGGCGTGGGTGTACCGGCGTCGTGCCTTGACGCACGTCGTCCGGAGGTGCTGAAGCTCCGGCGACCACCAGTACACCTGTCGACGGGGCTGCGGTTTGCCCACGCGGGGCATGGCGACGTCGCAGACGTGCGTCATCGCCTCGCGGAACCACCGCGCCTCCGTGTCCGCATCGATCACTTCGGGTCTTGAATTCCATGATTCAACGAGGGACGCCTCTACGAGGGAGTCCCTCTCCAACATTTTGAGTGCCCATCTGGGCCCGGTCTCTGTCGAAGCACGACTCGGGCTGTTCGGGCTTGTCGAGTGGGGGGAGAAGGAAAACCGAATGTATCGGTGATCCGAGAGCGTCTCGACCCCCTCCTCGACCACCCAGCCCCGAACACGGCGGGCCAGGGCGGGAGACGCAAACGATACGTCCACGACTGATCCACCCTGTTGCCGCACGCACGTGTTGGCCGTGCCCCTGTTCAGCACCCACAGGTTGTTGCTGGAGAGCCACTCCTCCACAGCCGCGCCCCTCGCGTCGGTGAGAGCAGAGCCCCACACTGTCGACTTAGCATTCAGGTCTCCGGCGAGGAGCACCTGATGCGGGCGACACCGCCCCAGCAGGATGTCTATTTCCGCCAAGAAGCGCTCAAACTCCGCGAGCGTGCGGTTCGGCGAGAAATAGACACCTACGAACACGATGTCGCCGCAGAAAACGGCGACAAACCCTCGACCACTGAACGTTCGGTCGACAGTGGGGGCTCCCTCCCCCGTGGCCAAAACAATGGCGACGAGACCGTCGCGGTCGCCGACCCAGTTGTCCCGAGGGACTACCAGGTACGGCTCCGCGACGATCGCCACCTGAATCCCCCACTGCGCCAGTGTCTGGACTAGCAGGTCCTGAGCACTGGCGCAGTGGTTAACATTCGTTTGTAGACAGCTCATGGACATACTGATTGTATGTCCATGAGTGTCTCTGAGGTCCCGTCCGGGGGGCAGGTCGTGGAGCCCTGCGTCGGAACCGCAGGACCCACGGGCCTCCGTCTGTTAATCTTAGGCTTGGGGGCCGAACATTTTTTGCTCCCCAAGCGATGGTTGGCCTCTTTTTTAGCATCGGCGCAGAGAGGGCAGCGAGGGTCTGCCCTGCACACCGATGCGCGATGGTCATCGTCACCACACCTGTAACAGAGCTGGCTCCGGTCGACGGCCGCGGTGCACTGCGACCGGACGTGCCCTGTGTTTAGGCACCGGAAGCAGCGCAACTCGCGGGGCTGCAGCAACTTTACGTGTGCTGCCGTCCACCCGACCAGCAATCTGCCTTCGACGACTTTCTTGGCGGCTGTCACGGGGCAGCTCGCCCAAACCGAACCCATACCGTAGTACGAGTTACGGATGGTCCCCACCTTCACTGCCTCCCTGTGACAGTCGCCAAGCTTGGCTATGGCTGCGGCCACCTCCTCTGCAGTGACGGAGTCGTCCAGGCCCGATACTAGCATCTCGGTGGCCTTGAAGGGCCGCGAGATGCGGACCGACTCCGCACTCAGGACTTCCCGAAGTTTAGCGGCAAGTTTGTCCGCCTTTGTGTCCCTGTCATCGCCGGAGACCTCCATGATGGCGGCCCCCGTCACCGCTCGGCGGTTGCGGACATACTCAATCCCTAGCTCCGCAATGTCGATGTTCTTCTTCGCCTCCTCGATGACCAGTTTGTACGTCACCCCCCTCTCGGCAGCTCCTGGCTGCAGGGTGACGACAACGGCCGCGGTCTTATGGGGCCTGGCCTTTCGAGGGGCAGGCTGCGGCGCCCGGCTCTTCTTTGGCGACGCAAGTGCTCGCTCTTGGTGTTTCCCACCTCTGGCCACCAGGCTCCATGGCTTGTCCATAGAGGTGGGGGCGGGCGGGAGAGGACGCGGCTCCGATTTCTCGGGCGCTTTGCGACCACGCGTCGCTCTCCTTCTCCGTGTCTTCTGTCTTTTCTTTGTCTCTTCTTTCGGTGCCGATTTCCCTCCAACAGGCGCCTTCGCCTTTTGGCCACTGGTGGAGGCTTTGGGCGGTGCGATGGGAGGGAGAGGCGGGTCTCGTCCGGGGGGGGCAGGCTTCAAAGGGGGCTCCCTCCGAGTGGCCAATGGCGGGCTCACCTTCGGCGCTGGGTTTAGGCGCGGCTCCAGGTTCGCGAGCCGCGCGCTCAGCCGAACATGGAGCCTGTCCATTATCGCCGTCTCAAATGCCTCCAAATGCTCCAGTGTGACCGGAGTCCCGGAGGCGGCGGCGGGAGCGGCTTTGAATGCCGCAAAATCCCTCCGCAGTTCATCCAGCCCTGCCTGGAGACGCTTGTTCTGCGCCCGAGCTTCTTTAAGCTCGCGACGCAGCGCAGCAGTCTCCTCGGTCGAGGTCAGGGCGGCCAGGCATTTGGCGTCCGCGATAATCGCCTCGGCGTTGTCGCGGAGCGCCTTAACGCAAGTGCCCTTCAAACTTTTGGAGACGTCGGCCACCTTGCGGATGGCCGCCACTCTCGTCATCAACCTCTCGAAGACGAGCGAGGACGACTGGACATCGTCGTCCCCGGACTCCATCTCCGAGAGGTGGGAGCGGGTAGCTCGAGCCTCGGCCAGCGAGGCGAGCACTTCCCGCTCAGCCTGGAGCTTGAGCTCCTCCCTCTTCGCTCGAGCCAGTTCGGCCTTCGCTTCTGCGAGGCCGACGTACTCACCCGTAGTGGGAGGGCGACCGCGACCGCGCTTCTGGAGTAATCCAGTCGCGATGCCGGGTCGCTCCTCTCCTGAGTTCTCCGGGGAGACCTCCGGGGACGGCACAGGTGGGGCCTTGCCCCTTTTCCTCTTCAGTCGATCCCCCGAAACTGGGACCGACTCCTCACATTCGCTGCCCGTTGACACGGACACCGCCGTGTCCATGTCAGACAAGCTGGGGCAGACATCTGCCCCGACGCTTGCTGGGCTTGCGTCTCTTGACGACGGTACTGGCGTCGCCATGCGGTGAAGAAGCACCACAGGGGTAGGCGCCCTGCTATTCTCACCGTCAGCCCTCTTCTGCGTTAAGGCACTCTTCGCACGAGTGCGCACTCCGGTTGCGTTCTTCACACCAGGCAGCCCGGGAGCCGCTGCCTGGAGCGCCTGCTGCCTGGCGTCACACCAGGCGCAGGGTTGGCGCTCTCCGCCACAATCGCAGTTGCCGGTAACCGATTTCACATCGACCGGCCCGGATACCGGTCGACGCCGCTGGCGAGGCGGGTCGCATGCGCCGCTCGTAACCGATTTCACACTCGGGGGCCGAGCTACCCCCGAGCGCCGGGCGTTAGCCGGATCGCTCGACATACTCTTTTCCTTGCTTGACATTTCCATAGTTGTTTGGGAGCGATACCTGCGGCCCTTTCCCAACAGGCCGCAGGAGCGCTTGGGACCGGGTCCCCCCCAGCCATTCAGCCCCTCGGCACGCCGACCTTAGGCTTTGGGGTAATTTTTTATAGTGGTTTTCTTCCACGCGGCCCGACGCTCAGTGCGCCGGACCCCCGGCCCCGCGATTGCGGGGTTACGGTTTGCCCGACGGTGGCCTAGACCACACGCCGCGCCCGCGGGCCTTATCAGGCCCGCACCCACGAGCCTAAGCTCCGCTGGCCCATCTCTGGGCCCCTCCAAAAGCGCTGAGCGCGAGAGTGATTTTTTAGAGAGGTTTTCTTCCTCGCAGTCCGACGCTCAGTGCGCCGGACCCCCGGCCCCGCAAGTGCGGGGTTACGGTTTGCCCGACGGTGGCCTAAGCCACACGCCGCGCCCGCGGACCTTATCAGGCCCGCTACTACGAGCCGGAGCTCCGCTGGCCCATCTCTGGGCCCCTCCAAATGCGCTAGTGCGCCACCTCACTCACAGAAGAGTGGAGGTTTTTCCGCTAGTGAGCGCTCCGCTACGGGCTCCCGCGAGGGAGCCCGCTCGGAATGCTCGACCATTGCTGGTCACCAGGCGACAGCCTATGGCTTCTTAACCAAGAAGCCATAGCTGCGCCCCCCAGGTGCACTTAGCTTCACGCCCGGCCGGATTGCCGGACGCTACTAAGCCCCTCCGCCACGACAAGGCGTGCACCCATGGAGGGGAACCTAACCTAACCTAACCTAACCTAACCTAACCTAACCTAACCTAACCTAACCTTTTTTTTTTTTTTTTTTTTTTTTTTTTTTTTTTTTTTTTTTTTTTTTTTTTTTTTTTTTTTTGGTACCGCGGGGGAAATGACAATTACGCATACCGCACCGTTATGGGGGAGAACGGTGCGGTTATGTGGGACTCCCCCAGGGAAGGTGGCCCTGGGTATACCCACTAAAACCCCCGCGGTGGCAGTCCTCAGCGAGGTGTGAGGACCCCGGGCTCGCATCAGCGCACCGGGGCCCTCCACATCCGCTATGCCTCCCTCGAAAGTCGGGGAGGCTCCTCCCGGGGGAAGCAACGTGCCTCCCCCCGGGTTTGTGTTGGGGGATTCCGCGAGGAGTCCCCCACACCTGGCCGCACCCCCCCGCCACATAGGGGTGATGGCCTTTCCCGGGCCGCGTCTGACGGCGCATCGTCCCCGATGAGCGCCGTCCGCGGCCCGTGTTGGCGGCGACAGAGTTACCTGGCGATGGCAGCTCTGCGCCGCCTCCTCCGAGCGGGATCGGCCCTCTCCCGATCCCGCTCGGCGGCCTCCTTCTGGAGCATTACATGCTCGCAGAAGGAGACCACAGCCCTCCAATTGTCGGCGTCCGCCAGCATTGCCGAAACCAATGCTGGCGGGGACAGATTCCGCCCGATCTTATCTACCAGGACTCTACGCTCGTCCGCCCAGGCAGGGCAGACCTCCAACGTATGTTGGGCGGAGTCCTGGTCGGAGGCGCAGTGATGGCATTGAGCCGTCCTTTCTCGTCCGATTCGACTCAGATACTCACCGAAGCACCCGTGCCCGGTGAGTATCTGAGTCAATCTGTAAGTAACGCAGACTCCCTTCTTTCGAAGCCAAGCTTCGAGGTTCGGCAAGACGGCACCGACGGCGCGTTGGCGCGCACCACGAGGCTCCTCGAGCCTCGCGCGCCAAATCTCCATGGCCCGCCGGTGGGCGTCCCGCCGCAGCACTCCGAGCGCAGGCCCCGGCTCGTCCCCTCCCTGGCCGCCGGCCCGCGACTGCTCGTACACAGTCGCGTCCATTTCGGCCAGGATGTCAAAAGGAGGGGAACGTGCCAGGACTGTCGCCGCCTCAAAAGATACCGTACGGTATGCGCGTACGATCCTGATGGCCATCAACCGCTGCAGGCTGTTGAGTAGAGCTCTGCAGCGGGAGGAGCCCGCCAGGTCGTTAGACCAGACGGGCGCCCCGTAGAGGGCCATGGATCGCACGACGCCCATGTAGAGGCGGCGAACTTCCTCCCTTGGTCCCCCGAGATTGGGCAGCAGCCGGTGCAACGCACCAGCTGTCCCTCTGATTCGGGGGACTAGGCGCTCGAAGTGTCCCTCGAAGCTCCACCTCCCGTCCAGGATGAGGCCCAGGTACCTCATGTACCGCCCCACCTGGACTTCTGCGTTACCTACCCTAATCACCGGGATGGGAGGCTCCACTCCTCTGCGTAGGGAGTGGAACCACAGCGCCTCAGTTTTTTGAGGCGCTACCCTGAGACCGATCCCGGTGATTTTACGGACGACCAATGCCACCCCCAGTTCGGCGAGCCCGGCTACCTCTCGGAAGCCGACCCCCCTGGCCAATACTAGAGTGTCGTCTGCATAGCAGACGACGTCCAGTCCAGGGGGGAGGCTGGTGCGAAGGACCGCATCGTAGGCGATGTTCCACAGCAGTGGTCCTAAGACGGACCCCTGGGGAACACCGCACCTGACCTCCCTCTCGAATCTTTCTCCGTCCCGGCCAACATAGTGAATGCTCCTGTCGTGCAGGTAGGCCCCGATGATCTTCTGAAGATAGGGAGGCGCCTCATGAAAAACGAGTGCCTCCCGTATCGCCTTCCAGGGGAGGGTGCCGAATGCGTTGACGATGTCTAGGCTAACCGCCAACGCCACCCCCCCCGCTCGGACTGCCGACTCCGACAGGGCGCGGACGCGTTTTAACGCATCCAGCGTCGAACGCCCCTGTCGGAAACCAAATTGGCAGTCCGAGAGATCGGGGCCCGTGCACGACAGGTGTCTGCTGAGACGAGCGGCGATCACTCTCTCAAAGAGCTTCGCCACCTCGTCCAGCAGACATATTGGCCGGAACGCAGAGGGAGAGTCTGCGGCCCTTCCTTCCTTTTTCAGGAGCACCAGCCTGGCTTTTTTCCAGCCGAGGGGGAACACTCCCAGGCGCAGGCAGCTGGTGAACAGCCGCCTGAGTCTGTCCCCCAGAACGCCCAGAGCCAGCACCAACACGCGGCCCGGAACCCCGTCGGGGCCTGGCGCGGCGCTGCGAGAGGCGAGCCGCCTCACGGCTCGGTCCAGCTCACCCTCCGTCACCTCGTATTCTTCCAACCAGGTGGAGGACGGAGGGTCAGAGGGACTGTCCTGGACCACCGGGAAGAGCGTGTCGACCACTCTTCCCAGGAACTCGGGGTCCAGGGTTTCCGTCATCGGAGGGACCCATGGGCGGAGCTTGCCCAAGACCATCTTGTATGGGCGCCCCCATGGGTCCCTATCCAGTCCCTCTATGAGCTCTCTCCAGGACCGAGCCTTGGCCTCCGCGATAGCGACGCAGAGGGCCTTCGTGGCGGCTCCGTACACCTCTCGTGCTCTGGCCGTTTCCTCGGCTGTGGCTCGCCGTCTTCTTCGGGCGCGTAAGTACTGGCGGCGCGCCCTCCCGACTGCGACACGCAATCGGGAGATCTCCACCGACCACCAGTACGCAGCGCCCTTTCTGGGGGGCCTGACCCGGGGCATCGAGGCGTCGCAGATCGACGCCATGATGTCCCCGAACCGGGCCGCTTGCGCCTCCGGATCGGGCGGAATCTGTCCTTCCGACCAGTCGGCGACGTGGGCAGCGGCGACGACCATGTCTCGGTCGAGCCGCTTGAGGGACCAACGTCGCGGACGGAGACCGTCCTGTCGTGGGCGACGGTGGTTGCCGAGCGAGACATCGATGAAGATGTATCGGTGGTCAGACATGGTGACCACCTCCTCGGCAACCCTCCATCCCGTCACCATGCGTGCCGCAGGGGGAGACGCCCATGACAAATCAATGATGGACTCCCCCTGCCAACGCACGCAGGTGCTGGTTGACCCCCGGTTTAGAAGCCGGAGGTCCAGCTGTGCCGCCCACTCGAGAAGGGTCTCTCCTCTCTGATCGTCCCGGGCGTCGCCCCACTCTTTCGAGTGGGCGTTAAAATCGCCCAGGACGATCACTGGACGGGCCGCATATCCGCGGATCCGGACAGCCAGCCCGTCCAGGTAGGCCTCAAACGCCGCGAGGCTGCAGTTAGGGGACACGTAGCAGCTCACGACTGCGATGTGACCCCATTCCACTGCTACGTATCCCCTTCCCCTGTTGGAGAGGGAGCAATGGAGGCTTCCGCCCGCCCAGTATATGGCTGCGGAGCCGTCAGAGGAACCGAACCACCGCGGGTGGTCCGGGACGGAGTACGGCTCCGACACTGCCGCCAGGGCAACCGACCGCTCCGCTATGGACTGCGCTAGCAAGTCCTGTGCTGCGCGGCAGCGGTTCAGGTTACCCTGAAGGATCTGATGTGGGGGCGGGAATTTTAAGCCTCCATTACCTCTCCCGCCGGTTCGGTGGCCGGTTGGTTTCCGGCCTCTGGCGCTGTGGCCGGTGTGGGGGGCGCGCGATCTCCCCTACGCCTCTTGGGCGGTGTGCATTTTTTAGACCCCAGCCGGTGGTCTGCTGACCGGCCGAGGCTCGCACACACGGGGCACTTCGGGGCTCGCGCAGCACAGTCGCGAGCTCTGTGCCCCTCCTCCCCGCACTTGTAACAGGCCGAGCTCCGGTCCACCGTGCTGGGACACATGGTACGCACGTGTCCCATCTCGAGGCACCGGAAACACTGTAACGGACGTGTTCCCAGCGCCACTACACGGGCCGAGACCCAGCCTATTTTTACGCGCTTTGCGTTAGCTAGGGCACGCGCCGCCCCGAGGGGACATTTCACCCAGGCCGTTGCCAGCCTGGATGGGTCCCACTTTATCTCGCCGACCTTTATATCGGCCGGCGAGCACCTCCCGGCATTCGCCACCGCGGCTGCCACCTCGGCGGGGGTGATGGACTCGTCTAAGTCCATCACCCTAATCTCGCCCATCTTACACGGACGCGCAAACCTGGCGTCCGTGTCGGCGAGAGCCGCCCTGAGCAGCGACACGAAGGCGTCCGCCTTCTCTTCGCTGCCAGGCCCAGGAACTTCGAGGAGAAGTCCCCCCGTCACCGCCCGTTTTTGTCGGACCCCCTCCGGTATGCCCGCATCTTCGGGCTTCACCCTGGCCCTGGCGACCTCCATAACTTTCGCTAGGGAGGTCGCAGAGCCCGGGGGTACCGACACCAGTATGGCGGCGGTAGTCGGCGGACGCGGCAGCTGCGGCCTTTCCGCACGGGGCGACTTGACGGGCCCCCGCTTGGGCGCGGTCGGGGCCGGTGCCCCCTTCTTTTTGGCGCCAGCCTTGGCCTTGCGGCCGACAACCTGCGACCAACCCGAAGTTTGCGCGGGTCTCGGGGGTTGGGCGGGTGCGGGGAACGGCTGCACTACCGCATTCGCCGGCCGCTTCTTCTTCTTTCCCTTCCCCTTCCCTTTCCCCTTCCCTTTCCCTGGCCCTTTGGCAGGCGCCACGTTGTTGGAGGTGGCCGTCTGGTTCTTATCATGCCTTAACGGCGGCCTTCTTCCCATTTCTGGGAAGAATTTTTCCATCAGTCCCCTCTGGAACCTGGCAAACTCGGACTCCATCGCTGCTGCGATATCCTGCCAAGTCCCAGAGGGACTCTGTGCCTCCTCAGCTGCCGGCACGGAGGCAGGCGGCGGGCCGGTCGGTTTCCCGCCAGCGGGTGGCGGGGACTTCTTCGCCAATCCTTGGGCCGTAGGCGGCTCCGGCGTCGGCGTCGGCGTCGGCGTCCTCCTCGTTTGCGCCGTGAAACCCCCACGGCGGGCGGTCTCCAGCTCAGCGGCCATCGCTGCGGAGCTTTGCTCCAGCCGCTCGATCCGGGCTAGGAGCTCTTTATTTTCCTGAGCCAGCCCGTCCCAGCGGCTGGCCCTCTGGTTTAGGACCAGGGTCCCGGCCTGTATCTCGCGGCAGGCCAAGCGGAGGATTCTGACGAATTCCCCCTTAAGGTTGCCAGACCTGTCGGCAACCTTCTCGACCTCCCCGAGTTTCTCCAGTATCCTGGCCCCCACGTCCACCGTGGGTTGCGCCTCCCAATCTGACTGGACATCCTCGACGCGGGGCAACCCGCTCTTGCTCCGCGTTTTCGCAGGAGCAACACTCGCGTCGAGAATGTCCCGAATGTCCGTCTCGAGGTCAGACTCCTCCCTTGCCTGAGAGCGTTTTGCCTTCACCGCCCTTTGATTCGCAAGGGGCTTCGTCCTCTTGCGGGTCCCCGCCGTTGGGTTCGAGCTGGTCGAGGCGAAGGACATTTGAGAGCTGTCGCTCTCGTCTGCCTCGTCCCTCCGACCCACACTCTGCGAGCGCACGTCCTTGGGACGTGTGAAGCTGCGACGTGTGAAGCTGCGCGTCCTAATCCTATTTTCATTATCGGAATCCGTGTAACAAGAGCCAAGGTCAGTTGCAGGGTTGACCCCTGCGAGCGGTGCTTTGCCCCCCCCAGAATACGAGGGGCAGCCTGAACCGGTCGGTTCAGGGAGGGATTCTCCCCCTACGGGGGTACCCTCCTGGGGTAGTACGTTGTTATTAGCCTCGCTCATGATGTTTATTTTTACCCAGGTTTGTTTCCTGGGGCCGGATACTGCCGGCCGCAGGTGAGCCCTCGGGACTGGGTTCCCCCCAGCCATTCATCCCATCGGCGGGCTCGGGACCTTAGGATTGGGGTAATTTTTTATAGTGGTTTTCTTCCACGCGGCCCGACGCTCAGTGCGCTGGACCCCCGGCCCCGCGATTGCGGGGTTACGGTTTGCCCGGCGGTGGCCTAGACCACACGCCGCGCCCACGGACCACTAGTCCGCCGCCACGAGTAAAAACTCCGCTGCCCCCCAAGGGCCTCCGCCCAGCGCTGAGGCGCTAAGGCCAGCAGGACCGCCGGGTAGTACCCGGCCATCCCACGACCATTGCTGGTCACCAGGCTACAGCCTATGGCTTCTTAACCAAGAAGCCATAGCTGCGCCCCCCAGGTGCACTTAGCTTCACGCCCGGCCGGATTGCCGGACGCTACTAAGCCCCTCCGCCACGACAAGGCGTGCACTCATGGAGGGGAACCTAACCTAACCTAACCTAACCTAACCTAACCTAACCTAACCTAACCTAACCTAACCTAACCTTTTTTTTTTTTTTTTTTTTTTTTTTGACGAGGAGAAATCCTTTTATTGATCCCCTACCGCTGGCTAGACGGCAGGGGTATGTGGGGGTCGACCAGCCTACTCCGCCGCATGCAGGTTGCAGGCGGAACTGGCCCCTACCCACTAAAACTCCCCGGTGCCTCCTTGTCCTTTGAGCAGGGTGGACCGGGTTCTGCCGAGGCAACAACTCCGATCCACCCCAGGACAGCCTAGTCATTTCTGACTAGGCTAACGCCAAAGGGGGGATTGCCCAGAGACACCCAGGCAATCCCCAGACGGGGAGACCTTGTGCAGGCACACATGGCTGGCCAGCCATGTGCGCAGGTCCCCCTTGGACATTTAAAGACGGGCTTGGTGCGCCCGCCTTCTCCTGCCCAGCCGTCTACGTCTGAGGGAAGCGGGACCAGCCGCTTCCTCCCGCTCCCTCTCAGCATCCTCCTTCTGCGAAATTACGTTTTCGCAGAAGGAGGCCACTGCTTTCCAGGCAGTCTCGCTATCAAGCATGGCTACGACCATGCTTGACAGCGAGACGTCACCACCGCCCAACGCCGCTCTCAGCTCGCTGCGCTGGGGTATCCAGGCCGAGCACACTTGTAACGTATGCTCGGCCGTGTCGTCCTGTTCGCCGCAGTGGTGGCACTGCGGCGTTTCCTCTCTTTTTATCTTGTACAGATAATGGCCGAAGCAGCCGTGTCCGGTCATTATCTGTACCATTCGAAAGGTGAGTTCACCTTTTCGGCGTTTCGCCCACTCTCTAAGCACCGGACGGATCGCACGAATCGTCCGGTGGCCGAAACTAGGCTCGCGGAGAGCCTCGCTCCACGCCTCCATAGCACTCTCCTGTGCTTCAGCCCGGACCCGTTGCACGTCCTCGGCAACGGGTCTCTCTCCAAGGGCCCTAGCGGCGGCCCGATGCCGATGCACCTGGGATAAGACCAGGGCATCGACATCCCACGGGAGCATGCCTGCAAGCACGCAGGCTGCCCCGTGGCTGACCGTGCGATAGGCTCGCACGGCCCGGGTCGCTATGGCCCTTTGAGGCCTCCACAGGAGGGGCCGGGTGCGCGAAGAGAGACTCTCCGCCCAGACCGGGGCTCCATAGAGTGCCATCGACCTTACCACCCCGTGGTAAAGCCGACGGCACGCTGAATTAGGTCCTCCCTGATTAGGGAGGAGCCGTCCGAGTGCGGCCGCGGCTGCAGTCAGCCGTGGAGCGAGGAGCCTGAAATGCTCCTCGAAACTCCATCGGGGGTCCAACGTAAGGCCGAGGTACTTTATGTGTCTCTCGACCTCAATCCGGACCCCCTCCACTCGGACGTGGAGCCCCGGGAGGATCCTGCGGCGTGGGGGGTGGAAACCCATGGCCCTGGTTTTTTCCAGGGCCACCTCCAGCCCGAGCAGACGGATGCGCCGGACGACCATCGAGGTGCCGACCGACGCTAATCGTGCTGCCTTCTCCCACGTCTTTGCTTTCGCCGCGACTAGAGTGTCGTCGGCGAAGCAGACAATCTCCATTTTGGGACGGAGATTGCCTCGCAGGACCCAATTGTAGCCCAAATTCCAGAGAAGGGGACCGAGGACGGCCCCCTGGGGAACCCCTGCCGCCATTGGACGGCGATGGACTTTCCCGTCTGCGCCCTCGTACAGCACTACCCGCTCAGCGAGGTAGTCATCGACGAGGGCGCAGAGGTAAGGCGGCACCCGGTGAAAACGCAGTGCCGCCTTTATACATTCGTGAGGGAGGCTGTTGAAAGCGTTGCGGATGTCGAGCGACACCGCAACAACAGCCTCCCCCCTTTCGTTGGCCTCCTCACTCCACTTTTTGAGGAGGCCCACCGCGTCCATCGTGGACCGACCGGTGCGGAAGCCGAACTGGCGCTCGTCCAAGTTCGGCCCCTCCGTCTCGAGGTGCTCGACGATCCGCCAGGCCATGATCCTCTCCATGGCCTTGCCGGAATCGTCGAGCAGGACCACCGGTCGGTACCCCGACGGCGAGTCGGCAGGGCGGCCCTCCTTGCGCAGAAGGCAGAGACGCCCCACCTTCCACCTTGCCGGAAACTTGCCCCGGGCAATGCACGAGTCGAGCACCGCCCGGAACCTCTCCTCCAAAGGCCCCAGCGCAATTGCCAGGGCCTTTGCCGGAACTCCGTCCGGTCCCGGGGCCGTCTTTTTCCTCCCCGTACGCTCCCTCACCGCCTCGAACTCGATGTCAGAGACGGGAGGGCCCCGTAATTCCACCTCTGGGAGTGGCTCCCGAGGAACCATCGAAGGGGGCTCGAAAGGGCCTGGGTTCGGGAAAAGAGTCCCCACGACCTTGTCGAGCAGCGCCGGGTCGAGTTGGGCCGTGGAAGGGGAGCCAGAAAGCTTCCCCCTCACAGCCCTATACGGACGGCCCCAAGGGTCGGCATCCAGGAGGGCCAGGAAGCGCTCATGAGCCTCCTCCTTTGCTCTGCAAATGCCCTTTTTCAGGGCATTATGAGCCTCCCTGTATGCCTGACGAAGGAGGATCTCTTCGTCAGGCACCCTCCTGGATCGTCTTCTCCGGCATCGGAGGAGAGCGCGTCTGGCCGCTAGGCAAGCGGAGCGCAGGGAGCCAATCTCCTGCGCCCACCAGTACACCCTCCTCAAACGGGGAGGAGGGCGCCACAGCGGCATGGCAGCATTGCAGACTTCCCGAAGGTCGTCCGCAAAATGGTCCGCCATGCCGTCAGGATCCCCTGCGAGGTGAGGGGGGAGAGGGGACCATTCCCTCACCATCGCGGCCTCCTCCGCCACATCAGGGCGGAGCTTGGCGAGAGCCCACCTGGGGAAGGCGGCACCCGCCGTAGGATCCTGAGGCTGTGGTGCCCCAGCGGCCAGCGCGGAGACCTGATATCGGATGTAACAGTGGTCCGACATGGTCTCCGCCTCTTCCTCCACCTTCCAGCCCTGGATTTGGGCAGCAAGGGCGGCAGTGGCGAAGGATACGTCGACGATCGACGTACCTTGCCAACGTACACACGTGGGGGAAGTTCCGCGGTTGAGCACCTGGAGCCCCAGGCCCAACGCCCAGGTCTCCAGGATACTCCCCCTCACGTCTGTTTTGGGGGACCCCCACGCCGAGGATTTGGCGTTGAGGTCCCCTGCCACCAGAACTGGGAGTGGGGCCGCCCGCCTCACCACTCCCTCCACCGCAGCCAAGAAGGCCACAAATTCTGCCCGACCGCGGTTCGGGGAGAAGTAGGCGGACACGACCACCATCTTCCCCCAGTTCGCTGCCACAAATCCAGACCCTCTCTCTCTCAGGGAGAGGGGAGGAGCCCCACTACCAGGCCTCACTGCAAGGGCAGCGGAGCCATCCAGATCCCCCAACCAATGGGGGTTTAGGGGAACGTGATATGGCTCCGCCACCACCGCCAGGTGTACCTCCCACTCCGCCATGGCCTGGCACAGTAAATCCTGTGCCCCAGCGGAGTGGTTGGTGTTCGCCTGTAGGAAACTTGCAGTGGGCCTATTACACATTGGTGGTTTCCATTGGCTCCTCCCTAGCAATGGGGGTTGCCCCCGTCTTTCCCGTCTTGGTCGCCACTGCAAGACGGCCCCTTGCAGCAGGGGGGGAGCAATTTGCGCCCCCCATGCGATGGCTGGCCGGAAGCCCGGCGTCCGCACATACTGCGCATTTGAAGTCCGCCTCACAGTCGCTGGCCATGTGCCCATCCAAACCGCAACGGAAGCACAGAGTGCTTCGGTCCTTGCCGGATGGGCACCGAGCCACTGGGTGACCCAGCCCCATACACTTGTAGCAGCGCATCGGTCGCTGCTCGAGGATGAGGACGGAGGCAGAGCTCCATCCAACCGTCAGCCGACCGACCGCTACTAACTTTTTGGCCGCTTCGATGGGGCAGGAGGCGTAGGCCGAGCCCATCCCTCTAAGTCCAGGATGGACTTTGCCCACCCTGAACAGCTCGGGGGCGCAACCTGTGCTGAGGGCCAGAGCCGCCTTTACCTCCTCGGCCGACACGGAGTCGTCGAGTCCATTGACTCGGACGTCGACCGATTTGGTGGGGCGAGTGACTCTGGCCGAGTCGCCCAGGACTTCGGAAATTTTTTCCGCCAGCTTGTCCGCTTGGGCGGCCGTGGTCTCTTTGGGGAGCTCAAGGATTCGAGCTCCCGTGACACTTGTGCGGAATTTCGCCGGGCCAATCCCTAGCGCCTCTAGGGACACCGAGGCCTTGGTCCTTGTAATGGCCTCGTTGTAGGTGGCCCCCTTTTCCAGCGCCTCTGGCTTCAGGGCCACCACAACTGCCAATGTTTTGGGCTCCTTCGGGAGGCTAATCACCTTCTTTGAGGCTTGAACGGCAGGTGCGACTACACCGGCTGCGACTCTCTTCTTACGTCGCACAACCTCCGTCCAGGTTTCCGATGGCCTCTCTAGGGGCTCCTGCGATGTGCCCGGAGTCGGCTCCGGGGCTTTTGGGGCCTGAGCAGGCATCTTCTTCCCCCTCACTGCTTTAGGCAAGTTAGCAGGGGGGGCGAGAGTGGATCCTGTCGTCTGCTGCGGTGCCGCCGTTGCGCGAGCCTCTCTATTTTTGTCCGCCTGTAGTGGCATGCGGAATTGTCTCGACGGGAGCAGTCTCCCGTCCGCCTCCAAACTGTCCAAATGGGCGCGGACGACTCCTCCTACATGAGTCGTCAGGTCCGCCTGGAGAGCCGAAAGAGCCTGCAGGAATTCCGCACGGGAGAGGGCCTGCGGCTCGGCCATCGGAGCAACCTCTGGAGCCTCTTGCGTGGCCGGGAGCGAGGATGAGGACTTTCCAGGGCAGTAACTGCCTTTCCAGCCCTTTACCTCTAGTGAGAGGGCCTCAAGCTGGCCCTTGAGGCGCTTGTTATCAGCCTTAAGGCGTCTCATCTCCTTTGACGCCTTGCGGTCAGCAACCGTCTTAAGCGCACTCATGATGCTATTAATACCCTCCTTTATATCCCGTACGGAGGTACCCTTGAGGTTGCCCGACTTGCGGACAACCTCAAGGATTTTTTGCGCACTGGCCTCTGCTTCCTGCGTCAAAGCCTCCATAGAACCAGCCGACGATTTGGCTGACCTGAAGGACCTCACCGACCTAGAGGTGTCAGAGTCGGCGTCGGAGCCGGCGTCGGAATCATAGTAGGAGTCCTCCGCAAGCTCACGACGGGCCTGCGACGTGCCGACATCATGTCCCAGCGACGTTTTGCCGCGGCCCTTACCTCCTTTTTTGTACTTGGTCGGACTCCCGGGGAAGTCCTCCCCGTCCTCCGACCCCGAGCCCTTCCCGGCGAGCATCTCCGTGCTCTGGGACTTCGTCGGGGCAGCCCGCTTACGTGTCATCGCCCTCGTAACGGGAGCGTCGCGAAGCGACGATTTCCCGCTATTTCTCCTCTCTGAGTCTACCCCACTGGGCTCAGTGGAGTCCGACATGGGCCAATTGACGGCCCTGTCTACCTCTGAGCACGTAGGGGAATCCACTCTTATTGGTCAAGGACCCTGGTTGGTTGATGGCAGGAATTAGCAAAAATTCCTAAAAACTACACCCAAAAACAACCATAACTCCTGAACAATAATAGGTAGCGCAACTTGGTTTGAGCTGGCTGAAAGAGCTCCCGAAGGCGCTTCTTTCGAGCCAGCCCACGACAAATTGTACTAACAACCAACAAAGATATTAACAGAAAACAACAAATTCCTTAAAAAACTAGTAACAAAAACAACGATAAAAACTTAACGACAACAGATATTTAAGTTTGGTCTAGGCAGGCCGAAAGCGCCCCCGAAGGAGCCTCTTCCGTCCTAAACCGGCGACAAGATCCGTTCACAGGAACGAAAGTTATCGCCGGTTTTAACCTTTTCCAAACTTAACAAAAAACAACAAAAACAACAATAACTCCAACAACAGAAACAACAACAACAAATGGCCTCGGCAGTTCGATAGCGCCTTGAAAAAGGCGTCCAAAGAGCCGCTTTGCACCAAAAAGCACCGGTTAGATCAAAAGATAATCGTCTTCAAAATTTGTGATTTTGGACCAAAATCCAACCTCCAACCTAACCTAACCTAACCTAACCTAACCTAACCTAACCTAACCTAACCTAACCTAACCTAACCTAACCTAACCTAACCTAACCTAACCTAACCTAACCTAACCTAACCTAACCTAACCTAACCTAACCTAACCTAACCTAACCTAACCTAACCTAACCTAACCTAACCTAACCTAACCTAACCTAACCTAACCTAACCTAACCTAACCTAACCTAACCTAACCTAACCTAACCCAAACCTAACCCAAACCTAACCCAAACCTAACCCAAACCTAACCCAAACCTATTGTTTAGTTGTTCGATTATTATATTAGAAAAAAAAAAAAAAATCCCATCTAGTTTGTATAGATTGTGCTATATACTATATTTCTTAGCTTTTTCACTTTAAGTTACTGGAGCTTATTTGGGCCTCGGGGTGTTCTCTATACAACCCCGTTGGAATTTTCGCGCTAGCTTAAAAAAAAGCGCGACCTTGACACTTAAAAAAAAAAAAAAAAAAAAAAAAAAAAACCTGTCAATGTTGCCGTGTCTGCCTGCCTGTCCACTGAGCCCGCCCACTCACCCCGTCAAAATCGTTGTTCCTGTGTTCGTCAAGACACGAACATCGAATTCCTCCCGTCTGTAACGGATACTTTAACATTGCCATCGACGATGCTTTGTCCTGCCATAGCCTACATAGCGCCGAAATAAACTACACAGATAAGTATGGTTCTTTTTAATGCGGATAGTGTACAATGAGTCTGACCATCGATTTTAGTTAATGATATCCCCCAAATATAGTTCACTAGACAAATACGGCAGTGTTTTTATTTTTTTGATATCTTAAAAAATGACCGAGTTATAAGCGTTCAAATTACGCCCGCCACCCAAAATTTTTAATACTACTCGCGAACGTTTATGACGTCACAAGGGCCGATTCTAGATGCAAGTTCATAGTAAAAAGAGAGATTTGTATGTTTGTAATTAATTAACTCAAAAACTACTGAACCGATATTAAAAATTCTTTCACCTATAGAAAGTTACGTTTTCAGCGAATAACATTGGGTATATATTATAAAGTTACGCGGGCGAAGTCGCTTGCAACAGCTGGTAATATTATAAAGAGAGTAGATTTCTATTTTTGTTTGTAATTAATT
Organism: Synanthedon formicaeformis; assembly: GCA_945859745.1. Taxonomy (NCBI): domain Eukaryota; kingdom Metazoa; phylum Arthropoda; class Insecta; order Lepidoptera; family Sesiidae; genus Synanthedon; species Synanthedon formicaeformis. The sequence continues at coordinate 44,952 of OX243977.1, forward strand.
AACTCAAAAACTACTGGACAGATTTTAAAAATTCTTTCACCTATAAAAAGTTACGTTATCAGCAAATAACATAGGTTATATTTTATAAAGTTACGCGATCGAAGTCTAAAAACATTTTGTTGTTCCGCTAACAACAATAAAAAATGTTAAGCACAGAGTAATTGGAACAGTGTTTAATTATAACAAAATAGAAACCAAACTGATTAATATAGGAGGTAATTACAGAAGTATCAAGAAGTTAGTGAACCTTAAAGAAATAAATAATTGAAAAATATACTTAGTCAAGCTTAAAAAGTAAAAAAAATATATATATAAATTCAACAACAATTTTGTATGTATTTAAAATTATACGCATTATGTACTAAACTGATTAAATTACATTTTAGAGGATGAAATACTATTAAAGCAATTAATGAGGAAAATGTCTCATTGGCGATTGAACAAGCGAAAACAAGATCTGAAGAAGAAATAATTCCTGATGAAGTTGGTCCAAATGCTAACTGTACTGAAGACAGTAACATGGAGAATTTGGCTGTCAGGAAAGCGACGTTGATATTCCCTGCGAGCCTCAGCAACGTTACCGTCCGCAAAACCGTAGCAGTACATGATATCGGCGTATTCACTATTAGCATACGAAGCCATGTTAACAAATGTATGAAAAAGTACTTAACGTGACAATGGTTTGCGTAGCAGCCAGATAACAATACACGTGCTTGCGCGACGAAGAATTGAAACTAACTAACACATGTATCCCGATTTTTTGCTAAGTGCGACTTTAATATAGCCAAAAACATGCAAAACTAACCAATGAGGAAGCTTTCTATAAACCAAGCGATAATAAATTTAAAAAACGTATTAAAATCAGTTACTTTTGAAAAGTTAACAAAAGTGTGGAACCTTTGGCGTCCTCTACCTGCACCGGTAAAACATCTCCTGTGTTATGAATTACATGTTTTGTCCATGTAAACTTTAAAAAAAGTAGTTGTTGGTATGGCTTATAATTTCAAATTGCGAAGTAATTTGAGACTTTTTTTAACTGTAATAACCAAAGACTTTATAAGTATATTTGGGAGTATAGACACGGCGTAGCCCGTAAATAATGGTAGTAGTACAATTCGTCCACTCGAGATTGTCCACACGAGAGAGAAAGAGAGAGAAGTGGACGAATTCGCACTGTCGCTCGCTAGTGCGAGTAGGATTTTAATACTACCAAAGATTTCGGGGCTTTCTGCTTGCTACGCCGCATCTATAGTTCAGATCAATGGTAATAACCAGATTGAAGCATCAGTTGTAAAACTAAATCTAAATAAAACCCATTGTTCAAGCGATTTTTTTTTTATTTTTGATTTAAATGACAAATTCTGGGTGATTGGCAAGAAATCATTAAAACTGAAAAAACCAAAGACTATATAAGTATATTTGGTAGTAGAAAAAACTTGAAAACTACTGAATTTCGGCCATACATATGGGGGTCAAAAACATTGCATTTTAGCTCCCCTTTCACGTCCTGGCATACTCGAAGCACTGCAGTAAGCGCGAAACAGAACTAATTTGACTTCCTTACTGCATTTTGCAAATCTGCGAGCGAGCATGTTGCATCGAACGGACATTGGAAATTCGACTACATAATCATGGTTGTGACATTGATCTGAACTATATATAGATGCGGCGTAGCGAGCAGAAAGCCCCGAAATCTTTGGTAGTATATTAAAAATCATACTAGCACTAGCGAGCGACAGTGCGAATTCGTCCACTTCTCTCTCTTTCTCTCTCGTGTGGACAATCTCGAGTGGACGAATTGTACTACTACCATTATTTACGGGCTATGCCATGTCTATACTCCCAAATATACTTATAAAGTCTTTGGGTTGTGAATTAAATGTTAATCAATGTTCATTGTAGGTTTATTTAAAATAATATTCCAGTAATTAGCAATTGCTTCACAAGTAATTTTAAGATCATAATATCAATTTTCTATACAATCCATGGAAGGTTCTCGAATGTTCTAGAATATTCCACGAGATTTTGAACACTATTTGTGGCGCCTCGATGTGTCGAGTAGCGAAATTAATACAGAGAAGAAAAACATTTTCATAAGTGGTACTTTAAATTAAAAGCGAAGTTGCAAATGTATAAACTAATATTAATTCTCTGAATATTTCAAGATTCTTTCTTAATTTTGAGCTAACCAGAAGCTACTGAGAAGCTTTTCAATCTTTTATTTAATAATATGTAAAAAAAATATGATGTCTTCGGATGTCTTCAAAAAACCCCGTTGGTGAATGGTGTATGATATTAACTGTGTTTTCAGAACTATTTTGCATCATTATAAACATGTTGCAGATTCATGGTCTCAATAGCTATTAAAAGTAAGAATAGGCTAAACTTTTAAAATAATCTGATTTCTGGATAGATTTTAAAAAAATTTCTTAAAGGAATTTAAAAAAAAAAAAGAAAAATTGTAAGGATTTCACCATAAGTTAGGTAATTTTGAACGGAAGGTTTATATATATTATTGTGTGAATTGTTTACATATAAATAAATACTTAAAACAACATTTTACGCCAAGTCGCCGAAAAATAAATATGGCTTACGTAGACTAAACCTTAAGAAATATATAAAAATGATGACAACTAGCTTTTAATAAAAAAAAATACCATTAATAATTTAAAATGACATACCTACATACTTACTAAATTCCTATTAATTAATTAAATAAATAATAAATAAGAATCTTCATTCTTGTGATTCTTGATCAACATCAACATTTCTTGTGATACTGAATATAAATAAAATTTATAAATGTTTTCATAATTACCTAATATTTTATTCCCATTCATAACCTTTTTTGCTTCAAATAATAAAAATACTGGGTACTTACTACAAAAAAATTGCAAATTTGCATTTTTTAAAACTTCATCCAATCTTGCAGCACCTCTGGATAATAAACGCCCCAAATCGAGAATATTCTACTCCTTCATAGGTGTCGCCCATGTTTCAAGTCTATATAAGCAACTGACACTGTTAAATCATATTTTAACAAATAACAAGTAGCGACCACGACTTGCATCTAGATGGCGCTAATATGAATACGTACAGGCGAACGTTTCTTTCATTGAGTTTTTATACATTCTAAATGTTTATTTAATAAAGAGAGCTTTTAACGATTTACCTATTTGAACTCCCTGCGTTTTATTGAGTTAAACCTGGGGTCAATCAATTGGTGATTTTTGAGTGCAAGGTTTGTACATGGTCCTTCGAGCCGGATTTAGGCAAGGGAAGTTGACTGTACACTTGTACCGTCCGCGCTTAGAAAGGGATAGTGGGTCGCTATCCAGCGCATTCAGCAGCAGCCGCAGTGGAGGGACTGCCACGGCACGGGCCAGCTTCGGTACGAGGAGTGTATCTCCTCAAACAACCAGCAGACTTCGTGAGGGCCGAATCCACAACACAGGCGGAAGAAGAAAGCCACAGCACGAGCCAGCTTCGGATCGGGAGGGACCCTCCTCGGACATCCAGCAGACTTCGTGAGGGCTGCCTTCATCATCGTCAGCGCTGTCAAACGGACAGCCAGGTTTCGAATTTGATTTAAATGGTATCGCATCAAATCAGTGCAAGTGTCGTCTGTCATCTGTCAGGTTGACAGCTCAGAAGTATCAGTCAAGTGTCAGTGTCAAAAGTAGTGTGGCGTAAAATTTGTGACGTCAATTGTGTTATGTCAAGGAAAAACTGTGAGTATATTTTGAACCTTATGATTAACCGCAAATTAACTTTGAAAATTTTCGAGTAAATTTTAAATTGTGCATGAACTGTTTAGAACTTTTAAAAAATTACAAGTGTTGCATGGACTTAGAATAATTTAGGAAAAAATGTTCCGACGGGGAACCTATGCCCGATTTTGCCGCCAATAAGTTAAAAACACTTGTAAAAATTTCATGAAATGTTTGTACGCAAAATTTGTCTAGTCTTTTAATTGTATAATATTTTCATTTGTTGTTGGGTAGTTTGTTAAATTTTTATTTTAATTGCTTAACATGGCTGAATCTCTTTTTAGAACGCAAAATGATTTAGGTACAAAAATTCTCAAGGGCAAAACCAACTTACAAAAGTTGCCAAAAGAGCGTCTCACCTTTTATTATTTGGAATCCAGATTAGAAAATTTAGAAGCACAATTTAATTTATTTGTAGATACTCACCAAAAAATAGTTAGTTTAATGAATAATGACGACTACTTAAGGACTGATTACGCTAAGAATGACTTTTATTTTGAGGTTGAAGACGAATATTTATATTTTAAAACGTTTTTAAAAGAAAGCATGAGTCGTTTAAAGGTCAATACCGACAGAAATCAAGTCAATCTAAATCATGTACAAACCTTGCACTCAAAAATCACCAATTGATTGACCCCAGGTTTAACTCAATAAAACGCAGGGAGTTCAAATAGGTAAATCGTTAAAAGCTCTCTTTATTAAATAAACATTTAGAATGTATAAAAACTCAATGAAAGAAACGTTCGCCTGTACGTATTCATATTAGCGCCATCTAGATGCAAGTCGTGGTCGCTACTTGTTATTTGTTAAAATATGATTTAACATATCGCCCCCCATGGACCTAGTCCATAACAACAATGGGGTATGCGGCTGCAGACTATTGTGATATCTCATACAAACTAATACAAGAATTGAAATAATAATAAATTCTAATTAGCTTTACCACCAAAATAAAAAAAAAAAAAAAAAAAAAAAAAAAAAAAAAAAAAAAAAAAAAAAAAAAAAAAAAAAAAAAAAAAAAAAAAAAAAAAAAAAAAAAAAAAACAGGAGCCAAGTAAATGACATATCGAAATCTTTACATTCAACTACCACCATGGAACCTTCATGCTTGTTTTGCTCAGGCAAACACAAATTAACTCATTGTAAAGAGTTTTCACGAGAGAGTGTTGACATAAGACGGCAGTTTGTACAAAATCAACACCTGTGTTTCAACTGTCTCAGTCCTGAACACTCAGTGTATAGGTGTACTTTATCAACTACTTGTCACTTATGTAAAAAACAACATCACACATTATTGCACCCTGATCCACCATCATTAGGTAAATCTGGACAAAATTTTGGTAATAACCAGGCTGTGGCTATCATTAAAGAAGCTGCATCGCCATCTAGAGAGGCTGAGTCGGAGGCTGCAGGTAGTCCCGACTCGGAAATGCTCACTAGCTGTTTTTCAACATCTCGCCGTAAGGCTTTGTTGGCTACTACGTTAGTTAAAGTAAAAGCACAGACCAATAACGGACCCGCCATTACTCTTAGATGCCTGTTAGATCAGGGGTCCGAGACGTCATTTATCACAGAGTCAGCGGTTCGATTATTGGGTCTCGAAAAATTCAATGATTCGGTTAAAATTTCTGGACTAGGAGGGACTACGTCGCTGCAATCCAAAGCTTCAGTGAAAGTACAATTAAGATCTTTAACTATGCATGAATTCTCATTGAGTGTATGCGCTAGCGTGTTGGATAAAATAACAAATATGTTGCCTAGCAAAAAGGTTTCTATCGACGTACCCCAAATGAAACGATTCGTGAACTTAAAATTGGCTGATCCAGGATTTAACCGACAAAGCGATATAGATCTGTTATTGGGCACTGAAGTTTACGGCAGGATATTGTTAGAAGGACTAATTACGAGTGCTGATGGCAATTTAATTGCACAAAACACGAGATTTGGTTGGATTTTGTCAGGTTCGATTGATGATTCCGATAAGGGCAATCAACAATTCGGTTGTCATACAACCTTAACTGAAAATAGGGATAACACATTGCGATTCTCCGGTTCAGAGGCGGATTCGACCTTGCCCAATAGAATCTGGGATTGTGAGAAGGCTACAGAAAGACTATTCAATGCTGCTAAGAGAAAGATCAGACTCCCGTTCGAGGAAAGGAACTTAAGTTATAAATACGGAAGAGTGAAGTCTAAAAGGCGAAAATAGCAATGAGAAGACTATAAAGGATAGCCTAGCACGATTCCATTCTAGCTTCCTGGTCCTTTCATACCGTACCATACCATCGCCAGCACATCCTCATTAGAAATAAACCAGATTTTTGTAGAAATTTGCAGACGGTTTGCCTTTGAGGATGGTTTGTCCATCATTTGTTACATTTAAGCGAATATCTGTATATTATGTGTTTTTTTTTATGAAATTGTTATGTTTTGGGTATAGGACTTGTTTGTTTTGTATTTTTTTTATTTTTTTGTTTTGGTGGTAAAGCTAATTAGAATTTATTATTATTTCAATTCTTGTATTAGTTTGTATGAGATATCACAATAGTCTGCAGCCGCATACCCCATTGTTGTTATGGACTAGGTCCATGGGGGGCGATATGTTAAATCATATTTTAACAAATAACAAGTAGCGACCACGACTTGCATCTAGATGGCGCTAATATGAATACGTACAGGCGAACGTTTCTTTCATTGAGTTTTTATACATTCTAAATGTTTATTTAATAAAGAGAGCTTTTAACGATTTACCTATTTGAACTCCCTGCGTTTTATTGAGTTAAACCTGGGGTCAATCAATTGGTGAATGGAATTCATTTGTAGACAATCATCAAAAAATAGTTAATTTACTCAATACCGAAGACTATTTAAACACTAATTACAATAAGAACATGTACAAACCTTGCACTCAAAAATCACCAATTGATTGACCCCAGGTTTAACTCAATAAAACGCAGGGAGTTCAAATAGGTAAATCGTTAAAAGCTCTCTTTATTAAATAAACATTTAGAATGTATAAAAACTCAATGAAAGAAACGTTCGCCTGTACGTATTCATATTAGCGCCATCTAGATGCAAGTCGTGGTCGCTACTTGTTATTTGTTAAAATATGATTTAACATATCGCCCCCCATGGACCTAGTCCATAACAACAATGGGGTATGCGGCTGCAGACTATTGTGATATCTCATACAAACTAATACAAGAATTGAAATAATAATAAATTCTAATTAGCTTTACCACCAAAACAAAAAAATAAAAAAAATACAAAACAAACAAGTCCTATACCCAAAACATAACAATTTCATAAAAAAAAACACATAATATACAGATATTCGCTTAAATGTAACAAATGATGGACAAACCATCCTCAAAGGCAAACCGTCTGCAAATTTCTACAAAAATCTGGTTTATTTCTAATGAGGATGTGCTGGCGATGGTATGGTACGGTATGAAAGGACCAGGAAGCTAGAATGGAATCGTGCTAGGCTATCCTTTATAGTCTTCTCATTGCTATTTTCGCCTTTTAGACTTCACTCTTCCGTATTTATAACTTAAGTTCCTTTCCTCGAACGGGAGTCTGATCTTTCTCTTAGCAGCATTGAATAGTCTTTCTGTAGCCTTCTCACAATCCCAGATTCTATTGGGCAAGGTCGAATCCGCCTCTGAACCGGAGAATCGCAATGTGTTATCCCTATTTTCAGTTAAGGTTGTATGACAACCGAATTGTTGATTGCCCTTATCGGAATCATCAATCGAACCTGACAAAATCCAACCAAATCTCGTGTTTTGTGCAATTAAATTGCCATCAGCACTCGTAATTAGTCCTTCTAACAATATCCTGCCGTAAACTTCAGTGCCCAATAACAGATCTATATCGCTTTGTCGGTTAAATCCTGGATCAGCCAATTTTAAGTTCACGAATCGTTTCATTTGGGGTACGTCGATAGAAACCTTTTTGCTAGGCAACATATTTGTTATTTTATCCAACACGCTAGCGCATACACTCAATGAGAATTCATGCATAGTTAAAGATCTTAATTGTACTTTCACTGAAGCTTTGGATTGCAGCGACGTAGTCCCTCCTAGTCCAGAAATTTTAACCGAATCATTGAATTTTTCGAGACCCAATAATCGAACCGCTGACTCTGTGATAAATGACGTCTCGGACCCCTGATCTAACAGGCATCTAAGAGTAATGGCGGGTCCGTTATTGGTCTGTGCTTTTACTTTAACTAACGTAGTAGCCAACAAAGCCTTACGGCGAGATGTTGAAAAACAGCTAGTGAGCATTTCCGAGTCGGGACTACCTGCAGCCTCCGACTCAGCCTCTCTAGATGGCGATGCAGCTTCTTTAATGATAGCCACAGCCTGGTTATTACCAAAATTTTGTCCAGATTTACCTAATGATGGTGGATCAGGGTGCAAAATTTGTACATGGGCTATTGTCATTGTCAAAGAAAAAGAAAAGAAAAGCTGTCGACAACTCATTGTCAATTTGTCATTGCACGCGTTGAACTGAACTGTTCGATACCGGCTTGTATTCAAGCCATTTCAAGCACGTGTCTCTTGAAAAAGCGTTAATTACAGTGCTAAATTGTGTAAAAGTTTCGCCTTTACAATCAAAATGCCCGAAGAAATGCAGACGCAGTCCGCGGAAGTGGAAACTTTCGCGTTTCAAGCGGAGATCGCGCAGCTGATGTCCCTCATCATCAACACATTCTACTCGAACAAAGAAATCTTCCTTCGAGAACTGATCTCCAACTCTTCAGACGCCTTGGACAAAATCCGGTATGAATCTCTCACAGACCCATCAAAGCTTGACAGCGGCAAGGAATTGTATATCAAAATCATTCCCAACAAGAGCGAGGGCACGCTTACAATCATCGACACCGGCATTGGCATGACAAAGGCGGATTTGGTGAACAATTTGGGCACTATCGCTAAATCTGGAACGAAGGCGTTTATGGAAGCATTGCAGGCGGGCGCTGACATCAGCATGATTGGCCAGTTTGGAGTAGGTTTCTACTCTTGCTACCTAGTAGCCGACCGTGTGACCGTCCACTCTAAGCACAATGATGACGAGCAATACATTTGGGAATCTGCCGCTGGCGGCTCTTTCACAGTCCGCTCAGACCCCGGAGAGCCTCTCGGCCGCGGTACAAAGATTGTTCTCCACGTGAAGGAGGATCTCGCCGAATATTTGGAAGAGCACAAGATCAAGGAGATCGTTAAGAAGCATTCCCAGTTCATCGGCTACCCGATCAAGTTGATGGTTGAGAAGGAGCGCGAAAAGGAGTTGTCTGATGACGAGGCCGAGGAGGAGAAGAAGGAAGGCGAGGATGACACGAAACCCAAGATTGAGGGTGTAGGAGAGGACGACGAGGAGGATAATAAGGATAAGAAGAAGAAGAAGACAATCAAGGAGAAGTACACGGAAGATGAGGAGTTGAACAAAACTAAGCCGATTTGGACGCGCAATGCTGATGATATCACACAGGAGGAGTATGGTGACTTCTACAAGTCTTTGACCAACGATTGGGAAGATCATCTCGCAGTGAAGCACTTCTCGGTTGAAGGCCAGTTGGAGTTCCGCGCCTTGCTCTTTGTACCGAGGAGGGCACCTTTCGATCTGTTCGAGAATAAGAAACGCAAGAACAATATAAAACTCTACGTCAGACGTGTATTCATTATGGATAACTGTGAAGACTTGATTCCAGAGTACTTGAACTTCATCAGGGGCGTTGTGGACAGTGAGGATCTGCCGTTGAACATCTCCCGTGAGATGCTCCAACAGAATAAGATTCTCAAAGTGATCAGGAAGAACTTGGTGAAGAAGTGTTTGGAGCTGTTTGAAGAGTTGGCCGAGGATAAGGAGAATTACAAGAAGTATTATGAACAGTTTAGCAAGAATCTCAAGCTTGGTATCCACGAGGATTCCCAGAACCGCAGTAAATTGGCTGATTTGCTGCGATACCATACTTCTGCGTCTGGTGATGAGGCGTGCTCCCTCAAGGAGTATGTTTCCCGCATGAAGGAGAATCAGAAGCACATTTACTACATCACCGGAGAGAACAGAGATCAAGTAGCCAACTCTTCATTCGTTGAGCGGGTCAAGAAGCGCGGTTACGAAGTTGTGTACATGACTGAGCCAATAGATGAGTATGTAGTCCAGCAACTGAAGGAATATGACTCCTACTCTCTGGTCTCCGTCACCAAGGAAGGCTTGGACCTCCCCGAAGACGAAGAGGAGAAGAAGAAGCGAGAAGAGGATAAGGTTAAGTTTGAGGGTCTTTGCAAGGTCATGAAGAACATTCTCGATAACAAGGTTGAGAAAGTGGTGGTCTCAAACAGGCTTGTGGAGTCTCCGTGCTGCATTGTCACGGCTCAGTATGGCTGGTCGGCTAATATGGAGCGTATTATGAAGGCCCAAGCCCTCCGCGACACGTCAACCATGGGATACATGTCTGCCAAGAAGCATTTAGAAATTAATCCAGATCATTCCATTGTAGAGACGCTTAGGCAGAAGGCCGAGGCTGACAAGAATGATAAGGCTGTGAAGGACTTGGTCATCTTGTTATACGAGACCGCTCTCTTGTCCTCTGGATTCACCCTGGACGAGCCTCAGGTGCATGCTTCTAGGATTTACCGCATGATCAAGCTGGGTCTAGGCATTGATGAAGATGAGCCAATTCAGATTGAAGAGTCTAGCGCTGAGGTGTCACCGCTTGAAGGAGACACAGATGATGCGTCCCGTATGGAGGAAGTGGATTAAAGTAACAGCAATTGGCAGTATCATCCCCTCCCGCCTATATAATGTAACCATGTCGTAATGGTGAAGTGGAATGTGATTACTACTAGTTAACGATTTTACTTTGTGCACTCGTGTACAGCCAAAGACTTATTTAGTTCAACAAATTCCAATAAAATAAAAAATTATCTTAACATTACTTTTCTGGTTTTATTTATTTGGTCGTAAATGTTTGATTTTGGATAGTTGAGATTTAAAAACATTTTGAAATAGTTACATTAATTGTAATTTTGTACTTTATGTACATATGGGGTTGTACTGTTATTTTTTAATTCAATTAAGCGAATTTAATGGGCTCGATCTTCAAAGTACATAATACAACCAGCTTTCATTTTAGTACCTACACTGCCTACATGAACCAATACATTTTAGAAATACTCCTTTTGGTAGTATATTTTTTTTCAGAAAGGTTTGTATAATAAAATAGTTATGTAAGTTTGGGGTACACAATAATTTATTAAATAAATAAATTTTATTTTACTTACACACCATGTAGGTTTGTAAGTAAAATAATAATAAGCAGTCTTGTCTTGTTTTATTTAGTATACATTTTTATAAGAATAAAGCTATCTAATTGACAAATAAAATGTTTGTTTTCAGGCTATAGAGTGCTCGCAGAGATATATTATTTCGATGCTATAGAGATAATATTTTCTTCATGAACATAAAAACTATAATTCTTTGTTTAGTGCCATCTAATCTACTGCTTAGTGCTTATGCTTATGCCTGAGACTTAAGGCAAGCATGAAGCACCCTTACCACTCGTTCAACGAGCTCGTCAATAAATGTTATCATTACATATCAAAAATAATATTATTGTTAATGCCCGTGACCTAGCTTATGTCTATGGGTTGACAACTTTAAACTGAACTGTGGAAAGTGTCAATGTTTGTTCTATGTTTTCACTGAGGAAACAAAACAAAACAAACAAAAACAAAATTGTTTAACGGGAACGGGAAAGCCTCAATTCAATAATAAATAACAATATATATGCGTGATATATGTAACAATAGTACAATAATAACAGCTATAGAAGCTGATATTTTTTTATACATAACAAATGAGTTGTTTGCTAAAGTTAACATAAATGGTTGGAGTGAAAATGTGCGATTTATCATTATGCAGGATGTGTTTGGCACATAACGTGACCATGTACACAATAGTCAACACCAAATATCAACAGCTATACGAGAAACTGACAAATGTACAGGTGAGAAAACTTAGGCCTGACGCCTTTCGCCATCGATGTATATTCGCCGATATTATTATACGACTAAGGTTGTGCGTATTTTGCAGTTGGTGAGTGGTGAACGACCGGTGACGGTATGTTACTTGTGCTACGGCCAACTGAAGAGATGCCACCGGCTCGCCGTCACCACCGCTGCAGCCGAACGGGTTCTTACGCAGCTAATAGATAATAATCAGGTATTGTACTCTGACTGGACCAATGCCATGACCCAGGTTGAAGCCTATATTAACTCGTTCATTGCCAAGGACTCACTACTAATCACTAAAATCGCATACTGGGTGCTTAGAACTCGTTATGTGAGTCCAAACTATTTATCGGTTTTTTTTTTTTCTCGAAAATACTAGGAATTAATGTAAAACACAACTTATTCATTCAAAAACCACCTTGAAATGTGTGTGCAATTCGCGAGTCTATTCTCCTCATTCGTACGGCCGACGACTCACCAACTCACCATTCTGGCCATTCATATGAGACTTGATATGAAATTTTTGGTGTGGCAATGAATGTGTTGAGAATGAATCCAAGCTTGTCAGTTGTGCTCCTGTCAGAGGAACATACTGGAAGTACTTGAGAACTATGGTAACCCTAACAGCACCTTTAATGTTATAGGACTTGCAAAGCACTGTATGCCCTTTGCATATAATAGACCTAGAGTACAAAGAAACCTGCAATATACTACATATTTGAGATAGGTGCATATTCTATCTATAAAATGTATGTTAGCAAGTATTAACTTGCTCTTTTGAGAGGCATGGTATAAAGGTTTTTGGTGGTGCAGACTAGCGATGGGTGACTGTTGCTAAAATTTAATGGAATGAATTGACAATTGTATTTAAACTTATTAAATTGTCCATTCACCTTGTTGAAAAAACAATCAAATGAAAATTGATAAAATTATACTAATAATTGTAAGTCGCAGTGACAAAGAACACAATAATTTATTATTTAGTTAGAACACTAATTTATTGAAAGTTAATTAATTTTACTTGATTTTAGAAAATAAATCAATTTTGAGTATATGTAATAATATGGTAATGAAAACTTTGCTATTAATTTACAACTTCCTTTCCTAGTATTTCTTAGACAATTATCTTTTAGTTATAATCCCAAAGCCCGCCATTGATTATTCACAGATATCTGATTTATTAATTCACTTTTGTTCACATTATACAAAGTTGATGTTCATCTGTCAACTCACTCCAAATTTCCTGTGTCTCCCTTTAGATATTTAACATAAAATTTAAAGAAATTTATCTAATACTATAGCTGGTGTCTATGAAAAATAAAAAATATAATTTTTATCATAAATAATAAAAATATGAGAAATAATTATAACACCCGCATGTTTATTTCAATTATTTTTTTGTCATGTGATGGATCTTTATTTTTAGATGATCCTTCGGGAACAATACTTTTTCTGGTTGACTCTGTTACTCTGTGTTCTTTTCTGTATCCATTAACATTTGTATGTAATGTTTATGCAAAATTTCATGATGATCACTTGAGTTACTTTTTAACCTTACTGTAAGTTACATTTATAATATAATAATTAGTATGAATTAATTGCAATTTAAAGTGGATATCAGTAAGATCAGATTTACTAGCACTTTAAAACTTATAAGAAAGAGATTACCATCAACAATGGGCTGCCTAGTATCTGTATATTTTTTTATAACGTAGGACTGCTTGTCTAAATAAAAACAATGCAATCTGTTAACATCTTAACAAACTAACAGCATCACATATAACTTAAAATTCATAAACTACAGTGGTTTAAATGAAGAATTCTTACGACGAATGTATTGTGTATTGTTTCAGTTGACGTTGGACGTCATAAAAGGAAGGAGACAGAAAGACGCACTGACGTGCACCACCCCTTATCTATTGCGGGTGGGAGATGACGCAGACGTAACCTTTAAAGAGGAGGAGTGCGACGTTAAGCACGAACCGGATTCCGGGCCAAACCCTTCCGACTCGGATTCGGAATCGGACGTGCCTCTGGCGCGGATGTCACGGGGCGCTGGGCGGTGTGTACGCTCGTTCGAGTACACTCGCGAGGAACTGCTTAGTTTAGAACAGCAAGTGGAAGCGCTGAGAGCGCGCGCCGCGTCGCACAACTACATGCACTCGCCGTACAAGTGCGACTCGTGTTTCCGCGGATTCCACGACGCGCGCACTCATCGCAATCACCGCGCGCGCCACGACGCCTCAAGCGGCGACCACGAGTGTCGCGTGTGTCGCATGCGGTATCCGACCGCGCGACAAATGCGCATACACGCGGACAACGCGCACAGACGCCGGTACCACTGCACGCGATGCGGCAACGTCGCTCAAACGGCAAACCAAGCCCGCGAGCACGAGAAGTGGCACGGCGGACACGTGTACGATTGTCGCCCGTGCGGACTCAAATTTCGCAAGCCCACTTCGTACTTGTCGCATGTGCGCAAGCGTCACGCGACTGAACACGTGTGTGTCGAGTGCGGTGATAGTTTTCATAGAAGGCGAGGTCTCGCCATGCACGTTAGTAGGGCGCATCGCGTGTGCGTAAATAATGAACGCGATTCGGAACCGAAACGCTGCGAGGCATGCGATGTGACATTTCGCAGCCGGGATGCGTGGACACGTCACGTGCTTACGTCTCGGAGGCACGCGGAGGAAAACGCGCGTAGCGTTGAGTGCCCGGTTTGCGGAGAGGGTTACGGGGTGGAGGGGGTGCGCGCACATTTACGACGTCACGCGCGAGCAATGACATCATCAAACGCGGTTGAGGCTACACTCGAACCCGTCTCGTTGCCACCCGCCCGATGCGAAGTGTGTAACGCGGAGTTCGAAGGGCCGAGGAGTGGCGCTAAGCTTGCAGCACACGTGCGTCGCGCTCACCTCGGCCTCAAATACGACGCGAAAGTTGTATGCGAGACGTGCGGCAAGCGCTGCGCGTCAGCTGCAGCGCTTAAATATCATCAGCGCACGCACACTGGCGAAAGGCCGTACGCGTGCACGGCGTGCGAGAAGCGCTTTGCAGACGCAAACCAGCTGCGTATCCACACGCGCACTCACACGGGCGAAAGGCCGTACGTGTGCGCGGTGTGCGGCAAACGGTTCACGCAGAAGCCGGCGCTCAATAGACACTGCCGAGTGCACACGGGTGCGAGGCCGTACTCATGCGACTACTGCGGCAAGTCGTTCACGCAGTCCAACTCGGCCAAGTTGCACATGCGCACAGTGCACTTGCGCGCGCCCAACGCACCGGCCGTCGCGGCCAAACAGGCTGAGCCACAGGCGGCCAATGGAGACGGTTAGACTGAGTATATTCTCATTGTGAACTCCCCTAACCAGTGATTAACCAGTGATGATATTACACACCGTGAGCTGGTCGAATGTGAAAATAGATGCACAGCTCAAAATGGCGGCCCTCAAGGGGCTTAAAATACTCAAAATGAAAATATTTCTAAGAATAAGAATAAATTTTATTTGCGACAAAGGACAACTTTAGAATACTATACATTTTTTTTCTACATTTGTACAAAGTGTACTTAGCTTCATCGACCACTCTAGGTATAAAGAAGTATTTACTTATTGCATGAGCTCATCCTTTGATGAAATATCATTTGGATCGAGAATTTAATTATGTTATTTTTGAACAAAACGTACAGAAATACAAAAAATAATATACAATAGACAGTATCACTAATTATAAAATCAGACTTCAGTCTCTTTACATTAGTGTACCTATAACTTCTCGATTCCTCGATGCATTTTGCAGAGTATGTGAACCTACTTTTTTACAATTTCAATATTATAATGTATATACAATATATTATAAGTAGATTATAAGAGAAAGTTGATGAATATGTAATATTAATTTGGTTTCTTAAAAATAAAATATGTTTTTGTAATCGTGAATTCTTTTTTTTTACCAGGTTGGACATGATCCCATCGTTCCCAACACTCTCATATGCAGCAATCAGTTTTCTGTGCTATTAGTAGTACTAGTACTAGTGATACTACTTGGTATCTGAATAGGTAAATCAAATGTTTAGGTATGTGAAGATTCAGATGGGTCTGCAATTTATTTTTATTTGGATCAAATTCAATTAAATAAAAATATTCCTAAGGAACTAAAGAAAGTTTAAGAGATTAGTTATTGTTTTAGTAGATCGAAGTGGTTTCAATGCCATCTACGCCACATTAGGTAAACTCTGCATGCATTGTTGTGTTGACATATGAAATTGAATCCAGTCTGCTAATAGATGGCGCCATATCAAGGTTTGTGTATATATTTTGTAGTAAAAAAATTGCATCCCTCCGAAGCTGAAGGCGGCTATTTTTAAATTTGATGCAAAATATAGCTGATTTGTATAGAGGACTTTGATTTACCTATATTTTATATTAGGAATTCAATAGTTTCAGTATAGCACTACAACTGAACTGAAAGAAAGGTTCCATAGCTAGTAACAATGCACGAAGTGTCGATGGCATTATAATAATCTCATCTACATACTGATTTTTACTTACGCAGGGTTCCAACTGCCTATCAGACATTCGAACTAGTGGTATCTTGCATTTCCTTTGAAAAGTTTCATTCTAAGTTTAAGAAGGCCCCTAGCATAGCACTTGGAACTGGTTGACGCCATTCGTCCACTTCGCTTTTCACCACATTCGCCTTTCGTCCTATTTTATGTTAATAATGTCATGAGAGGTACAATTAAACGAAACGTTGTTATCCACATATCACATCCACACATCCACCACAACTAGAATATCCACATACAATGGTGCTGTCCTGGGACTGCTTGCAATAATCATTATGGTGAAGAACATCAATTTTGTGAGTAGTAACATATTCCTTAAGAGCAGACTGGAAGAGAGCTTCT
This sequence comes from Synanthedon formicaeformis, assembly GCA_945859745.1. Taxonomy (NCBI): domain Eukaryota; kingdom Metazoa; phylum Arthropoda; class Insecta; order Lepidoptera; family Sesiidae; genus Synanthedon; species Synanthedon formicaeformis. The sequence continues at coordinate 61,655 of OX243977.1, forward strand.
TCAACATACTAAATACCTTTAACTATGTTTAAAATTTTTCCTACTTATAATTAGTAATTTTGGGAAAACCATATTTTTTTTATTTCTTCGAATGTCGAATGGTTATTTTTATGCAATATAAACCTATGCAAACTAGATTATGTTCCAGTTGTGTAAATAATTCTTATACCTACCTATACTTATGTAAATTTTCACAAGTGTTAAGTAGGTACTACTGTTATAAGTTATTTAAATAACTGCCTACGTCGTAGTCGTAGTCTCTTCTAAAAATAAAAAATATATATAAGGCTTAGGGCCTCTTTCACAAACTACATGTATAGTGTTGACTAGTTACTTTTAGTAATCATTTTCTGTTATATTGAATTATGCACTCGGTTTACTGCATCATTCGATAGCCGATTTTTTTTTCTATTTAATGTTTGGGACGTTTACCGTACAAACAAAGGTATATCAGCTCCATTATCCCCGGTTACCGGTGACTTTAAATGACAGTTTGGCCTAATTGACGATTGTGAAAGAGGCGCTTAACCTCTTATGGCTATGACACTTTGGGCAGGCGTTAATATATTTATTTCGGTGATTTTAGATGATCCCTCGGGAACAGTCCTTTTTTATAAATGAAAGGTAGCCTATGCCCTTTCCTGTATCCCTGAGAACGTGTATGTAAATTTTCATGATGATCGTTTGAGTAGCGTGAAAAGGTAACAGATAAGGAAGTGTAGATGGCGCTAATCAGTGTTGCTTTTGAATGTAAAGTGAACCGCGTTGCAATTGCAATCATTCGTATTGTACGAGTACTGACGAGTACGAGTAATGTATGGAGGGCGTGGGAACGAAGGTGGGCAAGTGAAGTGGTACGCGATTACGCGCACAATAGCAATGATTCACTATCGGTTGCTCATTTGATTGACGGCCGACAATTCATTTATTATCACCAATTTTATTCAATGGAATAGCCATAGTTTAGCTTAGCCATTATGACGTCACTATTTTTGTTAGATTTTTTGAGAGAAAAGAACTTTAATTGATAATGCATTAATTCAATGTTGCAATTATGATAATATTTTTATGTATCTATGCATTATGTATCTAATCATGGAAATTATACCTATTCTATTTATTAGCTTTGGCCGTTTTTCTTGTGGTACTTGTTTTACAGTTCCTTTTATATTTCCATGACATGGAAACCTTGCCTACTGCTGCAGCATCAAGTAGTCTACGGAATAAACGACTCCTCAGCAATTTACAGCAGATATAGCGAATTTGGGCTCAATTAAAATTCAGGGGTTATTTTATAATTTTATTTATAGCTTTTTATAAATATAATAGGTATATTAGAAAAAGAGTCGTTTGAATATATATTTTTCTTGAAAGGTTTATACATTTTTGTTATTTTTTTCTTATATTAATTAGAAATCTCACATTGAATTATGAAAATAAATGTTTACACTTTTCTTTTCCTAACGACCGTACTTTAATGAGTAAAAACGTCACAATATGGAGGCTATTGTTGTGTTGTGGCTTGGACAGGGCGACTACAATGAATTGTCGAAACCGTTGCTTTGCGGTTGTTCAATAAACGTCATAAAAATAAATCCTTTATGACTGCCACATTTATAAAAAAACATTTATTTTCAGGCCACTGGACTATGACATGGTCCCAGTATTTAAAACTGTATTTTCCCGACAGCAAATAATGTTGCTAGCAAGAAATATAATAAAATCCTATGAATATTATTATTGCGAGATTGTGATGACGGATATGTATGGATGTTGGCTACTCTTTCACGCGAAAACGGACTTGGATGAAAGGCAAACTTAATATAATATAGTTTATTACCTGGATTAACATATAGGATAACGTATAGTCCTGGAAAAGTATAATATAAGGTCTCAAAATATAAAACTGTCGCCTTGGCAGCACCACCGTAGTCATAGAGAAAAAGATGTCAGATATTTTCTCAGGTGTTATATTTTTTCATTTATCGACGCGCACGAAACCGCAGCCATTAGCTAGTATGATCCAAATTTGAATTAAGTGATATATTTTCATGAAAGTGGCCACTTGATAACGCAATAGCATTGGCCAGGCCAAACTTGATAACGCTATCTGTGGTATGCGTATCATGATTATATTAATATGATAATGATAATGCTCCCACCTACTTAGGATGAGGCATCTTTGCTTACCTCACACAGAAAACTCTGTTTATGAGTGAAATTAATTATTAAAGAAGCTCTATAATAGTGTTATAGATAATCTCTTATTTAAAAAAATAAACTAAGTATGAATAAAACGTAAAAATGTAAGTATAAAATTAAAATATAAAACAATAAACACTATAAAATTCGTGAGCACAAGGCACCTATAATTATTAATATTGTTTCTTTCTTTGACTGGCCCCTTTTCCACTTTATTTGGGGTCGGTCCCGGGTCGTCTCTTTGCTGACTTGAGGTTCTTTGGCGCAAAAATTACGTAAAGAGTGATGCACGACGGCGACTCAAAATTACTTTTAGTTTAGCTAATTAGTTTAAGAACTTTAGTTATTAAGGTTTAATAAAATTATTTTTTGCTTTTCAGTTTTTTCGGCGGTTTTCTGGCATAGATCCCACCTTGAAGTTGTGAAGGTGCCTCTTATGTGTATTTCTGCTAGTTACGTACACCTACCTAACCTGCCGTGTAATTGATTTTCGTTCTGCTTTTTGAGTGGCCAGCATTCGGTCGGACGGCTGCTCTTTATAATAATAATACAAACAACGGCACAGGTGCTGCCGACTACAGTAGGTACAGTAGGATTAAGGATAAAGGATAGGAAAATCCCTTACTTACTCGTAGAAACATAATACTCACCGAAACACAACAGACGGACCGATTTTGACCCGGTTTTTTTTTAGTTGAATAATTGACATTATATTTGGGATGACTCTTTGCTATAATTTATGAAGATCTGTTCCCGCGTTTGAAGACCGTCAGCCCGTTTCCTAGTTGACGAAGGGTTTTCACTAACTCCCACATGTTCGATTGATGTGAAATTTGGTACACTGTTACTTCGGTGGTATTTCCATGACGTTGTAACTCTTATAGTTCTTTTTCTGGATGAAAGGTACCTTATGACCCAGAAAAACCAGAAAAATTTCATGGTGATCGTTCCAGTAGTTGTAGCGTGAAAAGGTAATAGACATACAGACAGAATTACTTTCACTGCTTGGATACATACATACATACCTACATACATACATATATGAATCATAATTATCGCATACTCACCAGTATTAAGGCTTGTTGTTGTTTTGCCTCATTGTTGATTCGCCATAGAAAAAAATATGTGTTGATTTGCCACAGTTCTATTTTTATGAGGAAAAAACTCATTGAAAGTTTTTTTTTTTATTTTGTTCTATTAATATATAAAAATAGTAGATGAGTAGAACAGTTTGGACATGTTCGAATAAATCTTTTGTAAAATCACTTCCATTAAAGATGTTGACAACCTCTAATCTGACCTACAGCGCCTAGATAATTATTGTCTCATCCACAGACTGGATCTGAATACCTCTAAATGTTATATGATAACATTTTCGCGTAAAAATATAAATATTCCATCGCATTATACACTACAGGGTCAAATTCTACAATCTCAATCGGGAATGAGAGATTTAGGTGTTTTTCACGATAACAAATTGCATTTCAGTCAACATATAGACCAAATTATTTCGAATGCAACTAAAGCGTTAGGATTTGTAATGCGGAATACTGCTGAGTTCACTAGGGCTAAGACCCTGAAAATCTTATATTGTGCTTTTGTACGAAGTAAACTTGAATATGCATCGCAGATTTGGAATCCATGTTATCAAATACATATTAACAGACTTGAGAGAGTTCAGAGAAGGTTTGTTAAATTCCTATGCTATAGATTGTATCAACCCTATAACTCTAATGACTACCGTAATATTTGTAAGCATCATCATTTCATACCACTTAATATACGCCGTAAAGTATCTGATATTTCATATTTAATTAATATCATCAATGGTCGTGTGGACTGCCCTGATATTCTCTCCTTGATTAATTTTAATATACCCACTAGATCTGTTAGATCATATAACCCTATTTCAATCTCATTTGCTTGTTCCAATTATCGGCAGAATAGCTTTCTTTGACGGGCTAACAGAAACCTCAACATGTTGTTCAGCGAGTTGGGTGCTGATACTGATATATATATATATATATTTAATTGCTTAAATTGACAGCTATACTATTTAACCGTGTTTTTCTTTTCTTTTCATTTTGTTCTATTTTTCTCATTATTTTATTTTATTTAAGTTAAGTTTATGTTAAGTATATTAATTGTTATAGTTATGCATATGTTGTCTTTCGTCACAATTTCTATTTTGTAATTTATTTGTGTATACGTTAAAATTGCCTTGTATTACCTATACCTATTATAAGTTTTTTGTTTGTGTTGTTGGCTGTTGGTGTACCTTTTGAAAAATAAATAAATCAATACTAATAATAAATCTGTAAGGGTCGGTCATGGAGTAATTTACTTTGTTTTCAGAGATATCGTGTTTATAGGCTCTATACATAATACTGAAACTAAATTGACAATTTTTTTAATTTTTTTCTGTATGTACGTATGTATGTATGTATGTTCCTCTATAACTCTTAAACGAATCAACTGATTTTCATGAAACTTGGTAGATAAACATTTAGACGTATTGGACACAGAATAGGCTACTTTTTTTTTCAACGCGGACGAAGTCGCGGGCGCCAACTAGTAAATAAATAAAATTATTCGAGTCCAATCTGTCACACTGTGCACTAGAAGTTTGGGCTAAGTAGAAAGTCGGGGGGAGGATTTATATTATAATTTTCATTACAGTTTGTATTATAAATAATTATAAATTAATTCTCTATATTATAATTATTTTAGGAAATTCTTACTCGATATGGCACAGAAGTGATTAAAAGGTAGATACAGACAATGTGTGTATCACAGATAAGATAGATACGTGTAACATTTATATTGTTATTACATTAGAGGATCGTTAAAACGTTACTGATACAATTTTTCCATTATTTTATTATAAGAATTCTTTTTGCGCACTGCATTTCCCACTCATTTGGGCAGCCCTTCTAGCGAGAACCATCTCAGAAGATCTTGAAATAACAAGTATGTTTTCACACCTTCACACAAAGAAAAAGTGTGGATGGGGTGTGTTATAGCAAAAGGCCACTGCCGACGAGGGGTGACGCATTTTTATATAATTTAGCGTGGGAGCGGTGATTCAATGTTGGTCGTCCAATGTTGATCGCAACTTTGCAAGGTCGCCACAGACGCGCTCATCGTGCAGATACCGTAACCATCTATCAGTCAGTCGTTTGTACTCGTACCTACGCCAATTTACTAATACCTACTTACTCTGACGACCCTGACACGATCCTCTGCAACGCGCTGCTGCATTGTCACTCATTCATTTTGATAAAACCTTCATTTATATTGTAATAGCTACTCGCCCCCGGCTTTACTTTACATGGAGTTCAAATTTTCAATCAGATCCTTTCTTAGCTATTAATTATTAAGCTATGTCCCAAATATCAACTTTCTACACAGTAGTCAGGACATAATATGATTTTGTACGTAGATATGGATAAAATTCAAGTTCCCACACGAATTTCGTTTATATGTATTGATACATTTTTTTTTATATTGAAACAGATAAGAACAGCTGATTAGCAGTTATCTAAAAAACATAATATTTTTGACAAATAAAAGCTGGCTCGAGCGAAACCTACACACTTTAGGAATGTTTTAGTACACAGTCGTGTTACATTGTTAAGGATTTCCTTGTTTTTACTTAAAAGCTGTCGTAAGAAAAAAACCGGCCTGTACAACTCTTAGCATGCGCGTTACATGATATTACGTGCCGTTTTAAAAAAGTAGGCAAGTAGGTCCCATAATTTATGCTTCAGATTTGTTATCTAATGTTCACTTCAAGTATACCTGCCAAGTGCAAACAAATCCCTATTGGAGTTCTGAAACGCAAGTGTTTGAATAAAATATAGGAAAAAAATGCTAATAAAAGGATTGGTTCACCGATAAAAGTGCTCAATTGATAAATTGTTGCAACATTGTTTCGTGTTATATCATAAATTAATAAATAATTACCTACTTATTGAAACGTGCATCTGTGGAAGGTTTTACCTCGTGCAATCGAGGTAAATAGTTAAAATATGACTAATTGTTGGAATGACTGACTAAATCTTTATTGTATTTATTAATGATTCGGCGAATAGGAATTTCTTGTAACTCCTACAATGTATTAAGACGATTATGGAATGAATATCCAGATATTCTTATGGAATGGAGGCGTATTAGACGATGATTTCAAAAGCTAGCATTATCACAATTGCCAGAAAAAGCAATACATAGTTATGTCACTAAAGGTTGAAAACATCTCAAATGGGTAATCTTAGGCAATGTTACACCTTATTAAATTATTTGTTAGATATGCAGCAGCGAAAGTGAATATAATAATATGTTATTTTGAGTATTACAAGCACAAAATTAAAATGAAGGTGAAACGCTCATAGGTGTAACGGTTTTAAGGTTTTTGTACAAAAGCTTGTGAGAGCAATCTGGGCAACGAAACAAAATTTAGTCGTAAAAGAAGCTTGACAGTGGCCGTTCTACGTAGTAATAAACCAATTTATTAAATTAATTTATAATGTACGTAATTTAATTATATTTTTTACAATCTATGGATTGTATAAAGGCTAGTTTCAATTTCACACGTATGGCCTCTAACTCTCAGTTTTGGACTTTTGGTGGCCACAGTGACAACTGACCACGAGTAACTGAGGTCGAGTGTTGTTCTATTTACTCGTAGGTTTGTATAGGTGTCAAGACAGGCTGACGGGACCGTTTATTCTATTCTCGTTTAGATAAGAATTCAAAATTACAAGGTTTAGTCCTTATAATAAATTAATACAATAAAATTAATTCCATACTTTTATTAATATTGGTAAATCAATTCAACAATAAAATTGCACTTAAGTTAGTACACAAGTACTAGGTAAATAAAACGTTTATAAAATTCATTAATATTATTTCTAGTAAGTACATTCTTCACACGTTTCAAATACGCTATAATTTATTGCAAAATTATCTATATTTACATATGAATGAAAATGGCAATATTTGACAGGTGTCGCAGCCACCGGGCGCTGGCACTCGAGGAAAACCCAAACGTAATAAGGACATGCATGGTATATTGATATTAGTAGTTTTCCTGATGCTATTGACAATCGGCAACAGACCCTGTTGCCGTCGTGTCGAGTGTGCGACAGAGAGGGAAACACTATCGTAACGCGAGCTGGCAACGGCGCTCTCAGACCGGTCGGCCGGCAGTCGCAAGCGCAGCACTCTTCATTTCATATTAGCGGCTTATGCACGATTGCAGTAAGCAGGCTGCGTCACAATTAGTACCTATGTATGCGTGTCCCTGAGGATACTTCGAGCGGAGGTGGCCGATTAACACCATAACTTTATTTACAATAGAACCACCGATGACGACACACGGCGTATGTTAGAGTTTCTTCACAATGTCGAACTTGGACTTGAGGTCCATTGGCACTTTTTTGGGGTCGAACTTCTTCTTGGCGGCGATATGGGCGCGCATCTCGGCGGCTGTCATTTGTAGGTTGAGCGCCGGCGGGACTGGGTTAGAGGTAGGGGGCGCACCGTCAGCGACCGTCCTCTCCGCGGGCGCACTCAGATCCGGCACCAGGTCACCCGGAGCCGGGGCTACCACCAGTAGTTCCGCGTCATCCGGCCTCTCCTTAATCCGGGTGACCACCTGCTTGTGACTCTCTCCGGCTATGCTCTGTCCGTTGACTTCGAGGATGCGATCGCCGCTGCGCAGCCCGGCCGTCTCCGCCGGCGATCCGTCGTCCACTTTTCCGATGTACTGTCCCGGCTTGCCCTTCTCCGCGTGCAGGTTGAACCCGTAGCCGTCAAAGTCGGGCACCTTCCGCACGTGGCAGAGCCGCGGCTCGTTGGCGCCCGCCGATCCGTTGGCGGACATCGCTCACTCGATTCGGAAGACGGCAGACAAGCGTACGACCTCGCGCGCACTCGACAACTGAGGGAGGACTGCGAAGGCCGAAGGGTGGGAGGCTTCGCCCGCCCGCCTCTCGCCTCTGCCCCCCTCCCCCTCCTGCGATTGCGCACCTGTGCGAGGCGGCCGAGCGAGGGGAAGGCGGGGGGGCTGTACCTACCTTTACCTGGCCGCTTCAGTGTACATCGGATCGCCGTAGAGGCTCGATGCGTGCGAATACAGTCGCGAGTGATCTATCGCATGATACGTGACTAAACGGGAATACCAAACTGTGACATTTCAGCAGCCACTAGGTGAGTAGTGAGGAATTCAAGGAGGAGGAAGGCGGAGGCTGTGCGTGCGCGAAATTAGTCGCAGGCGCAGGCGGTCGTACTAGACGACCCCTAGTGGCACTAGGCGGTGGGAGCGACACGTCACGCCGCTTTGGGATCGGGGCCGCTCCGAGAGAGCAGCGCGTGCGCCGCTTTCCCATCAACAAACAAACGCGACGTGTGACCCCGAGCGCACTCGCGGCATTCGCGACTAATCTACTTCTAATTAGCACTCGCGTACAGTGAAACATGGATGCCAACGGATACGCGATAATACGAGCGTCGCGGCATCGAAATGTAGGCACCTAACATATTTCCAAACGATAACACCGATACGATGTTTTGGCGGCGACAGATGGCGCGACGGTTGCGAGTACGCACCGGTCGTTGCTCTCCGTGTCTCCGTCCAGTGTCCACGGCTGACCCTCTCCCTCGGCGGCCAGAGGTGGTGGTCTGGTGGTCTGGTGGTCAGCACAGTAGACCATTGGCAAATACTCGGCAACGAGTGGATCCACTTAATGTATTTCAAAATAGCGATATTACTTAGTTGAAACGTGTGATGTGTTTTATTTGTTTAATAAGAAGGTAATTGAAAAACCCACTTGTACCTATAACTAATAGCCGATGTTCAGCTATCGGAAAACTAATCAAGTTTTAATGATAATCAGATAAAACAAACGGCCACAAATTCCACATTAGCTATTTTATCTAACATCCGTTTCGTCGTAACTATTTCTAATTATTTTTTCGATAGTAGCTGTGCCCCGCGACTTCGCTCGTGTACCGCCTTCCACCTCTAGCACACGGCTGTTGTTTATATTGTCATTATTCAATGTTTACTAACTTTTACCCGCGACTTTGTACGCGCTTTTTCTAAGTGTTAAAACATTTATTCAGTGTTTATTGCTCAATAGGTAAATTTTTTAGGCATTGACATTAAAAAAGCCAGTTTTGAAATAGAAAAATACTAACATGGCGTTAATTTGTAGGGAAAACATTGATGTAAAATTACCAAAAAAAAAATCGCTCATTATTATTCGATTCAGATTTCAGGCAACCGGCAAATTCATCAATACAAGTGGCCTAAAAATTTCATCAAAATTGGTTTAGCGGTTTTGAAGTCCATTATGGACACACACACATCGATTTTTATATATAGAAGAATATTAAAAATATTTGAATATTATTGCAAACCTCGCCCAATAGTGAAATAATGCTGTAAGTAATGACATTGTATGTAAGTATCTTCTTTTACAGAATAAATATTATTGTTATGAAACATTTTCAATGTTGGTCACGAACAATGGCTTTGTCTTTTTTATAAAAAAATTGTTATCATGTCTACAGCTATCAACATACCATTTAAAAATTATTTCATTTCAATTAATTCAAATTTCAAATACTTATAATTAAATTAAAAATAATAGATAATAAGTGACGTAACACAGTACCTAATTATCCTCAACTCAAAGTTTTGCCATTAACAATGGGTATGGGCTTATTTAATGAAGAATTGTTTAAAAGCAACATAGGTAAGCAGAAGAATATGATAATGAATGCAAAAAAAAATAACTTTAAATGGCTCTCCTGTAAAATTAGAAAAAGTGCAGTTATGCCCTAATGCCTTGCCGAAGGTGCGATATGAAACATACATTGATAGACGATAATTATAGACATATTATTAAGTATATTTTTTAAACTAGTTGGAAAGACAATACATTATTGATATTTTTAATTGAATACAAATTTTGTTTCGGACAACAACTTTCCATGTACATAGATACTTGCTTATTTTAAACGTCATGTCTAAAAAAATAGGGCCTCACATTGTAATTGACTATAAAATAATCGTTAGTTAATTGTCGATAAATCTAAGCAGATAATAATCAACATTTATTTTGTTTACTTGAATTAAGTACTTCTTGTGTTGATAAGAGCTTACGTCATCCATACTCATATAGATGCGAAAGTTACTCCCTATAATGTGTTTGTCTGTCTGTTGGTAGGCTAAACAGCTAAATTAATTTAGATAGGTACCTACAACTTATTACGGAGATAGCTTGACCCCAGTTAAGAGAAAATTTCTTTAACCACAACCTGTTTTCAGTTAACACACTGTAATAATAAATTCCGTCTAACGTCAATACTACGAGTACGTTGAGAATACAAAGTTTTTGATTCCCCTAAATAAGAGCACATATTATTTAGTTTATCGTTTTTGAAGTTTGTACTCTTACTTCACGATAGGTACTTTTTTGCATTCGTCAGCAATGCTTGCTTATACCTACCTCAAATAATTTTTCAATGAAAAATTTCATATTCTGTTTTACTAATGAGCCATAAAAGATCGCCGTTTCCTGGCTCTGCTGCAATGATATACACTGCGAAGCCCATTTACTTATAGCTGCATATGCACTGGAAACTGACTGGTCGAGATCAAAAAACTTCCTGATCAAAAATAAAAAGGCAATTCAAAAATTTATTTTAATCCTTATATTGTGATGTCGCTTTTCGCGTCTGTCTATATATCTGCAAACTCCTAAGCCAACCAACGAATTTTGTCAACGAGGAACGTTTTTGTTATAATTTACATAAAAAAATTGCAACCGTGCAGAGCCAGGGGCAGGCCTAACAATGTAATTTAATAAATTTAATTTGATATAGCTGATTTAGCTGAATTTTATTAATTTACTTGAAAATCTAACAAAAATGATGGACAAAAGGCTCACGTTGTCTTCACACAGTCAACAAGTGATAAACCTTTTTTTTACGTTTAAAAGTTATATCTGGCCGTATGTATGGATTTGATCATTAAGTCGATGGCGTGCGACCTCCACATTCCAAGCGCAGAGGCGCGGGGCCCTCCCCCCCTCCCCCCTCTCCCACTCCCGTACAATACACGTTATACGATAATGTGACGGTGACGACACGACACAAAAATTATAAAGCGATAAAGGAATGCGGAGGACCATTCGCTGGGCGCACAGAGTACTATCAAGTGGGGCCCTCACTCGCATCGTATAGAGTTCAACGCGCTCCCGCGTTCCCGTGCCTTCATCCCCCCGTCCGCCCTTCATTCACTAGCGTTAGAAGCGAGTTTCGTTCAACGGCAAACTTATTTTGTGTAAATAGTGTTTTAGAGACGATTCAGTTTTGATGGAACTAGTTTTTATTCATAAAAAAGGTTCTCTAAAAGAAACATCGCCTTATATAAGTAGGCACCCCATTCAGTTTGTGCTACAATTCACAAAATGCACATTGAGGATCTCATTTGACCGTACGGATGTATACGCCCAAGTACATTATATTTATACTAAAAAATTCATCTTCCATATGTTTGTGTATACAAAATTAAGAAACTATAGTGAATGGATTAACTTGAAATTTTTACAGAACATTACATTTTAAAACAAGACTGTTCTGTTGGTATTTCGATAAAATAAAATACGCGGTACTAACTAACCATATCACCATGTTAACCTATTAGTTGGCATGAAAGATCATTGGTATGCTGCAGACGATGGTGACAGTCATCGGCGTTTCACCGCTTTTGTCGCACGGTACATCCGTTTCCGGTTTGAGTGCAGGACGCGACGTCTATTTAACAAATGAAAGCTTACGAGTAGCATTAATACACCATAGGCTTGAGCGATTGTTATGGCTACACTATCTGTGTATAATATAAACTATATTTTTATCAGAATGAATGCACTTGGGGTTTCAATAGAGCGGGCAAATAATGAAGGGAATCTAGATTTATAAAAGGGAAAATTCTCGAAGGAAATTCACTCTCATATTTTTTAATAAACATATTAAAAGTGCCCACTTGATGGTAGGTGGCTATACCGTCCCCTATAACACAAGCAACGCAAAAGCAAAAGCAGCATTGGTGCTGCAAGTATTCGTATATGTTTAAATATTGATTTGAAAATATACAATTTAGTAGGTATTTATTTTGTTTCATTTTGTTTTTACCAGAGCGTCAATACTCGTATGAGTTCATTGTCGCGTTGTGCAGAGTTAACTTGCGCGCGTAAATACTACTTACCTACTGGGGCTTGCTACTCGTATTCAAAACGATTCAGTTGTTATTTTTGATATGTTACAGACGAGTAAGGCGAGAGGAGTGATGAGGCGAGAGAGGCGCTGACGAGAGAGAGAGTGAGAGAGATGGCAATGCGAACAGCGAGCGGGACTTCCCGCTCGACGCAACGCGCCCTGGATGAGTTCGACGTGCTGGCGGGGCTGCGGGGCGACGGAGGAGGGGGTGACAGATCGCTTTACGTGCTAGAACACCTCGCCACCTTCACAGTGACCAGAGAAACCGGCATAGTGTACCCGGCTGACGGCATGCGCAGGCTGCTACAGCTGGAGAAAACAAATGGCATTTGGAGCCAGAAGATGCAGCTGTGCCTGGACGGGCAGTGGGTACTCGTGATGGACTACGAGAGTGGCTCCATCATGGAGAGGTTTCCAGCGTCGTGGGTCCACTCGCCCACAGCCTTCACGTCTCCGGAACCCACCGAGCTGTACAACAACGTGCTGGCCTTCGTAGTGGGTCCTCCTTCCGCGCCCGCACAGAATGATTCCCCCCCGCCCCGCAAGGAGCTGCACATCTTCCAATGCCACGACGTCGGCGCGCAGACGCTAGTCGAAGAGCTCAACAGTCTCAAGTGAGTAGATTTTTTTATGCTAAGGTCGACAGACAGGCTGATGATTCACTTAATGGTAGATGGGTACTAGAGATGTGTCAAATATAAATTGAACCGAATACGAATATTTGGCCGAATGTTCGGTTTCAAATATACTGAAACGAATATTCGGCCGATTTTTGCGCACTAATCTATGACTTTTAAAAATCGTTTGCTTATGGCCCTAACTGACTATCAATGCACAGCCAACACTATTTCAGCCTTCTAGGCTGAAATTTTATAACGTAAGCATTCGCTAATGCTGCGGCCACATTATCGGGATTCGGCTAATGTTCGCCTTGTCGCGACATGTATAGCCACCAACTTCGCTGAACGGCGAATCGTTCGGGCAAACTCGAACTGTGTTCGCGCTTCCGTCGGTTTTCCCGGCACGTCAAAGGGATTTATCGCAACAAAGTTCGTAATCGTGCAAGTGGCCACACTTCAATACTTCATTTCATGTGTAACATTTGTTGAAGATATACAACCTTACGCCACATCAAGAATATTCGTATGCAGTTCGTCCGAAGCTTTTATCGCGACAATATGTGGCCACGTAGTTCGGCGTAAAAACGAACCAGAAGTTTTGTTGCGACAACGCGACACGAATCTTCGACCGATAATCTGGCCGTAGCATCAGAAATATTTTTTAAAAATGTTCATTACATGGGGGAGGGGGTTTAGCGCCTGTTTCTCAAACGTCAAGTAGGCCAAACTATCATTTAAAGTCACCGGTAACCGGGAATAATGGAGCTGATTTATCTTTGTTTGTACGGTAAACGTCCCAAACATTAAATAGAAAATAATAATAAAAATTCGGCTATCGAATGATGCAGTAAACCGAGTGCATAATTCAATATAACAGAAAATGATTTCTAAAAGTAACTAATCAACACTTTACATGTAGTTTGTGAAAGAGGCCCTTAGACTAACTAGTTTTTACTGTATGTCTATAGTCAGTCAGGATAAACTCTTTTATAAACATAGATGACGATTATACGAGGCACTGATTGTTTGGCAATATACGAATGTTCAGCACATCTCTAGTAAGTACCTACCGTCGCCTATAACACAAGCAACGCCACAGGCACTAGATTTCTTTTCATTTATCTTGTCACGATTGTAAATAATATATCTCGCGTTCGATATGATCCAATAAGATTAGGAGCGATAAGAGATATAACAGTCGTATACTCGTCCATGAGGCCTCGAAGACTGCAGCTGTGTTTTGAGACGGTGTTGTGTTGTGAAATTGCAGGGGCGTCGGCAGTGGAGGCTCTGCGGAGGGAACGAGAGACTTCATTATCGAGCGAGAGAGGGAGAGAGAGAGAGACAGCGAGATGGATCGGCCTCGGCGGCAGGTGACTAGAACTCTATTTACTCTTAGTACACGCTCGTCGCTCAGATAAAATAAAATATACATATATCGGCACCGGCTACATATCCATTCAATTCGGTGTCGAATCTCTGGGTCCGTGGTTGGGACGCCCTTAATTTTTTTAACATTTTGGCAAAACGTTTGGTGGACATAAACGGCGAACTTAGAATTAAATGGAATATTATTTAGATTGTTAGTGATAAATCAAACTTGCAATCAAACTTCGTCTCGCTTGATTATATTTACTAGTGAAAATGCCCAATTGCGTAGTGAAACTGTGTAAAATCGAGTTTTCAAAAAATAAAAAGAAATATCGTATATTTCTATACACTACACTGCAAGACTTATTTCTTGAAATAAAGAAGCATCGTCTCAAATATTCTAATCAGTTTTTAATTCGAAATCTCGAGATAAGTAGTAGCGGATTTGAAACTCAACAACATTTTATAAGAAAAATGCGTTTAAAAGATGCCACAGGCAGCTGCCTGTGGCAAAAATTAAAAACAGTTAGTTATTTGTGAACCATTATTGACATTTTAAAATCTAAGATGCAGAGCCTGGCACATAGACGCAAAATAGCCAGTCTATGTGTTTTTTATAAGGTGTACTTCGGAGAGTGTGCTCAGGAGTTGCATGAGCTCATACCGCCTTCCCCTTTCTTCCATCGGACATTCAGACGTACGGCTGGTTACCATCCTCATCTTGTCGAAATCCCTCCTTTTCGGACCAAGCGCTTTGAAACATCCTTTATAATGCGCACTGCCAAGGTTTGGAACTCTCTGCCGGCGTCTGTATTTCCGAGCCTATATAACCCTAATCTTTTCAAAGTTCTAGTGAATAAGCATCTTCTGGGTGAGCTCGCTCCATCTTAGGCCTCATCCTTGCTACTCAGCTGGTTGTAGGCCAAGAGCAAATCCATCTCTAATAAAATATACTCTTTCATTCACATTCATTTATTTACTTACCACGAAGTTAGAGCCTCATTTAGATTAATACCAGATGTAGGAAGATGCCAAGAACTGCTCAATATTTTCACTTAAACTTACTATAACATTTCCCAATCGGATCGGTTTTTTTTTAATTGTGTAAAAAGAATGTGCTTTCCGAAACAATACAACAAATACAAAACAATCAAAGTGAAAAGCTCTCTCACTGAAATAAAGTTCTGCCAAGTCGGTAAAGCCAGGCTGACGGTCCACGTCTAGTATTGTCGTCCATCAACACAAGCAACGCCACAGGTGCTCAAAGTGCGCTACTCACTTTTAGTACCTACTCACTTAGTAGGAAAAGAAATAAGGAATTTTCCTTCTGTGTACATAATTAAATGAATGCATGCATAGTAACGTCAAATAGCTGACAAACGATTAAAAATAGTACATTTCACTTCGTACATATTATCGACGTTTTTATCAAAAGTATGAGTTTCTTGCTAATCCTTTGATAAGGCGGTACGCTTTCTGCTACTTAAGGAGCTATAATTAAAATATTCATTACAATATATTAAACATATTCATCAAAATAGGGTGTACTTCATACATTAGAGTGGTGCATAGGCCGCTGACTCATATACGGCTCGAAGGATCAATAAGGTGTCATGCACGCACCGTACCTGCATCGTAATAGTGGAGCCAAAGTTATTTGAATATTTTATAAATATTCATGTATATTTGAAAACATTGAGATATGCATAAATAATCGTTATCAAGAGCATAATATCGCTTATCGGCGAACAATGAATAATGGTAGATATTGATCGCGCATTAGCGATTCGACAGTCCGTGGAAATGGCACGACCGTATCACACCTACACCAAGCAGCAGTGGGAGGCCGTCTTACATGTGAGTCCGCGCTTTTGGGTGCTTTTGAGTCTATGCTAGGAAAAGAATTAGCATGCTACGGCATTCTGTTTCTATATATTCAATGAAATTTAAATTATATTAAAAGCGATTAAAGTTTAAAATTCTATGAAAAAAAAAATACTTTGCCGTGTGTTTTCCAATTCGCGCCGGATCTTAGGGCCCGATTACATCAAAGCGAAGATGAGTGGACATCTTCGCTTTGGTGCGAAGTGTGTTGTTATACATTTTCATAGTTTACCATCTCTTTTCCGTTCCGCTCAATAGTTGAGCGGAGCGGAGATGAGTAAATAACGAAATCCTATTGGTTGGATTGTGTGCGCAGCAAATGTCGGCGCAGCTGGGACGAGGCGGGTCGGCGGGCGAGCGGGACGACGCGTCGTCTACGGGCTCCGAGCGGCTGTACGAGCAAGACATCGCGATCCTGAACCGTTGCTTCGACGACATAGAGAAGTTTATCGCGCGGCTGCAGCACGCGGCGGCGGCGTCGCGCGAGCTGGAGCGGCGGCGGCGCTCGCGCGGAGGCAAGCGCGCGGCGGCGGGCGAGGGCATGCTGGCGCTGCGCACGCGCCCGCCGCCCGAGCGCGACTTCGTAGACGTGCTGCAGAAGTTCAAGCTGTCCTTCAACCTGCTAGCGCGACTGCGCGCGCACATCCACGACCCTAACGCGCCTGAGCTGGTGCACTTCCTGTTCACGCCGCTTGCGCTCATCGTAGACGCGGCGCAGGACGTGGCGGACGGACGACTCGCGTCGCGGGTCGTGCAGCCGCTGCTCACGCGCGATGCGCTCAACCTGTTAGCCAACTGCGTCACCAGCAAGGAGACCGAGCTCTGGCACTCGCTCGGCGACGCTTGGCTCATTCCCAGGTTATACAACTATACAACTATAAGTTATACAACTTCACCTAACTAATATTATTAATGCAAAAGTGAATTTGTTTATTTGTGAAGTGAACTACTCAAAAGATCATTATAAAATTTTGCGTACGCAACTTCGACCCTATCCTATCCACCCGACCTCGGCTTCGGACGGAGTTGAATTTTCAAAAATCCTTTCATAGTGGATGTTTGGCTAGGTTATATAATAAACTCTTGTTATTACATTGTCAGTCATAACATATATGTAATATGTATATAATGTTTTATAACAAAGAATAAAATGCTTAAACCTCTAAGAAAAAAGGGCGCGGACGATATACCGGGCACCAATCAACTAGTATATCCGTACAAGTTTCACCTATGTATTTCTTACAGCGGGGACGACGAATAGACAAGCAAGCTACAAAGCCTGAAATTTCGTAGGAACAATGAGTAGCACGTTATCTCTGATTTAATTTGAATATAACCCAAAGAATTGGATTCTGACATGGACTTGTTTTTTAATTTCAATGTGTAGATAGATCAACTAGGTCAGAATATGTTTCCTGACAATAGTGATTTCCTTTCTAAAGTGTAGTCTTTTCGGTTTTTCAGGGAACAATGGAAGACTAACATACCCCCGTACCAGCCCGTGTTCATGGACGGCTGGTCTCCGGACTACCAGGTCGACGACCAACCGCTGCGCAGGTACACTTGCTGTTCATCTCATGTGTTCGATTTGTGTTGTGTTGTGTTGTCGTGTGACGTCATGTGTTTTGTGTTGCGTGGTGTAAAGGGCGTCCCCTCGACGACGCAGCGGGGGCGACGTGGTGGACGACGGGGCCGGAGTGGGGAGGGGCGGCGAAGGGAGTACGCTGCAACCAGAGGGGGCGGGGTACGCGGGTTACGAACGCGAGGACATATATGGCGAACAATACTCGAGGTAGGACTAACTAGAAAACTCTGAACTACTAAATAGATATAGCAATCGAGAGAGATATTTATAGACCCTATATAATATACAATGATTAATATAAACGTTCACTCAGGCAGGTTTTAGTCATGTTATTGAATAATATGCTATGTTATTGTGCTATTTAACCGTGTCGAAGAACACATTTTTAATGAACATTGATTGTCGTTATTACCATTAAAGTTACTTAGGACATAATAATTACTTGACAATATTAGTCATATGATTACGTATCTAAAAGGGTCAAGAGTGAGGAGATCTGGCAAACGCAGCGTAGGGTCCAGCAGATCCTATGGCTGAGAGGATACCGTGTTTCAGGAGCAGACGAGAGCCGAGCCGCGCAGAGTCGGGCTCGGGCGCGTCCTCGCCGGACGGAGAGGCCGTGGGTGCGGGCGGCGCGGGGGAGGTCGGGGACGCGGGGGAGGCATGGGCACGCGCGGTAGTGGCGCGCGGGGGCCGCGTGGTACGCGTCACGTACCCGCGCACGGCCAACAACGACAAGGAGCTGACGGTGGTGCGCGGCGAGTACCTCGAGGTACTGGACGACTCGCGCAAGTGGTGGAAGGCGCGTAACCGCCGCGGGGTCACGGCGCACGTGCCCCACACCATCGTGGCCCCCGTCGGCTCCCCCTCGCCGCCCGCCTCGCCCCATCTCTACCCCAACCCCATCTACACGCACTACCAGGTACTTTTCTTACTTTCTCCCACCAGACAGGCTGACACTCCACTCAATGGTAGGTGGCTACCGTCGCCTATGACGTAAGCAAGGCCACGTGTGCTGCAAGTGCGCTACCGGCCATAGTACGATTAAGGATAAGACACTGGAAAGGGATTGGGAAATGGGCTCTGGAATTCCTTACTCAGTCAAATATTTCATACACATAGGCTATCTATACTAATATTATAAAGATATGAAGCTTGCATGTGTGTTTGTAGTGTAATTATATTAACAGAAAAAAGTCGGAATAAAAATTATGTTTACAAATCGAACTTATCAAGCAGATTTAAGACAATAGCCAAATGAATGTAAAATGAGCACGTACAGAAATGATTCACTGAACAATAAGGAAGATGTTTTTATAAAATTCACATTGGTATGTGGTACACGTCAAGATAAGGAAATTACAAACATATATAAAGATATCTAGCAAATCGCTAGTGGTCTAGCAAATGCCAGCAGTAAATCTAGATCCAGTTAAAAGGTGGTTTAATTGGACTTAGGAGATATTCTTCTAAAGTAGGTATCCGATTTAAAAAATCTTTTACCAATAGAATAGTAGGTAAACAATAAAATGTATTTGCAGGAAGGAGGCGCGCGCGGAGGCCGAGGGTCCGGCGGGAGCAGTCCGACGGGTGCGGGTAGGCCCGGCGCGGGCGCAGGCGGGCCGGCGGGCCCCGGCGGGCCTGCCGCCGACTGGGTGCGCCGCGAGCGCCTCGGCAAGAAGGGCGAGTTCCGATACTTCTAGCACCTTCTAGTATCGGAGCGCGACCTTCGCCGATCCGTGTCGTTCTGTTCGTGTCTGTCTGTTCGCTCGCCTAAGCGCTTATTGTGGATTCTACTCTATCTTCTAAAGCGTTTCGATAATTTTCTTTTCTCTCTTAAGTGCTTGTAAATATCTATTGAGTTGGTCAAAAAGTGTGTCTGTCCGAAAAGTACACCGAACATTGGGGATTATTCTTTTGAATTTTCTGGGTATTTTTTTTTTTCTTGTAAAAGCTTCTGTGTTGGTATAAATCCTTTCGTTTACACATAGTCATAACCTTTAGCTTTCTTTTAAAAAAAGCATCAGTTATCAGAACTTATAGTTCTAAATAATTAGGTACTTATTTGAAATCTTTTAAAAAATATATACATATCTGATACATATATCGAAAAACGGTTTTCTTGTTCTTTAAAATGTACTAGCTAATACTGGTAACTAAAGGCACAAATTTTTTGATCAACCCAATAGTAGTTTTGAAAAACTCCAAAGAAATACGAGAAAAGAAAAGTAGTGAAATGAACAAAGGAAGAAAAAAGGCTCAACATTTATATTGAGTGACTAATGTAAAATAATATTAACAGCTCGATTCAATACTTGGTGTGGCACAAGACTATTCCTAGATCCAGATGATTAGCTGAGAAAAGATTCATTGTTTTCTAGTGTGGAAAGTTTATTTAGAAATTATACTGTTTCATCTCTTTAATTCTCTATTTTTACCATATTTCAATTAAATTGTTTTTTTTTAGATGCATTACAATCAAGCAACTGAAATAAAATATCAAGGACAGTACATGCATATTCAATATTGATGAAATATATATTTTTCTGTGTAAAGGCGGTGTTACACGGTTTGACCAAACTTGATCAATTGATCACTACAATTTGCATCGAATTTCAAAAGCTTTTGATCGATGATCAAAGATCACTGAACGATTTCGTTGAAATCGATGGCGTTATCATCAGTGTCATTTTGAAATTGATTTGAACCGTGTAACGCCTTTAGGGCCGGCGGAGCCACACTGGAGGATGGCATGGCAAATTATTTAATATTTTTCATAGAATTTTGCACCTTAAGCGCTTTTAATATAATTCAAATTTCATTGTAGGTATTACGTTAAGGCGGAATGTCGATGTATGATACAATAAATTTAAATTATATGAAATGCATTTAAGGTACAAAATACTATGAAAAAATTTAAATACTTTGCCATGCCGTCTTTCAATTTGCATTGGTCCTTATTGTCATGTCAAGAATGTTAATATACTCACGCCTGAAGGCTGTAATATTAATACGTAATCATAATTAGATTTTTAAGAACCGACCTTTTATTGTCATAAAAGGGAACGGCCAAAAATGAATGGGCAAACTCTTCGGCGACCAACAATCGCCACACATGTTATATTTTCAAAAATTTCACTTTATAGTGTGGCTGTCAGTCTCAACGATTTCGCACTGACAGTCACAGTAATAAAGACAGTTTAACAATAAATATCTGGTGGTTATTGGTTGTCGCTTTCCTTTTGAAATATGGCTCAGATAAAATAACAACTAAAGATAGAGTCCTGTGTGAATGGCAGCTGGCGTACACGCACACAAATGCAATCAAACTACGTCACACCTTATTAAAATATTTACTAGTGAAAATGCCCGATTGCGTAGTGAAAGGGTGTAACGTATTTTGTAACGTAAGTTATTTTGGAAACCAATATTTTCAATAAAAATCAATTATTATGTTAACACCGAAATATGCACTACATGTTTATAAAACCGGCATTACTATGCTGTCCGCAAAATTCTGTCTTTAGTTTTTATTTTGTCTGAGCAATATGGAGACTTGGTCCATATTCCCTTCGAGTGCCTTTTAGCGCAACACTTGTTTTATCTTCGTGTTATACGTATGTAATGTAAAAGCTACTATAAGTATTTAAATATTAAATATTTTTATTGAATTTGGGTGTTGGTCTCTTTGAAACTTTTTCCTTTTTGTCGTTTCTTAACAATATCGATGTGTTGCCGAGTGACAAAGTGGATAGAATCAGAGCTGTATCCAAATACTTCCTCGTTGGCTCTGTGTGCTTATGCCTGTGTGTGTTTGTGTGTGGTGTGTTCATGGTGCCTTGGGTAAGTCCGAAGCTGCTTGCTTTTTTAAATTATTCTTTTTATGGGTATTACCAAATACTATTATAAGGTGCCTTTTTGGAAACCGTAACTTATTTTAATCCTGTATCCTTATCACACTACTATGGACAATTGTCGCACAAATCATACTTTAAAAAAGTCCTCTAGAAAAGAACATTTTGTCCGCTGTGTCCTTATTATTATCCATTTTTGAGTCTTGACATCCTATTTGAGTCACTAAATGTTCACAGCGCTTACATTATTTAGTATTTGGTACTATCCAACGAATGGACAGTAAATCTTTGATGGACGATTGTTTTATTTCAGAGAAATCTGCACCCCCGCCTCCCCCTCCGCCGCCGCCGCCTCCGCCCCCCGTGGTCCCTGCCACGTCTAGGACCGACACCATGAAGTGTGAGTAGCCCATTTCCCAATGTGTTATAGGATAGGCGAGACATAAGGATAAAAACATAAAAAATAGATCAGTGTTGGCTCTTACCTAGGTACTTAATGTGGTTTCTGTTTTATATTTAATTTTAATTCTGTTTCATTAATTTGCAAAATAAATGTTTAATCGATTGACGTTCGTAGCGAACAAGTCGGCCATAAGCACCGGCAGCGGATTCCAGGACGAGTTGCGTGTCGTTCTACCGCAAATACAGCAGCGCAAGAACATCCTGGACATCAAGAAGACGCCGGACATATTCATCGACCAGAAATCGAACCCGGATGAGGTGGCGCAGTGGCTGGAGGCGAAGGGGTTCAGCAGTCGAGCTCAGAGGTCGCTCACAGTGCCCGGGCACCAGCTGTTCTCGCTGCCGCGCCAGGAGTTGGAGCGGCTGTTGGGACCCGACGAAGGCAAACGCCTTTACAGCCACGTGCTCGTTCAGCGCAACGTGTCGGGGGTGAGTGTGTGTGAGTACTACTCGTAGTGTCTGATCGCAGCATATATAGCGCCTTAGGGATTCACATAGGCCAATGACATTGACGATTTGACCTTTAAAATGTCTATATATCAAACTAATTCCGCACGCAAAACATATTATATTCGGAGACAATTCAACAGGCCTGACAATTCAACCATTAAAACAATATAAAAAAAAAAAAATAACTGACATTGAGTTATTAAACGGTGCAGGAATCATTTGCGCGCAATAAGCCGTTTTCGAAACAATTTTCAATATGTCAAACTTTTATTGTTTACTACTTTTATTATGTTCTATAACTTTTATTGTGGGGTTTCTATTACTTCGATGGAAATTCTAAACAATATGTACATATTTTTTTCAAACCAATTGCGTTGACACTTTCTTGTAACATTTTTTTAAACAATGAAAATAGGATTGGCCTTTGTTTACACCTTAAATGGCTCTCACTTTCAGTACAAGACAACGTCGGCCTCGGAGCTGCAAAGCATCTTGCGCAAGGTCAGGGAGAAGGCGGAAGTCTCCTAACGGTGGACGGTCTGGAGGAAGACGTGTCTTGGTGTTGATTTCCAACGGAGTTATTACTAAGTATTTATATAGTCAAATGACATTCTAATATTGTAAGTAGTTATATTTGCTATAATAAAATATTTGTTTTGTATTAAATATTCAAGTTTTATTTATTGCGAAACGCTGTGTGCCCAGTCGTACTTTCAGACCAGAGCCAATTTCCAACATTGACCCCGCCAAGAATAGAAACTGCGACCCCATGACCGAGCGTTAAAACAAGCGCCTTAACCACTTAACCAAGGGGTCGTTGAGTCGTTACATCTTCGAAGCGCACTTTCAAAAGATCCGCATACGTATATTATTCCCGAGTGATCAATGTGGGCGTTTGTCAGTACACATTCTCTTTAAAGATGCTAGGTACTATATTTGAGGCTTTGTTTTTGTCTGTTTAAAACTAGGCATTGCTTGCTGATGAGAATATAGATGTCGCTAGTATGAAGGGTTTCGAAGTACCCCATTTGAACACTAGGTGTCGCTCACTCCTTTAAAAAATTGATGTTAAATGTAATTTAAGAATACTAGATGGCGCTAGATGTATTTTGAAAAATGAAATGTTTCGTCCATAATAATAAGTTCGAATAATTTTTTGGTATAATATTGTCTCCTACCAGGGCTTAGTGTTTTATTTAAGGAAATAAACCCGAGCTAATTCACTCATATTATAAAAAATATGAGTAGGAGTCCTTTACAATTGATATCCAAGAACATGTAAGGTTTCAATAAATAAATAAATAGCACAGACTTCCACCAGGCACTCGATTGTTTTATTTTATTAATAACTTATACATTGTAACTTAAAACTTAACAGGTATGATTTGGATTTAAACTTCATGTCATTTGCAAAACCTACTTAAAATTTAACACTTAATTACCTAGTTTTATTTAATTCACGTTTATTTTATTTCTAAAATAATATTTAACAATATCGACAGAAACCATTTTCATTATAAAATATAAAATCTTTTCAACATTACTAGACTAACCACTACATAATATCTACCCATGTTATAGCTAATAAGCTATACACTATTACAAATGCACTATTCTATACATATACTAAAATAATATTATAATCCTTGAACTTGTAAGAAATCTGAAATGCATATTATGTTGTTCATGGAAAGACCTGTATTTAAGTATATTAAGGTTACTTACAAGCACTTAGAAGCAGCATTTCTATATAAATATTTTAATTAAGGCATATCTTTTATCTTGCTTAAATTCTTTATGGCAGGTTGTTATTTGAGATAAGATAAAATTTTCTTAGGCATTCACTACACTGGAGCCACAGAATGGTATATTCCCTGTACCATTACTTTTTGAACAAACTTGTATATAGTAGGTATATTTCCTAATATACTATGAGGAAACCTCTTCAATTAAATAGCAAAAAAAAGTATAAATTGTTAATAAAAATATTGAGATTATGAGATCTTTGATTGAATGAATTCTAAGAAATTAACTGCATAGTTCAAAAAGTTAAGTTAATTTTTTTAGAAAATAATAAGATGTTATTTTCGAATGGGAATAAACCTGTCTTTAAATGACACCAAAATTAGGCACCTTATTAAAAAGTTAGGCTAATCTATTAGATTATTACCCCAAACCCGCGTAACTAGTTTGTCTTATTTAATTTTTAGCTAAAAATAAACATTAAATTAAATTGAGTCGATAAAACATAACACAGCTGCCTACAACTAACAGGGCATTATAAATAATAAATAATATGAGTGAGCGAATGTACCTCATGTATGGCACAACATTATCTTAGAGCTAAGCAGTACATCTAAACGCGAGGTCAAACGCTGCGATGAGCGATGCGCGCGGCGATGGCCGCAGTGAGAGCGGAGCCTTTTCCGCTGCCGTCCTCGGCGCTCATGAGCGTAAAGCGGAGCGGAGCGGACAGCGCGGCGATGAAGCGTTGCACGCGGTCGCGGATGTGCGGGTGCCGCTTGAACACGGACCCGTCCATGGCCACAGCCACATGCGGTCGCGCCATGCGTCGCACCAGACACGCTATACCTGTGAATCATTCATTATCGATTGTAACTACAATAACATTAAGTTGATTGTAAGTGATATCGTCACCTAAGGATGCCAGCAATAGAATTCAAATTGTCGACCCTGCAGGAAATTGTGTACAGTTCCCTTCAATAAGCCAGTAGTCGCAAAAACTTAGAAACATGACTACACGCCTAATATATCAATTGAAATTCAACTGTGGGTAAAAGCTATCTAGTGGTGTAATTAAATTTGCAATGTCAAACTGTATCCCCCGATTTTGTTATCATTTTTCTCAATTGCAATTTAAACTATGAAACCAAATTTAAAGACGTGAAAAGAAAAAAAACAAGCCTACGCTTAAGGCTACTTACAAACAGATAGCAGTTGGGCGGCGCGGGTCGAGATTAGCGTCGCGACATGTTGCGCGACGATAGCGTCTTCCGCCGACAGTGGCACTCCACCGCACGCCTCTCTCAGCGCCGCCACGGTCGCCGAGGTGTCTCCGCGCGCGCTCTCCTCCTCGAAGAGGCTGAGGTGTGCCGTGAGGAGGAAACTGTGAGTCGGAGCAGCCGAAAAAAGGCCGACGTCGGCGAGACCGGCCAACACCGCCCGAAACAGATCGCCGAGATACTTTCCGCCAATGTACTTCTCGAAAGTGAACGACTTGACCAGCAGCGAGCGGTCGTCCACTTCTCTGTCGAAGGGCGTCCGCAGGAAGTCGATGCAGCCGTTGTCTCCGAAGGCGCCCCACTCTATATCGACGCAAACATCGTCGACGCGATCGTGGGCCGCCTCCCAGTGCTGGACTCTCGCCGCTCGCTCCATGTAGCAACCGTTGCAGCCCGTGCCCATGATGGCGGCTATGCCCACCTCTCGATCCTTCTGCGCGCCCGCCACAAGCGTGCCTGTGGTGTCATTCAGGAGCACTTGCACGGTGACGCGTAACGCCCGCGCGTCCAGACATCGCTGAAGCAAAGCCGCCACGTCGACGCCCTCCATTCCGCCGCACTTGAAGCTCTTCGTCCAAGTGATCAGCTCTCCCGACGAAATGGAATGTTGCTTCATCGGGAACGAGAACGTGAATCCTGAAACGACATACGAGTCTCATTAGATTACTGGAGGAGTCCGGCACAGCAGAAAATGCAGTACATTTCAGAATGCATGCTGACTTAAATACAGACGTTTCCACACTCATTCAGTATAAGCGTTATCAACTCGTTAATAAAATATAAAGTTTAAAATATATATTAAAAAAAGTTTAAAATATAACATATATATTATAGAGCTTAACACCGTATAAAGTTGTTTTCAGATGAATAATAGAAAAAAAAACATTTTTAATCACCTATTTTTGTACCTAATTCCATTATTCGATAAAATTACTTATTAAAGCATATTATTAAAGATTATATTGTCTGGACATTTTTCTTTTAATAGGTATCAGGTAGGTACATTGAGATGATTTTTTATGACAAAGGTCACCAAGTGACGGTAATCGTATACGCTATTTAATTATCTAAATGCCACGATAGGCCCCACCATCGAGTAGGCCGTCAGCCTGCAACTTTTACATACAAAATCCCCTGTATATTTCACATACCCAGTGAGAGCTCTTCCTCCTCCAGACCTTCCGATCGAAGAAAGTCTTGTACGCAATCCGCCAAGTAATTGAATAGGTCTTCTCCGGGACCTAGTCTTAGCTCGTCGCTGATGTGGTACTGCTTGACATCCTCGCGGATGAGCTCTCCCGCTTGCAGCTCGATCAATAGCACGCGGAAGTTGGTGCCGCCCAGGTCAAGTGCCAAGAACACTCCTTCCTCTGGAAACGACAGTCATTTTTAGTGTCAAGCCACTCTGCGTTCTGCACTCATAACTTTGAACAGAATATCATGCATCTGCTGCATCTGATACTACGAACGGGGTGTGGCTTTGTCATGTGTTGTATATTTTCGTTGAGCGTATTATATGTGTACCTATATCCAAGAATTGGAATATACGAATACCATATACGAGTACATAGTATAAAACAAAGTCATGCTCAGATCTTCAAAACTAGGCAACGGATTTTGATGCGGTTTTTTTTTAATAGATAGAGTGATTCAAGGGGAAGGTTTTAGTATATAATTTTCAACGCGGGCGAAGTCGCAGGCACCAGCTATATACTAAAAATAAAGATACAACCCCTGAAAATTTTATAACAGCAAAGATGTCAGGCGTTATATTGCTTCACAGATTTAGTTAGACGCTACACATCCCTTACTTTTAACGCGGGCGAAGTCGCGTGCACCAGCTAGTATATAATATAAGGAAAAAAATAGGATCCTTTAGTTTTCGAGTGCTGTAATTAAATTCTGGATGTAGACGATAGGTATTATGTAACTACAATCTTACCTAATCAACATCTGACTCTGATAATGCATTAAAAATAAATTCAGAATCAGGGACCAATTTAAATAATATCTCATCTGAAGTTGTAGTTTTCTCGGAAAATTTTTATGGAAAGTCTCGGAAGTATTTCTGAATTTCTTCCCACTAAGTAAGTAATGCAATGAAAATTAAAGACGTAAGGCAATTTCATGTCAAAAATGGTACCTGTCCCGTCGGGCAGCTCCGGCACGTAGGTGTTCTCCATTTGCAAACTGGAAGGCTGCTCACTCAGGCCTTTCTCAATTTCACTCTCGAACACGGCCCCGACTTTTCGCAGCGTGGCTCCCGTCAACACTAAGCCCGACGCCGCCAAGTACGCCTCGACCTTGACACCAGACAATAAGGCATAAATTATCGTGGCCCATCCACCTGTAACATCTGTACTGAAGGCCAACCGCAACGAAGGTCGCCCGATGCCTGTCTCGTATATCAGATCGACCGCATCACACCGAAACTAACGACCACATCATTATAACTTCGCACAAACTCAAACATGTAGGAAATCAATTTTTTTAATGTTATAAATGTGGACGTATCTCTGTCCGTCTGCCTGTCTCTCTATTACCTTTCACGCCTTAACAAAGTACCGATCATCATGAAATTTTGCATACACATTGTCGGGGATATAGGAAAGTATGTATCAAAGAATTCATGTGACAGGCGTTATAATTATTCCTACCCATATATTTTCCCAGGTATTAACATTTTTTTTAACGCGTAGGTACGAAGTTGCGGGCATTAGCTAGATTGTATATAATACAAATATAATTTTCTTTGTATCTTCAGAAAAGTGTAAATTAATATCCTAATAATTAAATATTTTAAAAGGTACACTACACAGAGTGACGCAAACGATAGGTATTTATAAAATTATATAAGCAAGTAAATAGTGGTACGCAGTAAATTATGATTAATTGAGGATTTACGTTTATTACTATATTAAGTCGGGCAATCAACTATAATAAAATGATAATAGCAATTTATAGCGGGGTGGTCGAAAACAGCACAGTGGAAAATATTGGAAGTGGTATAAGATTCATTCCTTATCGCTACATTAGCTCAACAATCACATCAGTTACACAATAAAACCACGATTGGTCCCCTTCAACAATTGGTTGCAATCGAGTGACGACGGGAATTAAGATTCATTAGCTATGTTCATACTATAATAATAGTTTATGTATGGCGTTATCTTGGCTATAGGTATACTCGAATTTTATTTTATTATAAACTTATTAAGATAACAGCAATAGTAAACTAAATAATATTTCATTTAATTCTAAGTTAAGTATATAAATATATGTATATTTATTACCTAATTAAATTCTTGTATTATAAATACAAGAGATTATTAAGAGCGGACATAAAGAGAAATAGCCAATCCTAGATTTGAATTTTATCTAAGTAAACAAAGTCTAATTTAATTAATTTTTATAAATAGATAAATACATTATAAATGAAAGTGACGTCTGTAACAGAAAACATAATATAATGAAATTTTCTCGATAGAAAAAAATCACCAAGTGAGCTCTCAATTCCATCGATTTTAGTTTTATTTTCAAAATGACACACATTACAAAGCTAAAAGTGTATCAGTAATTTCACTTCACATATTATCTAAGGCTGTATTTAACAATTTTTCATTTGACATTGTAGTTTACGAATAATTAATATTTAATACTTTTGGCACTTATAACATTTTTATTGAGCGAGATGCGCTCTCTTACGTCGCATGTTGTGCGTAGTTCTACGTATTTTGTTTCACTGTCATGTCCAAGGGGCCATGCGGGTGAAATTACAAATTTTGTTTGCTTTATACCCATTCTTAATAAGAACACAAATATATAATTGAAGTATCTTATAGGCTCCTCATTTATACAAATAAGTAATATTTTTAAAGTAAGTCAAAACAAGGCCAAAAATCCAAAGCCATAATAAAAATTTATTGTTTTTAGTAATTGTTATACACAGTCCGCAATTTTCGCATGCACGTCTTGTAAATAAATTCAATGTTTGTTTTTATACTTTTTAATAATATAAAAAAATGTTCTTTTGAGTCTGCTTTTGTCCCTTTACAAAAAACCAAAGTGAATCTGTTAACTATTTAAAACTTGGTTACCTTTTGCTTTTGTGACGATAGCTATAATATACTTAATAGTCTTTGAGCTATCCCATCAGATGTCATCAAATAGAAATGCCTATCTTTTACAAAAAGGGCCCTCACCTTATGTGCTCTTGCAGTATCGTCTATCCGTAGAGGGGGTGGTAAGAAGGTGTCGTCGTGTGACTCCTCCTGGTGTCCCCCCATCCCGTTGAGTATTGGGTGATGGTGACCGTTTATCATCGGCCGTCTTGTGTTCTCCACTACCGTTGACATTGTTTATCCGTCACTCGCTCAGCAGAACTGGAAATCAACATTAATAAATATTTTATTTCATTCCCGAATTTTATTATGGTTTTCATCAATTAAAAGAGGGAAAAAGTGGAAGGTTCGTGTATATTATTTTCAGAAAAAAAGGAATACGTGCGAAGTCGGGCGCGGGTCGCTAGTATACCTATTTGCATATTATAAAATAAAAGCGCTATCTCCCTCTACCTGTTTCTCCGCTAACTTCTTTTAACCCAATGGATTTTGATACGGTTTTCACTAATGGAAAAAGCGATAAACGCGGAAGATTTGTGGATGTAATTAGCAGAAAAAAATGCATACCCATGTGCGAAGCCGAGGGCGAGTCGCAAGCTATTTATAAAATCGTAACGAAGAATAGATGGAATATCTGCAGAATCAAGAATCATCAAGAAACCTGCAGTAGCATAGTACATAAAACTAGAAAATGTAGGAAAAGAGGCGAGCGAATGGTTGTTAAGAAAAAAGTGATGATGATGTTCTTCTTCTAAATAAAATAAATTGAAAATATTTTTGTGTATGGGGCATCGAATAATCTGGTCTACTAAGAGATATTGTCCAAGTGTGTATCAATTTCCGATTGCGTCTTCAATTCTCATCCGAACATACTCGTAGGTACCTACGCTGTTATTTCACAATAACATTATAATTTATAATAATAAATTATCGCAAGAAATTAATTACCTACTTAAAAAAAAACGAGATACTGTATCACTTTTTTCCAGAAATAAAATATAAAATTGTATAAATTATCGACGGCTAGTGATAGTGATACAAATAGTTGATCAAAATGTTTAAATCACAGGTGGATAAGAGGTTATCCTTACCAAAGATTTAAATCACAGATGCGCCCTTGCCAGCAATACTTCAGAAGGCCGAAAATGTGTCATCGTTGGGAAGTGAGCTTACTGTTCCCGCCTTTGTCGCTTGTAGAAAGCAGTGAGCGGTTCACGTTGCATATAGACATACGAGTATTACGTGGACAGTTTTCAGAAGGACAGGGCGCATCTGTGATTTAAAATCTTTGATCCTGACTTCTTTTCATGGGGCACGACACCTTGACAGCGAATAAATGGTGGCGCATGGCGCACATTCGCACCAGGGTTATCTGGGGGCCGGGGCACAAGTCATCGGATTGGGCCACGACTGATAAATACAGTTATCTGTGAACCTCGTGAATGCGATAACCCACCGACGACAATATGCGGGTCCAAGTTCAATTAATTCACAACAGATTGTCACATTGATTGCTCGAATTATCCATTCGGGGAAAATAGGTATTTCGCAAAACAAAAAAAACAATCGTTAATTAATGGCAACGATAACACGGAACTGAGACGATTTTGGCTGAAGTGTAGATACTCGTATATATTTGTGACCATGTGAACGATGGTGGATAATTGAGGATGTTGCAAAAACGTTCATCAATCTATTAAAGGCGAACGGGAATAAACTCGGACGAAAGGCAGCCGGACAAATGGTCTGCAAAATGCTTATCCCATTTGTATATTTCGTATTGTAGTGACACTGCGTTTCGCTGTCATAAATTGGGTCAAAAATCTCTTATAGAAATAACAAGCCCTTGGAGGAGCTTGCCTAAACGCTCAGTTCCAGGGCTAAGAATTAAATTTCTTTGAGCGAATATTACGAAAAATTTGTGTAATTAAATTATGGATATATATACCTATATATGATATATACATAATAAATGTAGCTACATCATCAAACTATATATTATATCGATTTTCCTAAATTGCCTCCCACTACAGAAACAAATTTAGACGTTTAGACGTAATAGATAGTATACGACAAAGATACGAGTATCCACAAAATGATTCAGCTAAATATTATTATCTTTTAAGATAGTAGGTATACTTATCTAACACTTTGTATTGTACATAATATAGTTATGTTATTTTTTCCTCGTTAGCATATAATTATTATGTAATTTAGAATGATGAAAAAGTACAGGCAAATTGTTAATACTGAATTCGTTTTTTATTTTCGTTATGATTGTTTTATATACAGAATGTCCCAAAACTCAATGTCAAGGGGGCACGGGGCGACAAGCTAGGTTATACCAGCACTGAAATAAGAAAAAAATCCAGGCCCTTGGTTAAGAAATAATAGCAATTTTTTTTAAATAATGAAAATCGGCATCCTGGACAACATTTTTGGTATTGTGATAACAAATTTTCTAATTTTGGAGTGGAGTTAAAAAAATTAATGTAGGTAATCCTAAATAACTGTGCCATTGATTGCAATCATAAATTCAATAAAAAAAAATATTAAATACTAGCGACCCGCTCCCGGCTTCGCTCGGGGTGCTTTTTTTTACGTAAGCGCCTTCCCTGATTATCCCTCTATCCATGAGTGAAGACAGAATTAAAATCGTTCCAGCCGTTCTCGAGTTTTGCGCTTAGCACACATTTAGGGATTCATTTTTATTTATAAAAAGAAGAAGATAAGTATTAATTTAAGAATAAATACATATTTTAAATATTATAGTTTTAATATAAGATTTATTTAATATAAGTACCTAGTTGAAATAGTTTCATATATCGGCTTTTTATACAAAGCACATTTCAAACTATTTCAACATTTTTTTTAAATTGTCTAGCCATTAAATTTTGGGTGTGCACTTTTAAATAGAAGTCTTTACAATGGGAATACATTCAGTTTTATTATTATTATTGAGTATTGAGTATATTGAGCCTTAAGCATTATTATGTTTTTATACGCTTAAAAATGTTGTTGGCAATTATTTATACATCAGCATGTTTGTCAAACATGAACACGCGTCGGTGTCCATAATAATTGAGATGAGCTAATATGATGTTACGACGCAAAAGTGGGGTTTCATAAGTTTGACCTGTGTGTCTGTCTGTGGCATCATAGCTCCCAAACGGAAGGACCGATTTTGATCCGATTCTTTTTGTTTAAAAGCTGACATGATCGAGATGTTTCTTAGATATAACTATAGCTGGTGCCTGCGACTTCGTCCGCGTTGAAAAAGAAAAAAGTACCCTATCCTGTGTCCTGTACGTCTAAATGTTTATCTACGAGTAGCAAGTTTCATGAAAATCAGTTAATTCGTTTAAGTTATGGAGGAATATACATACCTACACACATACATACATACACTTACAGATTTATTATTAGTATTGATGATTAATGAGGATCTGTTCGGGCATTTAAAGATTATCAACTATTTCCTAGTTGACAGAGTAATCTCAGGTTCGATTGATTGCTATGAAACAGTGATATGTGGAATAACAAACTCCGAACAACAGCAAGAGCAGAGGGTTAAATTTCAATAAAGTCAAATTTGAACCGGGCTAAACCGCGGAACACAGCTAGTCGTTGATATGGTCGTCGTCAATTATATTCGGTGTGCAAATTGTATGATGAAGAAACCTCATAGATGCTCTTTTCGTCAATTTGTGCTTGTGATACAACACAAATTGACGACTAGACAGCTCCATTAGTCAAATTAATAAAAGAAGTGTAATATACTCGTAGGTACTTATTTTTTGTTTTATCGCACATTTCTCTATCTATGGCTTCTCTTGTTCTTTAAGAACTTTTGTCATCACTACATACTCGTATTATAAAACAAAGTCTTCGGCCGAATCTGTCTGTCTGTTCGCGATAAACTCAGAAACGACTGCACCCATTTTCATGCTGTTTTCACCAATAGATAGAGTGGTTTTCGAGGAAGGATTTAGTATATAATTTACAAAGTTACGCGGACGAAATCGTGTGCAACAGCTAGTATGTTAAAAGGCTCTCACTTTCTGCTAAGAAAACTTAATAGACAAGCTTTTACTGAGCTGTTCGCTGTTGGTTGTTTGTGGTATTTGTATCAGTGATAAGAACCGGTTTGAGCGCGAAATTTGCTTTGAGATTGTGATCGTCTAGCCTCCACATTGCCTCCACACTGTAGCTGTCCTTTTGCGCAAATTAATTATCATGTTGTCGGTCGTCAATTGGATTGATTATCAGCTTAATTGGTGTACCTATATGTTAATATAAGTGTATGTTTATACCTACGTAACACACCTAACCCTAGGATTACGAGGTTCTTCTAATTTTTTTGTGAGAATCCTGAAGAAATATATCTAAGTACTTTTAACCGGAAATACACCTTTTTAGAGGACTGCACATATTAAGTGCAAGCTATAATTAAAAATTGTATAACATCATAGCTCTTCTTAATTATTACCTACTAGCAACCGCACTTTTTTTACGTAAAAACCTTCCCTGATTATCCCTCTATCCATGAGTAAAGTTAGAATTAAAATCGGTCCAGCCGTTCTCGAGTTTTGCGTTTAGCAATTTTTATTCACATAGATGGACACGATTGCTGTCAGCGTGACCAATATAATAATATTATGGTTATATCGGTCACGTCAGCCTTCAAACAAAAACACCTGATCAAAATCGGATACAGAGAAGACAACACCCCGTTTTTGCGTCGGGCGTCAGGGGTTAAACATTCAAATAAGGTGACTAGCCATCGGTATGTACCTACTTAGTTTACGTGGATAGGTCAAACGAGGTTGTAATGTAAAGTCCAGCCATCAAACAGATCGATAGATCGTATGGAATTCTTCGAGTTACTTATTATACATCAGTCACACCCACCTCATACCTGATACCTGAATCCCGTCCCTGGCCCCCCGGCCCCGCATTATTCGCATTCCCCACCGTCCATAGACAGATTAGCTGATAAAGAAAGGCTAAGGCTTTGCGAAATCAATTATCAATAAGTGGGTGATTAGGTAATAATGAGCGATTAGTAGTAATGTTATAATAAACAGGTCGAGACACTACGCAAAATAATATCAACCTCTGTGTTGCAGTGCGAATTTAGCCAGTCGATTTTCAGTCGCGGGACACTGGGTCCGGGGTAAATTAATGTCTCATTCAACTTTCCCCTTAATTTTTAATTTTTTTAAATTTATGTTAAGGTGGACAGACAGGCTGAGGTCGATCGAACCCGGGGCCCCTGAGACGTTAGGCAAACACCCTTACCACTCATCCAACGGGCTCGTCAATATATATTATATACAATATTCAACTTTAATTAGCCAATCCTAAAAAGGCGATTCAAGTTCTCCTAAAGGATTGGGATAAGGGATATAGAAGAGAAATAGGGTCTGGCATTTAAAAAAAATCAAAATATACCTACGCAAACTTATTAATAAGTAGGCATTATAGAATCTCTATCCAATGACCGAATGTTGAAGCCTGTTACAATATTTTTTATACTTATATTATTATGTTAATATTTTTCTAGTGTAGCTAATTTTAGAATCTATTAATGTAAAATTTACATATTTTTTTTAATATTTGCATATATATGTATATTATTTTATTGTAATAATTAATGATTAATTCAATTAATTAATAATTAATATTCAAATTAAATGTCTTTCGTCAGCACATTTGACAGAAATGACGAGCATCTTACAAAATCTTACAGGGACGACTGTCCCTTATCCTTCCTTTATTTATCCGAAGTATTTTTTGGTAAAAATATTTAAAGAAAGAAATTGTCTAATATATAGGAAAATAATCAATACTAATAATAAATCTGTAAGGGTCGGTCATGGAGTAATTTACTTTGTTTTCAGAGATATATTGTTTATAGGCTCTCCGCTCTATACATGATACTGAAACTAAATTGACGGTTTTTAGATTTTTTTCTGTATATATGTTCCTCCATATCCATAATGTTAAACGAATGAACTGATTTTCATGAAACTTGGTACATAAACATTTAAATGTACGGGACACAAGATAGGCTACTTTTTATTTTTCAACGCGGACGAAGTCGCGGGCGCCAGCTAGTATTATTATATAATTGTTAAGTGATTGCCTACTTACTCGTATGTGTTTATATGTTAACCGAAACAAGTTTCGCAGTGAAACGATTGGCTCTTATCCTGGGATGCGAATGCGAATGCGAATGCGAATGCGACGCACGCCGCCGGGATCGTTGTATTTCCCGCCCACACAATAATCGAACCGTATTTTTAGAACCCACATCGAGTTACGCAAACGTGTTTGTTTTTTAAAAAATAACTTTAAAATAACCCAATGATCTTAATTTACCGCAATTGAAGTAAAAGATAAAATCATTTATGAACAAAACTCCGTAAATATGTTTTGTAATAAAATATTGTGATTACATTATAAATAGATAATTTTTATCCAACACTATTAAAAACATGTAACAACACTGAAAAACATTTTGAACAATCATAAAAATCATGCAAATCTTTGTGATCAGAAAAATGATTCCTAATATGGGAAAAAAGGAATGTGACTGTACTTTACGAGTAACATTCTCTTTGAGCATATTATATGTAACTAACTTGTATTTTTTGTATATTTGTAATGAATAAACTCAAAAACTACTTTATCGATTTTGAAAATTCTTTCACCTATAGAAAGCTACGTTATCAGCGAATAACATAGGCTATCTGTCTGTCTGTCTGTTCGCGATAAACTCCAAAAACTACTGCACCGATTTTCACCAATAGATTGAGTGGTTCTCCAGGAAGGTATTTTAGTATATAATTTACAAAGTTACGCGGGCGAAGTCGCGTGCGAACAGCTTGTTTGTGATATATTCAAATTCGAATATACCATATGTTTATACAAAAAAAAAAGTTTGTTCAAGTGGTGTAATTAAATTTTGTACGTAGATGATAGATATTGTAGCTACAGCATCAAGCTGTTTCCCTCAATTTTGTTATCATAACTTTTCTGATAATTACCTCCCATTATTGAAGCAAATTTAGGTTTATTCACGTCAAAAAAGATAGAAAGCAAAAAGAGATAAAATTCTAGCAAAGAAGGGAAAAAGAGAATCAGTTGAAAGTTTTCCAAAGCAGGCATTCAAATTAAATAGTATTATCGTCATTTTTTAATTATTTTTTTTATTCAAATTGATCTATTGTTATAAAATCAAAAGATTTCTTATCTAAAATATGGTTCGATGGTTCTCATTCTGGTTCGCGCATTTATTTTTATTTCAATTTCCTTATTAAAATGTTAACAAATTTTTGGATTGTTATTGTTTAGATATGCAAAAATATTAAAATAGTGTTTAGAATTTAATGAGTAGGTATCCAATTATTTTAATTTCTCGCAAATACCTAACTCTTAAAATTTTTTTATTTAATTAAAATATATTTCAAGACTTTGTACATCTAAACTTTACATATTTTCAATG
This sequence comes from Synanthedon formicaeformis, assembly GCA_945859745.1. Lineage (NCBI taxonomy): Eukaryota > Metazoa > Arthropoda > Insecta > Lepidoptera > Sesiidae > Synanthedon > Synanthedon formicaeformis. The sequence goes on from OX243977.1 coordinate 99,024, forward strand.
TTTTGTCGACAATATAAAATAGAATGTGTGTGTTTTATTTATGGCATACCTAAATACATCGAGATCAGTTTGATATTTGAAAAAATAATAATATAATATGTAAGCAGAATAGTACTCACAAGTGGACACCGCGCAAACACGTCGTGAAAATAGCGGCGACGGCGTCAAGGTCGATGCGATGATAAATTAAAAAAAATGGTAGAAAAATTGGTTGCGTTTGAGCGGTCGGACGTCTCGGCGCTGACTGGACTTAACGAGACGTACTCGTATACGTCTCTACGCGTCCGCTCTCGCACTATGCTCTGTGGAATCGCGATAGCCCATCATGACCTCAAACATGGGCCAACATTGGCCAACAGTCTACTCGTCTACTGATTGGCAAAGCAAGAACGTTGGACCGAATATTGGGACCAATGTTTGGAGGCGTGTAGAGGCTTGGCTGACGAGTGACGAGCTGTTTACTCGTATCGCAGCGAACCAGACTCCTGCGCATTCCATCTTGTGACACAGTTCTTTGACGTGAAAGTCTTTTTTGCTTAGGTATATAGCGAGAAGCAAATAAATGATTTGACTGATTAAAAATACTGATTCTGTAGCTACGAGTTATATCCTACATTTTATTTGTCTGTATGGTTAAAATTAGATGGGTAAAACGAAAATTAAAAAATGGAGGTACTTAGCTAAAAATACACAAAAAGAATTTTATAATAAAAAGTAGTCCGTTGAGTACTGTGTGGTGGACGGACACCAACATAAAAATGTACAATTCAGATCTCAAAGCGTTATTTTCAGAACAATTCCATCGTGTTTTATTGCTGAGTACTTTTTTTTATTGATATTTTAAGAAAAATTATTGATCGTGACCACTAGCTCCATCCAGTGACAGTAAAGAGAAGCTCTAGCTAAAAGTTCGCCTGCACTTTTGTCAGTAATATTCATCATCTCAGACCGGAGGACGTCCACTGCTGGATATGGTGGACATGGGCTTCCCCATTTAATATTTTTAGTAATTTGATACTGATAGACTATCTGCATCTGCAATCTGACTAGAGCTTTAGGACTCTTGCAAGCCTTTAAGATTTAAGTGGGTTTATTTTGATTGGCATTTAATCTTTTCCAGCTCACAGTAAACTTATTCAATTTGATAAACGCAGTAGATACAAGAACACCGACGCCTTCACAGGCTCAAGGCCATCACAAGGTCATGTCGAGACCTACAATCGTCTACAAGTATAACACTAATTCACGGCGTTTAAATATAAACTAATGGTTATGCATAATTTATTATGTTTTCCGCAAATCATTGTATTTTATCACCTTTATTGGAGAAATAATCGCAGGGAATCCTATGGTATATATGTTAAAGTGGCCATACACGTCCCTGCACACAGGGGCAATATTGGGAGGGTGATAGTGGGGGTCAAATCGGCCACTACTCCACACACGTCCCTGCCAGCCTGCCACTTACCACTTAGTGCGAATCCGACCGTGCAACAAAGCGCTCGTCTATTAAAATACCGCCGACACGTCGACCGCGCTGCTCTCGCAGTAACATTGCGGTGAAATCGGCCCAACATCGCAACACACGTTGTGTCAACGCTCCCTTGACGATAAATTGCCGTTGAGTTGTGAGCTCTCCCAATACAATTTCGAAGTCGGAGTAATAATTATTATTATGTTTACGATTTGCCCACACAAGAGCAATCTACAGTGATCTAGGGGGCTCCCCACCACTGCCCCAATATTGCCCCTGTGTGCAGGGACGTGTATGGCCCACTTTTAGCCATCTACAATACAAAGAGACTTCTATATTGTGCTAGAGATAGGTCACCCACTAAAATTAGATCATTAGGTTTGTTTTATTGCAGCATAAAAACACGTGTAATTTTATTATTAACATAATATTATACGCTGAAAAAAGGTGTTTTTTGTTATTTTTTTTATTTAGTCCCATCTAAAATTTTTGTAGGAGACAGTCGACCCCTACAAACATTTTAGTCTATATGCAATCTATATGAATTGTTTTAGAATACTATTGGTACTGCCACGTATCTTGTGCCATAGGGATGCCATCCTCTTTCGTCTTACGGCGTAAAAAAAATCATTAGCGGCACTAGTGACACCTTCTTTCCCAATAATTCCGCTGAACTAGTTCCGTGGCAGAACTAGTGACACTATTTTTCCCATTAGTTCCGCTGAAATAGTTCCGTGGCGGAACTAGTGACACTTTTTTTCCTAATAGTTCCGCGGGACAAATGAATAATTTAATAGTAATATTTTTTATTCCCATTAGTCCCGTTTAATAGCAGGGCATTGTACGCTCTTTGAGTACAAGTCACCCTCAGACTAAATACCAACATAAAGTTCATATTTGTTTTTCTCATGAGGAGAGGAATTAATGAATATTGTAGACTTGTAATAAACAAGAGGATAATGTTTAAAAAACAATATTTATTAAGATAAATACGTTACAGATTTGAATAATATGGAACAATTATTTTCATTTTATTTATACAATTAATAGTACATTATACAGGCTGTTCCGCAAAATATCATATTATTTTATTTCATTGGAAATAAATTAAAGTTCATGTGAATATTGTAAAACGAATTAGTAATATAATATTATGTAACATGTTGAAGCTAAGACAGTAACTTCTTAATTTAGTTAAAACATATCGGAAAAAATAAAATGTATATTTACTTATCCTGTAATTGCTGTCTTTAAATGTATTTATTATTTATTTATTGAGGGAGAAATAATAACTGCAGTATAAATGACATTAAAAAAAAGATACAAACTGAAAAATATGATCACATCTTAACAAAATGTCAAAAAATTATCTAATAATCTATATAAATAAAAATAATTCGCTAAATGTGTTGCTAAGAGTAAAACTCAATAACGGCTAATTTTTTTTCTATATTCGTTGAATTCCGAGAAAGGTTCTTTTATGAAGAGAAAAAATAGAAATAGAAAAATAATCACCTGCATTTTTATGATGCCAATCGAAAGAATGGACAAAAAATAATATATCTTCTTGAGAAACATAGTAAGTATCTTAAAAGAAAGGAATAACGTAAAATGTTTGATTCAAATTTCAAAAATATTATTTATTGCCGACGACGACGTAATTTTTTTTAGAAAATCTTTGAATGCAGTATTACTAACTTTAAAAAAAACATAGTCTTCTTTCAGCAAAATATCCTATCTACGATATTTAAGGTACTTTCCCTTCATGTCGCATAGTTTTGGGACATCCGGTATATATTAGTATAAATATTTTATTAAGAGGTTGTAGTGCTCATAAGGACTAAGCAGTTTTTCATACGATAGAAAAGGCAGTGACTAAGGTCAAAAAGAATCTCAAAAAGTGCAAATAGCAGATTATGGTTTGACAAGGATGATATAATTTTGGGACCTAACATTTAAAAAAAACCATTTCGAAGCCATTTTTGACATAATATAATGCATGATTTGCACTGTTTCCAAAAGAAAAAAGCAAAATAAATTACTGATTAAAAATAAATTATCGAGTAGTGTTATTAAGTAACAAAAAGTATTAAGTTCGCTCGCTCGGCGTTAGATGGCGTTAGCTGTCTCATTAAAAAAAATACCTAAAACAAATTTCCTCGAAGATAAGACCGTGACAGATCGATTTCTAGACCTAAAAAAAAAACCTAACCCTAGATTTTCGTCAAAATCGTTAGTCATTTGCGAGATCGTCGTGGCATACAAGAATTCCTCGTTTAATATTATAATGCTACCTAATCAGATTTATACCCTTAAAAAAAAACTTGAAATCGCAATTTGTTCTTTATTTTTTGTTTTTATGTCTAGACTAGACTAATAATAAAATATAAATAATTATTTGTGATGAAAATATATTGAACAGCCCATAATAATTTATTATATTGTGATGTTGAGTTAAAATAGGTGGCGCTTGTCTTTCTAAGTCTAACAATTATAATTAGCTAAAGTATTCGGTAATCACAACCTGAGGCACTTCCACGCTTATTATCTACTTCGTTATTTTATTACCTAATTAAAATACGCATTATACTCAATTAATTAACATAAATATACATACTTAATACACTGGGTTTCCCTTTAGTCTCGTATCAATACAATGACATAATTATCTTCTATATAAGTAAAATTGTCGGGTCACAGTGTTTGTAACCAAACTCCTCCGAAACGAGTTGACCGATTTTTATGAAGAAAAAAAATTGTATATATTCGGTAGGTCTTAAAAAGTGGTCCCAGAATACCAGGAAATTAAGATGGCGCGTAAATTAGACAAAGAGTGATAGCAAGGAGTATAGAGGTAAGGAGAACCATCTCTGTATCTAAAAGGTGTCCGTTGAAAGGCGTTAATTAAGGGTGGCGCTAGTGCAGCAAAAGTGTAAATTTTAAAGAGACTGAGGTGTATTATTTTGTTTATTTTCATTTTGCGCCCGCTTGGACAATTTTTCACCATTATTATTTTATTATTTTAAAAAGTTTTACAATAAAATCACTAAGTGTCTCTTTCACAAACGTCAAGTAGGCCAAACTGTCACTTAAAGTCTCCAGTAACCGGGGATAATGGAGCTGATATACCTTTGTTTGTACGGTAAACGTCCGAAACATTAAATAGAGAATATTTAAAAAAAATCGACTGTAGAATGATGCAGTAAACCGAGTGCATAATTCAATGAAGCAGAAAATTATTTTTAAAAGTAACTAATCAACACATTACTCGTAGTTTGTGAAAGAGGCCCTAAATGATAAAAATCTGACGATACACTCTTGCTACACTATTTTAATGCTTTTTGACTTGCCACTTTTTCAGTTTAACACCCATGTAAGTTGGTCCTCCTCACCTCTATTCTCCTTGACTGATAGATAGAAGATGTGCTACACTAGCGCCGCTGAACCTTCCCTCCATAAAGTCAACTATACACATATGAGATAAAATCCGAATTCTAACTTGGGGACTCCTCCCATTTAAGTTAGTAACCGCTTGTCTCAACATGGAGTTAATCAAAAAGAACTAGTTAAAAACTCATAGTGTCACTAACGCGTTGTTCAATCGCCAAGTTACTGGTTACCATCGTTATATTATAACTATTATTATAACCTTTTCGAACATGGCAAGTGCTGTATTTCCCCTTGCTGTGTTACCTTCGCTATGCCACTTCTGGTGGCACACTACTATTACGTTCTATAATTATTTTTGTCATTTTTTGAGCAGCTCCATGTGAAAGTGGCTTTAGTTTTAGCAGACCAGTTTGAGATCTCCACGAGACAGTTACCTTCAAGTGGACTAGATGCAGGTGTTCTTGAGGTGCATGGAGAGCAACCCCTTGGCGACGAAGCCACGGCCGCACAGGTGGCACGCGTACGGACGCGCTCCGCTGTGGTACCTCTCGTGGATCACGAGGGTCGAGCGCTGGTTGAAGGCTTTGCCGCAGTGCGAGCACACGTGGGGCTTCTCGCCTGAGTGCACTCGCTCGTGCAACGTCAGATTGCACTTCTTCACGAAACTCTTTCCGCACGTTGCGCACGCGTGCGGCTTGTGCCCCGTGTGGATTCTTATGTGCAGTTTCAAATGCTCGCGCGACGACAGCTTCTTGCCGCACACGTTGCACAGAAAGTCGCGCACGCCCGAGTGCGACACCAGATGGCGCCGCAGCGAGTTGAGATGCGCAAACTCGCGAGCGCACTGTGCGCAACGCAGTCTCAACGCCGAGCGCGCCTCGGGATGCGCGCGACTTCTGTGCGCTTGCAAGTGCTTCATGTGGATGAAGCGCTCCGGGCACGTGTCGCATATGAAGCGCTTCTCGGCGAGCGCCGTCTCGTGGCCGGAGCGATGAGTCTCCCCGTGGCGCAGGATCTCGTAGGGCTGTCGGAAGGACTTCTCGCAGATGGCGCAGCGGAAGGGGCGGTGGTCGCGCTCCCAGTGGCGTGCCCAGTGCGCGGGCCAGCCCTCGCGATCCATCTTCTTGGAGCAGCGCGGGCAGCGCAGGGCGGGCGGAGGGGGCGGCGCGGGCGGGGGGTTCCGCTGGTGGGAGTCGGACGCGTGGCCCTTGTAGTGCTGCAGCATGGCGGCGCGCGAGGCGACTCGTTCACTGCACACGCAACACTCCAACACGGTCTCCGACTCCTCCTTCACTTTTGGCTCTTTCCGGTTGGCGGTCTGTGGACACGAACGATTTTTTTAATAGCAGGTGGCTACCGTCGCCTACAATAACACACCAGAAATTTCATTTACAAAGTTGACCCGGAGCCTGTGAGACGTTAAACAAGCACCCATACCACTCATCCAACAGGCTCATCAAAAACGTCCTTTTCTATATTATCCCTGATGTGTATGCAAAATTTTATTGATGATCAGTTGAGTAGTTAAGGCGTGAAAAGGCAACAGACAGACAGATAATTTATAATGTTTTAACCATTAAATATGCTTAACTTTAATTTAATTAAATATGCGCATGATACACTCACATAATTTAATTTTGACTTGTAAAAACATCTGACATACGAATATTTATGTAACTAGCTGATGCCCACAACTTCACACGCGCTGTAGATCATTTTTGAAAATACAACAAGAACCCAACATTTTTTCAGGATAAAAAATATCCCATAGTTTAATCCATATAATCATCAATGCATCAGTGAAAACTGCATTCAAATCGGTTAAGCCAATTCTAAGATTATCGTGCACAAACGCACAGATGAAAATTCTAAAAACTATTTTTTTCACCTCTGTAACAGTATAATATGTGTACCAATTTTTTTCTTTAATATTTAATATACAGACCCGGTTCTTTTACAATTTTATTATAAACTAGCTTTTACGTGCGACTTCGCACAAGTAACTTTATAAAATATATGTATGTCACTTGCTGATAATGTAGCTTTCTATGGGTGAAAGAATTTTCAAAATCGGTCCACTAGTTTTTGAGCTTATTCATTACAAACAATTACTTTTATCTTTATTTATAATATTAGTATAGAGCTATAGAATAAAAAAAAACCAATTTGACTGTACCTGTAAACCTTGCTCTAGCAGAACGGCCCATTCGTTGGTCAGCGGTTTCCTCTCACTCCTCAAATCCTCCTCCAACTTCACCAATTTCCTCCTCTTCTTCCTTTTAATATTGAGCAGCGAAAGATCACTGTCATCTGACTGCACTTCCTTCGGAGGATCGTAGTCCGAGTCATTATTATCACTGTATATGTTGTTTGCAATATTAAATCCAGGCTCTTGAGTATTTTCATCGCTTTTGCACACTCCGAATTGCGTGTTGGATCCTTCCGAGCCGTTTTCGAATTCAATTTTAATTTGGAAATCGGTCGGAGGCTCCACTTTCACTGTCACATCTGGAGTTTGATTGGCCTCCGTTTGTGTGAACCGATCGGCATAGGGATTTTGTTGACACGGATTATTGTTCACGGGAGAATGAAGGTTTCTCTTGACTAGTGTGAGATCGATAGATTCACCGGCAGGTAAGCTGCTAGGTATTAGCAGTTCACGTAACCTGTAAATGTTTAGTTCGACTCATTATCAACCAATTTTTATCAACCTAAGAAGTGCTTCGATTTGAATAATAGGTATCAATAAAATCTGTGTTTATGTCAGTTTTTTCAAATTGCCAAATAGCCCTAAAAATAGGTACAGGTAGCTTTTAAAGTGACGGTAGCCATCTACCATCAAGTGTACCATCAACCTTAACATAAAAAAAAAATACACCTATTGCTGAATGTCCTATCCTATTATGACAGATTGCAATCTAAAGAAAAAAAAGATTGGACTGACTAGCCCATTAGTCGAGCGGTTATGATGCTTGCCTTAACACTCTGTCTTAGGAGTCCTGGATTTGATCCCAGGCAGAACATTAGAAATGAAATTTTTAAAGTTGGCCCTGGGCTGGAACAAGCTAGTAATGGCAGTCATATTTTGGGCAGCCTGTCTGGCAAAAGTAACCACTTGCTTACAAGAAGACTGCCTTAGAGTTTTGGTAATTAAGGGATGCCAGAGCCCATTTCTCCATATCTTTTATCGTACTATGGTCGCCAGTGAACTTGGTGTGGTATTGCTTGTGTTATGGCCACGGTAGCCACCAACCTAGGACCAACCTAACACCAACCTAGGTTGTTAGGACCATCAACCTGTCTGTCGACCTTATGAAAATCACTTTGTTATCTATACTATTATATAAAGATGAAGAATTTGTATGTTTGGTTGTAATCGCTAATCTCAGGAACTACTGGTCCGAATTGAAAAATTCTTTTTGTGTTGAATAGTCCATTTATCGAGGAAGGCTATAGGCTATGGAGAACGCAAACGAAGTCGCGGGCACCAGCTAGTTTTTAATAAACCCACAGGGCCCGTAAGAACACGTAAGTTCTTGTTAGTTAAAAGGAACATTGCTAGAGAAGCCCAGCATTCTATATTGTAATAATATCATAGATAAAATATTACTTTACTGGTCAAAGTAATTATTTATCTATGATAATATAGTGTATTATTTATTGTAACTTACCTATTTTCGACTTCTATAGCTTCATTACAAAATTGGTACAGATCGTTCACTTTACAGCTGCATTTATCGCATATTTTTTGTGGTAGTTTGTCGTTCTTGAAAACCTGTCATTTGAATAATGTATTAATATTTCAATTTAGGTATTCATTACAGCAAAATATGAAATAATTAGCAACCATAATATTTACCTTGATCGGCATATACAGAGACATTTTAAGATATAACGCGTTCTCATCGTCAAATATGTAATTGCTAACGTATTTAGCGGAACAACATAAGCGACAAATATCATCCATTATCCATTACATACAAACTTTATCCGTAATAAAAACAAACTGTGATGTGATTGAGCATTCAGCATCAGCACTCAGAGAAGTTTTATTTATTTATATTTATTCATTTTACATACATTCATATTCATACAAGAATGACAGATGAGTAGTTCAGTCAGTCGAGTCAATCCGGCAGTCGGCCATTTGTCAAAATATTGACCTTAGGAACCGGTGTTGCCATAACAAGCGTGCATTATTGAAGACCTAAAAATTGAATATATACATCGGTGTATGAAGGTGTAGTTATATGAAAAAGAGGGTGGGCGGTGGTAGAGCGGCGCGGTGGTCGGTGGGACGCTGCGCCAAACTTTTGATTAATGAACAGATCCTAAACTTGACTTACCCCTCTTAAATTAAATTGTATAAAATATGTAAACATTGAACTTGATATCGTTTCTTGTTAACTGTTGACACTTGTCAACATAAAACAATGAAGTTCATATACATAGATACTCAAGGTTTCTTTAGTTGGTTAGTTATAGTATTGATTTACTTTCTTAGTTACTAGAGATATAGGTTAATAAGGAATATTCTTAAATGTTAAGATTGTTTGCAATTATTAGTCATATTGTACAACATAGTAACTTCCTGAAGTAAGTTCTTTTTGCGCGATAAAGGCATCGGGTGCCACTTATCTGTATCTTTATCGTGCGCCTTCAACAAATAAAGTGTAAACGAGATAAGGGCGAATAACGTGACGTCTGCTACACCTCTTTCAACGCTAAATTTTAGATAGATACCTAGGTACTACGCTTTCTTAAAACCATTTTTACAGTGTGAATTGCAGTAGATATTTCAAAAGTCGTACTACAATATATAGGTATAGTTACTTAGCCATTCACCCAGAAGACGATACAAAATATAATTTTCAAAAATAATTTTAAAAATATATAATTAAATTTGTAACCACGGTGAAGTAAAATAAACGAACAAACCGTCATAGCTTCTTTATTGACTTTATAATCAGGAACTCAACTAATAACTACAATCAGGCTGAAAATCACATGTAGACATTATCATTATTATCATCGTCATCAATTTAATTATCATCAATCAATTTAATATAATTATTAATTTTAATTATCATCAATCGTCAAAATTGTCTATTACATGGATTTTAATACCCAGATTTTAACCAAGCAAGAATTTATCGTCTTTTTTTATTAACTATTCTAAGTTAACCATAGTTAGTTCTGGTTATTAGTTAGATACCTATTATCTCTAAATTCAAAGTCTAATCATAATAAATTAAGATTAAAAAAATGTAATAAATCCATGTAACCTACTTACATAAGAATATGATATAGATACTTCCAATAAATATTTCGCTAAATAATTTTTAATTTAATAAGAAAAGAAACTGTAATAGCTGGTTGTTTATAAGTACCTAATAATTTTAGTATTATTAAAATAAAACGTTTAATAGTAAATTCTATATTTACATATTACTAACTTATGTAACTTAAGTGGCTTTAGGTATAAAGGATATACTATTTCCTATACAAATAATAATTAAAGGAAAGAACACAAAATTTCCGCTTACTCCTAAGTAGGTACCTAAAAGTATTACGTGTGAAATTTATCATATAATTTGATAAGAATATTGTATAAAAATTTCAGGTGCGGTCACTATCAGTATCGAAATTAGGGTATATAAATATATATTTGACATGTACCGCACCTATGCCTTCTATACAAAAGTTGTTGCAAATAAAAAATTGACAAATGAAAAATCACAAAAAATACCCTTTTGGTTTTTTTCTGTTATTTAAACTCGCAAAACAACCACCGGCATTTCACCATCTGAGAAAAGTGTCTGCAATTTTCTTTTAATCCAGAACTAACAAGACAAAACCTACTTGAACTATTTTAAAAATATTTAGGTAGTTTTTTTTTATGATAAAATGCGAATGACAGAAAATCAAACAACTCCTAGACGGAATTTAGACTATAAGGACGCTGTGGCCATGAGGGTCACTATGGCACTGTTTTTTTTTAAATAATGTATTTTTTTTAAATATTATTAGGGGGGCAGGTAGGCTGGCGGTCCACTTGATGGTAGGTAGCTACCGTCACAAAGACAACAGCAGTGGGAGTTAAAAATAAAAATACAGATGGTGTTCAAATGTTTAACTATCTATTTATATAATTGATTACTATTTTTCGTTCGTTCCACCTATCCCCACTAAGACCCCCTTGGTCTTAGTGGGTTACTTTACTTTACGAGTTTACTTTTCCACTTGAGATGTTTATAAAAAAAATGGTAGGTACGATCTTGTTTATGCTTGGAATTTACAATGACCACTATCAGGAAACTTTTTTAAACAATTTCCTAAGTACAGTGACTTGACAATGATTGTAATGTTGACCACACATTCCGAGTCACGCGACGAGTGATGCTCCATGATTGTAAGGCGAAAGTGGGCAACAACCTTGAAACATATGATTTTCGCGAGATGAAAATCGATAGCAGAAGCGGCGGCACATACGCTTAGTTCGCGCCGTTGAACTCTGCCTTAACTTTAACCCACATAACAAAGTTGAATGTAAACACAATACGGTGGAACTTTGAAAAGTTCCAGTTCACGGCCGCGAGGCGACCTCTCCCTCTTCCCGCGGCGGGGCAAGTCGGCCCTCTCACCCCCGGACATCCCGGACACCCCGGACACCCCGGCCTACTTGCGAACCCACCATAGCATCGAACGTCTCCAACTTACACTCGACTCTCAACGGAGCGCGACTGTCAAACTTACTAGCAAACTAGCGACCTGCTCCCGGCTTCACACTGTCTGTCTGTCTGCCTGTCTGTTCGCGATAAACTCAAAAACTACTACACCAGTTTACACGCTATTTTCACCAATGGATAGAGTGGTTCTCGAAGAAGGTTTTTAGTATATAATTTACAAATTTACGCGGGCGAAGTCGCGTGCAACATCTAGTTTTATATATAAAAACCTTTTCGTTTAACTCTCTTTTCGTTAGTGAAAACCACATTAAAATCCATTGCATAGTTTAAAAGATCTAAGCGAAAATACAGAAGGACATACGCTGGGAAGCGATTTTATTTTATACTAGCTGTTGCACGCGACTTCGTCCGCGTAGCTTTATAAAATATTGCCTATGTTAATCGTTGATAATATAGCTTCACAACAGTGAAAGAATTTTTCAAATCGGTCTAGTACTTTCGGAGCTTATTCAATTCAAACAAACAAACAATTAAATCTTTCCTCTTTATAATATTAGTATAGACTATGTAGATGTGGGCCATGGAAATATACCTACTTTCAATTTCAATGTGAAGTTGGCGAAATGAGCCGAAAATCGAGAAAGAAACAGACATTTTTGTTATATATAAACGTGCCAAAGTAATCAATTACAAAGTAACCCTTTTAGTACAAAATAAAATTGTGAGAAATGACAAATAAACCAGAACATTATATACAGCTCTTTTCAGCGTAAAAGTATTTAGGAGGTCCTTTTTAAAAATTAAACTCAGCCCTGGTTGAAGTAGTGCTTTTAAAATAATGGAAAATAATGTTGTTTCCTATGTAGGTACAATATAAAATTATTGCCTACTGTTTCCTACTCTTATTAGTATTGTTGTGCATGATTTTTCTTAAATATCCTTGCAATAATAGGAATTATGTCTGCATAAGATTAAAATCAACGAAAATAAAAAGCGTACATTATGTATGACTCAGTTTTTCCGCAGTTGTAATGCGTTCAACTCATAACATATTGTTCAAGGCAACCTATCTCGTCTCTTAAAATTTTATATGTTATATGTTTTAAGTGATAATTATGTACATAAAGTCATATATAACTTAGTTTTGTATAATGTACCTATGAATGTAAAAATAAATAATAATTTTCACCTGAAATGTAAAAATACACATCACGCCTTGACATTTGAAATATTGGAATAAAAATAGATATTTCTTGGAATTCTGTCTGATCCCTTGCGATTGCGAGTTAGTCCAAGTCATAATCAGCTGATATGTTCTATGTCCAGCTTTTTATCAATACTAATAATAAATCTGTAAGTGTAGGTATTGTATGTATGCATGTTCCACCATAACTCTTAAATGAACTACCTGATTTTCATGAAACTTGGTAAATACACATTAAGACGTACGGGATACAGGATAGGCTATTTTTTTCTTTTTCAACGCGAACGAAGTGGCTAGTATACAAAATAAATAGCCTCTTCAATAAAATGAGAAAAAAATTGTGCAATTAAACATAAAAATTTGAGTAAAGTTACTCCAATGTTACATCTGGCCTATAATAATGTACGGCTGCCAAACTTGGACTCTCAAGGAGTAGGTATATCAACTTCGAAATGTCTTGCAACCACCAAATGATTTAACCTTCAAGACTGAAGCGGCACTGAGAGAGAAAGAAAGAAAAAAGAGAGAGATTGATTACCTGGATTAAAATATAGGATACTTTTTATCTTGGAAAGTTAGATTCCTGGGATTTTCAAAAAACAAAATTCAACGCTTACAAAGCTGGTACAAAGTTGCGACCACAAGCTAGTATCCTTATTACATATTACATATAAAACAAAGTTCTCCGCCGAGTCTGTCTGACTGTCTTTCTGTCTATCTGTTCGCGATAAACTCAAAAACTACTGCACCGATTTTCATGTTGTTTTCACCAATAGATAAGGTGGTTCTAGAGGAAGGTTTAAGTATATAATTTACAAAGTTACGCGGGCGAAGTCGCGGACAGCAGCTAATAAGAAATAAAACAATTTGACATGATGTGATAATTTGATTCTTTTATTTTCATACTAGAAGACGCCCGCGACTTCATTCGCGTGGATTTCATCTTAACATTTAAATACGTAATAAAACAAATAAGTAGTAAATATAAAGTAAATAACAATAAAATGGATTGGGAACAGGGAAATGGTCTTTGGCTGTGGCCTTCACTCAACGAAACAATATTTCAAACGTGTCGTAGAAATGACTACGACACACAGTGTGACTTGGCACTACTCAATTCTTAATCTTCAATATTTAAATTGTTATCTTTTGAATTTTATTTTTTTGTATAATTTTATTTTGTAGAGCACTTGTGTCTTATTTTGAACTAGCTGCTGCCCGCGACTTCGCCCGCGTAACTTTGTAAATTATATACTAAAACCTTCCTCGAGAACCACTCTATCTCTATCATGAAAATCGGTGCACTAGTTGGTGAGTTTATCGCGAACAGACAGACAGACAAACGCGGCGGAGGACTTTGTTTTATAATATGTATTGATTTATTTTATTTTATTGTTATCTACAATAGTGTTATAACAGATATACAGGACAGCTTAAGCTTTTGTTAAGCAATTTTTTAAATGTTAAGATTGACAGATAGGCTGACGGTCCACTTGATGGTAGGTGGCTACCGTCGCCTATAACAAGCAATGCCATACACATACACCTTACAGAATACCACCGTGAAATAACAGCATTATGTGCTGTTGTGTTTCGGTGTGTGAGTAAAGGATGCCAGAGCCCATTACCCCATCCCTCCCTTATCACTTATCCTTAATCCTTCTATGGTCGGCAGCGCACTTGTAGCACTTATGGCGTTGCTTGTGTTATAGGCGACAGTAGCCACCTACCATCAATTGGACCGTCAGCCTGTCTGTCGATCTTAACATAAAAAAGGTGCTGCCAGTGCGTTGCCGTCCCTAGAAGGAATAAGGATAAAGGGTAAGGAAGGAATGGGGCTTTGGCATCCCGTACTCACTCGCTGAAACAGGAGAGTACATAATATATGCTGTTTATTTCACGGTGGTCTTCTATAAGGGGCCACCCCCTGCCACCAAACACGCTTTCAAATGACTGCAAAACGCAGTGTACCCAGCCACTACTAAAATGAACCTCTTATGATTTTGCATTAAATGCCATATTTATGTCGAAATCAAGGATTTAAATCACAGATGCGCCCTTGCCATACTTTAGGCGGCCGAAAATGTGTCATCGTTGGAAAGAGTGAGTCTTCCCGCCTTAGTCGCTTGTAGAAAGCAATGTTGCATACACATCTTTTGTTTTGCTAATTAGGTTCGTTTACCTTTAAAAATGCCTTCCTGTGCCTTCAGAAAGTGTTCTCATAATTCAAGAAACGAATTTAACGAACGTTGAAACGTTATGCACACAGACATATTACCTACGTGGACAGTTTTCAGAAGCACAGGGGGCATCTGTGATTTAAATCTTTGGTCGAAATCATTTATTAAGACAATATTATCATCATTATTATACACCTGCAGATACCCTATAAACTATAATGTACTCTGTGTACTAGAAAGCACACACCTTGGGGCCTTATCTAATGACACCGTTTGATATGCCTTTTGCTACGAGCAAGTAGGTACCTTATCTATCATGTCGAAATTCTTCCACGTGTTACTCAGGTATAGGTATAGGTAGGTATATAGTGCGAATGCGTACCGTGTAACCTATAACTTAGATACCACAGCTAGATACGTTAGATTTAGGAATTGGCAAATCAGTGGAAAGATTTCTTTTGAATTAGAGGTGTACTTAGAGTGCACCAGTATCAAATAATTATAGAGTACTTGTGCTCGTGCCCGCGACCTCGTCGCAATGTAATGCCTGGCATTTTTATTGCTATGTCAACGGCGGCGTCGCTTCAATTTTTCTATATATTTATATATTCCCTCGGGAACAGTACTTATTTTCTGGATGTAAGGTACCCTATGACCTTTTCTCTATACCTGCAATTTGTATGCAAAATTTCTTGATGACCAGTTGAGTAGTTAAGGTGTGAAAATGCAACAGACAGAGTTACTTTCATATTTATAATATTAGTACGGTTTCATTTAAATTTGTTATTATTTTAAAATGAGATATGAACATTTTTCGAATCTAAATCCCTACGCAAATGTAATATTGAATCGGCACATAATAGAGATGTAAGGTGTGCAGTACATTATATCTACATTGGGTAAACAAGACAACTGGCAACTGTGATGGAGCCTTCGCTAACAGATAGCGCCTCGATGGCGACGCTCCCGGACGGCTTTAGCAGCGATAGCATATTTCTGGCGGTGCCTAGCACTGCTATAGCGCTCATAACAGATTCGTCACCGGCTTCCTTATCGCCGATGCCAACCGATTGGTGGAATCAAGTGTTTATACGGCTGATAGGGACCAAACCGAGCCAATCGGCAACCTCGTGTCCTGAAACGTTATCGTAATCATGGTGGACATACTTTGCCCGTCAATTCCCCGATATCGTATCGACAGATATCATCAAAAGTATAAATATGAGCCCATCGATTGATCGGCCCTCTATCCAAGTGCGAATTGTGTTCAAGATTGATGTGGAGCCGAATTGGGAGTGATCGAGTGAATTGTCTTCCTGACTAAGTGCCACGCACCAACACGTCTGGGTAAACCTATATTATATAATGTATTCGTTTAATTTAAACATAACAATATTAGAGCATAGAGTTGATTTTTTAAAATTCAATCATTACGTAACATCATTATAGTTATGACAATTCCCTGGCACTCGTGTATCTTTGGTTTTTGAGACTTTTGATTTTAAATTTGTCAAATCTGCTTTTCTTTTAAGTGTAAAGTAAAAGATAATTGCTTGAAATGGGCATTTGATATTAAATGAGTGACGCAGGGGAAATCGTTGTTCTTATCAGAGACGTTAACCGCACCTTTTCAAGCGGTGATAGCGACGGTGCGCTATTGCGCCAACATTATTCACTTTGTTTCACATTTTCAGATTAAGTACAAGCTTCTCACTGGCCCCACGTCTGAGTTGGACAGGGGATCTTGACAGTTTCATGTCCAAAACGCTGCCAGATCTATCTTTCCAGCTCACGCGTGACGCCACACTTAGAATATCTTCGGATATTTAGCTAAAAGAACAACAACGGCTGCGGCAAACACGAGCGTCAAGGGTTAAGTGGAGGTGTGATCTCTTCACTTTTCTTATTTAAAGTGAGATTCAACTCCTCCAACTTAATCCCGAAACGCACTAACGACACGGACGAGGCGATACAAGATATTCACAGAACCTTCAGTATTTAAGTATCTATTGTTATTTAAAAATCTATGTTATACCTATGTTATACGACGTCCAGGAAGAGCTTGGAAAATATATATTACGTTTTTAATTTGTACTCGTAACTTTATAGAGATCCAGCACTTTACACTGCCGATGCTATTATAGTACCTATTCTTTTTGAAATATAGATTTGTATACCATCCCTTGTAAATAATTGTATTAATCCATGGTAGCATAGGTCTTTTTATTGTTTATTCTTTGTATGAAAAACTGTATGTAACTGTCTAACTGTTTTTACCTAAATAAATAAATGATACGGTGTTAATAAAGATTTTTCTAAGGAAAAAATTAAAATATAGAAATTCATTCCTTTTTTGAATTAAAGAAACTTACCAAAAAAAAATCCGACTTTTATTTTAGACAAACCTTATTAAACAGTATTTAATATGGTTAGTATTAATTCTTACTATCTAAGTATCTACTATCTAAATACTAAGAATTCATAGATTTTATTCATTAAAACATGAGTGAACCATGTATTTTAAATATTAGTACATTCAAATATGGCGCCCAATAGCGCCACCGTGCACACTCTCGTGACTTATGAAAGACCCAAAACGTCGAGACCGTTGTGAAGTTAGTCACGAATCAGTAGAAAAAAAATCACAACAGCCAAAACAAAAAATGGGCAAAAAAAAGCTGGTAACACCGGTGCGCTAAAAAAGCTTGCAAACTTCACGCACCTAACCTGCGCTGGACATCGACTCGTCCGTATCTCTAAACTGTGGGAAAATGTATATTGATTTTTCAAAGAAAAGTCAACGGATGTAACAAAACACCGTTCGCGAAGTGTTTATACGCGTAGGTTTGCGTCGCGGTCGATGTGCAGTGTCGTGGAGATGGTGCGACAGTGTCTCTCTGTGCGTTCCCAGTGAGATCGGAGAGAGTGTTGCGTCGCTCGGCCGACGGCCCGGAGCCCGGCCGCGGCCAGGGCTGGCCGCGCCATGGACGCCGGCGCTGCTGACCCGCTGCGAACGGACAGGCCGTGAGTATCGTCGCCATCCGCCATCGCTCCGCCCGCGTATTTACGTCGCGGATTATTTCGGTCAGAGCCCATCCGACGTTGCGAAACCTCTCGTCCGCCGCGTTCGTCGCTCTCGCGCGGTGGCAACATTCTCTCGCTCGTGCGGCGTCACGGCCTCGCCGTTGCGAAACGGACGCGTCTCCGCGAGGACACGACGTCTCGCCGCCACGGTAGGGCGCCGCTGCCGTCCCGATTGCCATCTCGCCGAGAGCCTCGAGCGTGACCGCCTCCGCCCCGCTCGGACCCCGACCGCGTCGATGACTCGGTGTAAACATCGTAAATCACGACCGTGTGTTTACACTTTTTGTGGCGGGTTGGCGAACCTGTCCGTGGCCCTCCTCGGAGGGCTCGGAGGGCCCTGCCCGTCGCCGTAGCGCCCGCGGAACGCCTCACCGACTTATGGCTACGTCTAGGTGCATATACGCGCTCCGTGCACTACACAATACTGAATACATACACATACGCGCCTACCTATCTATAGTTAGTCGAGTGTATGCAGTGAAGGCTGTGCCTACCTACTCAAACAAAGCATTTTGCCCACAAATCCATACTGCTAACCGCGTACGCCACATTTCGTGTTCTTTGTCGAATTGAAAGATATAACGTCGCGGGGGCGGAGTCGCGTTGCTTTATTTCGGTTTTCCAAACATCTGTACGGCTCAGTTGTTCATTTCGTGTGCATTTTGAGGTTAGGTCGTGAATAGTGCCATAAGTGCGTGCGATCGCTGCACTGCACTCCAGGACATGGTGTTAGTGTTCAATAAAGTGTCCAGTGTGTGAAATAATAGAATGTGAAGTGATAGCCCTGTAAGTGCATCTAGAATCACATAGCAACACAGGATCTGAGGATAGACTGCAATTTAACTGACTGGAGGGACAGTCTAATGTGCAGTCAGAGCTCAATAAAGTGATTTCCATGTGATCAGCTGTTTCCACATGCTCAGGTAACGTTTTTTCAAGGTACTAATGTCAAAAAGAGTCAAAATTTCGTCATATAATGTTGCATTGTATCGGCTGTTTCGAAAGTACCAAGTGGCATATATATTACCAGGAATCTGTTATCTAGCAGATAGTCTTCTAGGAAGTTTTTGTAATGGTTTCCAATGTGGCCTCGTTATCTTTGCAACTTTTAATCCTTGACTGTGACATAACTAAGTGGTTTCAGTAATCTTAATATTTCATGTAACTAACATTAGTTTAGTTCTAAAAACCTAAAAAAACTATTGACTCTGACTATGTATAACCTATAAAATTTGTGTAATGGTTAAGTTGAAAGACAAAAGCCTCCAATTATTCTTTTGTGAGCTGATGCAGTTGTTATTTTAGCTGTACATTACTTTCTTATGTGTAAAACAATGCAAAAGTACAAAGTAGTATACAAAAGAACAACTCATTTTGAAATTATTAATAGAATCAAAAGAAGTTGGTTTAGGTTTTGTAACTTCTCGCAAAAGATTTCAATAAGTGGTAATCGAAATCACTCAGTAATCAATAGTTTGTTATTATATTATTTGTATGTTTTGGTTTTATGCTATAAATAAATATTTGTAATTTACTGCCACCAGACAAAATGCCACTAAAGCATTATATTCCTAGCTGCGGGCCTATTCTCTATCTGTGGTTTTTAAAACGTATCGACTCCAATGTCGACATTAAATTGGAAATAATACTTTGTCAAACTAAAAACCACACAATAACGCGCCAATAACTTCATCGACATGCATAACTACGGAAAAAACGTCGTAGACATTTTGACATGGGCTTAGTGAATACCAAAGTAGACATTTGTCGAGTCTATAACCGCACCGAGTCGATAACCACAGCAAAACCACACATAGAGAATACGGGTACAGAATGGATATTATCTGTCACTCTTCCAAGAGAATTCTCCTGTTGACTAACTATTACTAAATATGAAGTGCGAGTAGTTGTTTTAAAGTAATTTTTGATTTTTTGATAATTATATAAAGCTGAAGAGTTTGTTTGGTTGTATGCGCTAATGTCAGAAACTGCCTACTGGTTCTAATATAAAAATTATTTATGTGTAGCTGTAGGCTGTAGGCTGTGGAGAATGTGGACGAAGTCACGGGCACCGGCTAGTTTTTGATAATTTGCTACCTGCTTTATAGAAATAAATTGATTTTTCTTCTTATTATTTATTAAAAATTATATAGTTAGAGTTTGTCTGATTGAAACAGAAAATTATAACCTATAAACAAACATATAATACACTATAATTATTATATAACCTTCAATAAAAAGAAATCATAAATTGGTTGTTAAGATGTCTCTATGTTTGCAAGAGAGAGAATTTCTTTCTTATTATTGAAATGTTTGTAGTTCCATTGTCTTATTAGAATTATAGTTAATATAGAAAACTAGCTAATAATAATAATAAAGCCTTTATTCAGATCTACAATTAACAGTTATATAAAAATTTAAAAGTCCACTATATGTTTCTTGCTTGTTGCCTGTAAATCCGTTTGCCAATCGGCATAGGCCTCCTCCAAACCTTTTCCATTCGCGTCTGTGTTGAGCCACTCTATTCCATGTCATTCCAGCTATTACTTGTTTGATGTCATCATCCCATCTTTTCTCTGGTCTGCCCGTCTTCCTTTTTCCCTCTCTGGGGTACCATCCTGTAATAATTTTACTCCATTTACTCCAAAAATAGCTGCACGCTCTCTGCTTCACCTGTGTTTAAAATAAAAACTAGGTCCTATCTTTTAAATTGGACCAAACTACACGTAGTTACGAAGTTTTATCAAAAGCGGTTGGTTCAGAAGTTTAGGAGTTCATTGGCCTCAAACATGTGACACGAAATCAGTACTAATATTATAAATGCGAAAGTTTGTATGGATGTATGGATGTTTGTTACTCTTTCACGCAAAAACTACTGAACAGATCACCATGAAATTTTGCATACACATTGTCTGGGACACCAGAAAAAACATAGGGTACCTTTCATCCAGAACGCGGACCTTCGCGGACACCAGCTAGTTTTTATATATTATAGAGATGTAAATATTTAATTACTAATCTGAGTGGCAGTGCACTTGCAGTATTTGTGGTTTTTTTTTTTAAATAGGCGATGACCACCTACCAACAAGTAGACTGTCAGCCTGTCTGTGGAGTTTAACATAAAAAACATAGTAAAATGGAGAGAATGCATTAAAGTAGCAAAGTTTGAGGCCTATTCATTTATAACTATACAAATCTAACACCATAATTTATTTCACAATTTATGAAATGTTTGACAAATAATTTATTATTTTAATATTTTCGTGGGTTTCTCTTTGATTTTCTTGTTTGTGTGGCTGGTTAGTCAGAACTTCTAAATTGGGAGGTCTATTCTCTTTGGCAATGTAAAAAATGACTAGTTACTTGTCTTAAAAAGTTTTTTTTTTTACTTTTTTGTAAAACCAAACCAACCTATGAGTTAATTTTAGAGTGACCAAGGAAAATTTATTTAATTTATCATTGACTTTCCTTAAACACAGACTATTTTACCAAACCAGACGTTCATTATATAATTAATAGTAGTTACTTGTGAATGTAAAATGGTTTTTGTCACCTCAAATTGTCACTTTTGACTGAAAATAGAAAGGCAATAAGGTAGACAACAATAAGATAAGATTCAGCATAGACTTGGAAATATTATTTTTATTAATATTTTATTTATTTATAATATGTTATGGAAACATTAGAGTTAGTTATTAATTACATTTAAATTTAAATATGTTTTAAGGATTTGTTTGATGCACAAGGTCAATAAAAATTAACAAAATAGTTAAACCCAGAGGGTGTATAAATTATAATAAGGCAACCCGAATAACTAGATAGTAAAAAAGGTACTGCTTCGACTTCTTGGCACAAATTGATGGCTTTAGAAGCCATTGGTAAAATTATATATTTTTATAGTTATTTTTACAGTATCCCCCAGCTTACATATACTTGAAAAATGATTGAAATCTATTCTTTCCATAACAGACAAAAATAAATTCTCCTTTATAGTTAATATAAATTCTTACATTTTTTTTATTTTATTAAAGATGGGTGTAGCGAAGATGAGGCCTATGATGGGGCGAGCTCATCCACATGATACCTATTCACTCGAACTTTGATTCTTACAAATATCGCTCAAAACAGAAATATATATATGACATAGTTACTACTAAGTAATTTTGAATAGGTAACATTATAATATCATACATGAACTGGCTGGTGTCCGCGACTTCGTCCACGCTCTCTATAGCCTAACTATAGCCTTCCTCGATAAATGGACTATTCAACACGAAAATAATTTTTCAATTCAAACCAAGTAGTTTCTGAGATTAGCGCGTACAACCAAACAAACAATCTCTTCAGCTTTATATATTGGTATAGATGTGGGTATTGTATAAATGAGCAGTACAAAATGTTTTTAGCAGTGTTTGAATGTACCAATAGTTATTTAAGGTATTGTGAGGAAAAGAGGTACCTTTGTACTGGCTCACCAGAATGCTCAGGAGTAGGACTCTTTACTTCTGAGGAGATATATGTAGAGAACTTAATAACGTCTTGAGGAGAAATTTAATAGCATTAACAAACATAATTTTATTTGTGTTTATTTGGTTTCAATTTGGCTTTACCACTAGATATATAAGTCTGAAATAAATGACTAAAAGAGAATGCATGCATTCCATAATGGACCTTCAAAGTTTAACATGGACAGGATGAACCTTCAAAGTATAAAATCATTAGTCATGATATGGTAATTTTAATTAACTTACTTTTGCCCGCGACTTTGATGGCTTTATTGCTCTTACAAGTGAATTTTTATTTATATTTCTATTTGAATCCCTCAGAAGCATTAACTACTGTTTTCAGGAAGAAAGGTTACCTATTGCCCTTTTTTTGTATCCAGTATAATGTGCAAACATGATAATTGATAAATAATCAGTCAAATAGTTAAGATGTGAAATCATAAGAAATAAACAAACTCACTTTCACATTTATAATATTAGTTAGGATTTAAAATTTATCAATAGTTAACAAAATAAAAGAACATAAAAAAAGATAATACCTACCTGTTATTTTTTTTAAAGTTGAAGGAAAAATTGAACAAAACAAAAAGGCTCATAATATATTTATTTATTGTATACCTGTTTCCTGAATATCTATCAGAACTATATTCTATTAGTATCTAGTGTATACACACAGATTATAGGCCTGCACATCATTAACTGTTAATTAATATCTATGGTAATGAGGGACAATTACATTATATTATAACTATGGAAAAGATATTAGTTATTCAATATGAATAGGGTGTAACTAGTTAGTTGAGGTATTCTGTGTATCATCATATCTGTGAATGATAACTTTATATAGTTATATGTCAAAAATAATCACACCAACATAAAGATTTTTTTTTCTTAGAGGATTAACTAGGGTCTTTGAACATTAGGCTAGGATCAAGGTGATCACTGATCATAATGCCCTTATAGTTAGAATACTGCTGTGTTTTAAAAGTGTGTGTGCTGTTATGTTTCAATAAGTGAATAAGAAATGCCAGAGCCCATTTTCCCTATCCTTAGATAAACTATATCTTTGTATATCTGCTCTGCACCATAGCGTTGTGTATTTCCTACAATGAGCTATTTCTTTTTTGAATTTTTTCTTATGTAATTGTAATTTTATGTTTACCAAGATAAAGAAAATTTCTAGAATTGTTGTTTGTTTGTGTGTGCACACTAATCACAGAAACGGCTTAACCGATTTGAATGCGGTTTTCACTTAATATGTATTGTAGCAAGCTTCTCATAACATTTAGTGTTTGTTTCATCTCAATCTAACTATTTACCAACAAAAAAGTTATAAATACTGAAATACCTACCAAGTGTACGAATTTGCGGGCACCAAGAATAGTTATATAATTCCCGATGACTACTGCTTTATGTGGTGCATGTATATAAGTAAGTGCAAACCATGATTAGAGAAATAAAACGCCGTGTCCGAAGATCCTTGAGTTGGACACGTCAAACGTGGGTCGTTATCTGCAGCGTAGCGTACTGATACCCTTGTGTGTGTGGGTGTGTGTGTGTATGTGTGTGCGCGTGCATTGTACCAACAAAAGAGTAGAAATTAACGCCAGCTAGACAATGACCTTTAGCTTTTGACATCACTGTCGAGTCAGCATGCCATGTACCAACGCAGTACATACATGTAATACGCGACGCAGTGTTTTCCCTGATACACTTGATACATATAGGTACATATGTATGTACATATGTACCTTACTATATGTCGCTGCGAATGTCCGATGTTACAGTAGCTCGTAGTCGTATAGATCGAGATTCGCTAGAACAAAAATAAAACTAACTATATTCCGGAGGAACTTATTCAGTATTTGACTAGTTTAGTTTGTAAAGCCCGACGCAAAAAAGCGATATTATAAGTTAGACCTGTGTGTCTATCAGTGGTTCTTTCTTAGCTATAATTTATAAAGATCTGTTGTAGCATTTAAAGCTCAAAATCCTAGTTGATGAAGGTTACTTTATAATTTTGAATATTAGGAATTATTTTTTCCTAATAAGAATTTGCGAGAAATCTCGTGCGGGCGAATGCCCAGGTAAAATATGGTTATTGAAATTTCCTCAATAGATCACAAGTTGTGTAGTTAGTTGTAGTTAGTTTTTACTGAGCAAATGAGACAAAGGGTACCAAGTGACATAAGTGAACCAAAAACCAATTATTATCGCAATTTTCTGGAGTTGCCCAGAAATAGTATAAGTTTACGTTTTTCGGATATGAACCGTAACTTTGCATTTGTCATAGTAGCACTTCGCGCGTTGACGGCAATTTAGCACAGACAGAGTCATACGTGATCGTAGTGATCATACGTGTTATCGTAGATAGAAACAGAAAAGAGAAACACATGGTAGTTATATTATACTTAGTAGTTTTTCCCAGTGCATATAATAGTGCCGGAACAAAATGACCAATGAATGTAGTTATTGAAAAACCGAATTTGTAAGTAACAATGTATCGTTCAACATGCAACGCTCTATCGGCGAGTTAATATCTGCGCGTTATCAGTGCAGAAATGGGTCAGTGCACTTGGTCTTCTCATAAAACGCACCAGATTATAAGCGCACTCGAATAGGTATAATACCTATTGGCGTTTCCCCCGATTATATCTGTGGCCATTCAGCATCGGCCGCTTCAAGGTTGCCTCCAAGATAACATTGTAACAGCGCTCGGCCTTTGTTGTAAAACGCTACTACATTGGTTAAATACTGAATGTTCAGTCCTTCCTCGAATTAGCCAATAGTTAAACGAGACATTTTATGAATATATCTTCAACAACAGCACGAAAATATGTTATGTAGCTACAAAAACAAAAATCGTTCCTAAAATTTTGACCTTAACATGATTTTATGAAATAATCAATAACTTATTTTATAAATCTTAATATATGCAAAGTGACTAGTTGGTTACTCTCTACTGATAATACGTTGCCTAAGGGATCAAAGGTAAACCACGATACATACTGAATGTATTATAAATGTGAAAGTACATAACAAAAGCATTTTTTAAATTAACCGAATATTCGGCCAAATACGAGCATTAAAAAATGTGCCCAATATACCGAATACGAATATTCGGCGCACCTCTAACTACTTCCCTTGCATATAAATAACAAGTAGACCAGGTACACTATGCCTCTGAAGCTTTGGGCACAAATCAGTGGATGATGCCCAAAATTTATTTCTACGTAGGTATATCAATCTTGTCTAAATTTCAGTTTAATAAATAGTCGTTTGGTCTTGCAACCTCCAGTTTGAAATGAATATTCTATGGGGAAAAGAGGCAAACAACCTCATAACTACAAGTATATATAAAAAACGATTATTCAGCCATATATCAGTTAAATACATAATTTCTGTTTTACTATGGTCTAGCTAGACCGTCTAGTGTAGTGTTTTTTTTTTCTAAATTTGGTTTGGAATGTCAAAACCCTTTCACTAGTTTCAGCACTAGTTTGCCACTATTTTCAAGATATTTTGGTCTATACTTCTATTAACCAAAAAAATATAACTAGTACATTTAAAAATTTTAATTAGTTTTTAAAGTAAACCCTTTAAAAGAATCATATTAGGTACGATAACTGAGAAAAAACTTGTTCCAGAAAAGAAGTACATAGGTATATTATTATTTTTTTCAAGCCAGAAAAAAAACACTACTTAGTAAGGTTGGGACTTTATTATAGAAATGCATGCATTTCACTTGTAAAAGGCTTTCTGACAGCGACTTTTATTATTGACTCTATTCTGTCAATAATAAAACAAATAATTTTATTTCGTCTTGTTATGTGTCTTCAAATATGTTTACTTTTAGACACAGACTGTATCATCGCTTAAGTGGCTCCGCAAAAACTAGACATAACTCTTGAACTAACATAGGTAACTTCTGAACTAATTCTTTTGCTGACCGCTGATGTCCTGGTGACGGTGATGCTGAACTGGAAACAGGTGTACTATGACGACGCTGTCTAGTTGCAACATTCCCCATACAAGAAAAAGGAAAAGATCGCCTGGATGTGATCACCCATGTTAAAATATGTATATACTGGAAGATAAATTGTAAATAAACGTATATTTATTGTAACGTGTGTTTTTTTTTAAATGAAAATCGATGGTAGACAGTCGAACACGAGCGAGTCGTGTAGGTGAAAGTTCTGACGCGATACAATATAAAATGGTTTGTTTACGGGAGTGAGACTGAGAACGGGCGGCCGCCGCCTCTCGCGTTTGGTAATAATTCAACGCGGTTATTATGAATGAAGTTGAGTCGCGCCGGTACTTATGTTTATTACATGTAAACATTGTATCAATTCTTAATATACTACGATCAGCTGATTCATTTCGGATATTGTTTTTATACTTACCACTATACATATTTGTATTCACAAAGAATTTTGTAACACTTTACACTTGTACGTCAAGATATAAATTAATAATTTTAAATGTTTCAAACGTTGAAATACTTTAATGATTAATTAAATTTTCAATCGATTTTTTGTTGCTAATTGAAGATAGTTGTATGGCAGATTTTATGAATGAGTAGTTTTAGAATCTTTATATGAGCAAACACGCGGCGTAGTATATCCGAACAATAGAACGCGTTCTTATTATTTATTCCCGTATATTGTTAACACTCGGCAGATACAAATGCGTATAATTTTGACATATTTAAGGAGATTAACATTGAATATACAATACTCTGTCTACGAGGCCGGACATAATCTTTTAAGAAGACGGAAACTTTGAAATCTATATTTAGAGTTAAATAAGTTTCGGCTGTCCTGAAACTCGACGTCAAAAATAAGAAAAAGAATACAGGTCACTTGATTCTGGCTTGGTCAAAATTGATATAATTAGAAAATAAGTAGCATGTTTTGTACCATTTTGAAATAATAATTAAAAATGGGCCTTTTTTGAAATTATTTGTCATGTTTTTAAAATAAAAAGTGTCAAATATGGCTAACAAAAGATTTTTTTAACTATGACTCAATTAAACTTTATTTCTTTATACTTTTAAACTGACAGTATCATTATTGAATAATAATTTACAACTGTGATCCATAGCATAGTTATTTAGGATTATATTTTAAAAAAAAACTGGAAATTTGTGACCACAGTTATACACAAAGATGTCGGCTAGCGTGGAAAATTCCCCATTTTCAAAAAATGACGCTCGAGTAATTCCACATTTAGCATCGTGGGCTCCTCTACCACAAACTGTATATTCCGACTAGTGTATATAATAGAATTTTGTTGCGGTCGCAGGGAGGAGGGAGAGGAGAAGCCGAAGTCGACGGAGAACCAGGACGACGGGTACGAGACGAGCAACAGCGGCGAGGCGCGGCGCAAGCCCTCGAGCGCGGAGGGCTCGCCCGCGCCCCCGCCAGAGCCCTCCCCACCGCCGCCCGAGCCCTACGACGCCCTCATGCAACGCCACCACTTCCCCCCGCCGTACCGCCACTTCGACCCCCCCACGCCGCACCAGCCCCACCAACCCCATCAGACGCAGCCCGACTACCAGTTCGGCTTCCCCAAGTACCCTCCCGCAGACGACCCGTACGCGTTCAAGCGCGAGCCGGACGCGCCCTACGACATGAGCCAGCACCAGCTGCCGCAGCAGCCGCCGCAGCAGCAGCAGCACGAGCTGTACAACGGCGTGAAGCGCGAGTGCGATGACCCGTACTCGTTCGTGGAGGAGGACGCCATGTGCGCCATGCTCGGTCAGCCGCCGCACATGCACCACATGCCGCACCACGACCACCACCAGATGCCGCACATGCAGCACCCGCACCCCCAGCAGATGCTGCTCGCGCAGCCCAAGAAGAGGGGCAGGAAAAAGAAGCTCAAGGACGAGAACGGGTCAGTCATACTATAATTAATTCAACTCTCTTTCCATGTTACGCTTTCACGCCTTAACTGCTGGACTAATTGTGATATAATGGTAGATGAAGTTTGTATAGGGGGTGAAGTCATTTCTCAGGTTATAAAAAAAAACTCATCGTATCGTTGTGAAATCAAAATGTTTTTGGCCTTTTGGCCAAAATTATAATGTGCCAAAAAAATCTGGCTTTCATGTTTCAGTAAAGGATGGAAAGATCAAAAACTTTGCACTTTTAAATAATAATTTTAAATTTTGATATGCAGATATTATCTTTTCACTTGTAAGCCTTTAAAACCTTTTTTATTTATTTAATGATACGGAGATTGGTGAAAACTTAAAGAAGAAACTTAAAAACTTCCAGTAACCAAGATAGGTTACTGGAAATACTAATAATTGTAGGCAGACAAAGTGGCTTGATGAAAAAGCCAATTAAAACTTTTAACTGTTAAAAGTTCATTTGTTGTACTTATTTTCAGATAAAACTGCTTTAATTTAATAATAATGTTCGTGATTTTGTTTGTTATGTATAGTTAGGTCAAATTGAAAAAGTTATAAATGATTATCGACTCTGTGAACGGCGAAAGTTGGAAAGAGTTAGGTTTTTGGATATTTGTGAGTGGGTGTAGCTTGCACCGGCGGACGGTGACCCCGCGCCCGAATTAGCGATTCGCCGACCCACTTCCATGCACCACCGCAAGGACCCACATCTCCCATTATACCACTATTATACCCATTGCATCCAAAATTCCCTCTCAAAACGAGGTGGTAATTATGATATTAGTGTTATGGTTGCACGCACAAGTCCATAGCATGTTTACGCGGCGTGTATTTCGGTACCGGAACCACCGGGCGCACTATCGCTCGCCAAAAATCCCAGCGGAATAATCGGATCAAGGCCCCGCGTCATCTCTCTCTCTCTCTCTCTCTCACTCTGTTCAATACAGCCTGAACTCTCGGTTCACCCAAAATTTTAAATGGGTCAATGTTTACCATGCAACTAAAGTTTGATTAAATTAAGAAATTTTTAAAGAAATCATATTTTTGAAAGGTAACATTTATTGCTCACAAAATGCACCCTGAATTCACAGAAAACCATTTCGGTGTGTGAATAAGGCATTCCAGTGCTTATTCTCCTATTAGGTCGTATGCAGAAAGACCATCAATCTACTGCAACTATGGATTTCGCACGCCATAAAAACACTACAATCCATAGTTGTAGAAGATTGTGATGGCTAAGGCCACTTGAATGATGGTGTTTGGCAGAATGGAGATAAAGATGGAGGCGGGTATGGAGGGCGCGGTGGTGGCGCGGCCGGTGAAGGAGCGCAAGAAGCACGACCGGTTCAACGGGATGAGCGAGGAGGAGGTCTCGCGCCGCACACTGCCCGACCACCTCGCCGAGAACCTCGACATCATCATTGTGAGTATGATCGACCTCTCATTCTTTCTATTTGGCTCTATTAGGCTTGTGTTATGGGATAACCATGCAACGTATTGTAAAATGGGCGTGTGATGTCTCAGATCGGCATCAACCCGGGCCTGTTCGCGGCGTACAAGGGTCACCACTACGCCGGCCCCGGCAACCACTTCTGGAAGTGCCTGTACCTGTCGGGGCTGACGCGCGAGCAGATGAGCGCCGACGAGGACTACAAGCTGCTCAGCCTGGGGATCGGCTTCACGAACATGGTGCCGCGCGCCACCAAGGGCTCGGCCGACCTGACGCGGCGCGAGATCAAGGAGGGCTCGGCCGTGCTGCTGGAGAAGCTGCAGACGTTCCGGCCGAAGGTGGCAGTGTTCAACGGGAAACTCATCTACGAGGTGTTCTCGGGCAAGAAGGAGTTCTGCTTCGGCAAGCAACCGGAGCCGGTGGCGGGCACGGGCACGTACATGTGGGTGATGCCCTCGTCGTCGGCGCGCTGCGCCCAACTGCCGCGCGCCGCCGACAAGGTGCCCTTCTATGCGGCGCTCAAGAAGTTCCGTGACTTCCTCAACGGCCTCGTGCCGCATGTCGACGAGGCCGAGCTCGTCTTCCCCGACAACACGTCGCGCCGGCCCCAGGAGGAGATGGAGATACGCAGGTGTGCCCTCACTCATTGTACCTCAGCACAACATTGCCCTCGACACAGTCCGCCGGAACTGCTGGTTAATCTTAACACTGACTGCTGAACTGCTGGTCAATCTTAACACTGACCGCTAGAAATGTTGACCGCTAGAATTCCAGACTGTAAATAATAAAATATTATAATATTTTTCTTATCTAAATACAGTACATTAAATATTTAACAAAAAACATTTATACACATTATGTTACCGAGGTCAAAAAATAGTTTTTAGAATTTTCGTCTGTTTGTCTACAATTGTGCACGCTAATCTCAGAAACGGCTTGAATTTGATTTAAATTTTAAAAAAGTGTGACAAAAAAAATGCATAGATGCAGTTTTATAAAAACTTTTTGATTCACCACGCACCTATGACTGTTTCCTTATATTTGTAAACGCTTCGAAATAAATGTAAATTACTTTGAATACATAAACACTTTAATAGAATACCTGAAAGTGTTCCTCCGTCCAGACTGACCATGGAGCCGGAGCCCGGCGACACTATCATTCTCGAGGACGGCACCGAGGTGCCGCTCAAGAAGAAGCGAGGCCGGCCCAAGAAGGTGAAGCTGGAGAACGGCGAGACCGCGCCCCCCACGCCTCGCGCCCCGCGGCAGCCCCGCGCCGCACACGTCGCCGACGGCGACCAGCCCCCCAAGAAGAAGCGCGGCCGACCCAAGAAGATACGGCCCGAGGACCAGCAGTTCCTGCTGCAACAGCAGCAGCAGCAACAACAACAACAACAGCAGCAGCAGCAGCAGCAAAGCAGCGCGATGCTGCAGCCGCCGCTGCCATCGATGGGCACGCTATCGCACGAGCCCCAGTACATGGGGCAGCACCAACATCAAGCGGAGTTTGGCGATCCGTTGCTGTACCCGCCGCAGCAGGAGGGCTACTTCGGCGGCGCGATGGACGGCGTGGACGTGTCGGGCATGGGCATGGCCGCGAGCGGTTACGCGGCGTCGCCGCGCGCGGTGTACGCGTCGCCGCGCTCGCAGGGCTACTCGCCGGGGCCGAGTCGGGCGGGCGGTACGCCGCAGCCGCAGCCTCAGCCGCCGCAGCAACAGTTCCCGGGCAGCCCGGGCGGGTACGGGTCGCCGGCTCGCGGCGGGTTCGCGGCGCGCTCGCCGCTGTACGCGTCGAGTCCGGCCACGGGCTACCCGCAGCCGAGTCCGGCACAGCCGCCCTACTCGCCGGCGCCGCTGCAATCGCGGCCTTACTCGCGCTCGCCCGCGCCGCCGGCCACGGCGCCGTTCCCGGCGGCGTCTCCGGCGGGCGCGCTGCACAGCTACACGCCGTCGCCGGCGCACACGCCCTACTCGCAGCACTCGTCGCCGGCGCCCGTGCAGCCGCCGCGCACGCCTACCTACGGCTCGCCGCACCACTTTGCGCACCAGGTGACACTATGTTTCATAGACCATGGAAACTGCTTTTATTTATCACATCCGAAGAAAAGTTCAAGAAACAATTTTTACGAAATCTTGTATGTAGTTATAATCTGCCAAACCAAACAATCATCAACATGACTCCTGCAGTATTAATCAACAATATCTAACCTTGTTATAATCAACACAGCTCTTACTAACGCCACGGATAAAGGAATCCAGGTAAAAGTTGTGGAAAAACTGGTAACCTCTCAGTTTATGTAATCAATAACTTCGTATGGCCTTTATCAATTATATTTATCAGTGACATTTATGGTAGGTTTCACCACTCTTTGCAGGTGATATGAATCTTCCCAATCTCATCTCCGTTAGATGTACTTAGTTTGTACAAGCTCATTGCAACGTCTAGGGATATATTGTGCCCTTAATCAGTTAGACCTTTAAGCCAAGTGTACTGTCGTCACTTATACTGAGAAAACAAATGTGATTCATCATCATTTTATCCTTATGGGCGCAATGCTACTAAGACTTGGTTCGCAATCTCAATGTACACCACGATTTGAAGCTAATATTTCGTTACCCAAGTGGACAAAAAGTTTATAAAACGTCTCTGTTTTCGTTTAACTAATAAGTTCAATCCAGATTTATATTTTTAAGCTATTTTTATTCAGACCTTATTTTGAAAAGTGTGGATAGCTCAACTCTCATAATCTGACCCTTGACTACAGGAAAACCACAATTAATTGGCTAGCAAGCATCAACATTATAGCGTAAGGTGTTTTATGAAGTGAAGTGAACACGGTTATATCGCACAGGCCAACGGGGCGAACGGGTCGAACGGCGCCGGGGCGAACTTCGGCGCGGAGTTGTCGAGCGAGATCGGCGCGGCGATTTCGTCGCCGGGCCCCGTTTCGCCTGGGATGGGCGCTCTCGACTTCGAGCCGCCGCGGGACGCCGGCAGCCCGATGGGCTCAACCGACATGCATCCCGGCAGCAACAGCAACTCCTCGCTCTCCGACTACAAGGCGCCGCCGCCCGACGTCGCACTCTTCGATGTCAACAACTACGCGCCGCAGCCCAGCCCCACGCATCACCACCCGCTCTATCCCACCACCTTCAACAGGTCAACCCCGCCGGGCAGCGGCGGCAACGAGGGTCCGTTCTCACCGCACGCGACGCCCGCCTTCCGGCCGCCGGAGGACTCGCCCGGCGACTACGCCTCGGCGCCCAAGACCAAGCCGCAGGACGTCGCTTCCAAGTCGCTCTCGGGCCTCGAGTCGCTCGTCGACCAGATACCTTCCATCGCCGACGGGCAGGCCGGCACGCCGCCCAACGAGCAGCAGCCACCCACCCCGGCGCCCCTGCCCGACTACCCGCCCGCGCTCTACCCGGCCTACCCGGCGTACGGCGGCGCGCCGTACCCCAACAACGGATACGGCGCGCCGTTCGTGGGCTACGGCGGCGGCTGGGGCGGGCAACTGATGCGGCCCACGCCCGGCTACCTGTCGGACTGGCAGTACGGGTACGCGGGCGGAGTGGGCGTGCCGTACAACGCGTACAACGCGCCCTACTACAACGGGTACGCGCCGCCGCCCGCGCACCACCAGCAGCCGCACTACCTGTCGCCGCCGGCGCTAATAGACCTGCACAAGAACGGCGAGAGCGGAGTGCCGCCGGTGCCGTCAGTGCCGTCGGTCTCGTCCGTCAGCTTCGGCGGCTTCTGTTAGCGCCGCACGAGTGGCGCCACCTGTAAATATGTCCCCGCGGCTCGCGAGGGGGCGCTGGCCGTCGACGCGCCGCTAGTACTTAATTCGTTCGACTGTGATGTTTCGCTATTCGCCCGCTCCGTCATCGAACAACTCTTGCCAATCGAGTGTTTCGTTCCTTTTCTAGTCACTTACTAATTCGTGTCGGCTAGTCAAAGTTAAATTTAAAAAAAGAATCGGCGCGCCGCCCCCGCGCCCCTCGCCCCGCAACGCACGCCCTCTTATACGCAAACGCTTGTATTGTGAGCGAGGTGGACTGGTGGACGCGGTGCATACGAGTGTTACGCACGGCTGACGGAGCGCTGGAGAGCACTGAGACTGAGTGACTGAGTGCAACTGTGTCAATTAGCTCACTTTGAAGGACTCAACATTTGGTGGATTCGCCTCGTCCACCTCACTCGCAAAACAAGTGTTTGCCTGTCTACTGTAATTATTTATCGAATAAGTCACGTGGACGGCCTATCGACGAGTATTACGTATACTTTTTTTTTAAATTAAGGGTTTTAGTTGTACGATATTCTCGGCGTTATTTATAAATTATGATATAATGAAGTTAGCATTTTTATATACACCATTATTATTACTATTATGTAATTATTATTATTTTTGACTAGTGTCGCGCATTGACACGTTCGACTTACCCGCTATGGCACGTCTTTGGCCCGCTAGTGAATAGTTTTTTTTTTTTTAATAAGATGTGTGCCATTAATTTTTTTTATTTGGCACAAAGTGACAGATCTGCGGTCGCGTCGTTGCGTCGTCTTGTGTAATATAATAATTAAATTAATTAAAAAATTGTGTTGTTGACTTTCTTAGTACATATATGTATATTTTTTTTGTTCTATGGCGTGTACAAAAAAATGATGAATTTCCTTTGCACAAAACGATTGAATTTAATTGTAAGCTAAACGAAATAAACATACGTAAGAAAGACATATACGTTTAATATGATAGGTGTATAAGAATAAATTTTTTATATATATAATATATTATATATATATATTTAGGGGCGGGATGTTAGGCGACGAACGACCCGACTTTGTTTATATATTATTATTATGAAATATATTTGCTTTTCTCTCTCTTTTTGAGGTGATTCTTTTGAGTCGTTTGTCGTTATGAATTAATTGATGGCATGTTTGTCCTATTTGTAGAGTTTTCTATCCGCGTTTAATTTTCACGATAATTAATATACTTAATTACTTAGGGCTTATCGATATTATTATTTGGGCTCTCTCTCTGTGTGAGCAACGTTAAAAGTTTTATCATTCGCGATCGATGCTTTCAAATTGTGCATAGATTTCTTTTTAGATTTTAAAAGGTCAATTCGGTCACTTTAAACCTCGGAGTGATCTAATCCCTATTTAAGGATTTTTATATATATATAAAGAAAAAGAAAAAGGACTTTTTTTGAAATATAAACGCAAAATGTAAAAATGGTTAAATTCACACAAATCGCCAATTGTACAAAAAGATACAAAAAAATTCACATAAATCTCCAAATTTTTATTCACAACTTATTTAAAATATTTGGATGTTCAATATTGAGTTAATATTCTTCTCTTTTAAGTGGAACGTTTTTAATACTTTTGAAAATTACGTTTGAATAACTAAGTTATGAATAAAATGTTAGTAATTTGTGTGATTTTTTTTTGGCCTTTTTGCTAATTTCGCTTTCTGTGCATTTTGCTATGAAGATGACTATTCTTGGACAAATTATCTAATATTAACAGTACTGGAATATTTACAGATTTTACCCAAAAGAATATTAATCAAAATACTTATTGCTATTTTACCAAATTGGATAATCTAATATTTGATATATTTTCCAAAAAAATTAAATTTGCTTCATACAATTATTATTAAAGAAGTTTACAACATCATTGCCTTTCAATAGGATTCAAAAAAAGGTTTTTTTTTTTCGGGGTTAGGTCACTTTAGAGTTTATCGTGTCTGCACATTTTGAACGCTTGTCGCGACATTCAGAAGGCAAAGTATATTTTAAAATGAAACCAACAGGGTATTTAAGATTGCTTAAGATTTTTCTATTTATTATATATAGTTTGGTTTGTTCGGCGTCGCTTTTATTATTATTATTATTATTATTATTGCGGGACAGGCTCGAGTCGCGTTTGTACATAACGAGTGCTTAAATCAAGCTTTTTCATAATGATTATAATTTAGTCCGTTCCTCGAATATCTCTCGAATAGGTACACGGTGCAATTACGTCCCCCGACTAAGACTAAGACTTAAGACCTACATGTCCTAGCCCTAGGTTTTAAGAGTCTTATCAACGAGTTAGGGTTTAGGGTGCGCTCCGGCTAATTTTTTGTACAGTGTGTATATATTTTTGTAAAATTCACTCTCAAAATCTCGTGGCAATATTGATAAATTTTAAATGTAATCTTAAAACTAAATAATAAATAAATAAATAAAATAATGCTAGTACAATTTGTTGTTATGCAGTCGCGCGGTGGTCCGTTTCACGTGTGCACGATGCAAGTGCTCGGTTGTGAATTTAGTGTCCCCTGTCCTCATCCCCATTCCCATCCCCATCCTCATCCCCGTCCCCGTCCCGGTGCGCGTTGCCAAATGATGAGCAATAGAGCAAAAAAAAAGCAATAATGTCCACGCGGACCCGTGGGATCAGTGGGAAACAGTGGGATTGGTGGGATTGAGTTCCAATATGTCGCCCGGATTTAGCTCAATTTTATTGATACTTAATTATTATTATGATTGTTCTATTCGCTTGTTATGATATTGTTCTCGTTTAGCGGTTAAGGGCCCGTCCCATCGGAGTACTATAACTGTGGATTTCGCGTAACAAAGGTAGTAATGGTCAAGTTGTACTATTGATTTTAAACTCTAATGTGTTGAAGTTAAGTCACATTTTCTTTAAACGACAGACTTTGGTGGGTTTTAAATGACAGATGACATAAAGTTGGTAGTGTTTTGTATGGCGTGCGAAATGTACAGTTGTATTAGATCGATGGGCCTCCACAATGCGCGTTTTATAAAGTACAATTTTTACATTTTGAATTGTGGTCGGTCCGCGACGTCCTCTCGACTTAACACAAATAAAAGGTTGGTCAGCGTTTGTACAGATTTTATCGATACTTCTCGTAGTGGGTTAAGCAAGAAATATTTTTAGTATAATAAGATCTAATCGAATTACATTTCTAGTGTATGATAAAGTTAAAACGCCGTGCAGTAATCCTGAGGGTTTTTTTTTTAACATTAACTGACTCCGTGGAATAAGTTTAGAGATTGAACGGGAAGAATTTTAAATAATAAAATAAATACAACATTAAGTAATGTATTATAAATAGCGTTAAGGTGAAAAGTTATTAACATTGTATGGAAACATTGTGACAAAATTATAGTCATTTGTAATATTCATTGTTGTTTTATTTGTCGGTGCTTATACTACATATATACCCTACATATTTGAGTATTTAGGGAGGCAGAGACAGAAAAAAGAACCTCTCATGTGTAAGTTTTTTGATGTTAACGTCTAGAGGTCAGGGGGTTTGGTGGGAGACTAAATCGTGCAAATGTAACGGAAACGTGTTAAAGGAAGACGGGATTTATGGAACGCGCCCTCATTGGTCAAATGACGCGCGCGCGGACGTCACTTCAGTGTTGCACGAGTGAAATATTAAAAATAGGGAAAAATTGCCAGTAAAAATCGGGTAAATTTTAATAAAAACATTGTAATATCCTTCCCTCCACTTGGCTCCCATAGAGAGGCCAACTTATTATAAAGGTGAGATGTCAGATGTTACACATCATATTATGCGACTACTGAAGGCTTTACTTTTTTTAAATATCCTAGGAGACTTGATAGAAGATTGCTTGATTGCTCTCAGCAGAAGTAGCAGATGCCTCCTGGCCTCCTTATCGAGGGTGCAACTCTTATCTTCGCAGTACCTCACCTTACTAAGTTAACATTAACTGCTGCTGCAAAATTTAGCTTCATGAGCTTAAACGATATACATACTAAGCTCCTGTAGCCCGCAGCTTCATATCTATACTATATAATAATACACAGAAAGATTTGTATGTTTGTAATGAATAAACTCAAAAACTACTGGACCGATTTTGAAAATTCTCGCCTATAGAAAACTACATTATCAGTCAGCGAGTTGGTGTAAAGTTTCGCGGGCGAAGTCGCGTGCAACAGCTAATAATTGTTATAAATTAGTATTATGGGTGACTTCAGTTCAAATATGGAATTATTTGTGAGTATTATAGTAACAGGTCTGTTGTAAATATTTCTCATATATTATTACTGTCCTTGTTTTCTGGAGCTACTAGAGATATTTTTTCTAAAACCATCCTTAAAATCTTTCCACATTTTTTCTTTAGGGTTTTTTATTATTTGAGACACGTTTGGTTTAGTGGCTAGTAAACTTAGCTGTTAACCAAACGGTTGCGGGTTCGAATCCCGCTAAGGGCAAATGTTTATGAGTTAACATTTACCTTTGTACCTGAGTCATGGACGTTTTTATTTATAATATATATGTATTAAAAAAAAAAGTAATATAATATGTATTATATCAACTGTCTGGTATCCATAATACAAGATACAAGCTTATAGTTGCTTAATGTGGAACTAGATGGTGTTGTGTGGAATGTGTGAAGATTGTATTATTATTTATTTATGTTAAATTACTAAGGCCGATTCTTCGATAAAGCAAATTGGTATACCTAAGAGTCCCCGCAGACTACAGACTTTTTATCGGCCGATAGTTTGGTCAGCCTTTTAATCAGTAATGAAGAGGTGTGCAAGTGCATTTAGTGATTCACCTCTTCATACTGATTCAAAAGCCGACTAAACTATCGGCCCGGGCCGATTAAAAGTCTGCAGCCTGCGGGGCCAGGGACTCTAATCCTTACTAATAAAATCTTTAAAATACTCAAAATATTACCCACAGTAAAACCACAAAAGTATAATATTATTTTTTCGGTGCAAGTATTCTAAAGAATATATAATAAAATAGGAATACTTGTAAGTCTAATTTAGTCCAATAATAATAAAGCCTACACTACACAGTGATTTAGGTAATTTGTATTGCAAATTGCAAGAAGGAGGCGAGACGGCATTTACAAACACGACAGCGACATCTAGTTATTCGGCACGAAAAAATTTATATTACCATAGAGAAAATACTACTATGTAACAAAACCCAATTCTAGGAGTTTGTATAAAAATAAATGCACTATAAAATATACCAAGAGTTATACAAGTTTAAACACCTATCTAACCTAAGTTGAGATCCTTTGCAACACCAGTTAAGAAAATGTAAAAAGCTTTTTGTATCATTGTTCACTAGAACATTTGTAACTAGTCCAACTATGCAATCTTTTTCGCAGAACAACTTACATTTACTGTTTTTAATAAAAATATTTTTTAAAAAATTCTCTTCACTCTGTAAAGTATAACTTTGCCAACTTTAAATATTAGCGGTAAATTTGGATGACATTGACAAACATTTTTTTTAAATTTCACAGTGACTAGGTTTCAAATTTTTTAAGACACACCCATACTTTAGTTCTTGTTTTTTTTATTACAACAAAGAAGTTGCACTTTTAATTAAAAAAAATAATTTTATCTCAATTTCAAAACCTTCTATATACCTAACTCGCCACTAAACAAAATCAACGTTCTCTGTTTTCGATATTTTGATAGAATAAACGAATACAAAATGTAGATATGTAAAGAGCAGATTATTTAAGAATGTATGTAACGAATACCTTTTTTTTCTATAAACCGTAACGGCAGACAAAAGATTTATATTATTTATATCTAGGTATTCATTTGTAGGTGATAGTCAAAAATTTTAACTGTTAGCAGGTTTTTCAACATGCCAATTCGTCGCTTACTATAATTTATTTGACACATTTTTAAATTTCAAATAAAACACTGTTTTCTTGCAACCTTAATATTTAGTTAATAAATAAACCTGCAACAACAGTTTGTTTAACTTTTGTAAAGACCAAATGGTTGCTAATAACAATTATTTTGGAACTAGTTGAAAGTGTCAAGTATAAAATACCTCAGTTTGATAGCTTAGAAGTCAGGCATAGACAATTTAGTTATCTGTCCAACAGTTAGTGTTGGTTCCGAAAAGAATTGTTCGCGAATTGTGGATCGCCTGTAGGTGTAGAAATTGGTGTGGATTGAGATGTCGGATATCGGCAGCGGTGACGAGGGAATTTCTAGTCAGAGTACGTATTTATTTGCAGCAGTGAAGCGCTCGACGCACTTTCCGATCGGTGTCAGTGGCTCGGTCCAGCTGGATATTGCAGTAGGTCGTTCGTAACGAACAAAAGTAAATATCTCATTGTTCTCGTTTCAAAATGGCGAATCGGGCGCTAAGGAAACTTGGATATCGAGGCCCCCGTGGGATTCTCGAGCGGTATAATCCATCGGCGAACGGGCGACGACGCGACGAACAGCCCGGGACCGGCTCGGGCCGCCCGCCGGCGGAGGTTGACGACCTATCGATTTTTTTGTCTGCGACCTCCGCCGTCGGGCGGGCCGGTCACGGCAGCCGGGCTAGCCCATGGCGGGCGACGTGACCTGCCATGGCGGACGATGCGACTGCCTCGTCCGTAGACGCAGCTGCCGCACCCGTCAAAACACGATTCGCACTCTGCGCCTTTGTCTAGCAGCAGACAGGCGCCGGCACCATGGCAGGTCAGTCTCCGACCGGTCTGTAGACTCCAGCCCCTGTTGCCATGCGCCTCCCGCAGCCGTGTGGCCACTCTCCCCAATTTTCGCTTTCGTGTTCTTTGTTCTTACACATATAGGTTAAGTGATGAGTGCACTTTGAGCCATATTTGGGAGACCATTTTCGTGTTTAGTGCTATTGTGTAATAGTGAAAGTGTAGCCGCAAAAAACGACTTTTAGAACAAAGGAATTGGTAATATCAATATTCAGTCAGTCTATTGAAAAAGAAGTTTGACAAAGAGATTTGTTGTGTGTCTATGGTTTAGTGGAAGCCAGTCAGCTGTTGTGTTTAGTCTGCTTGTTCCCGATGAGATGAGTTAACAATATGAAAAGCACGGGTAATAAAAATAACTGTTAATTACACAATTTGATGGTTTAAAATAAGCAAAACATTATAAATTCAGTAAAATTCAGTGCATTTAGTCCTTTTAAAATATACACGTAACTTAAAGTCCTAACAGTAAAATGAGTGCATGATACAAATTAAATAAAAAGTAATGAAAATTATCAATTATTTTTATTATTATATACTAGCTGGTGCCCGCGACTTCGCATGCGGTAAATTATGTACTAAAACCTTCCTCAAGAACCACTCTATCCATTGGTGAAAACAGCATGAAAATCGGTGCAGTAGTTTTTGAGTTTATGCGACAGACAGAAGCAGCGGAGGACTTTGTTTTATAATATGTATTTTTTTATTGATAATTAGTTTTCTAGGCCAACAATGAAGCGAGCTAACCCAAAAAATGCCTATTCACTTGAACTTACAAAAAATTAACAGTACATAATATATTGAATACTAGCTGGTGCCCATGACTTTGTCCGCTTTCTCTGTAGCCTATAGCCTTCCTCGATAAATGGACTATCCAACATAAAAAGAATTTTTCAATTCAACCAAACAAACAAACTCTTCAGCTTTATATTATTGGTATAGATTTTTCAAAAACATTGATATAAATTGAAATGAAGTGTTTTTTTTTTACTAAGATGATAATCCAAATTTTATTTAATTTAGGTGTAATTGTTGTAAAATTATATATTGTTCAATTTGTTCATACAACTAACATTATTAATCCTTATCTTATTGGATTCTTATTGGATAAATAACTTCTCTGGCATATATATTCAATTTTCAAATGAAACACTAATCAGTTTTATACCTATTCTATATTTCACCTTTTAGATAAGGGGTGTCAAACTGATTTGTCTAATGGGACATTTACTCGTATAAAATTCATGGCCTCTTTCACCATCTGTCAAGTAGGCGAACTGTCATTTAAAGTCACTGGTAACCGGGGAGAATGGAGCTGATATAATTGTTTTGTTACTTTTTAGGTTTATAAAATTTATAGGTTTAATCTCATCCTAGACAAGTCGCAATAGCCTGAAAAAAAATTATATTAAAAGTAGGTAATACATAACATAGGTAATTTAATAAAGATTGTAATAACTATCAGGAATGGTGGATAGTGCTATTAAAAAATGTCAAGAAACAATAATGCATAATTTTTTTACATTACATTACAGATCAAACCCAATAATTATGATGTAATAGTTACTAACTTAAAGAAAAATTTGAGCTGAATTTAAAAATTTCTTATCGTTATAAGATACTAATTGTTGCACGTGACTTCGCCCGCGTAACTTTATAAAATATAGCCTACTAGCTGGTGCCCGTGACTTCGTCCGCGTTCTGACAATGTGTATGCAAAATTTCATGGTGATCGATTCAGTAGTTTTTTGAGTGAAAGCGTAACAAATAAAACAAACTCACATTCACATTTATAATATTCGCAAGGATTAGTAAGAATGTTACTTGCTAATCCTTACTAATATTATAAATGTTACGTAGCTGTCTATAGATGAAAGAATTTTTTAAATCGGTCCAGTAATTTTTGAGTTTATTCATTCCAAATCCAAACATACAAAAATACAAATCTTCCCTCTTCATAATATTAGTATAGACAGTGAAAGAATTTTTCAAATCGGTCCAGTAGTATTCAATTCAAACAAACAATCAAATCTTTTCTCTTTATAATGTTAGTATAGGTTTATTTTGTTTGCATGTGTTTTAACATCATACCATATTTATTATCACATCTGTGGCCATGCCTATCCACGGCTATGCTAGAAAATAGTCTTAGCTTAGGAGTCTGAATATACTCCGTAGTCCTTTCGCAGCATCCATGAGGATTTTTAAACAAAGAACCACATTACAGTCCAGATTACTCCACACTAATAAAATTTACAAGCCAATGATAAATAAATACTTAAATAAATATCTTCACACATTCCACACAGGACCATCTAGATAACACAATAAACATTTGCCCCTAGTGGGATTTGAACTCGCGACCGTTTGGTTAACAGCTAGGGTCACTACTTACTTACTAGCCACTAGACCAAACGTGTTGTCAATGATCAATTTAATATTATTAAAGCCGTGAGCCAAGTGAAAACTAAATCTTAAGTTTTGTGTGTCTTTTACAACAGTCTAGTTACTAGAATGTACCTAGTGTCCAAATGTTAACTTACAATTTAACTAAACACCTAAATCTTTAACTTCCTGTATCCAAACCTTTAGTGGTGTTCCATCCATTATATTATAATTAAATAAACTGGATGTAGTTAGTTACTCAGTCTCAATTGTGATAATATCTATGCCAGGCCACTACTTTCCAAATCTCAGATCAGC
Organism: Synanthedon formicaeformis; assembly: GCA_945859745.1. NCBI lineage: Eukaryota > Metazoa > Arthropoda > Insecta > Lepidoptera > Sesiidae > Synanthedon > Synanthedon formicaeformis. The sequence continues at coordinate 142,156 of OX243977.1, forward strand.
GCCAACTTTGAAATTTCCTTTCCAAGGTTGACCCTGCTGGGATTCGAACCCGGGACTCCTAACACAGAGAGTCAAGGCAAACAACCTAACCACTCGTCCAACTCTAGAATCCCTACTTATTTTTATTTTAATAAAATATATATTTTTTTAAATAACTAAAAATTATTCAACTCAAAACTAGTTTTTTGAATGTGTTGCACATATATTATGTGTTGATTTAAAAAATTCTAATCAAAACTATCGACGAATCAAAAGCATGATATTCATAAACTGTTATGATTTATTTTGGCCAAATCATAGACTATTTGTAGGAATAAAACATTTAAAAAGAAAATACAAAAGTTTACTTTTTACTATTTTTATTTAACACTAGCTGCACCCGTGACTTCGTACGCGCTGTAACTAGTTCGTTTTTTGAAAATCTCACAGGAACCTAACATTTTTCTAGGATAAAAAGTATCCTATATTATTAAATTGTTCGCTACATAAACTAACGGTGTGCCAAATTTCTCTAAATCAGTTGGGCCGTTTTTTCACACTTGAGTAACAAACATCCATACAAACTTTAGCATTTATAATTTTAGGATTGTTAACCAACAACATTACAATAATGCAACAGTTATCAATCCGAACTCCAAACAGCAGTTTTATCAGATAAAATAATCGTAATGACAAAATGTGAAAATAGCCTTCGTTACATAATTCGCCTCTGATTTAGTTTTCCTTAATTGTAGGCCAATATGCACTCTTTTTTTGTAAAATAGAGATTTTTGTAAGATTGTGACTTAAAATGTGAAATTTTTATTTAGTTCTACTAGACTAATACCCATTTTCATGTGTCCCCAAATAATGTATTGGCCTAATTATAATATAATTAGGTATACATAGTCTTCTAGAAGTAATACTGTACTCATGGATCCTTAGTCCTTATCCTTGGCACTTAGAATTTTTTTAACCTAACCAATAATAAAAATTTGATTAACTTTTTATTTATTTTTATTTTTATTACAAGTCTAAAAGAAAGGTCTGGTACATATAACGAATTAAAATTAATGTGAATTTTCATAATCAACCTTAATTATTTTTTGTTGGCTGAGGATTAATAACATAAAACAAATGTTAATCTTTCGTTTCTACCCGTGTTTTGATTGACTAATTTGAACAAAAAACGGTTAATTGTGATTTAACTATAATAGTTAGACATAATAATTAAAGCCTCGCCAACTTTTTTATAGATAATAATGAGTACCATAACATAAAACACGAAATAATATATCTCTCAAGTTCGCTGTGTATGATCAATATTTTTCGTAATACACGGCAAATAATGAATTTATATGCAAATTTTTGACACCTTTATTTTATTAATTTTCTAATATTTTTATATATTTTTTTGAAAATAGAATACAGACTTTTTTCTTTCAAGAGTAAATTCATCATGAATACCCATGGGTCTGGGGCGGCCGGTGGGTTGTCGGACTCCTACCGACTAAAACCGTCTTGGCGTTCCTACGCGCTGCCTATGATGGTGGGGGACTGGAGAAATGAAATGACGTCCATCCGAGACCCCCACCGTCCGTAGGCAGACCATTAGCTGAGAGCTCTGCTCTCTTATTAAATCCACCTCGATTAGGCTCGTTGCCCCTCGTTGCCGGTGTTGTGATGACGGCGGACGACTCATGTCCGCCGACCCCGGGCGAAGCGGCACAGGCCGCCTGTTTTTCATTTCTCGCAGCGGGCAGTCAGCGAGGGGCTTTACCTCTGAAGCACCATATACCTCTTCTCTGCGGCACAACCTACCGCAGAGTCGGAGGAAGCCGGTCCTCGTGCGCAGAACCGAGATCCATACCTCGGTCTGACGCACAAGGATCAGGGGTGCCGTCCCTTACCGTTCAACAGCATGGGCCGAGTACGAACACTCGGCCCTGCGAGTGGTGACCGGCGATGCCTCAATGGACAACTGGAGCCTCCAACCAATGCTCCACAGCGACAATCCGATTAGTCAAGCACATGCTGGTGACCCCACCAGCCCCTGCGACCGCCCGGACTGCCGAGGGTTAAGCCCCCACCACTGCACCGTCTTGACCCATCTAGGGGGGGAAATAGAATACAGCCTACATTACTCACAAGATAATGCATACATCTATAGATGAAAGGATTTTTAAAATCAGTTGCGTAGTTATTGAGTTTATTCATTGTAAAGAAAAAAAATCATTTTTTTTTAAATATTTACTACTGTAAATTCGATGTTTTGAACATTGCAGTCTTCAAAGACTGTATAAACTTCAAACTAATTTATATCCTTTATTTTGCCTCTATTAAGACAAGTCTCATTTGAAAAAAAAAAAACTATAGCCCGCTTGTAACTTCGGGAATATTGCGTATTTTGAAATAATTCAAAAAGTGTTTACAACAATATGCTAAGAGTTACTCGCGAGCAAAAGTTTACTTGAAATTAGTTCCGCGCGTTTTTGAGTACTGAATATTATTAACAAATTATTCAGTACATACTCAAGAACGCGTGGAACTAATTTCAAGTACCTAAAAGTGATTCTATGCTTTTGCCTGCGAGTGTATAATCACTTTTTTTATTTTTTTAGGTAAAAACTTTATTTATTTCTAAATTAAAAAAAAAATACTAGGTTTCAAATATTTTTTTCTACTAAGTATTGTAAAAAATGAGTTTACGGATGATGTGAACGAAAACAATGTTGAGTCAAGTTGTAATGAAGAAATACAAGTTGTATTTATCCATTCATGATCGAGTGGTTAGCGGTTAGAGAGACTGTGGTTGTGGTTCCCTCGGACAAAAACGGCGCGTTTCACTTTTTTGCGCGTCTGGCTCGGTGTCTCGCGAAAAAACCTCCGGTGTCAACGACCCGCCTTGAACCACTTACATAACGACGTTAAACAGTCGCCTTTACTTATTGGATCTCATATATTTCGTAGCCATCTATTTTTACCCAGGGAATAGTACGCGGTGACCTCCCACCACCGTCGCCGGTGATTGGTTCACAGTTCGCGTTTATTTAATCCATGTCTTTACGACCGCCACTGCCCACGTCCACTCCCCGATTCTTTGCATATTTTATCTAAATTTAAATCCGCCATGAATCTCTCGTATGAAGCGTTCGGGGCATTCACACATTAGCTTGTGTACAGTCTATATTTCTGGCATCGCGATCTGCGGTCACAAAACTGGGCAGTAACCACTTTGTGAAGACCTCTCATGGTCTTTCCAACGGTGCATATCTCTTCTTTTTCAATAGCACTGTTGTGCCAAGTTTTTGGGTACAGATTAATTTATATAATCTTTCCTTTTATACAAAGAACCTATTGGGAGATGGCGATAATGAGAATTCCAATTGCAAAAGTTATTACAACTGCACCACCTATCATCAGCCCACAAGTTTCCACTGTTTGACTGGGCCTTTTTATATGGGCACCACACCACTCTATGTCCTTCGCCCATCAGTGTAATAACTATTACCGATGGGTAAGTTTTAAGTTTTTTTTAATGTGAAGGTTAACACACTAGCTGACGGTCCACTTGTTAATATATGGCTACCGTCACTTATTAACACAAGCGACATCATAGAGATAGCAAGAGAGCTGCAAATCTTTAATGGTTGAAGGTTTTAATGATCGCTTACTGAGTGGTCGTCAGTATGACTTCAAACTACTAATCGTGTGTGGTAACCGACATAGGCAATGCATTTCACTACGCGTTTGAGCATAGGTGTCAGCAGTTACGTGTGAGTGAGTTGTGCCTATATGTTCAGGTCAGGTTACGGCGCAGCTTGGGTTGCACAACGCGGATCGCTCGACCGCGGCAAGTGTAACTAACTGATTGCCTATGTCTATGTTTGTCTGTTCCAATTTATCGTATTATGACTTCAGACATAGGTATTGAGGACGTTTTTATTCTGTTGAATAAATTGTGCATTTTTTTCAATTACATTTTTTATTTTCGGGTTAATCGCATAATATCAGAAATAAAAATAATATGTGGTCGCGTAACAAAAATGACACTAGAGTAGATAAGCAAACTGTACTATAGGTATAATAATTTTGAACACATTCTTAACGCTCGACGGAAAAGAGGGGTGTTATAAGTTTGACCTGTATGTCTGGCTGTGCCATCGTAGCTCCCAAACTGATGGACCGATTTTGATCCGGGTTTTTTTTTTGAAAGCTTACGTGATCAAGATTGTTCTTAGCTATAATTTATGAAGTGTTTAGGCGTTTGAACACCGTAAGCCCATTTTCTAGTTGACGAACAGATTTCACTAACTTCTACAAGTTCGATTGTTGTGAAACTTGGTATACTGTTACTAAGGTGGTATTTCGGTGGTTCCGGTGGTAACCTTGACCTGATGCTGCTACATCAAGTAGTCTGCGAGATACCCAACTCCTTAGCAACTTACAGCAGATATAGCGTGTTTGGGCACAATAGAAAATTGGGGGATATTTTTTAATTATTGCTCGTCAGGCTGCAGTGACCGCCCCCTTATAGAAGACCACCGTGAAATAACAGCATATGTGCTGTTGTGTTTCGGTGAATGAGTAAGGGATGTCAGAGCCCATTTCCCTTTCTAATAATTTAATTATTTTGATTCCTACTATGTGCTTCTTTTGTTAATGCTATTAAGTGGACCGTCAGCCTGTCCTTCAAAAACCTAATTTTTATAACATTAATCATTGTACATTGAAGATATTGATTGTATCTATAGATTAGATTAGTTCAAATGTTTCGATAAACAGCATGTCTGGATGAATCTGGATTCTCTGGTCTATGAATTTGATATGTTTGCTTTCATGAAATATTATGTTTAATGGAATTTGTAGGTGATCTCAGTTTTATAGAGGTACCTTCTATCTTCTGTTAATAAAATCACAAGGTAACTATAATCGTATTTGGCTACATTCTTAGTTTATAACGTCAATGCTGTACATTGAATCTTTTCCTTGACATGGCGTTATTTTATCTGAAGCCATGTTATGACGACCTACATTGAGTGTTTTACATGTGCTTGGTGAGATCGGGATACGAACCCACGGCCCCTAATTCACTTCCAATCCAGTGAGTTCATTATCGTAAGATGTCTTGTATTAGAATAATGGTGCCATATCGATTTTTATGGGCACATCTTTAACCCTCGTTAGTCCTTGTTCTCACATTAGCCGACTTGAACATCTCGACAGGTCGTCGACTCTTTATGTCCTTTTCAAGGTCATTTTCGTAGTTGAGTGCAATCAGGTAAAAATTAACAAGAATTTAGGATTCACATAATTTAATCTAGGTAGAAATTTAACAATGTGAACCCATGCCAATGGGAACAACCGGGGCCATTGTTGGCGTAAATTTGATGTTCTAAAAATGTTAATTTTGTTTCTAAAAGGGTTGATATGAAATTTTAATGACATATTAGAATTATCTACTTCTTGACAATATTCATTTGGGCTGTCCGTCTGGCTGTGAGTGACTAAGGAATACCAGAGTCCATTTCCCTACCCCTTCCTGAGGCTAGTCAGCCTGTGACGAACTTACATCAAAAATTTATCGCTTGTTCGAAATGGTTATTCATCATCGTGCTGGAAATCTCATAGGTCAGCTTTTCGTTATCATAAAGGGTGGCTTGATGGTAGGTGCTTATGGTCACCTGAAGACACAAGCTTCAGAAGAAGCGGTGTTGCCAACCCTGCAGGATTTGTTTAGTCGTATCGAAGCCAGATGGAAAACTCTGAAGGGATATTGTTTCAAGGTTCGCGCGTCCACGGGTTAAAGTTTGAGGGTAATGAGGTACAACTCCGCATCTATGACTCGCAGTGCGGTGGTAAAAACCTGGTATATGGCCTCCTTTCAAAAGTGTGACCTAAGAACGAAAGGCTAAATTAATATTAATGTTGTTTCTAGTAGACATATTGAAAAACTCTCCAAACATGTTCTTAAACATCTACTTATAACTAATATTGTGTTTAATTATACAATTTCAGAATATGGTCAAGGAATGGACGCGGGCGGGAACAATTTTGACTCCGGTGAGTTCTTTTTTAAAATGATTTTATATATTTTTAGCTGTCGCACGCGATTTCGCCCGCGCAACTTTATAAAATATAGCCTATGTTACTCGCTGATAACGTAGCTTTCTATAAGTGAAAGAATTTTTAAAATCGATCCAGTTGTATTTTGAGTTTATTCATTGCAAACATACAAACAAATCTTTTCTCTTAATTATATTGGTATAGGACGTAGAAAGCCACTTAAACAAAATTGGTCTGAGGCCTACAATCTCTTCCGTTTACTTAAGTTACGACTTTAGTAATGATGTCTTTATTGTTGATTGCAATAAAGCTAATAGCCCGTCGTGTTATTAGTTGCCCATAATGAAGTCCCGTTAGACGTCGTATTGGAGAAAGTTTCAAATCAACTCCCAAAGTTGATCGAAGATATTCAAACAAATAGCAATCACCTACCAACATGCTACATCAACATGTAGCAAGGCTTGGACAAGATAGCAAGTGGCCAAAGTTTCCCAGAGGGATTGCAATGTGTCTAAGGAATGTTTGGCGTTTTCGATTAAGGGTTAAGGAAGGGTAACGAGACGTCGATCCGCAGTGGAAATGCAATGCGATCGAATACGATTTCTAATTGTTTTGAACCGGCTTCAATTTCGCCGCACCCTTTGCGATGTTTCGCAACGCGTTGCACTTGATTAGCCACACCACTGCGGACAAGAAACGCTCGATACATCCATACTAATTGTATTATCAATGCGAAAGTAAAACTTGTTATACAATCGCGATTCCACGCCTGTGTGCACTTTAAATAGACTTTTTTAAATGAAAATGAAATGAAAAAGTCCAATTTTTATAAGGTCGAATTCGCGACCCAATGTTGACATTTTTAGTGTTGCATAACGTCTACGTCTTAATATGGTGAATTGATGCAATGTCAGCTTTTTATATTGAGGTCGTCAGACAGCCCACTTGATGGTAGGTGGCTACCGTCGCCTATAACACAAGCAAAAGCCATAGGTGCTGCAAGTACACTGCCGATCATAGTACGATTAAGGACAAGGAATTGGAAAAGAATGGAAGTGAAATAAACAGCATTCATTCGAGATATTTTTAAGAGTTGTATTTTATGAACAACGTGTTCGTCTGAATTAAACACAAATTTTGGAAGACAATATTATTCTTAAATTAGACATCCAATGTGAAGATTTATGGCAGCCAAATGTTCCTCAGTCTCATCACAAGTAAAGTTCACTTCACCACCATAAGTCGATTCATACAAGTATCGATTTTGGCCCACCTTAACTACTTTTATTTTTACCTTACGAATTTTATCATAAAAAAATACAAGGCCACCTGGATACTACTTTTATGGTGGCATTATATACCATTATACGCTCCTATTCATTTGAGTTCTGTTAGATTTGAGTACAATTTGGCATTTCTATGTTGAACCAGGTCAACAGCCACAGGAGCAGGAGTTGGCGACAAAAATGCTGCAGATTCAGTCGAAACGGTTCTACCTGGACGTGAAGCAGAACAGACGTGGAAGATTTATCAAGGTTGCAGAGGTAACAGTGTCGTGCACATTTTGGAACCTGAAATTGCAATAATCGGACCTAAAATGCCAACAGGCGAGAAATTTTGAAAATTTTGTCAGGTTATCTAACTACAAGTATAAACATGAAAATTACCAGTCGCAAAAATTTAAAAATAGCTCTATTGATTAGAAATTATTAATATATTATTTCCGTTTTAAATTTCTCTCAAAACGCCAACATTATGACGTGACCGTTGTGACGTCACTTGTTCCTAAAATCGAACGACACAGTCTTCGACAGCAGTGACGTTTGCACTTTGATTGTCACGTGACTGGAGAGTGATATTGTCACTCATGACGCGTTGCAGATAGGCGCGGACGGTCGCCGCAGTCAGATATTCCTGGCGATGTCGACGGCGGCCGAGTTCCGCGACCACCTGTCGTCGTTCAGCGACTACTACTCGTCGCTGGGGCCGCCGAACCCGGAGAACGTGCCGGATGACGGCAAGCTCAAGTCGGAGATGATGCTGAAGGACAACCGGCGGTACTACCTGGACCTGAAGGAGAACTCGCGCGGCCGGTTCCTGCGCGTCTCGCAGACGATCACGCGCGGTGGGCCGCGCAGCCAGGTGGCGCTGCCGGCGCAGGGCATGATCGAGTTCCGCGACGCGCTCACCGACCTGCTCGACGACTTCGGCACCGACGACGGAGGGTCGGTACAAGACACGTATGTCGCTCTACCCCATACCCCACACCCCATCACCAACACTTGATCACTTTCAAACGTCTTATCAGTAATGACATTGGTCTAGTCTAGTGGCTAGTAACCCTAGCCGTTAACCAAATTTGATTTTGATTTTGATTTTGAAAAAAAAAAAGTAATGTATGTAGTATATCAACTTTCTGGTATCCAAAGTACAAGCATTAGTTGCTTAGTGTGGAACTAGATGGTGCTGTGTGGAATGTGTGAAGATATTTATTTATTAAAAAATTCCTAAAATGAAAAAAAAAAATTTTTTTTAGTCAAAAAATTCAACTCAAATTCAAAGTATTCAACTCAAATAATCTATTATAGCTTGATATTTTCGTTAAAATTCATGTACAGTCGCGGTAAGAAAAGATTCGTCTCCTATAAAATCGACATTTGCTTGCACCAGACCAATTGTTTATCAGTGATGCAAAAATTTCATTTCAACCGTCTGTGTGTATGTTGTCTGCTTAGTGCTTTAGCTTTTAGTTAATCTAGCTTGAAAATGGAAGCTATCGGTTGGCATGGTTACTACGCAACCGATAGCTTCCATTTTCATGATTTTCTTGCATTTTTAATTTACATTATTTCAAATATTATATGCTTTAAAAATCCTCGTTCCTAATCCATAGCTCACTTTCTCCGATAATCACCATTTTCAGGCATGTACTCATAAAAAACAATTTTAACCATTATACCATTTAGATATCTTAAGTTTGTGTTGAATGTTTGTGTAGTTAAGTTTATTCAAGGTTTTCTTTTACTTTGGCTTGAATCCGAGGTTTAATTTGTGATTCCATATTTACGTTTTTTTTTTTGCAAGCTTGTGAATGTTCAAAATTTCAAATGATTGAATCAAAACATTTTAGTTTGACGCGCTAGAATTTTTCCAACTATCGATATTTTTTTATTATTCTGATCGAATATTTGCTCCTCTTGACGAGCCCGTTGGATGAGTGTTTAGGGAGTTTGCCTTAAATTGAACTTTCCAAAGTTTTTATTGGAAAGTAGTAGTAGCAGAGCACCTCTCGTCTGGCATCAGTAGTAACCACTATCAAGTGAACCGAATCGCTTACGAGTGTTGAAACATTTGTTTCTCTATAGTATGCAATGCAAAGCTTCTCTTCTGAGGCGAGCTTATTGATGAGTGGATGTCCGTTACAGCTTCAAAGGAGAACTGCCGGAGGGACGACATTTGCGCGTAGAGAATAAAAATTTCTACTTCGACATTGGACAGAATAACAGAGGGATCTATATGAAAGTTAGCGAAGTAAGTATCTATTTATTTTGTCTTTATTATTTCATTACTTCCACAATCGGAGGTTACAATTGTTTGTTTTTCAGGTGAAGAGCAACTTCCGCACGGCGATCACAGTGCCCGAGAAGTGCTGGACGCGGTTCCGCGACATCCTGGCCGACTACTGCGACAAGATGGCGCGTGCGCACCACCAGGCCGCCCCCGGACCCCCCGCCGGAGCCCCCCAACAGCCCCACGACCTAGTCAGTTCCCCTCATTGCCTACCTTAGTTAAGCTTACAGATAACTGTTGACGCTTACAGCGCTGTAGTAATCATTCGATATTCAACCTTAAACCCGTTAAAATAAGGTTGAATATCGAATGATACGTTTGATAGTAATCTGGCACAGAACTAAAGTCCCAAAACAAAGTTGTAATCGTTCTTGGTAATTTTTGTCTAGACCGATTACTATATATCGAGCGTTCTGCGCGGGCGCACGGTTCAATGAGCGCGTCATTGTTACTATCTGAACTTGATTTTAGAACAGTTTTTTTTTTTCTCTCTTTCAGGAGCCATTTCCCGGAGGACCGAGCCGCATTTGATGCGAGGGCGCAGCCCCTCCGCCCCCGCAGCCCTACTGAACTCCGACACACATACACACACATACACACAAACACACGCATCCACACACATAAACACACACACACACACACTCCGCCGGCTTACAGACTGGAGCCCGTCTCGTCTGTTGTACTGTAAATAGTATTTTACGTATATATTAGTGTTTAGGTATCGTAGTGCGAGCTGCTCCGATCTAAAAAAAAACACGTTTTAGTCGTTAAGGTGATGTGATAAACAAATAACGCGGTTGAGCTTTATTCCTTCTTTCTTTATAACTTTTGTCCGTTCGTTTGTTCGTTATTATTATATATATATATTATATGTATTGTGATAGGGGGCGCGTATTTATTTAGAAATTGTGTGACACGTTCGTGGCCTTGTAAAGTAAATTGTCACACGGAAGTTTTCGTTTTTATAGTTTGTGTATTATAGTCCAGTATCCCTCAAAGGATTTTTTTTCTGATTACTAACAGGCTGAATCTTCGTGAGTAGCTTCAGTTTGCCGAGACGAACAACTTTTTCCTCTGCGAAAATTCTCAATAGAGGTAGCTAAAGGAGTTAGCAGCCGTAAACAACTTCCAAGCGTAGGACTGGGAAAGCGTACCACTCAATTTGTAGGACTATGCGGCCATTTTATTATACAACTGTTTACTAAGCTGCAGACAAAAAATCAGCCGGTTAGTAATCCCATCCCTCCCAAAAAACCACTCTCAATATATCAAAATAATGAGGTCATAAAAATTATTACTGGTTAATAAAAATCAGCTGGTTAGTAATAATTTTTATGACCTCATTAGTATGCTATATTGGGAGTGGTTTTTTGGGATGCAAGGGTATACTAACCACCTGATTTTTTGTCTGCAGCTTAGTAAACATTTGTATAATAAAATGGCCGCATAGTCCTACAAATTGAGTGGTACATTTTCCCAGTCTTACGCTTGGAAGTTTTTGACGGCTGCTAACTCCTTTAGCTACCTCTATCGAGAATTTTCGCAGAGGAAAAAGGTGGACGTCTCGACAAACCGAAGCTACTCACGAAGAATCAGCCTGTTAGTAATCAGAAAAAAATTCCTTTGAGGGATACTGGACTATTATGTGTCTATACTCAGACAGAGTAATAATTGTAGATAGAGTTTTGAGGGTGAAAAAGTGAAGCCTTTAAATTGTTTTGAGATTTTGCTATAACCATAGCTGGTGCCCGCGACTTCGTTCGCTATAACACTTTGGCCAGGTGTTAGTATTATTTTTATTTTTTTGGATAAAAGGTATCCTATGCTATGTCCTATCATGTGTCCCTTCAAAATTTCATTTGAGTAGTAAAGGCGTGAAAAGGTAACAGACAGAGTTACTTTCACATTTATATTTTATTTTTTGCACGATTGGTTTTTATATATATGTATGTATACCTTTTCATACGACGAAGGCGTAGTTTCGTCGGCTTCACTTTGCCGTCCACATGACTGTATCTTTAGTCGTTACTCGATCTGAGTTTGTGTAAATAATTTGTCAGTCCGGAGGGAGAGTCGGGTGTTGTCGTTGTTGAGTTGTGCGCGTTTGTGTGTGCGCGTGCGCTCACCGTAGTACGCGCCGGACTACACGATGGAATAAAAAAAAATGTAAAATGCCACTTTAGTTGTAGGTGTATGAATTTTTATTATGAACTTATTTAAAATGTGTTTTTTTTCTTTGGGTTGTATGTTTGTATGTTTGTTTGTTCAATTCGCTCGCACATAAAAAAGGGTGTTTACGATGATACTTTTGACTTGTGTTACAAGTACTTAAAGTCTGGTGCCAAAATGTGGAAATTAAAATATCGTCATTGTCAAATCAAAATCTTTTTATTTTAAGATATTGTTAGAAAAAAATTTTATATGAAGGTTTATTTAAAAGTGAAAGTATTTTATTTGTATTTGTAATTTAAACATGAAAATTTAATATTTTAATTTTAATTTTGATAAGAGTAAATTTCTAACGAATGCACGTAGCATATTTTAAGTGATCATATAAAGCACTTGGCTGTTTTTTTTTTTTTTCAAACTTTTTCATACTTGGCACATTTTGGTTTGACAACGACGATATATTTATTCATACGCAGTGCGAAAGTGGCAATGTTATTAAGGAGTAAGAGCTGGTACACACAAGGCGCAACGCAACGCAACGCCAAGCGCTCAATGTGTACTCGCTCTAAGAACTTCATAGTTCTCAAAGCGCCTAGTGTGTACCCAGCTCTATAAAGTAAGCGCCCTGCGTCGAGTGATGTTTGTCACGTGACACGTGGCGGCGCACACTTGTGCCGCAGTAAGTTGGCACTTCCGGCAGATTCAATGCTGCTAGTTCAATGCGCTTGTACAGAGTACATACCTACGCGTGACTAAAGTTAAAGTTATTCGGCGTGCATAGATAGACGTTACAAGAAGCGTCACGTGACCGTTACACTGAAACGTCACACTATGTTCGACTTTTAAATTGTACTCTCACGGTGCGCAAAGTAGCGCATGAAACAACAGACATTTTGACGGCCATTTTTGTAGTCCCAGATTCTGTCGTGGTCAACTTACGCTCGTCAAAGTGTTTGGACGCGTCGCGTGTCATCGAGTGACAGTTTGCGTGTTGTGTATTGACGTGTGACACCCATCACTCGTGAACGTGACACGTGACGCGTGTCACCGAGTGACAGTCTGCGTGACACGTGAGGCGTGTCATCGAGTGACAGGGTGCGCGTTGTGTATATAAAGATAGTTTTGAGTGCGCGGGACGCAGTAGTATTAGGTCAGCACTACACCAGGCGTCGGGCGTGCCTTCACATTTCTTTACTAATGTATTTGTGCATTTTTTTTTTATCAATATTATTAATACTATTAATGTCGCATCCCAGTTTTCACCTTTTATTGGTAGCTTTCGCGGCGGGACGCTTTCGTCGTCAAACGTTTGTTTCAATTTATCACTTACTAGCTGGTGCCCAAAGACGAAGTGGTCCGAAAGTTTGGCTTCAAGTTCTACTAACCAGGCCATAAAATTTAAAAAAAATGTGGTCCGAATGTTTGATAAAGTTCTAGTAACCAGGCCATAAAATTTAAAGAAAATGTGTGCCGACAGTTTGGCTCACATTTTCTAGTAACCAAAAGTAACCAGGCCATAAAATTCCAAAAAAAAAAGTCAATTGACAACTGAACAGAACAAGTGACGACGAAAGTGCCGCGCGCATTGAAGTCAAATTACTCGTATTGAGTTGATAGGTTATATAATAATATTTGATAGGTATACATAGATTAAGATTTTTATTTTTTTTTGTTGTATGACGCTCCTCTATGGCTTCGTTTCGGACCAAAACCGACCGATGCGCTGTAAATGTTCGCCCCGCTTTCCTACCGAACACACAGACAAACAATTAATTGACGGCTAATTTCATATACCTATTCAAGTTCGTATTTTAAAGAGAATGGTAGTGTTTTGCGTACACGCGCGGAATATTATCGAGAGATTCTTATGAGAGACATATAAGTAGTTAGTTTTATGGCAATTTAAAATTATGAATTAATTGAATGAAAGGGTGTGTGTTGGGAGATAAATTCCGCGATTGTACGATCGATTATCACCTGACACGTTTTAAGACTCGGAACTTCGAAAACTTTGTGATAGTGACGGTGATGGTCGACAGTGAGAGGCGTGTTTGAGTGTTTAGATTCAGATTATAAATGTTAGCGTATTTTGTTATCGATATCTCTGGCGACCGTGTCCGATTGCATTGGCGACGCCAAGCGAACAAACGCGATGCACTCTGAGACGTGTCACCGCGTAGGTTAATTTACACTACTGACCATAAATTATAGAGCGAAGTAATATGGTGACGTCCGATAAAAAGTGTTTACGTATAGAAAAAAAAAAAGATAAAATATATAAAAATAATAAATCACTCTGTACTAATAAATAATAATTATTGAGCGGGGACGGCGCGGTCCGGTCTCGTGTAATTGTCTTGTGACTTGGGTTACTCGGTTTCCTTGAGGATAATCCGGTTGTTGTCCCCTATCCCGTATCCCATTATCCCCTATCCCATCCCGGTAGTCCTGTCCTTGCGAGGGGGCGCCGCTCGAACCTTAGCCCAGTGTTATGTGTCGCTTGTCATGTTACATAATATTGTCGGAGTGGGGGAAGGGGGAGACGTACAATTAGTTCCTATTTTATCAATACTATATTTCACTCTCGAGCTAAACTAACTTAGCTTAGCTTAGCTAGCTTAGCTGACGCAAGATTTCATACTTGTGTGCAAACCATGAAAACTTGTGGGTACTATAGTGCAGTCAACGAAAGAATGCGATCCCGACGTCTGTCAGTTGGTCACGACTAGTGATGATTTCTTCTTTATTTAACCTTAGCTGCTGCCCGCGACTTCGCCAGCGTAACTTTGTAAATTATATACTAAAACCTTCCTCGAGAACCGCTCTATCCATTGGTAAAAACAGCATGGAAATCAGTGCAGTAGTTTTCGAGTTCATCGCGAACAGACAGACAGACGCGACGGAGAACTTTGTTTTATAATATGTAGTGATTATTTTGTTTATTTGCCATACTAACGGATCTTCAGAAATATATCATTGTCAACTTAAAATAAATGTTAATTTTTGCGCTAAATTTAATGTCAAATAAATAAGAAATCATCACTAGTCATGACCAACTGACAGACGTCAGGATCGCATTCTTTCGTTGACTGCACTATAGTATGAAAAACTGAGTCAACTATGTGAACGAAGTTAAACTAAGTTTCCGACTAAGCTATTAAAAAAAAATTGCAAATATTTTTCATAGATCTATTTTCAAAAGCTGCGCTAAGGGCACTAGTATGAATAACTGAGTCACCTATGCGAATTAAGCTAAACTAAGTTAGCTTAACTTTGGTCTATATCCAGAGTTACGGCTTACAAGTTTTTTTTTTAAATTGAACTTAATTTGATATTTTATTTTGACCGATCGAGTCAGTTTTGTTTGACAGTAAGTGTCAGATGTTGAAAGGTTGTAAGTGCGTCTCCGCCGCGATGAGGGCTTAATTTTAACAATTTATGGTACAAAATGTAATTTTAGTTCCATAGACATTTAAGATCTATACAGAGTTTATATATTAGAGATGGTTAATTATATCTATACAACTATACATTATATATTCTCCAGTTGGCCGTGTAGCGATCGATTTAAATATGATTAATTAAATGTACGTGTTTATATAAAAAAAGTTGATATTATATTGTAATAGTGTGCGTGTATGTTTGTTCGTGTTGGTGAACCGACGTCGGCTATGGATTGGCCACCGCGCGTGTGATTCTCTATGGGATATTTCGTTTTCTCGACGCATATCTGTTCAGTGGCTCGAAGGACCGCTCATCCGGCTCGAAGGACCGACGCCGAATGCTCGTGTGCTGCCCTCTGTGATACATCGCGCTGCGCCCCTTCGGCCCGTTCGACCCTTTTCCCATTCGCCCCGACAACTGGACCGTCCCCCTTATCCTTATTTTTTGACCCCCTTGAAATATTTATATTATACAGTTCGTGCCAGGCGAATTGGCAAACATCGATGAAACCTTCATTAGGGCCAAATATCATTCGCATACGTCATCTATGCACGATTTTACGTCTAATCTATTTAAAAAAAAAATGCAAATATTGGCCCACGTGGGCTGAAAATTGAAAACCAATAGTCAACGATGCCAATATATCTGGCACACACTGGCGATATTGAAAGACAATATATATAATATATTGACTGTTCGTTTGCTCGTGCGTTTGTTTATTTAGTTGTATATCGTGGAAAATGAGACAGATGTGATTGTCAATTATTAATTAAATAATATAAAAACGGGGGGCCTCATTCATAATACTTGAATTTTTGCTTTAACTTTTCAAATTTACCCTCAATTCTTTACTATTTGACACTATTTGACGATGAAAATACTTATTGATTGTCCAATTTTGAAATTTTCTTTATAAAAGTTAATAGTTGATCGTCTTTTCGTCTTTTACTTGGTCGGGTTAAGTAATCACTTAAAAGTTAGAAAGAACGAAGTGAGGTCCCCCCTCGGAGTCCGGGCCGACCCCGCTGTCTCTTTAAGTGTTATGCGTCACTTGAAATAATAATAAAAAAACGGTTCAACTCCAAAAAAAAAAGATTCAGAGAAATATAATAGTAAGTTAGTTTTAATTATATTTCCGACATAAATCGATGTTTTGCTAAAGAGAAATAATATAATTTATCGTGCGTTGTCGATCGATTTTTATCCAGTTATTAATTAATATTATGATGAATTGTTTTTTTTTTGTCTTTTTTACAATCAAATTGTATTTTGATTGTGTTGTTTATTTACACAATGTTCCTGTACATAGCAATAGCGTACGTAGTTAGGGCCGCTATCATCGCCGAACAATGAACAAAAAAACTGTCGAGCGACCCGCCACTATAAAGCCACTATGCCACCTCTAAAGACCCGATTACATAATAATAAGCAATACCACAGTACCTGATACGAGTTGAAAATTATATAAATTAAAAGGAGAATAATAAAAATAATAGTAATAGTACGAAATAGTGGTTGAAATGCTGGCTTGTTATATATTACAAAGGCTGTTGGGCGGGATGCGTTGATAAAAAAAAGGGACGGCGAAAGATAGACGTGTAATAAGTGAGTTAACTAAAGTTGGCACGTTCACTCACAATATACAGCACTCACACACACTGCATTTTTGAAAAAAAAAAAAATGGTGATATTTTAACCGATTTCGCAAATGTTTATGAAATCTGTTGGATGGAGATCCGTACCTTTACCATGAGTTTACAATGACCGTTCTCGCTATCGAGAGCGTTAAATAATTATATGGGAAAATTGTCAATTTGACATTGACAGTTGACAGTTTTTCATATAAATGATTTACGCTCTCATGATAAACTCATGGTAAAGGTGCAGCTCTACCATGAGTTATAATGACCGCACTCACTAGCGAGAGCGTAAATCATTTATATGGAAAACTGTCAATGTCAAATTGACAATTTTCCATATAATTATTAGTAAAAATGAAAATATAAGAGGTATATATGCGCAATGTGTCAATAATATGTTGCACGTGCTAACTCGAGTTAACTCGCCTATGATAAAAGTGTATGTATTTTAAGTCTCTTCAAAAGATTCAGTCGATCGCGATTCCATCGAATTCCATTTGTTTATAAAATTGGGAAGGTTCATTAAATTTTGTTAAAAGATAGAGGCGGAGTCAGGAGCGAAAGGTAGTAGGGTAAAAATTAAAGGTTGACGGGATCACATGCGTAGGATAAACATACAGCTTTTGAAGCCTGGCATTTAAAATGTCCTAAAATAAATTGTTCGTGAATTCTCTCGCAATAAATTATATATGTGTCGGTTTTGATGAAATTTTCAATGCCAGGCGTTGAATTTTCACTAAAAGTGGATTTCGAGTGACGGTACCGGTTTGCGTCCTGACGGAGGCGTGACATATACTATATATAATATATATATGTTATGTATATAGGTTAGCGAGAGGAAGTAATAGGTACATCTGTGTTTGGTTTCACTTTATCGTAAGAGTAAGGTAAGGTAGGTAGGCGTAGGGTCCGCGGCGTTGTATATGTATAGTTGTACTGGTAAGGTAAGGTAAGGTAAGTGTACGATTTAGCGGAGTGATATGCGACAAATATCAAGCGAATGAGGGTGACGTTGAACGAATACTGCCAATCGATTGTAGGGTTATTATAATTGTCCTAAATATTTTATGTATGATATAGTATATGTATATATATTTATGGCAGGCGGGCAGTGGATACAATGTTGTGTTCTGTAGTGTAACGTTTTGGAGAGTGGTCGAGGGTGGTTTTGTAAAATATAGTTTGAATAGAAATGGGGCATATTGGGTGTTGTGTATGGAGGGAATGTCTAAAAGACAGGCGCCTCTTTAAAAAACGCCGTTTCGCAGTCATTCGCTATCAATTATTTGGTTTTAAAAATGAATTTCGAAAATTGTGATTGATTTTGAGGTTAGGATTTAAAAGTGCCCAATGTGCAAAGCGCTTTGGTGTGTGAGAATGAGAAAATTTGTATCCAAAGATTGTAAAGTGTGATGTAGTACTTCCTATAGGTTTATATTATTATACTAGTATTTTATATACTGTTATTTTTGCTATTGTTTGACACTAGTTGGTATCGAAAACGTTTTGGACTAAATGACAGATCTCCCGATCGAATTTTATGATGAATTGTGAAATACTCTAAAGTATATTTTTACGTAGGTACGTAGGGAAGGTGGGAAGGTTCGGAGCTCCTCGGGAGAGCCGCAGGAGAGTTGATATCGTAAGAGTAGGATCGGCAGTTTAACTGCCAAATGGTGCTCGCTTGTACTTACGAAGGATTGTACATCGTATTGTTTGTATTTTCTCTAAATATTGCCTATTTATTTGTAACTTGTGATACGCATTTGAAAAATGTATTTAAATTTATTGGTTTTTATCGAAAATTTTCACGCTTATAATGTAGTTTTATTTGGGTATAGTATATCTATGATTTGTGAACCCTGTTTGATTTGTTTGTGAACTGCCGTCACCTAATATATTTGTGTAATGTGATAGTGCGGTATAACTCGACATACACAAGGCGGAATATTGGTGCGCGGTGTGCCGTAGGAAAGTTTTACGATAAATGGTGAAAAAATAAAGAAATTACAAAAAAAATACACGTTTCATTTATCCTCACATCCTTCACTTGACGTGGGAAAAGGAAAGGCTGTGTTCAAACATCTAACAGCAAGCCATTGAATACTTTTCTTGTAGTTCCGATAGTTGGTAGTTGACGAGCCCGTTGGATGAGTGGCAAGGGTGCTTGCCTAGTGTCTCAGGGGCCCCGGGTTCGATTCCCGGCGGGGTCAACTTTGGAAATTTAATATAATTTTCAAAATTGACTGGTCTGGATTTGAAAAGTAGTGGTAGGGCACACTGCGTCTCGCAATCATTTGGGCAGCCCGTCTGGCGGCAGTAACCACCATCTTACAGAATACCACCGTGAAATAACAGCATTATGTGCTGTTGTGTTTCGGTGAGTAAGGGATGCCAGAGCCCATTACCCCACCCCTCCCTTATACCTTATCCTTAATCCTATGGTCGGCAGCGCATTTGTAGCACTTATGGCGTTGTTTGTGTTATAGGCGACGGTAGCCACCTACTATCAAGTGGAACGTCAGCCTGTCTGTCGACCTTAACATAAAAAAAAGTTCCACCTTCGTTGTCCGAACTGCTAAGGAGTGAAACTCACTGCCTGCGTCTGTTTCCCCAAAACTACAAGCTCGGGGTCTTAAAAATCTAGGGTAAATGGGCACTTACTAGGTAAGCGTAGCGTAGTCCATCTTCGGCCGCATCCTGCACCTTACATCAAGTGAGCGGCCAAGCGCTGCCTTGACTCATTGACTTAAACATTGGCAGCGTAAAAGCAATCGACAAAATTATTAACGAAGCCATTTGGAATAAGGTACAAGCGATAAAAATCTAATTTGAAAGTAGGTATTACGCTTAGGTATTAATGTATAAATTAATCAAAAGTCATAAGAAATGACAATTTCTCTATGCGATTGCTTGAAACCATAGGCTTAATTTTTTTCTATACTTAAGTACCTATACTAATATTATAAAGAGAGAAGATTTGTAGGTACCTATATTTGAATAAACTCAAAAATATTGGACCGATTTGAAGGATTCTTTCACTGTTGTGAAGCTATATTATCCGCGAGTAACATAAGCTATAAGTATTTTATAAAGTTACGCGGACGAAATCGCGTGCAATAGCTAGTTCTTTAAAATTTTAAATTTAATATGATTAAAATGTATTTTAAGCAGACGCGAGTTTACAGATTTTTATCGCATCTACTTACTTCATAAGAGTGTCGGTGTGATGAAGTTCATCAGAATAAGTACAAAGGAGCACTTGTCATGTGATCGAGTGGTAGGTAGAGCATGGTAGGGTAGGGATCTATCTACGACACGCATTCCGCCACTTCACTTGTCGACTTGTCATATCGTCGGTTATTAAGGAATCGCTATAACACGACTACTTGGAAACTAGGATACCTAACTAATGCATTAATAACAAATCGAAGTCACGGGTGACAAGAGGTCTATTGGACTTCTTTGTATCTTTAAATTAATTTTTTTTATTAGGTCAATCAATGTGTGATCACACAAAAAGCTTAGATTAGGTTCGTTGACACAATAAGATTGGGTATATCCGATGTTGATAACCATTTAAAGGTGAAAACCACTTGCAGTCTCATTTAGAATCTTAAATGATATTAAACACTATAATCAATACTAAGTATTTGTAAATAAATCTGTAAGTATATAGGTATGGTATGTATGCATGTTCCTCCATAACTCATAAACGAATTAACTTATTTTCATAAAACTTGGTAGATGTTTATCTAGACGTACAGGACACAGGATAGGCTACTTTTTCTTTTTCAACGCGGACGAAGTCCTGGGCGTATAAGTTATTCATGAGGTATAAGTTAGTTATAATTAATTAATTATAAAGAAATTTTAACAGCAAATAAGGTAGGTATATCCGGTCTTGGGAGTGGGAAAGCTTGCTTCGAGTAGTGTTGAAATAACGACAAAGTATACGAAGTTGGGGGCGAACTTGAAGTAGTCGCGTTATAACGCGGTATAAGCTTCGGCAGGTAGCGAAAAGCGAGGGCAGCTATCATAGTGGGGCCGAGAGAGCTTTGATCTCGAGCCTCGGCCTCTCGCTTCTGCTTATTTGCTTATTAAAGGATTTATTTAATTGAATTGACTTTGTTTCCTTTGTCGGTTCCGAACTCAGACTCCATCGTTATCTTACAAGTGTTCACTTATTTTTGTCTTCCGTTTGCGAACGACCAATACTAACGATTAATGCCTCCGCATTTCTTTTGACGACAATTACTTCGTGTTATGTAAATTTAATCTTAAGTTTACTGCCAAGGTTTGGAACTACCTGCCGGCGGCGTCTGTATTTCCGAGCTAATATAATCTCAAAATCTTTAAAGTTCGAGTGAATAGGTGTCTTCTGGGTCACACTCATACTTAGGCCTCATCCTTGCTCTTGCTACACAGCTGGCTGTTGGCTAAGAGCAAACCCATCTCTAATTAAAAAAACTTAGGTAGGTACTTTACTAAATACTTAATAACAACATATTATAAAACAAAGTCCTCCGCCGCGTCTGTCTGTAGGTATGTCTGTTCGCGATAAACTCAAAAGCTACTGCACCAATTTTCATGCTGTTTTCTCCAATATAGATCTATCCAATAAAGATATCTACAGCAGTAGTTTTACTTACCTAAACCTGAATCCCGCTTCACTGTTCAAAGAAAACTATTTGGCTGTCTAGTTGTTTATTTGTGCATTAATTTTGTTGGTATTTCCAGTGATACGATTTTCACATTTTCACAAGAAATGTAAAATGTAAACAGTCCTTTCTGATGCAAATGGCGAGTCGTCAACTCGTCACAGGTGGGCGAGACACTCTTTATTATTCCTTTGATTATACTCGTAATTTAAACGCGGGGGTTTGTTTTGCATAAGTCGTAACTTACGTAAGTACAGGTACATCACTACTCTGCCTAATATTTTCCGGTTATTTTAACATAAACTTAATGTTGGATGTAATCTATATTAAAGAGAGGTCAGCATGTAAAAATAACAATGCGTAAAATGTAACTCATGTATAAAATAGAGTCGAATTTTGTGTTTATTCCTACCTACCTTACCTACCTTAATTTGATTAGGGAAATAACTGAGATGCCTTACCTATTTGGTTAGGTATTCTAAGCGTGCGTAGTAGGTAGGTATTGGTTGGTATGAAATGCCCCAACGATTTACCTATGTAAGATACCTATTCTATCAACCAACAAACCATTTGACAACACATTGCAAAATCGAGTTGACGAGAATGGCACTCGTTCGTGATTTATTCGTGATTTTTCTTTTTACGTTATACGGTTCAAAATGAAGCTATTTGAATTTATTGTTAAAAATTTAAATCTGTTAACCCTTCAACCGCTTGGTTTTGTAAGTAGTGGTTGTCGTGCCCCTAGTATTTTTTTAAGAAAAAGCAACTCCATGATTTAAAAATAAACATTACCTATATGTTACAATATAATATACCTAGATAACTCCGGCGAAATGGACACGAAAATAATTGTCAGATAAATCCGACTCTGGTGGCTAAAGGGTTGATGATTCTTTAATCTTCAGTCTGGATTGCTTTTTGAATATTTTTTTCTTTTTTATTTTAAGGTCGATAGACAGGCTTAACGGTCCACCTTAATGTTAGATGCCTAACTGCCGCATATAATACAAGCAACGTCACACGTGCTGCAATTAGTGCGGTGCAGAATTGGCTGCAGACCTTAAGATTGATTGAGAATAAGGAAATAATATCTGGCATCGCTCACACACCACCGAAATACAACAGCACACCGATACTGTCATTTCACGGTGGGTTGTAGGGGGGGCTGCCGAAATCCCTGCTGCCACGACCTACTTAATAGTTTTCTAACTCACTCAAAATCACGAAATTCACCCCATTTTACAGGTACCTAAAGGTTATGGAAAACCTTCTTGTAGGCTCTTTGTTGCCTAATATATCCACAAAACACGATTCTTACTCACTAGGTAAGGGGGCGTTCAAGTATTAAACTACCTATATACGCAGGTAATGCAATTTTTAAAGATTGTTGACCCTCCCATGTAACGCATCGTAACGTTTTTCTGTACCCTCCCTCCACCTCCCTAAACGTTACGTATAATAACCAAATGACCATTTTTACTAACGTTGTTAGAACCCCTCCCGCCCCTGTAACGCATCGTAACGATTTACAAGACGACAAAAATTGCGTAACGTAACACTTGAACGTCCCCTAAAACCTTGCTCTTAGATAGCATATGAGCTAGGTTCTAGTCATGAAGGCACTTTTCACTCATATATAGATACCTAGATCTAGATAATTAGTAGAAGTAGATAATAATTAGATACCTATAAACATGGGCTTTGGCCTACATAGGCGATACTTATTACATATTCCAATCCAATAAAAAAATAGATCGTCTGGCTTAATTCACTACTCTGTATCCCGAAATACAAAATGCGACTGGCAAACGTAGAGCAAACACATCTCACTGGACTAACCTAATGAGAGGGAAAGAGATACGAACACACGCAGCCCGTGACTGCGAGCGAGACAACCGTATGTGGCGGACGAAAGCGCAATACGTCATACAAAGTGTACACGAGATGGCGTCACGGGCGTCGCGTGCGTCAGAGCGAGAAGGTTGTCGGTGCTCAGTTTTGCTTTAGTGAATAATTTAAGCGACCGTCCTTTCGGGATTCGCTTTTCACTTTGTGTACAAAACATAGTAAAGTGTAGTATACACTTTGATACTGAAACAGACGTACACTTTATACATAAAGAAGTACCTACCTAACTTGAACATGAACATACATCAACTTGAAACATAACCTCCGTTTACGGCTTTCAAACGTGAATTCATTATGAATACCTACGTTGTTTAGTGTTCTGAAAGAAAAAAAAAAGAAAAAAAAAATCAGAATAACAAGAAGTTTTAACATATTTCTGTCCCCACTAGGCAGCTATTTATATATTTGTTCTATATACACAAGATTACATAAAATACTAAACACTAAAGAGGTTAAAGAGAAATTTAGACGATTCATTTGCATCCCTCTTTTATTTCCATATTTGGAAATATCCCTGTATGATTTAGCAGCAAACCTGACCAGCGACTACCTCCGCCACCGCAACCTTTTGCTCCCGATCTCCCATATTCCCAAACCGATTACGAGGCGCAAATATTTGACGATCAACGTCACCCCAACGAGTGAGTGCGTCACAGTATAAACCCTATAGCACAGTAGGGATAGCCCTATTAAAACATTTGGTTTTGCTGCTATCCAGTTAACGGCTGTGTACGCAATGTTCCTTCAAATATTATACTTAAACAGTAAAAATAATAAGATATGTAGGTCATAGGAATTGGACGCCAACGTAGATAGGTAGATAAGTAGACAAAGGTCCCAGAACAACACCAACTTTATTAATTAATTAATTAATTAAAGCAACAAAGTAAGCAAGCACCAGTAGGTATTCGAATTAATATCAGTAACAAATCAAATTTAAGGTTTAGTAGGTGTGTACTACTATGAAGTAGGTAAAAAAGACAAATCGAATTTGACATAATTATCTTATTTTCTATTCTATGTTAGGTAAGTATGTATCTATAGGTGTCACTTTAATAGGAGTTGTTGGATGTAGTTGTACCCATGTTATATTATTAATACATCAATAGCAAAGATTTAAATCACAAATGCGCCCTTACTCATACTTCAGGCGGCCGAAAATGTGTCATCGTTGGGATGAGTGAGCTCACTTTTCCCGGTCGCTTGTAGAAAGCAGTGTTGCATAGCTACACATCTTTTATTTTGCTAATTAGGTTCGTTTACCTTTAAAATTGCCTTCTTGTGCCTTTAGAAAGTGTTCTCATAATTCAAGAAACGAACGAACGTTTGAAACGTTATGCACACAGACATAAATTACGTGGACAGTTTTCAGAAGCACAGGGCGCATCTGTGATTTATATCTTTGATCGATAGTGCACCTACTGCGTTGAGGCGATTGTGTTATGTTCTTTGGGCTATGATGCGGGGCCCTCTGTTTGTGAGCTCGCGGCGGCACCTCATCATCTCCTATTGACATTCTATTACTGTAATCCGCGACGAACCAGCGACTGGTCTCTGCCACACGCACGTGTGCGGTTCACTTCAATTAACTGCTTATCCTCAACTCCTAGCTCACTTGACATTTTCGCACTTATTCTTAACCTAAGTAGGTATTTCTTTTCGGTCAGTAGGTTACCTATAGTCAGGCATGTCTATCTATTCTTGTTACGTATTCTGTGCTAAAGTCGCGGAATTCAAGTTAAAAAAAAACTTTTGCAAAAAATACACTTTTGCATAGCGTTCAAATAAGATCAAGTAAAGGTGAAGTTACAAACTACTGCCTAATAGGTAGATTCTTTAGCGGTATATGGGTTGCCTGTAACTCAATTGAAGCGCTTTTGCCTTCTTAATTGCTCTTTTAGATCTCATAGTGATATTTAATACCTATATTTGTAACTCTGCTTCGCAACTGATCCATCGTTTGCATAAGAACTCTATACTAAGACCCATATGGGATATATATCCCACTATTAAATGTATAAGGTAATTTTAAGGTGGCACGGGAAATTACGTATCTAATAATTGCTAAAACCCTCCTCTCCCCCACGTAACATTGAGTGAGATATTATATCTCATAAATTATATATAATTTATTAGACATCGCCTAGTTTTTTACGAGGTATTTTTTTGAGAGAAGGAAATTATGTCGTCAAGTTTTTTATATAAAGAAGCTAACGGTCTACCTAAACTACCTATACCTACACGGAACCGAGGAAATTCATTTAAATATTCTAATAAGGAATTGATGTCCGATTATTTAAACAAATTGTTCAATCATATCAACCTTGCCTTTGCACACGTGCCGACAACTTAATATAAAGTCGGGCGACCCCTTTTATTGTCAGGTAGATAATTTCAAACGGAGCCGACGCATCAACCATTTATTCCGCGTAATTCCGGATGTCGTCGGTAACTATTCACTGGAACACAATGATTGGTTACTTGTGTATATTCTGATTGAGTTTGACACGAGGTATACGCGGCCACGCATTGAAGAAGTTATGTCTATATCAGAATAGCTGTTGCCCGCGACTTCGTTCGCGTTCAAAACGTTATAATTATAGCCTTCCTTGATAAATGGACCATCCAACACAAAAAGAATGTTCCAATTCCAACCAGTAGTTCCTCAGGTTACGCGTTCAACCAAACAAACATATTCTTCAGCTTTATATTATTACCTACATCAGTATGCAACCATTGCCCAAAGTCCAAATTTGAATCGGTGCCTGACTGTACTGAAATCGGCTGACAGATGTCCATTGTCGTACAATATTTGTGGGTGTCGCGTGTATTAACTCGCGGGACACTATTAATAAGAGATTAGGTGCTTTTTTTTTTTACTTTTTCATTTAAGGGTGGGTAAGGTAAAGGTTTTTTTTTTCTTGTATTTTTTACATATTTACTTACTATACATCTAATATAAAATTAATATAATATAATAAATATAAATATAATATAAAATCTAATATAATCTAATGTAAAATATAAAATTACAACAATTACACTTAATTAGTAATTTTATATTTTGAAGATGACAAAAAGAATAGTACCTATCCTTAGTTTTGTTTCTTCTCAGGATCGTCATCTTGGCTTTTTTCCGAAACCCTGGTAAATTTAAATTTGTAACGTGACGACGATAAGAGTTTCTTGGAGGAATCTAATTGATAAATACTTAAATATTTTGATTTTTATAAATACATACCTTTATATATTTATACATAGATTACAAGAAAGTTGGCGAATACCTACGGCTACACTCTAGAAAATATTGTTTTTTTTTTGTGTGTTTTAAGAAACTAACCAATAAATAAACTTGTTGTCGTAAAAAGATTATTTTATTACAATTTAAGTACATATATATTACTTACGTAACAAACTTATACATGCACATGACTTACTACCTTCCCTTAACACGTAGATATTAGATAAGTGGAAGCTTTGGATGTACCTACTTATGTTTGTTTCGTTCTCAACCGGAACCCGTATTGTACAACGCGACAAATAGATACTCGTACATACCTACTTATACAATTCCTTTTAACAAAGTGTTCCGATCCGATAAAGGCAGTTTACACACGAAGCGGTCGAAACGCCGTTACAGCACTGTGAGGTGATCCGAACCATTCTAAAAATATGACTAAGTTGAGTGTTGAAAACACAAAAAATATAGCTATATAAAAACGAATAAATAATCGCAGCTCTTAAAAGTCATAGATCCATATATATTTTGGATCGAGAGGGTAGTCACGTTGAAAGTAGAAAAATCTAGCTGTCCATTGTGGTTATTAAATTTAACATAATTTGATGAGATTATTATCTTGTGATAAAATAAAACTAGGTGATTATTATGAGTGATGAAGACGGATTTTTTAATTGATATATTTAGAACAAAAATAAAATACATTAACATTAAACAAAGGGAGAATATAGAATAGACAATGACAGTCATCAGTCACCACAGACTTAGTGAGGTTTGGTTACAAACATTTTGCGTCCTATATTCAATATCTTGTAAGAAAGTGTCAAAGGTAGAAAGAAATCATTAACTGTTTTCCTAATTCTTCTCCTGCAGATTCTCCTGACAGATGCAGCCAATCTTAAAAGGGGACAAGGGTACAGCAGAATTTGAAAAATAGGTATTTGAAGAAACTATTGCCATCGCGCTGCCCTCCAGCTTTCCCCGTATTGTGCGATAGGGACAAATGCAGCTCAGACCGATTATACCTACAAAATTTTTGACTAAATCGAGGTTTCGTATTCCACTGTTTTCTCCTCTAAAAATTGAGCCTATTGAATAACTTTTACACAAATATTTTCAAGAAGAACGAATGTATGTATGTGCCGTGCCTATTATTATTTTTTATCTTAAAAGTCTTACAAATTTATTTTATAGTCGTCTGATCATTTATTACGTCATATTTTCTTATGTAATTATTTGGTGGAAATAAAGAAATGATAGGGGCATAGCTTTAGCAGACGTAGATTTTATAACAAAAAATTTTTGCTCTAGAATGATTATCCAGGGAGAAAACAGGGGATTACATTTGTACGGAAAAACGCTGCTAGCGTCCCCTGTTAATGAGCTAAGTTAGCAAGAGAATCAAGCAAGTGACCATAGACAAACGTCATATGAAGAAGCCCGAGGAGCTCGATCTGCTTTCTCTGAACAGTTGCAAACCGGAATGTCTTTCAATATGCAACTCTTTCATCATAGCGATGTAAAAGTTTATAAAAGTTCTTATTACCAATTAAAGCTTTGCTTACTTGTAAAATGTCCGTAAGGGGAAAGCAGTATTTTCCAATTTTACTCCATTCTTTCCTGCGTGGTTTTGACACTAGTAAGTAAGTATATATACGAGTATGTCATATTTTCTTGTAGGTAAGACACTTACTTCAAAAGAAACCTTAAAATTGATTATTTAACTGCCTTTGAAAGACGTTTAATAATAGCTAGGTACCTAAAAAAATATGGGGGAGAATTAGAAGAACTTATAGACACTTGATATTTGATAAAATCTATAAAATCATTCAAATTTAAATGAGAAAACTATGATTTTTTTTAAAGATATAAGTAAAGTAAGGTTATCCCTTTCGCTCGGTATTGGGATGGTATTACTACAGTGGCACGAGTGGTGTGTAACTGGCCTTAGACGTTTAATATCCGTCGCGTAAAAAGAAGCGACAAACATTGGAATAAATCGCCTTTGTAAAAGTGTTAATCTCCAAAACTTACGAACATTTCAACCGTAAATAGATTTAGTGACTATTGTGAAACGGGGTTTTGTGTGGAAGTGATCTCCGGAAGTTCCTCAAACTCTAATATGTTGTGAAGCAATAATAGATTGCGAACCACAATAATGCCTATTAAGTTAGTAGGCATGCCTATGCCTACCCTCTTAAGCAGTGTAAGGGCAAACATTTAAAGAATTTTTGATGTATAAAATCTTATACCTATATTTATACCAGAAGAGTTTGTTTTGTTGAACGCGTTAATCTCAGGAACTACTGGTTCGAATTGAAAAATTCTTTTTGTGTTGGATACCTAGTCCATTTATGGAGGAAGGCTATAGGCTATAGAGAACCAGTGATATGTTAAGTACTACGTACTAGATGGAACACTCAAGACGCGATGAGTGTTCCAAGTGATTGGAGTTCCGACGTCCTACCCGTTCACAGTCTGTCATACGCGCTCGTAGAGATTAGGCGCGTTATTATTTTCAAAACCAATAAAAATACCGTCTTGTGTGATGAGATATTGCAAAAATACAACAAAAAATATTGGTAAAACTACTGGTGTGACGTTCCATAGGTAAGTTTTATTAATATTGAAACGTTTAATAGGTTAATATTTAATTTAAAACCGACGTGCTTATCGGGTCGGCCATATTAATATTCAGTTGTCTACGACTTGACGTATTGACCTTGACACTACTGCCGCGCCGTCCCCCGCGCACCTTCCGCGTTGGAACATGAATTTAACAAGAAATCGTAGGGAGTGCTCAATCTAGTACTTACTTAACATATCACTGTAGAGAACGCGGACGAAGTCGCGGGCACCAGCTAGTTTGATATAAACAAACAATGTTTACTAAAGTCGGCATAGCAGATGTACGTTGAAATATACCTACCGGTCAGGTTTTTAATTTCATTTGTGAATTAGTGAAGACTGGATCTAAATAACTAGTGTTACCTTCTTAGGTATTATCACTGCATAGTATAAAACAAAGTGGCTTCCCGCTGTCTGTCTGTCCCTATCTATGCTTAGATCTTTAAAACTACGCAACGGATTATTTTGATGCGGTTTTTTTGTAATAGATAGAGTGATTCAAGAGGAAGGTTTTAGTATATAATTTTCAACGCGGGCGAAGTCGTGGGCACCAGCTAGTTATTTAATAAATGTATAAGTATTACAAATATTGTTATGTCGTTTCGGATTTGAATTCGAGACCTATAATTATTATACTTTATCTAGAATCGTAATTAGCTAATAAAGAGTCCAGAGGCTCCCGCCCAATAGTGGGGTGTAATAAAATTTATTATAAAAAATAATCGTAATTTTTTTTTAACAATATTATCTACTATGTACTTGTAAATTATATCCACCTTTTCATACGAGTAGATAAAATAATCAAGGTATCTAATAATAGTTATATATAATAAACATTTCAGATAATTTCAGCAAAGGTATCAATAGGTATTTTCCAAAACTTTTACTTTATAAGTAGCAAATTTTGCTAGTCCCACGAAATACCTAGTGTGTATATAGGTAATGATGTAGGTAATTCATAAAAAAATCCTCCACAATTAACTACTATTAAAATATTAAAATGTTTTGTTTGTTCATTTAATGTTGCAAAGTGGCCATGCAAATATCTATACCTAGTCCTCCGCCCTCCCTCTAAACATCATTAAAGCGCATCTGTTATCTTGTTCGTATTTTACACATACCCTATCTTACCTTACCTATACAGTAAGGATGTTCTACAAATGTCTATTCCTATATACAATACCTACTTACGTCAATTTCGGAACTGGAAACATACCTCTTACTTAATACTCTTGAAGAAATTCTATTTCTTAAATACTTGCTACACGCTCCCGGCTTCGCCCGGGTTCTAAATAAAAACTATCCTAACTTTTAAGTTAGATCATACTACACACAGTTGCGGGAAGTTGAAAAGAAGAAGATAGACGCCTTAGAGATGTGGTGCTGGAGGAGAATGCTCGGATCGTGGACTGAATTCCGTACCAACGAGTCTATACTTCGAGAACTCGGCATCAAGCAGTGCTTATCATCTTTGGTACAGTCCCGTATGCTCACCTTCTTTGGCCATGTCTGCCGCCGAGGGAGCGACTTGTGGTCCAGGGAAGGGTTGAGGGTACCAGGCCGCGGGGAAGATCGCCTATGAGATGGACGGATCAAATAAAAGCTGCGTTGAATGGCTCACTGCAGGGGTGCACGAGGAAGGCGGCCATCAGAGAGGAATGGCGGCGTGTTGTGAGGCTTGCCACCAACACCTCAAATGACGGCCACGACCACTCTGTCAAGAGTGAAGCCGAAAAAGAAGAAGAAGAAGAAGACACACAGTTACGTGACACGAAATTTTTTTTATAAGTATATGTATTGAGATATGGCGATAGGTTCAAGTAAGTTTACAAATATTTAATAGACATTATTTGCAAAGGATTTATACAAAACTAGCTGGCGCCCGCGACTTCGTTCGCGTTAAAAAGAAAAAGTAGCCTATCCTGTGTCATGTATATACGTCTAAATGTTTATCTAACAAGTTTCACGAAAATCAGTTAATTCGTTTAAAAGTTATGGAGGAATACACCTACATATATACAGAAAAAAATTCTAAAAATGGTTCTTTATTTAAAAGTAGATTGAGGTTAATATTTAAGTAGCGTTAGTGTTTTATTGTTTTATTAATATTTTTAGTTAAGATCATTAATGTTTAGTTAAAATTAAGTTAATCATGCTATGTACACTATTTAGGACTACAATTTAGTAAATTACCATATACACATATCTTTTGAATTCATGTAAATAATTGTAATCTGTCTGTGTACTTTATTAAATAAATAAATAAATAAATAATTTAGTTTCAGTATCATGTATAGAGCTTATAAACACGATATCTGAAAACAAAGTAACTTACCTACTCCCTTACAGATTTATTATTAGTAGGTATATTGAATATTGATGATAGGTATAGATGCCTACCTATATAAAGTAAATGCAGCTTTTCCACAACAACAACAAGGGTCAGACGGGATTGCACAAAAGTGGCAGTTTTTCGTGTAAAGCTCGTTGGAGACGAGATACAGGCCTATGCTAATCCCGGAGAGAGCTTTGTCGACGCCAAAATGTGGAAATAATCCTGTTAGGAACGTTACAGACAGACGCACACACTGTCACAGGATCATTTTGTTATTGTTTGCTTGATTCGTAACAGAAAAATAAAATCAAATGAAGTTTAAATATTCACCCACATTTAAAGAGAGTAATTTTGAATGTATAGAGCTTTTTTTATATGGTTGAAATAAATATTTTAATTTTTTAATAGTGATATAGTCATGTCATAGATACCACAGTGAAATAACTGCATATATACATATGTGCTGTTTTGTTTCAATGAGTGAGATGAGAATATCGTCTTATTTAGTTTAATTATAATAGTAAAAATTCTTTTTGTGTCACTTAAACAATAAACCTAGTCATTTAAAAGTATTCTCAAAAAATATCATTTAAAATAAAACGATTTTACTTCGTTATCTTTTCTTATTAATATAATAAAAAGGCGATGTGTGAATGTTCCCTAATAGGGACTCCAAAACCGCTGAACCAACTTTGACGAAAGTTTCACACAATCTTCATATTAGTCCAGCGGGTAATCCTGGTAAAGTTTGGTAGCAATCGGGCGCGGGCGAAGCCGGGAGCGTGTCGCTAGTTATCTAGGTATATTACTTACCTTTTTTTGTTAAGGTCGACAAACAGGCTGACGTCCACAGTATACGAGTTATGTAGGTGTTTCATAACTATGGTATATTTTTTCTAAATAAATGTTAACCATTCGACCATAAGGGTCTCGTCATAATTTTACTCACATAGGCATTGGTTAAAACATAGAAAACTCGATTATTGGATGAAGTGTAACGTTTCAAATAAATTAATCAAAATGTTTATTGAGTATCCTTTTAATAATAAATATGTAGGCAGTAGTTTAGTTTGAAAGTTGAACAATTACCAATTTAACATGATTGACCCTTGAACAGTTAATAAAACAGAGGGTAGATGTAATAAACATTATGTTAACGGCTCTCCACACAACAACTCATATGGAACGCGAAACGCAAAGAAAAATCATAATAATGTCATAGATTAGAAAATAATCACCAGAAGTACCTACACCAACATTTTATACCTACTCAGGGGTTTGTTCTAAGAGCTTTTTTTACATCTTCTTCCGCGTCTGTCAGTCAGGGAAAGCAGAGTCTATTTACCAAAGATTTAAATCGAGAGATGCGGCATTACTAGCGAAAGTGTGCTAGTAATGCCGCATCTCTCGATTACAAAATACAACATACATTATACTCGTACTAAAGACAAAAGTATAAAATACATATACCTTTGTCTAAACACACTTTTAAACACAGACAACACATTCCTTACTTCAAACGTGACTGTGACGATAGCGATGCTCTCAACAAGCGACCGTCACTCACTGTAGCTGGCGTGCAACTGTAGTTGGGTTGAGCGCCTGCGCCCAACCCATTGTTAAGAATGTTCGGTGTGTTTTTAGTATTGCGCGAGGAGATTACGCCGCATCTTTCGATTTAAATCTTTGCTATTTACCTAATTTTATCTTGTCCTTTGCCCCTTGCCCTGTATCATCCCCAAAATTTACGCACCTCATCCGTTGGGCCTTGTAGCGGTGCTTTGAGCTGCTATAGAGATGACGCGTATATCAGGAGTGTGACAGAAGCTTTGTAATGAGACTCATATAATATACGAGTCTACTTACAAATTTGCTTCTTTAATAGAAAGTATAAATGGCCATGCCCCATAATTTGCAGGGCCACGTAGGATTGAGGTTTGTTACTGCATGCAATCGAGTAAAGCCTGTAAGAAGCAAAGGATATTTTTAAGGTTAGATTATACCAAATGATGAAAGGAATGTTAATCGGATTAACGCACAAAGTGGCTCCCTCTAAAAATTAGACTTGATTGGAGCCCATTACTAAGTAAATCATTGTGATTTTATAGAGGAGTCGTTTGCATTGTGTTGTCTTATGTAAGTACTGAATAAAATTCTGCACTGCTTGACGATGACGCCTCTGAAATTTTTCAAGAGAATAGGTACCTACATTCAATGATTTATAATGAGTACACCGTCTGAATTTTATTCTTTGCCAATGTCGGGGCCGCGTAGTCGCGTCAAGAGTTTACAGATTGATTGTCTCACCCCTCAGTGACGCACAGCCCGAGGCCGCACTGCACCCGCCTCCATGAGGGCGAATTGCGAACCGAATAACAAAAAAACCCAAGCAATATGCTCCTCATAAGTGTTCCCCGAGCCTTGTCGCTTCGCGTTTTTAATACCTCATTGTTTCCACGGCGCGTATTGTAATCGCGTTACAAACTGTTGTAAGGGCCTGCACTGCACTGTTATAAGCCCTGAAATAGGTACATAGATGCCTATTGTTTCATACATTTCATACTAGCATGTTTGGTATTGTGTTAGATCACCTTCTTCCTTATATAGCCTCAGTCCTGTTAAGATCTCAAAGCACCATCAAGTGGAAAATCATATTGTCTGCCGCCCTTTTTTGTAATGTATATAAGATTTAGAAAAAATTTCAAATTACTTAGGTTCTTCCCTGTCAACTTTTTTAATATAGATCAAGCTGCAGAGATTTGGTGTGAGCATTTTGTGTAAAAAGTCTTAGAAGAAAACCAACTGCGCTATTGTGTGAAGAATAGTTTGATATGATATACTGACATGTTTTTCACTCGAGTATATTATTTATAATATTGTTATTAAACATGAATAATGATTATGAAGTTTTGAAAAAACTGCACTTTGGCCGGTTTTTTCCGATTTTCTCCTAAACTAACGGTCCGATCGAGTCATTCAACCGCTTATTTTGTTCGTATTTTCATTATCTACAAATTAACATCATTGTGATTACCCTGATAGTTTCAATTTTATAAACAAAAATCTAAAAAAACAGCGACTTTTTCCATAAAATTGTTAATAACAATGTTATAAATAATAAACTCGAGTGAAAAACATGTCAATATATCTTATGAAACTATTCTTCACACAATAGCGCAGTTGGTTTTCTTCTAAGACTTTTTACATGTCAAAACCTAGGTAGCTTGGCGTAAACCAAATAAGAAGGTACAGGGCCCGTATTCTCTAAGTGTGGTTTTGGTGTGGTTATCGACTCGATGCGGTTATAGACTTGACAATTGTCTACTTTTGTATTCACTAAGCACATGTAAAAATGTCTACGACGTTTTTTCCATAGTTATACATGTTAATGAAGTTATTGACACGTTATTATGTGGTTTTTAGTTTAACAAAGTATTATTTCCAATTTAATGTCGACATTGGAGTCGATACGTTTTAAAAACCACAGTTAGAGAATAGGCCCGCAGGTTAGACATATTTAAAAATTCTCGCTCAGCTTACCACAATAATTATGATAATTAGCGCCTCTTTCACCAACTACAAGTAAAGTGTTGATTAGTTACTTTTAGAAATCATTTTCTGTTATATTGAATTATACACTCGGTTTACTGCATCATTCGATAGCCGTTTTTTAAAATTATTTTCTATTTAAAATTTGGGACTTTTACCGTACAAACAAAGGTATATCAGCTCCATCATCCCCGGTTACTGGTGACTTTAAATGACAGTTTGGCCTACTTGACGCTTGTGAAAGAGGTGCTTAATATAAAAAAATTGTAAATTTTAAAATTATTTATGTTACACATGCTATATTTTACATGTAGGTATATAGTGTTTTATGTAATATGATATTGTAAAAAAATCGCAGTAAAACTAATTTTAGATTTAGAGTGTTGATGTCTACACAGTAATCTGAAAATCTGAATAAAAAAAAATTATGACGATATTTTGTATATTTTTTATTAGGACACTATTTTTTTTCTCAGTATTTATATGTAGATGGTATATTAATTTAATACATACTTGAAGAATTGGAAAGTGACTGGAAATTAACTTTTATGTACAAAAATAGGCGCCACAGCCTATTTAATATTATTGACACTTTCTTTTCTTTATTCCCTTAACTCATTAAGTAGGTACTATTTGTAAATACCTATGTAACCCCCTGTTACTTTACAATATAACCATCGCTCGCTATCATTTAAATAAAAAAATAATAATATAATATCTGCAGTTGGGCATCGCCAAGTACATCAAGCCTTAGTTAGGTATTTGCTGGAAAATTCCACTTGTCCCTACCAGAGGGATAGTTAGCAAGTACTTATGCATAGGTGGAAAGAGCGGATTCGTCCAAAATCATTAGTATATTAACCATATTAACCAAAGATGGATTGGTGCCATTATCGACTACATTGAAAAATGTAGCTAAGTTGTAACATTCACATGAATTTTTCAAGTTCCTTTTGTAGCTTGTGCGTTAGACTTTGTTAAAAAATGTCGTACAAGAACTTGAACGGCGTGTAGGCGACTAATGTTTAATAGTAGTATTGATTATTGTTATTAAAGGCATGGTAAATGGTAAGTTAAGTGAGCCGGCGAATGTGCGCTTAGCATTGTTTATGAGCAGCCGCCGTCGCCACTTCCGGCCGACGACAAAGCGTCGCGCTACAAAAGCGCAGTGCGATATGTTATGGCATTATTCTTTCTAAATAATTCACCTTAATTACGATTGTCGACAGATCGAGTTACCAAAACGACAACTTTTGCCCGAACATTATTTCTTTTGCAGTGGTTGATAACATTTTTTTAAAACGACTACAGTAATACGTAGGTGAATACAAAGTCAATTTCATGTTCCATTTATGGTTAGTGTATTTTATAGATAAATACTAGAACAATAGATTTTCAATGTTGTATTCAGAATATTTTGTTATTTCAAAAATTGCACTTATTCCGCTGCAGAGCTACGCAATTTAAGAATCTGTTTTTTTTTTCTTTAACAATTAAAAAAGTAACTACATCCCCTCCACACATATAAAATACTGGTTATGAACATTCGCTCACAACCATTTTTTTTATAACATGTGGGATTATAAAAAAAAAAGTAACAGTCAATTCGCTGTATTCTGTTACTGTTTTATTCGAATTAAAGAAATACTGATTTTATGTTACGTAACAATGAAATAAAATATTTTTTTTATGAGTAAACAGTTTTAATCAAATATACTTAGATGGGTCAATCAACTATTTTACCCACACTTTGCTGTCCCCGACCATTTTTTATTGAAATACGTTAATTGGTTATAGATACACACATAACGAATACAACAATAGTATCTAAGATTATTAGGCACCACGGGAAACTTGATTACGTTCTCGAAAATCTTTAAATTCGATGAAATTTTATGGTAACTCAGTACACGAAAAATTTGCTCCATACAAAATATTCCTGTCCGAAGACCACATTCACCATGTGAACTTTAATTTTAAATAACCTTATTCTTCTCTCTTTCGGTTAATTCTTATTATACAACAAGTTAGCATATTATAGTTTATCGTGTGCATAACAAAATAGAAATAGGTCTACACACTTTTCCAGAAAAAAATCTCTAAACTGTGTCCCTTACTAGAATGATTTTACCTTCGTATGCTGAGTTACCCTCGTAAATTTCACCCGGGAACACATAGATGGCACTGTTTGCCGTAGGTAGCTTCATTTGTGTTTGCTTTCGCTCGCATGGCGCGACGGTGTCCTTTGATAGCGCCGTGGAGCCGCCAGTCCTCGAAGAACGTTCAGAGGGAGTGCGTGCCTTTTTGTGTCGTCTACTGAGTGACCGCGATTTTTCAATGTAAGTTTATTATTTATTTAATATAATCAGATGTTTTTGCAGTACCTAACATATGTTTTCGATTAAAGTTTACGCCGAGTACCATAATCAAATTATAATGTGCTCTTTTCATAAAAATGCTCCGATTGTCTGCTGAGTTACTTGTATACTGAGTTACTTTGGCGGTAACTCCAGAGACATTCTTGGTAACTCCTAAGACATTTACGTACTTAGTGGGATTAGCATGTAGCACTTAAAGTAAAATTGACTCCACAATTGTCTCTCCCTAGTCCCTATACAGCATATCGAGGGATCGTGACATTTTTTACTAGGTATAACGCGAGGAAATCTGCGAATCAGATCCCCACCTACCATGGGGAGATCGGTGGGGTATGTGGGACTTCTACCCACTAAAATCCCGCGGTGTTTCTTCGCGCCGTCTATGGGCGGGGGTCAGGGGACGTTTAGACACGCTACGGTGTCCTCCCGCCAGACTTGGCTCGCACACTTGCGGGCTCCACCTCGATAAGGCGCGGAGTGTAACCTCCGCGCCGGAAACACACAGCACGTCTCCCCTCGTTGCCCGGTGTTGTGATGACGGCGGACGACCCCATGGGCGAAGCGACACAGGCCGCCTATTCTCCACCTCTCGCAGCAGGCAGTCAGCGAGGGGCTTCACTCATGAAGCACCCCATAACCTCTTCTCTGCGGCACAACCTACCGCAGAGTTGGAGGCCGCTTCCACCTTAAACTCTCGGAAAACCCCTGCTCGTGTGGCCGCTCATCTCTACGGCATTAAGGGTGGGCGGCCGAATGGGGGTTTCCGCCTGACATTTCCACATCAATCGCGGCAGCCCGAGACATGCTTCACCTCGTGATATCGTCGGAAGAGTTACTAGGCCGGGTGGCGAGTCCGGGTTTTCACTCTTCCGAACGACTGCAAAGGGTGGTTACTAGGCCGGCAGCGCTACCGGGTATCCACCACCCTCCACAAAGCCGCGATTGCAGCACTCTGCCAGACGGTCCTTTCCTGCCGTAGAGCTCCGTCTTCGCGTGCGTTGCCCAACTACCACTGAGCGACAGAGCTATCCGAGAGAATCCGCCCGCTGCGACCCGCGCCGGTCTTCGGTCCGACGCAGACCGGCAAAGGTCCAACTCTGCGGACCAGGGGTGCCATCTCTCACCGGCCTACACCCGAGTGGGCCAAGTACGGTTCCTCGGCCCAGCGAGCGGTGACCGGTGAAGCTCCAACGGACAGTTGGAGCCTCCAAACTGTTGCTCCGCCACGAGCTCCGATGGTGGGAGCCCGCTCGGAGCATACGCACGTGGGTCTTCTTTGTTCCCCAGCGACAATCCGATCAGCCAAGCAAAGGTTCATTTTATTTTTTGCTTTTCTTTTTCTTTTTTATTGTAAATTAGTAAAACACCTATACATACAATTATAACTTAGAGATATTATTTTCAGAAATACTATTTGACCTGAAATGGCGCGACTATCGGCGGCTGAAAAACAAAGGAGGTACAGGGAAAGACTCAAACAGAACACCGAAAAATATGAAGAAGCTAAAAGAAAGCACCGTGAACACTACCATAAAGTTAAACGGCTTGCAAGAGACTTGACACCTATTGAAAAAAAACAAGCAAAGGTCATCTGGAAGTTGAGACAAAGAGAATACAGAAAGAAGAGGAAGAATTTACAATCGATCTTAGATGCAACACCACCAAGTTCCCCAGTAAGCGTACTCAATTTTCACAAGAGTCACCAACAGCATCGCCGGCATCAATAGCATCCCGAGGACGCGGACGAAAGAAAACAAGAAAAGATAGAAGTAAAGTGCATAGAGTTGACAAAAAATTACAAGAAGAAAACAAGAAGTTGAAGAAAAAATGTGAGAAGTACAAGAAAAGGCTGAATAGATACAAAATAAAAGAAAGAGAATCTCAAGATCAGAAAGAGAAATATAGTTATAAGCTATTGACAAATTCGATTAAAGATCGATATGAAAGGATTAAGAGCCATAAGGAGAAAGGATTGTTCAAAAACCTCTTAAAAAGTGATAACATAGAAAAATCCACAAAGAAAACACAATTACTACGAGAAACATTGGGAATAAACCTACACTAAAAAGAAAACGACACTACGCCCCTTGCTACTTAAGAAAAAAAATCATCTTTTTTTCCTTTTATAGTAGTATGTCTTAGGCGTTACCCAAATTTGTCTCTGGAGTTACTTACTGTCCCAAATATTTTAACATTATATTTACGATCATAATATGTAATTTCTTTCCATTATATCTTTATATTACCAGTACTTTATTCTAACAGTTGGCTAGCTTCTATAAATAATTCATTTGTATTTGTAATTCTTTTTTACTTAGTTTTATTAAGAAATAGCTATATTTTTTTTGTATAACGGTAACGCAAAAGACCAATGTTAGTTAGTTTTGTACTTAAATTTAAAAATACTATGAAGTCTGATTTTGTCAAAATATTTGATTATGCATGCAAGACCAAATAAATAATAATGAATAATATTTTATTGTTTCATTCACCATTTATGTAACGCTGAATGCAGGTAACTCAGGTGACAGTTTTTAGGGTATCTGTTGTAGTTTTTTTCTAAAAACTGTCTTAAATACGAATTTTCGTCGCTGCCCTTCTAGGTTATTAAAGGAGACGATATATCTAATGCCCTAATCAAATTAGAATAAAGGAATATTAATGTTTATTTTTAAAAAAAAAAAATTTCTGATCTGTCCTTAGTGTGGGTAAAATAGTTGATTGACCCAGATACTCACTGACAATATCTTGATT
Organism: Synanthedon formicaeformis; assembly: GCA_945859745.1. NCBI lineage: Eukaryota > Metazoa > Arthropoda > Insecta > Lepidoptera > Sesiidae > Synanthedon > Synanthedon formicaeformis. The sequence goes on from OX243977.1 coordinate 182,478, forward strand.
ATAAACTGTTTTCTTCTTTTGTTTTGTTCTGTAGATGAAGGCAACACTGTTTTGTTTGGCCATGCTTTGTACATATGTTTTCGGCTGCTGCCTAGATTACTTTGATGTAATTATATTTATTCCATATATTTAATGTCCTGTTTTGTGTGTAAATTATAAAATAACAACAAAAAAACCCGACTTTAAACCGTTTTCTCATACATGCCATTGTCAGGACTGGACCAAATTGAAATGGGACCACACGGAACGCACCAGCTCTCAAATAAAAAAAAGAATCCTCCAAATCGTTTCATCCAGTCAAAAGTTCTGAGATAACAAACAAAAAAAAAACAATCGAATTGAGAACCTCCTCCTTTTTTGGAAGTCGGTTGATAAAATAAAAATAAGCTAAAAATGTGCAGCACCTCTGGCCTAGTCCGCGTGAAGGGCGGTCCAACGTTATAATTTGCTGTCGAGTGTTCGCGAACAATACGCAGTGCTCAGGCGCAGCGCAGGCCTATATTTTTAATATTAACTCGTAACGGCATTTTTAAACCAAAATAATGGCATTTCATTTTATTTGCCTAATGTAAATAGTATGTACCTACTTACCAACAAGAAGTTGGACAGTAGACTTGGTGCTCCCTAAAAGCTACAACATTTAGTTTTGCTTAAGCAGGTTGTTTTTATTGTTGTACCTAATAAGTTCAAGTATTTCCCTTCCCAAAACTTCCCAAAACACTATATTAATTTTTTTTATTAGAGATGGGTGTGTTCTTCGCCAGCATCTACTCGTGTAGCGAAGACTAAGATGAGGCCTTTGATGGAGCGAGCTCACCCAGAAGATTTATATTCACTCGAACTTTGAAAACCCAAATCGGTTATATGATTTGGGTTATTAAATAAACATAAATAACTATAAAGTTCCCAAAACATACCCATATCTTATACAAACCCCTTTTTTTTATTCAAATGAAGTAACAACTCTCATTATGTCTAAAATGTTGTGTTTGGTAATTATTTTATAAATCCTAAAAATTAAATAAAATGCAAAACTTTCTGTTTATTTCTATTGAGCTTTTTGGTCATAATAACATTTAAGAAATCATACAATTAAAGACAATTAGCATGTAGTTAATTAAATTTTATTAACACTTAGGTAATATTGCGTTTTGAAAAGACAATTTTTACTATTTCTTCATATAATAAATACATAATTATTATGTTGATATTTACAAAATGTCTACATCACAATTCTCTACACATTAGGTACTATATACTTAATAAATCTTAATTAATGAGAATTAATATTTACAATATACTTTCTACTTTTATAAGTAGATACATTTATAGAGGTATTACTTTGAAAGCTTCTACACAGATTGGCATCAATAAGTAATCTTAACTCCAATGGCAATTTCTGTTCTAACAGTCAAAGTAGTTTTTTTCTATTGAGTAGTTCTAAAACAGAACAAAATGGATAACAGAATCCGATAAACTCTACTCTTATGCATGAGAATTTAGACTCAAATAATTTGACAATAAATTTAAAATAATTAAGGTCTCTTTCACCATCTGTCAAGTAAGCTAACGTAACGTTACAGAGATGGTAAAAATAAATTATTAAAATTAAATAAAAAGAAAAAAGATAAAACGTATCTTAGCCTGTCAATGTCATTAAATTTCAAATGGTTTTTTGTTATTTAAAGAAATAGTTATAATTACACATTTCTCTTAGCAAATCAATAGAGGGAACTTTTTATCCATTGCGTTCTATTATTAGAATTACTGAATCTATACCTAGGTATCAATTAAACAGCGGTGTGTTTACGATAGCTCTCAAATCTTCAAATGCACACTCATATAATATAGTATATCTATAGGTATAGATACTATCAATATCAAAGACTATAATTTTTATATCTACTTACTACATTAAACGTTTTAGGTACATTTTTATTTACAACACTTTTAACCGCCATGTTTAAATATCTCCCTACGGTCACATTTAACTCTCCGTTATTTTATTTAGGTATATCTACATATACATACATATTAAGTCACTTCTGCCATTATACTTACAAATGAAATAAGATTTACAATATTTACAAAAAGCCAGATATGTGAAAAAATATTGATTGCAGAAGTTATTAGGTATAGATCAATTCACTGCGGATAAAAAAGTCTCAAGACACGTTGAGTCTTAGTTCCAAAACATTTCAAATCCAAAGTTCAAATCACTCGTTGCCTTCGAAGCCGTTGAAGTATCCTGCCCCGGGTCACAAAAGTTTCGAGAAGAATGCGTTGGGCGCTGTAATCCGGGCTGGGTCTAGAATTCGTGGGTACGTACTGCCCAGGAATGGTCTAAAGGCCGCAGCTCTATTCACCTCCTCGGTGGGACTAGTGTTCGCCTCCTGGGTAGACTCATCCTGCGTGTCCATGGAGGACTCGTTGTTGGTTGTCGCTGCACCTAAATGTAACTTCCTGGTGTGTTTTTTTAGGTCGAAATTCCTGCAGAATCCCTTCGCGCAAATGCTGCAAGTGAACGGCTTCCTCTCGTTGTGCGTGTGCATGTGGAACGTCAAGTTGTACACCTGGTGAAAAGCTTTGTTGCAAATATTACACTTGTAAGCTTTCTCGCCGCTGTGAGTTAACCTGTGGTTCTTGTAGTTGCCTTTCTGGTGGAAGCCTTTACCGCAGAATTCGCACACGAACGGTTTGTAGCCGGCGTGGATTCGGGCGTGAGTGTTCAGAGTCGACGAACGGTTGAAGGCTTTTCCACAAGTGAGGCATTTGTGCGGTTTTTCTGAAGTGTGAATGATCTTGTGTCGGCACAGAGTTGACGCCTGTCGAAATCCCTTACCGCAGATTTTACACACGAAAGGCCGAGCTCCCGTGTGGACCGGCATGTGTCTGGTCAAGTTGTAATGTGCGTTGAAAACTTTACCGCAATCGCCGCACGCAAAACTCTTGTTCTTCGCGGGAGAAGGCGTGGGTCCCGTCGTGGAGGAGACGGCGTGATCGGCAGCGGGAGCCCTTGGACTCGGAGGCCTTTGGACGGGAGACGGGACGGGAGGCGGTCTCGGCAGATGCAACTGGTGGGCGTACGTTAACGACATTAAATCTGGCCCGTAGTACAGCAACGGGTACTGAGCCAATTGCCTCCTGGCTGCCGGGATGTACTGCTTAAAGGCAGAATCTAGCAAGTGTGCGCCGTACGACAAGAAGCTCGGAGGAGGGGGCACATCGGGAGAGACGGACCTCTTCCTGTCGGGCTCCATGAGCCGAGCGATGGAGAAATTGAGAACGGGCGCGGCCGGCGTGTCCGGAGACTTGGAGCGCTCGGGACTGGACTCCCGGGGCCCGTCTTGCTTGGTGGACTGGAACGGCTGCATCGTGGAGCGGTGCGTGTCGGAGTGGCGATATCACATCTGTGGAGAGGAGGCGCAGTTAATAACCGCAGCTAAAACGTAGTACCGTGGTGAGGGCGCTGAGGGCGCTGAGGGTCTAGGGAGGTGTCGCACGCCTCCGCGGCCGCACAAAGCGTTTGCGCCGCATTGTGCTTGTTTTAAGTAAATTGGAAAGCAGGGGGGCACTGTGTTTGACGGAGCTACCCTTTTTGATTTGTAGAAACGTCGTCTTTGTTGAGAAATCGTTTGCAAACATTCGGATTGTGTATAAAACCCTTCAATATGCATTTCAAAAATCGTTTTCAACCACTCTAATTTAGTCAGATGTACCAAGGGAAATTCAACTTTTTATAGAAATGTAAATAGAAATAGCTTAAAATTAATTTTTTCTGTAAGTACTTAGTTTTGCTTTAACGTCTGTAAAAAGTGGAAAAACACGATATTTCAATAGTTTAATTTATGATTGACTGAAAATGAACCGTTTTATGGTCAATAGAAGTGCGACTGGAGAAAATTTTAGATGTAATCTAAATCGTAGCTAACTATTTATGTATTATAATAACTAAAGCACCCCACCGCTAAAATTGTACGCTCAACAAATAAGTAAGTACTGTGTCATAATATAGCCATAAATATAACGTTGCAAAATTCTGGGCCACCCATGCCAAGCATGCAATTATAATATCTAAAATTGCTAAAAATATATTTATTTCAAATTAAGTCCAAATTAGGTATTTCCAGATTCCAGATTCCAGGTATAATTCAGATTTATAAAGTTTTAATCTAAAGATTTTGATTTGTCACGTGAGTCGACTGCAAATGAGAACTGGTTCATTTACAACTTAAAGCGACGCGACGCGCGAAAATGGATCGTCTAAAATATTTAAAAAAAATCACCAAATTCACAGAAATGAAGATGTCGACCTACTCATGAATATTTTCTCAGGTGTTATATGTATTTTTCACTATAGTAAAAAGCGGATGAAGTTGTAGCTACTACTTATCTATACTATACTACTTAATTATAAAGAGGAAAGATTTGATTGTTTGTTTGTTTGCATTGAATGGGCTCCGAAACTATACTGGAGCGATTTTAAAAGTTCTTTCACTGTTGGGAAGCTAAGCTACATTTTTAGCGAGTAACATAGGATAGGATATCAATCAATACTAATAATAAATCTAAGTGTAGGTATTGCATGTATGTATGTTCCTACTTATCTCTTAAACGAATTAACTGATTTTCATGAAACTTGGTAGTTAAACATTTAGACGTACGGGACACAGGATAGTTTACTTTTTTTCTTTTTCAACGCGGACGAAGTTGCGTACAACAGCTATAGTATGTAATAAAGCAGTGATGTAAGCTTAGAAGCGTCGAGAATCGAACTCGGAACCCCGGCCCTCGATGCTTTTTTAAAACAATGGAGGTGTAGAGGGTTGTTTTACAATGGTCGGCGCAGCAGAGTGGGTAACCCGTGAAATATGGTCGTGCGACCACGAAAACAACTCGATCGGCATAATTGGGTCGCTCGCAGCTCACAAACACCCCATTGTTTGCAATTGGGTTTTTGTCGCTACTAATTACTGGTTTGCTTCTAAATCTATATACTTTTTAATGTTCAAAAGTTGCAAACAGCCTACCATATTATGGTAGGGACTACTTACCGTAGACCAAAATGGACTCCCATCATGATCTAGACTCTAGATAATTATGTGAGTCTAATTATAGGCTATAAATAGAATTATCATCAAATTTTCAAATATAAACAAAATTTTATTAGTTATATAATTTGATTGAAATATAAAAATTGAATTCATTATTATTAATTTCGGGTCAACTGATTCCATTACACAAAAGTCAAAATAAATGTCACTATAAGTAGTTAGTTTATCTAAAAAAAAACTTATTTGAAGCCGTTAAATAGCAGATAAGCCAAAACTCGAGCATAACAAGCTCTGTTGGGTTCGCTAGAACAAGTACAACAAATTTAGTGCTAATAAAATACCAATAGGCTTTCAAAATATAACACATATCAAACAAAACATTATAAAAACAAAATTAACATTAAGCGCCTCTTTCACCAACGTCAAGTAGGCCAAAGTGTCATTTAAAGTCACCGGTGACCGGGGATAATGGAGCTGATATATCTTTCTTTGTACGGTAAACGTCCCAAACATTAAATAGAAAATAATAAAAAAAAATCGGCTATCGAATGATGCAGTAAACCGAGTGCATTTCAATAAAACAGAAAATGATTTCTAAAAGTAACTAATCAACACTTTACTTGTAGTTGGTGAAATAGGCGCTAAACCATTTACCGCTATAATACATATTATACAAAACAATTATTTAAAAAATACCCCGTCTAACAGTTTGGTTATGACGTTATATCATTGATAGGTATAAAGTTATATTAGTCCGGGTGGTGGCAACGTCGGGAAAACAAGCATTTTAGGTCAGCTGATTTTTTGATATGTCGTCTCTCTTGCCTTTTCGGTTAGGATCTGGGCAGTCTGGCTAGCGGTAGCGGTTGCGTTTGCCTGTGCGCATCCTATTTGTGCGGTTAATATACTGACTTTTAAAATCATTTTATGAAGGTTCAATTTTCATATTTTAGCTTAGGATAAGTTTAACAAACATCCATCTCTTATTGCCAGACATTTTTATCGTTGCTAATAGTGAGCCAGACGCGAATTTTGATTTCATTTTTATTAAAAATTTAAGTTATTTCAGAATGTCTGTCATTTTAATATTATGTTGTTTAAGTATGAACAGACCTAAAAATAATTTGCCAGACATTAATTCAGTTGTTAAACCATGAATCAGAACGATAAAGTCCTAAAAACTCTTACAGTAAAATCATTTTATGAATGTTCAATTTTCATATTTTAGCTTAAGATAAGTTTAACAAACATCCATCTCTTATTGCCAGACATTTTTATCGTTGCTAATAATGAGCCAGACGCGAATTTTGATTTCATTTTTATTAAAAATTTAAGTTATTTCAGAATGTCTGTCATTTTAATATTATGTTGTTTAAGTATGAACAGACCTAAAAATAATTTGCCAGACATTAACTCAGTTGTTATACCATGAATCAGAACGATAAAGTCCTAAAAACTCTTACAGTAAAATCATTTTATGAATGTTCAATTTTCATTCCATCCATCCATATAGTCCTGAAAACTCTTACAGTATGATTCTAATAGTCAAAAAGACAGTTGAGTGCTCTCAGCTGCTCGTTAGTGCGTAAGATTGATAGACAGTCACGGTGGCGAACACGGCAAGTTTTCAAGATGGCGTCAGTCTAAAACCACATGTTTGAGATTGTGTTGTTTTTAATGTTTACTTTCACATTTTGTTACGATGGCCAGTGATAAAATGAAATGTGTTTTGAGAATGAGAGTGACAAAGATGACGACGATTAAGAAGATGCATCCTTTTTCTGTGACGCTATCACAGAATTCCGTGACGCTATCATAGCGACAAGAGTATTTCGAATAAAAAAAAATTTAAAATTTTCAATAATGTTGTTTTATTTCCTGCTATCTAATTCTATCTTATTTAAATTTTTTTTTATGTTAAAATTTGCTAAATGCTAATAAAAATTAATATCTGATTATTAAAAAAATATTGAACTTACGCAATTGTATATCTATATTGTATGTATATATATACAGTTTACAAAAGTCCGATTCATTTTCAATACTTTTCAATATTTTTTTTAATCAGGGATTAAAAAGTAATCTAAGAAGTAGAAAAGATTAAAAATTATTATATGTAAATCAAATTCTTTAAAATACTTTATAATCATTTTGTCTAATTAGACTGTTTTCTATCTTGTTCTCAGCGATTTATCCTGCAACTGTCTCTCTCTGACCAGTAGAATCATACTGTAAGAGTTTTCAGGACTTTATCGTTCATATTCATGAACACAACTGAATTAATGTCTGGCAAATTATTTTTAGGTCTGTTCATACTTAAACAACATAATATTAAAATGACATACATTCTGAAATAACTTAAATTTTTAATAAAAATTAAATCAAAATTCGCGTCTGGCTCATTATTAGCAACGATAAAAATGTCTGGCAATAAGAGATGGATGTTTGTTAAACTTATCTTAAGCTAAAATATGAAAATTGAACCTTCATAAAATGATTTTAAAAGTCAGTATATTAACCGCACAAATAGGATGCGCACAGGCAAACGCAACCGCTACCGCAAGCCAGACTGCCCAGATCCTAACCGAAAGGGCAAGAGAGACGACATATCAAAAAATCAGCTGACCTGAAATTCTCTTTCGAAAACGTTGCCACCTCTTATACTATATATCCTATGAATGACCTATATACCAATAGAGGTCATAGGATAGAAAATATGGTTCAGTGCTAACCCAACACAATTTTACTGTATATTTGAAGGTGATGACCAAAAGAATAAATTAGTTTTTGTTTTACTCTGGTACTCTAAACTTGGTTTAACTATGGGCAGGTGGCAGCAACATTCCGACGGGAACCTAAATGAATAAAGGCACCAATGTTTGCCCACAAAGACAACAATGGCCCACATTTCCCCACACCCAAGCCCAAGTCGCAATGACTCTTGAGAGGTTTTTGTTTTCAAACAAATCAGTATTTTATTTCACCGTCATTCACATTTCGAATGGCTCTGCAGAAAAACGACCGTTATTTAAACAAATGAATAATTGGGGTTCAATAAAGTTTACAATCATTTATCTGATACACGAGACTTCGCCTACGTAACTTTATAAAATATAGGTATCCTATGTTACTCGCTCGGTGAAAGAATTTTCAAAATTGGACCACTAGTTTTTGAGTTTATTAATTACACACATACCTATAGACACATACATAGCAGGTCTATGAATTGCTAGTTTGTTTAATTTTCCACTCATATTATATTAAAATCAATTTGAAAAATTGAAAGTTCGTCCGCGTGGTTTTATCGCAGATCGCGCGGACAGATTGAAGCTTAGTTAATCCATTAGAGCCGTTCATATCGGGGCCAATATCTGAACGAGTTGATGACATCATCACCGTCAAGCCTTTGTAGGCCCTATCGCGACTCGAAATCGCATCAAATCTAGTTCAACCCACTCCACCACCGACACCTCTTCAGATAACTCACAGATTAGGCACAAACTAAGATCACTTAACCGCAACTCCATGCCAATTTCCACTTTATTAAGTTGGCATACAGTTTAGAATTGCAATGTTGCCAATTTTATAATTTATTCTCCGATAAGACCTTGCTGAGGCGTCAAGTGGATTAGGGTCGATTCTTAGACTATCTAAATGCAACTTTATGCACACTCGTCAAGATATAAATTCGTGTGATATTGCTGTGTTGATGTAATGAAGTAATTGCGAATAATGTTGGAGATTTTGTATTAAATATAGTGATTAAATTAATAATGGCAGCATTCGAGAAACTCCGAGTCATCTTCAAGTCCAAAAAACAAAAGTTTCGACCAATGTGTGTTGCCGATGATGACATATTGGCTTGGCGCTGAAACGTGGTCTCTAAGTATGGGCCTCGTAAGAAAGCTCAACGTCGCTCAATACAACGAGCTATGGAGAGGGCTATGCGATTACATCAAGAGATCGAATTAGGAATGAGGAGGTCCGTAGACGAACGAAAGTTACCGACATAGCATAGTACAGAGACATAGTACACATAGTACCTACAGAGACGATGGACGATATTTATAATTTTTGAAATCGTAGTTTCTCACCAACTGCGATTTGAAAGACCATTTAAAACTCTGACGTTTTGAAATTCTGACGTTATGGGACCACCCACATGGTGGACACAGGCCCCATTGAAAAATTGTCCAGCACATGTCCAGCAGTGGACCTCCTACGGTTGAGATAGTGCATCCAAACTAATTAATTATACAAGAGGAGAGGAGATGAGAATATACAATAAACAAAATAAAAAAAGTCCAAAAGCTTGAATAAATTTTTTAAGCATCTGTCTTTTACGGTATGCAATGGATAATCGAGCTGAATTTGTCACATCTTTTAAACTGGGTTCGTCTATGGTCGAATGCGATATAGGCCTATTAGTAATATTGCGATCTGATCGTGACGTGTGGCGATATTGGCGATATCTCCGACGATATGCGGTGGCGTGAGACTGGGCCTTTCCCAATCATCGTCATTTATTTTCTCATTACGCGACACGTGTGCACTTTTCGAATGATTACCTCACCAAATTTAATATTTTATCAAGTGTATCTTGTTTTGAATTGTGTCAAAAGAGAGTTATTAACACTCGGGTTTCTTTTGGCTGATGCAACCAGGAAATAAAAGTAATTATGGCCAAAATGGCTTAAAAATAGAATCCGTGCTTCCTTGTTTTTGCTGCTCATCATCAAAATTTGAAAGAGATAACCTATACCTATTTGATGGAAGAAATATTATGTTGTATGAAATATTTAAGTATCCAATTCCGCAGCCTATAAACAATTTTCCTTTTAATAATCGCTGTCCAATTACCGCAAACACCCCACAAGCAATAAACAACCGTTTCCTATGCAATCCCCATTGCAAATACGCACCAGGATAAGGAGACCCGTAGCGGTCAAAGCGACGACACGCGGGGGAACCTCTTCTAACACTGGTCGCACCTAATGACCTTTGTCACCTCAATTGGAGGATTATGGGATTGTGACAGAGACGGGTATACGGGCCAGTGGCGAGTGCGAGCGAGACGACACGATATTTAGGGCGGATTACACATGACGAGTGTCGGGAACACGGATTTGATTCGGTTCCTTTAACGTCCCGGGAATGGTGTCTTGATTTGACAGATGTCACTATAATGGCGGTTTGACGTGTTGTGATTTGGATCTGAGCTAACTACACAGTTGCCAACAAAATATCAGTTTTATTAGCTTTTTTCCTATTCTGCAAAACTCTATGCAGTTCTGCAATTCTTCTCGAGAGATTTTTGAATTTTATTGACACAAGCAAATTCTTTCATGACGAAGAAAACTTTCAATCAGTTTTCTATACGAAATATAGGATGTCAAATAAAACTGCATATTAGTTGAATTAAAAGAGTTTAAGTAGTTTTAAAAATTCTTAATTAAGTAGGTAGGTATTCTACCGTTTGTTGTCAACAAATAAAAGTTGTAAATGTTGATTTAAATCTATTTGTACCTATAACTTTTTTGGGTAAATCAAATGTGATTTATTTTTAAACCGAGTAAAGATATGTATCATTTTTTGTTGGATTATGAATATGGTAGATAAATATGAATAGTCAGCAGTTTACATATTGAATTGGTCACACATTTTAAAGTTTAAATCTTGGAAAAGTTACGTTCTCAAGTAACTGTCAAAATTAAATAAGTTTTTGGACTTACAAGTAATGAAATGCTATTTCTATTTCTAATGAATGTTTTGATATTAAACGAAAACACTTGGCTTTAATAAACAAATAAGAGAAACCAGTGCGAATAGGTATACCTACCATTTGATTCTCAATGAAGTCGGTAGACCTGTGCGTCTGCTATTATTATAGTCACTATGACACTTGGTCTATGACTATGACAAGCGAGTTGACTTACTTTGGTTGAACAATACCTGAACATTATTTTTGATAGACAATAAGTACCTATACCTAACTGTGGAAAATCAGGTATTAGGTACTCTGTTTATTGTTCCTATTGTATTGATTCAAAATATCCAAAGGACCTAGAATCTAGACTCAATAAGCTTCTTAACTCCATCAACTTTTGATTTTGAACTTTCGATTTTTTACTTTTGTCATTTTTTTTCTTTTAACATTTGATATGTAATTTGTTATTATTATAATGTTTAGATTTTTTTTTCTATTTTATGTACCAAATTGAATCATTGCGTTCAGCTCTAATTGGGAGTTAGAATTTTAAGGCTGTTGCTGTTTTGAATAAATAAATAAACTTCAAACTATAGCAATATCCGAATATAATGTACTACCAGACAGACATATTATATTAAATTGCTTCTGACGAGGTAGACAAACGCGTGTCTCCCTCCGAAGAGATTTCGTGTCACCTCACCTCACACGAGGTGATCAGGTGGAAATTTTAAACTGGGGTTGAGCTGATCTCCATTGTCAAGCGACTTAGCTCTAATTAGCTTCTTATATACCTAATTAGCCACCCTCACCCAACACTTTTGCGCATATCATTAAACTACATACCTATTTTATTTGAAAAAGATAATATTATTCACAAAAGAAACGTGTGTTGCCCGTTAGATGAGACACGTTATATTGGCAGTTGTCACTATTGGTTGGTTGCGACCGAAAAATATATTTTACTAACTGCACGCTCCCGGCTTCGCCCGGGTTCAAAATAAAAACTATTCTATCTTTTAATTTGGATCAAATTACACATAGTTTTTTCATATTTCATCATGAATTGAGCCTGAAAGTTGAAACCCAAAACTTGAATTACTTCTGAGTATAATGTAAAAAATTAGATAGGTCAATCATTAGAACGTTATTAAAAACTAATATAAAATCGCTAGCTACTCAAAATAAAAATATAAATATATGCGTGAGATGTGAGTAACAATTAAGAACGTAATTAAATAAATGTTCTATATTAGCCCGAGAAAATAAGAAAAATCAGGGGAAATAAATGGTGTAGTTTTGAAAATTGGTAGAATTATACTTTACGGTGAATATATAAATTCAGTCATTTTTAGTACCTAAGGGCGTCTGATGTTTGATGTTTTTCAATATAAATATTTAATATATGAATTGCAAAACTAGTTTAAAAAAATACCCTATATTTTGTTCTTTCCGCTGAGTAATTAATTTGAAACTCACAGAATTTAAAAGCCTACTTGTTCAAATGCCTTTTTTTAATTTTCTATTTGATGGCTGAGGTATATTTACAAAAGTAAGCAAAAGTGATTTGATTTTGGGCTTTCGCTTCGAGTGAAAGTGGCACTGGGCACTTTTTTGACAAACTCCTTGATGATCCGCAAATCCTTTCTTCCGGCGGAACATTCAGAGAAAGGATAAGTTACACTTGGCCTTTACAAAGCAAACCGATTTACGGTCATTATCCGGATAAAGTACCTGCTTCGCGGTGAAACTGTTTTCATATCAATCGTTATAGAAATCATTGGAATAACAAAAGTAAGTAAATGTTTGGGGTTCCGGCTTCTGAAAGGGTAGGAATTTATTATAATGTGTAGTATTATACTTAGACGATGATATTAGTCAATCAAAGGTTTTTGTCGGCTATTAGGGAGCTGGATGTTAACAGATTTTCTGTGATTCAAAGGAGATACCTACCTTGTAAGTATAAGGTTTTCTATATAATCAAGTGCTTCAATTTAATACTAAAATTATTCATTATAGTAACCTATGTTTTTATAGAATGCTTGGCAATATAAATATAAATAGGTATTAGATACGCCATTCGACACTTCTTAGTCCAAAAAATCACTGATTTTTGGATGTAACTAAGTTTCTGTTTTGATTTTTAGACTGGTAATCGCAATAATATAATAGGTAGGTTTACTATTAATATTTAGGTACTAATAAGAACTTATTATAAAATGTATTTTTGTATGTATTACCTATTATAAAATGTATACTTATTATAAACTCCAAAACTAATAGACCGATTTTGAAAATTCTTTCACCTACATACCTATATATAGTTTACATATAGTAAAACTACGTTATAGTAAACTACGGAGGACAAAGATATTTGATTAGATACGCTCGACTAGGTACAGCCGCCGTACTTGAAAAATGCGGCAACTTTTAGTACGCCGAATTCGGCGTACCCGAGCTAGTCACACTGCAATCTGTCTGTGATATGTACGTTTCGAATGTTTTATTAAATTTTAGGCATGATAAAATGCCAATTTGCGTAGTGAAACTGTGTAAAAATATAATTAAACTGTGTAAAAAGTGATAAATAGTGACGATGTTTTACACACACTACAATAAAAAGTTGCCGCATTTACGGAGCTATTGCTTTTAGGTAGGGCCGTATCTAGTAGAGCGTAGCGAGATCAATCATTTATCTATGACGGAGGATTTTGTTTTATAATACATATGTATAAAGAGTAACATCTTCACATATTATAAAACAACGGGAGTCCTCCGCCGCGTATGTCTGTCTGCCTGTTCGCGATAAATTCATAAATTACTGCACCAATTTTCATGATGTTTTCACCATGTTTTCATGTTTCATGTTTTCATGATGATAGAGTGGTTCTCGAGGAAGGTTTTAATATATAATTTACAGTTACGCAGCAAGATCGCGTGCAAAAGCTAGTATATTATAATTATATTCTTCAGACTCCTAATATATAGCAAACTTAACAAATGGGCTTAGAATTGATAAAATTTTCGTATTTTTTGAGATGAACATCTAAATGTATATCTAATATAAAAAGGCAATTTCATTTGAAGTACTTAATTGATATAGATACTTGGCTATTGCTCTTAAAAAAAGTTGCCCCAAAATCGAACTGAGAAATCTTAATCAATGGACGGATGTCACGTGCATCTGCAGATTTCCAAAGATTTTATTCTTGGATGATTTTTATGGAATATGAATTTGTCAGAGAAGCAATTGTGGGTTTATTTCCAGTGGAGTGATTCGTTGACACCCTGCGCCTGTGGCTGTGCTCTGCCTCTCCCCTGAAGCGATCGCCTCGTGATGTAAATCAATGTTGACATTAAGAGCGCCCTGAACTCTTTAATCGCCGACATTTGCTCCCCAATATTAAATCCGAACAGTTGTTGTGATCATTTTCAATTAATAATGTGATTTTGTTGATTTTACTTAAATAATAATCGCTTAGTTTCCTTTATTCTTAATCATAAATTCAAAATGTCTATTGTGTAGGAACAAAATTAAAGTTAGTTTGTATAAAGTCTTAGTTCCAATGATTCAAAATCTAATAAGTATCTGACATAAAATTTATGATAATTATTATCGATTACATAATAATTTATTATATATAGGTAATTTAATATTTTTTTTTGTATTTGGTTTAATGCCCATTTTGCTACCTATCGTCAAAAGAAGATCTTAGACATCCAAACCCAATATCATACCTATAGATAATTGGTTTTTTTTTAGGTAAGACCTAGTTTAAAAGTTAATAATTTACAAATAAGTATAAGCACAAAAAAGTCATCTAAACTCTGAGATAAGCATCTAATAAGTAAATTGCTTATTTAAGTTAACCTATTTAGGTGTTGAAAAACTAGAGAAAATTGTGCTGACTTCAAAACCTTAGGTTACATAGCACTTAGGGCCTCTTTCACAAACTACATGTAAAGTGTTGATTAGTTACTTTTAATCATATTGAATTATGCACTCAGTTTACTGCATCATTCGATAGCCTTTTTTTTTTATTATTTTCTATTTAATGTTTGGGACGTTTACCGTAAAAAACAAAGGTAATATATCAGCTCCATTATCTCCTGTTACCGGTGACTTTAAATGACAGTTTGGCCTACTTGACGTATGAGAAAGAGGCGCTTAGTCTTATTTCAATTTACGATAATAAGTATCTACCTACTTATTACTAGGTATCTATACTACCTACAGTAAATTTATAGACACATTGAAAGATAGTTATATGATATATGAACGTAGGTACATCTACATAGGCAAGTGACTTGTCCACACCCCTCCTATTGTCAATCACCTACGCCTAAGACTATAATAGGTAATATGTTCACACCTCTGCTGAATGCTATTGTCATTGGAAGGGGGACGATCTCTTTTTCGGTTCAATGAACGTATTAAACTCATTCTGAAAGAACGGATTTAATTATCTATTATTAATATACATTCATTACGTAGGCAGTTTAGGTACTAGGTAATAAACAGTGTTTGGAAACATATGCTGCTCCTAAAAGGCGAGCAGTTTTCGGATTCAATTTTAAACAAATAGATAAAAACATAGGTATTAAACTGCCAATATAACGAACGTATCCTAAGTAATTATAATATCGTTAGACCACAAAGAAACAGTGAGATGTCGTCAATGAGAACTCTTTCTATTAGTTAAATATCGTAGACAAAAACATAGGCAAAAACCTGAGCACATAACTCAGTGTTGCTCTTATAGAACACATGTTTTAGAATAGTTTTTGTAAGAACTCAAAATCGTCAATTTATAAAAATATTGCTTTGATATAAATGTCGATTGCTATTAAATATTCTTTTGATTGATTTGTTTTTTTTTCTTAACTTTAGTTTGTAAACAGAAATTGTCGTCTTTTAATGCATGCTAAGTTAACCTTATAAGTAAGTGGAAATACAATATTTTAAAAGAACTTTTAAATGTAAATAATGTAAAGATGGGATTGTTGTTGACTAATAAATAAATAAAACTGTATTTCAAAGCAATATTTAAAAGCCTCTTTCACTAACGTCAAGTAAGCTAAACCGTCACTTAAAGTCACCTATCATCATAATTTAGCTGTTTTACCTTTGTTTGTACGGTAAACGTCCCAAACATTAAATAGAAAATATTTAAAAAAAATCGCCTATCGAATGATGCAGTAAACCGAGTGCATAATTCAATTAAACAGAAAATTATTTCTAAAAGTGACTAATCAACACTTTACTTGTAGTTGGTGAAAGAGGCGCTTAGTTATTTGTCGCCACATGTCTATATATAAATATAGACATGTGGCGACAATCTTATAAATTTTTTGAATTTTTGCTATTTTGAAATCTCTTGATAGGATTTCAAAATGAAGGACTAATATTCTAATCTCTATGGTATAACTTGCAAAAATTTAAAACCTAATGAACTATTTTTTTTTCTGTTAAGTTCGGCAGACAGGCCGACGGTCTACTTGATGGTAGGTGGCTACCGTCGCCTGTAACAAGCAACGCTATAAGTGCTGCAAGTGCGCTGCCAAAAATACAAGGATTAAGGATAGGTAAATGGTAAATAGGTACTTACTGTTTAGCTTTCCCACTTTAATTAGGTTGATCTGTTACCTATGTATGAATGAACAAAATGCCAAGAAAAAAACTAGGTATAAATTGAAATTGTTTGAAAATAAAAATATATATCTACTTAGGGCCTCTTTCACAAACTAAAATTAAAGTGTTGATTAGTTACTTTTAGAAATCATTTTCTGTTATATTGAATTATGCAATCGGTTTACTGCATCATTCGATAGCCGATTTTTTATTATTATTTTAAATTTAATGTTTGGGACGTTTACCGTACAAACAAAGATATATCAGCTCCATTATTCCCGGTTACCGGTGACTTTAAATGACACTTTGGCCTAATTGACGTTTGTGAAATAGGCGCTTAGACTTTTATTTTTAGTTTTTATTTTGCTGCCTTAATTTTTTTTTTATTTTTATATTTCATTATCATAGTAAAACATGTGCTTGTTATCAATTCCTAAGAGTAAGTGTTTCCTCGCTCAGTAACTTCTAAACCAAAAATCGGATTTCGATACGATTTTCACTAGTGGAAAGAGCGATAAACGGAAAGGTTTGTGTATAAGTAAAATTTTCAGAAAGAAATTGCTTGTTTTTTTACCGTCGGGGACGGACTGCTTGTTTTTGACATTGGAAATGTCTTTTCATTCGCTTCAGTATACCTAGGCCCCAATTTCACGAAAAAGTGCGATCCCCTTATATCTCGGAGAGTTGTGAATATATGATATTCAAAAAGGGCTCAAAAGACGTGTATTCATAAAAGCTTTAAGTTGCAAAAATAATTTTTCGAGAAAGTCAAAAACGAAAAAAGTTATGGCCGAATTAGTGAAAAAAATAACCAATTTTTTCCGAATTTTTGATTTTGACGCTCGATATTTTTTAAACGAAGAATGATATCAAAAATTTGAGAAAATCTTCTCTGTATAATTTAGTCAGCTACAATTTGAGCCTAAAATAAAGACGATCGGGTTAAGGGTTTTGCCCTGTAGCTTAACCTTTTTGAAAGAAGTCAACAAGTCAGAACAACATTTTTTTTTCGAATTCCGTAGATTCATTTCCAATGTGTTCATCTGTGAATTTTTTACTACCTATCTATACCTAAGTGTAGTTATCTAAGTAGGTATATACCTACTTAAATTGCGAGCGATCCGAATACCTATTTAAGGTAATTAATTACGTTTTTATTAGATACTTAGCTGGTCGGTCTACACTACCTTACTTATCTACTTAACGAAAAATATGAATTAGGTAATTTTGTATCCTTTTTTTAATAAGTATGTAAGTATATATACCAGGTGTACCAAAACTATGCGACATGAAGGGAAAGTATACCTTAAATATCGTAGATAGGATATTTTGCTGAAAGAAGACTATGTTTTTTTAAAAGTTAGTAATGTACTGCATTCAAAGATTTACTAAAAATTACTTGCTTCGTCTGTGAATCGTGTTGGAAGTATTTATTAATCGAATTGAATACTGGCAAATTTTATGAAAATAAAACAGTTTTTAAAATTGAGAATTTAGATGTCATAATTTTGAAATGAAAATAAAGTAATGAAGTTTTGGAGACGTATGGAAAATTTACGTAAAATGTTAGGTAGGTACTTAGGTAGATATTTAACACATTTTTTACCTATTTATTAGAGCTATGTAAATTTTCTTAACAAGCATAGATTTTCCGATTCTCAATGGGGGTAGGTGAGATGAGACCACTGTCGGGTCCCACGCGTGGGAGTAAATAGGTATCAGTGACACCACCTACCTGTCCGCCGTCACCACGCCCGCGCCGCATCCCTGACGCGCATTCTGACCGTTCACCACTCACTAAAACCAGTTCACCATCAGTTCACAGTTCACAAGAGACCGAGTGACGGTGGAAAGACGGTCGGCAAGTGGCCTTGCAGCGCAAACACTGGGTCGGGCCGCCCCACCCCGCCGCCACTCGCAGCCTTCAATCAAAGGGCGGTCGCACCTTCAATAATATATCTCGACCAACAGCGGCCTCGCCCCTCCCTTTTGGTCCCGCACGATCAAAGTGTCGCCGTCCCTCTCGTCCCAGTTGGCCATTTGCGGCAAAAGCTAGGCCGTCCCGCTCGCACTCGTCACAGAGCGCTATCGTCGTCCTCGTCGCACTCAGCGACGCGTGCATTATGCAATATGTTTGGCGTTCACTTTATGAGGTTTGCGCTCGATTACGCAGAGCACTCCGAGATGCAGATGCTGCACTCTCACATAACATTCATTTCTCTATTAGTGATAAAAAAGCAGATAAAAAATAGAAAAGTTCCGTTTTTATATACTCCTTACAAAAATTAAAGGTCATTTTCAACAGGCGTGTAACTTGAAGACCATTATCGTACAGTAAATTTTAAAAAAAGCAAATTGTAGCTCCAAGTGTCTAGTTTTTGAATCTGACCTACAAAATTTTTTTTCGTTATAAAGATTATGAACTTTTTAGAGCGAAAAATCTTGCTCCTTCAATTTTTCAATCGAGTGGGACAAAAAAACGGCTGACTGGATTAAATTGAGTCCTTTTTTGTGTATATTGAACTGTAAAAGGCACACTTAACATTTATGATTTTCTCCATATTTTTGATTCAGCGCTTGATTTTTCAAAAAAAGCCCATTTTTTATGATTTTTCAAATTCATGTAAAGTATGGAAAAAAATTTTTTTTTTTAGGAAAAACAATGAAAAATTCTTGTAGAGAATTCATTCTAGTTTTCAAAACCTACCTTGAATTTTCTGTGCGATCTTTGGTTGCTGAGATATTGATGGTCAAAGACGAAATGATCCTTTTCCATTCAAAGACTGATATCTTAGCAAAAAATGGTCGTATCAAGGTCTTCGACAAAAACAAATTGAAGCTGAATGAACATGTTATCCGGTCCATATGATGGTTAAGACAAAAAAAAATTCCAAGTCCGTAGATCAAAAAGAAAAACCAAGAAGTCGGTCGTCTTCTCAAGATTACTCGAAGAAAAATTTTGAAAAAAAATTGTATAGGTCAGACTCAAAAACTAGACACTTGGAGCTACAATTTGCTTTTTTTAAATTTAGTATACATTTCGTCTTCAAGTTACAGCCTGTTGAAAATGACCTAAAAATTTGATTTTTTTTGCTGCTTTAATTTTTGTGAGGAGTGTATTAGGCAATAGGTAGGCAAGTAGGTAGGCAAGTAGGTATCTTGTGGCGTTCTAAAACTTTTTATTGCAAACCTAAATAAAAGCATGTAAAATTTGTAATTTTATTCAAACCCATAACTTTCCAATAGGACTGTTCAGAAGCAGCCTAGATCCACCGTTGACCCGCTATAATTAATGTAAGTACTCAAAAGTAGGAAATATAAAAATGAAACAATAACTGTAAGTGCATGCAACAATTTTTTGTTAAAATAAGGTAATCGCTGTACCTACATGATACAAAGCTTTAGGCTTTAGGTAACATATAAATTCAAACTTAGGTAGGGTAGAAAAACAAGAAGATATAGGTATTAAGTATTTCGATGAGTAGAAAAACTCTACTGTAGGTAGGTGCTGTCTGAGTAGTAGGTAAGAACCTACTTTGAATGAGAAGGTATCAGTGTACATTTACCTAATACCTATGTACCTTTTTTCTCTATTAACTTCAACTTCTTGCCTTTCTTTCTGATTCAACAACGGGTCATACTCGCAAGGAGTAAGTATTATAACAATTTAACAGTATAAAAGTGAATATGTCATACTTATTTCATGGTCAGGGCCACCTTTCGATAAGACGTAGATATTAGGCTACATCAAGCTGGTGTATTATTTATTTAATTGTCTAAACGTTAATTAGATGGCGCCACCATATACCTACACGTCGTTTTCTTGTCGCAAACCACAGATGTCGCTTTGCAGATAAAAAACTATGACAGTTGATTATGTCATACCATAATAATTGTGGTGAACCGACAATTGAAATTCATATTTATATTTCATAGTCCAATTATTGAGGAAGGTAAAAAAGGTGGACAGATGAGCACAGATAGTTTTATATAATAAAGGTTGATTAAAAAATAAATAAGCAATATAGCGCTTGATCACTTGTTGCTATAACACTTTGGCCAGGCGTTAGTTTTTTATTTTAAATAATCCCTCGGGAACAGTCTTTCTGTTCTGGATGAAAGGTACCCTATGTCCTTTCCTGTATCTCTGACAACGTATATGCAAAATTTCATGATCGGTTGAGCAGTTAAGACGTGAAAATGTAACAGACAGACAGAGGTACTTTGACCTACATCACTTATAAGCAAATGAAATCATGAAATGTGATTTTTATATTAAGAGTAGTACTCTATTGAGTATATTGATCCAGAATGGTAAATGGTAAACAAATGAAACAACAATATCATTTTAAACCAACTTTATTTTTAGCTAAAATATAATAATTCATACATCAAAGAAGTTCCCTAAGTATAATGTAATAATACCGCGATAATAATAATAATAAAAAATAATCATATTACAATTAAAAAAGGAGAAAAGATAGCTACCCTCTGTTAATACATTCAGTTTTGAAAAACTGGGATTTCACAAGTGCATAACAATTTCAATAAAACAAAATTGGACGGTAGTTTCAATAATTACTGACAAAGCAACAAAATCAAATTACACACTAAACTACAATTACACGCGAGTTATGTGCCTTTTGGAAAAAATAATAATTATTCGTTGTTACAAATTAAAAAAAAAAATGGCACTTGGGAAGTAAACAAACACACAAGTCACTTCTTGTGCGATACTTGTCCAGTCAAAGTCGAGTAAGTAAAGACGTAACATTTAACTAACACCAATGATTATGTCCACAATAATTGCTTACGTATTGACTGGAATAGTTTTTTGAACAATATCAACTCAGGAGGCGGATCTAAGTTGGACTGACTGACTTAAGCGGTTTTGGTGATTGTTTTTTTTGTGGAATATTAAATTTTACTAATTCAATGGTCGCCGCCTTTACTAGATATAGTATTTTTCACATAGCATAGGTTACGGTGAAATTTGATTTCATCCATTTTAAGCGTTATTTAAAAAAGTCAGGGGAAATACAATACGTGTCCCCAGTTATGTCGCGCAAACAAATCCTAAATTATGTCAAAAATTAAATATTATTATTCAAACATTTAGTTATTTTAATGTTAAATTTCATAAATATCAAATATGTACTCAAAATCAGTAATATAAATCCTTCATGATTCTCACTCAATAAAATCACAAGACGAGTTGTGTTTTTAATCACATATCTCCATTGCTTTTTTAATATTGTCCGAAAAACCATTTGATACACCTAAATACACAAACTGTTAAGCGAATTGAGATCTTAAACAAACGAGTCTAAGATACAAAATGACTTAAGCGTTTTGTACTCAAGTGCACAACCAGCCGAGTGTCTCTCACACGTGACACACAAGGTTACACTAATATGGCAAAAAACGAATGATATGCAAATTACGCTGAAAGAGAAGAGGATACGATCGCTTGCGCGTGCGAGCGAGACGGCAACACTGTCCTGGTCTCTTTTTTAAAGGTAACACGTGCGCGTGCGCAGCCAGTGTTGCCACCCCCCTCTTGAATCTAACACTCGAGAGCCACTTAACACCTAATTGTTAGTAAAAATCCCTTAACGAATCAAAATATATATAAATATAATAATGTAACATACATTAAGTAGTTCATTACATTACATTAATATAGCTGTACCTATATCTGTATGTATATTAAGTGTATAATATCGTACATCTATGTATTAATATTTAGTTTTCAAATAACTCTGTGCCTAATGTACTTACATTTTTTTTAAGCCGATCATGTCGAGAAGCTCATTAATATAAGGGTTTATTCAAAGTCAAAAAGACTACGTTCAAAAAATTGTTGTACAAAGCGTTTTGTACGTTACGAATCACTATTTAAAAAAAAAAAAAATGCAAAAATCCGAACCCAACCTTGTTTGTACTCTAACTTTTTTAAGGGAAAATTTTCGCTTAGAAAAGATGACCGATAGAGTTTTACAACCGACGAAGCATTACCATAGACACGTTCCTTAATTACTCAGTAATATACATAGGTATTTTTTTTTGTTCGCTTACGCCTAACGTCTCTTAACACGAATCCATATCAAATTACGACGACTAATTTTCATTTTAAATTATTACATACAGTTTTTTTTTTTCACTTCATTCGAGTTTCGATAGTATAGGGGATGCAAGGAGGGCGCGATTGTCGACCTATATGTTTTTTTTACGTATAAATCTGATATGATTGTCGACTTACGTGATAAATATTAAAATACAAATTAAAATTGTATAGAAAAAATTTGTGCCGCTGCGTGTCTTTTTTTTGTGCTAAAAGCGTTCGTTACAAGTTTGCGCGCTCAATCAATTCCATAATAATCATTCAAATTCTTCCTCAGACACTGAACCAAACAAAAAAAAAAAACTCTGTCCAAAGGTTAGATTTTTTGCACTTAGGCGATTTGGACCGAAACAGTTTGTAAAAATAGAAAAATATCATAACACGCCTCTTGCAGTCTGCCATTTTAATTAAAACACTTGCTCATCGAGGGCAATGTTAGCACTCTTCTCTTCGACTAATGTATATATATAAAAATATATACACATATACTACATGTGAAATCATAAGTTACATCAACTAAAACAGATGGCGTTAAATAAACGTTTAAATGCAAAAATTTGTTCGACAAATTGCAAGTCGTTAATGGCACTGATCTTTGTTATTTGCCATTGCAAATGTTTATATAAGAATGTACATTTTCACCAACAGTCACCTAGAGTTCGAAAACACCTAAGTCCACCTTGCAGTCCGGCGCTTCATGCAGGATTGTGAATGGCCGACTTAAGTTGCATTTATGTGGTGCCTAACTCTAGGTGGCTCTTGGTGAAAACGAGCATTAGTCTCGTAAATTAAGGTTTCAGTAAAAAATGTCTATGAGAAAAGAGCTCACATGGTTTTTTCCGAATCAGTTAGGTTCAGCGTCTAAAGAAGGATGTGCGAGAGCGAGAGGGCGCGAGCGTACGAGAGAGAGGGGTGTCAGTGGTTAGGTTAAGTTAAGTTTAAGTACGGCGATGGCGCGAGGAGGGCGCATTACATCGTGCTGTTGTCCCACTCCAACTGGCTGATGTTTCTGTATTTGTGCTGCTTGCTGGAGATCACTTCGTCGTCGTCGTCGGAGGAGTCGTGCCGCTCCGAGTCGGAGTCGGAGCAGGAGTCGTCCGAGCGGTCGTCGTGGCGCTGCGCGGGCGGCGACTCGTCCATGGGGTTCACGGTGATGGTGAGCGCCGAGTCGTCCCACGCCATGTCCGCCTCGGCGGCGGGACGCGCGCGGCGGGCGCGGGGACGGGGTCCGCGCGCGCGAGCCACGCCCACCGCCGCCGCCAGCACCAGCACGCCACACGCCACCACGCCGATCACCAGCGCGGCGTGGCTAGCGCGCGGCTCCGGCCGCAGCTCCAACAGGCGCGGCGCGGGCTGCTCCGCCGAGTGCGCGTCGCGCTGCGAGTGCGCGGCGTACGCGCGCGGCGCGTGCTCGATGCGCTCGTGGTGCGCGTGCGGCTGCTTGTCCCTGGCGACGGCGTCCATCTTGTCGGCCATTCCGCTCGGGTGCAGCTCGCGTGCGGCGTCGCCGGCGCCCGACATGTGCGGGTGCACCACCGTCAACTGTTCAACGAGTCACATTATTCCCTTTCTGACCAACTCTACTTAGTGTAAGTGTAAGTAAAAAAGACAGACCGTTTGCACGTATTCGTTGCTGGTGAACCTTCCGTTGAGCTCGGAGCAGGTGAGCTTGAAGACGCGGTTGAGGTAGTAGGCGGGCTTCTTGTTGCTGTACTGGATGTCGCGCAAAACGCGCTCGTAATTGCGCACCGAGTCCGCGCCCGTCAGGATGACGCCGTCGCGCGTGACGGCCGCGCGGATGTCTAGCTCCGCGGACGCCGGCGGGCGCAGCGCTAGCGCTTCGTGGTCCGGGTTGAGCGCGGGGTACACTGATACGACGCACGAGTCGAGCTTCTGGCGCGAGTCGGCGTCCGCCGTGACGGTGAGCGCCAGGTCGGGGAAGACGGTGAGGCCGGCGCGGAAGTGCGCGTAGTCGCGCGCCGCGTCAGCCGTGCCGTTGATGAGGATGGTGGGCGTCTGCGGCTGCAGCACCATGATGTAGGACTCGGCGGGGCGCGCGGTGACGACGCGGCCGTTGTCGCACGTGATGGTGGTGGCGACGTGCACGTTGCGGCGGCCGGGCGTGGGGAAGGCGCGCGCGTCGCCGTACGCCACGCGGCGCAGCAGCGTCTCCACGTCGGCCACGCCGTCGCCCTCCACCGACACCGAGCGCAGGTACAGGTCGGGAGCCAGGCTGAGTCCCTCGCGACAGCGCGCGACGCACTTAAGCGCATGCGCGGGTTGGACGGCGTGTCGGGCCACGCCGAGTCCGGCCAGCCAGCCGCGCAGATGGTGCTTCATGTCGCGCTCGGTGCCCTGCCAGCACGCGCCGACTACGAGCGTGGTGTTGACGCCGTGCGCGGGATGCAGCGGCCAGTCGTCGATGACCTCTGGCGCCGCGTCGCCGGCGGTCGCGCGGAACGGCTCTCCGTCCACGAACAGTTCCACGTTCGGGAAGCGCACGTTCAGCGCGTAGTGGTGCCACTCGTTGTCGCACACCTGACGACGCAACGTCACATTCTCATTTGCAAATACTCAAACAACGTTAGACAAGGCTATTTTAAATTAAGAGATTTAAGGACTAGTGATAAGGTAGGGATAGAGGAAATTGACTCTGGAATCTCTCACGCAATAATTTGTTACCTCAGGTATCTTCCAGCGCCACTCGGCCGGCCTGAAGATGTTGAGATCGCCGTCTCCGAAGTCGCGACGCAGCAGCAGGATCAGTCTACAGTTGCGGATGAACAGGGCGTAGTGGTGTCGATTCATTTCTGAAAAAAAAAAAAAAATGTTCACACGTTTTTTAATCAAAAATATCGACACCAAATCCACACATAACCTCCAAAGGCCAAAATGTGAAGGAGATGGTCATACCAGCATCGAGGCTGGCTGAGGCCATCACTCAAATGTCGACGATTTTATGAGCAGTCTTGGTACTTCCTCTCCTTCTCGGTTCACGAGAGTGACATTCACCAAAACTACTCATGACTGCTTCCTGTTCATCTGTCAGTACAATAGAATAGTCTGGCGTGTGATGTTGGACGGAATAATAATGACAGACACTCACTGTGGTCGTCGGCGAGACAGAGCACGTGTTCCTTGCGGTGCTTATCCTGGTCGGTGGTGGGCGCGTGGCGCATCCACGTGGAGATGGAGAAGCTGCCGGACAACTCGTGCGGCAGCAGCGACTCGGGCACGACGGCCGACGTGGTCTCGCCGTCGAACTCAAACATCTGCTCGCCGCCGCGGCCCGAGTCCGGCTTCAGCGATTGCGCCCATTCGTTGCCCGCGCCCGGACTCGGCAGCAAGTCGACCGTGTCGGTGCGGAGGCCGCAGATAGCCTTCTGCGAGTGCAGCGAGTACGTGTCGCGGTCGCAGCCGGCGCCAGCGCGCGATGCCTGCAGCGACACGGCCGCCTGGATGCGCGTCACGCCCGGGCAGCGCTCGTCCGACGAGCACGCCTCGAGTCGCGCGGCCGGGAAGAGCGCGAGCGGGCCCGTGCCCGGCGCGTAATCCACGCGCTCGGCCACGCCCTTCCAACCGGCGCGGCATGGCTTGTTCACCTTGATGGTGACCATTACCGGCGCCGACTCCATCTTGCCGCAGTCGTACGCCACCACGGACAGGATGTGGTTGTGCGACTTGTCATAATCGAGCGGCTCGGTGTTGCGGATGACGCCGTCGGCGTCGATGGCGAAGGGCTGCGCGCGGTCGGTGAGGATGCGGTACTGGCAGACGTCGCCGTAGCGCGGCGTGCAGTCGCGGTCGGTGGCGTCCACGCGCAGGATCTCGTCGTAGAGGCGGCCCTCGTCCACCGTCTTCACGTACGCCGCCTGAGAGAACACCGGCGCGAACTCGTTCACGTCCGTCACCGTGATATGGACAGGGACGCTGCAAATATTTATTTCATTAATTAATAAAAACTCAAGATTAAGCTTACATTGTCCTACAAAACAAGGAGTCTCTCAAAATTATTTTAAATAATCATATAACATGAGGGTATATCATTTACAAAAAAGATTAATTTAACATCGACAAATGCTTTCACCTGCATTTCTCTAGGGGACGGTTCCCACCGGGGCAGACCTACCACCTTGACGGCACTTATCTGCGGAGCGTGGACTCTGCGAGGGACCTTGGAGTTCAGATTGACTCAAAACTTCGTTTTAATATCCACATTGACAATATTGTGAAGAAAGCGTTTAAGTCCCTTGGTTTCATAATTAGAAGTTGCAGGGAGTTCAAAAACCCATCGACAATGATTGCTCTTTAGAATGCTTATGTACGCTCAGGCCTAAGTATTGCTCAACCATATGGAATCCACACTACGATGTATATATCAAGCGTCTGGAGTCTGTACAGAAGCGATTCCTTTGGCACTTGTCTTATGGACGTGGTTTAGCTAGGGAGCTCTCAAGCTATCAGGCCAGATTGATTCACTTCAGTGTCGATTCTCTGCAATCCCGGAGGCTTTTATTGGACGTCCTATTCTTCTGCAAAATACTGAGGGGGACAGTCGATTCGCCTGAACTCTTGTCGCGTATAAACTTTAGTGTTCCTCGTCGAGCGCCTCGACCGGGCAGATTTAAACCTTTCCAACTGAACCATTTCAGAACAAACTTGGGCCGTTTTTCGCCACTGAATCGAATTATGGGTCATGCGAACTCCCTAAGGCATGAAATTGACCCTTACAGCGATGCGTCGTCGAAAATTAAGAGAGTCATCCTCGTCCGTGGTCCCGACACCTGACATTTTATCTTAATTATTTTTGACTTTATTTGACTATTATTTATTTTATCGATTGTTAATTGATTGATTATTGATTATTATTCATTTAATGGACGTGACATGTAGTGTAACGCTATACAATATATATTTCTATTATTTATTCCCTAGATGTTGCTTGTAGCTTTTATTGGTGCATGCTGAGCTCCCTATAATTGCGGCGGCATCCGCCTTGTGTTAATTGTTTTGAACAGTGTGTTGCGGTTGGATGTCTGCCTCGTTGGGGGCCTTGTACAATAAATAAATAAATAAATAAATAAATAAATAAATAAATAAATAAATAAAGAGTAGTATAAGCTTTATACTCGTATTGAGCCAGGGGTTTGGCTTCATTTGCATAATAAGAAATTCCTTTTTTGAGCTCGTTGCTACTACTACAGGCGAGTTAAGCAAGATTGGAAGAACTTTGCCATTTTAACTGGTTTATTTATGACAGTAAATCTTATGTTTAAAATTACAGTATTTTTTTAATGTAGCTTTTGAAGGTTTCAGCTTTAGCTTTTGAAATTTTTGTGTAATCTTACACAAAAATTTACTGCGAGCAAAAGAAGCATTGAATCATGTTTTAGAAGTACCTTTGATCTTTCTTGTGTTGTTGTGGACCGATTTGAAAAATTCTTTCACTATTGGGAAACTATATTAAGATAAAGTGATAAATACTAACGTGTTGGAATAGGATCCATCGCAGCCGACGGCGGCGATGTCGAACTTGTAGTTGCGTCGCTTCTCGCAGTTGAGAGGGTAGCGCACGCGCAGCCGAGCCTCGTTCTCGTCTATCACCATTATCTGAAACCGTTGCGTTGCAACTTATTCAAATATTTGCTGTGTGTCTTCGAAAATATAGCTAAAGCGAGGCGACGGAGATAACGCAAAAAATTTAAACAAACTTTCAATCGGGGCTTCATAACGTCTTTTCAACACTATGTATTTTAATTAGTAGCAAAAGCATTCATAAAAAGGTGGCAGAATGTTAGTTTTTGCTTTGTCTCCAGTTAAGTCCGCGGGACTTTTTCTGTATGTTTTATTTTTTTTACTCTTCTATTGATTTTATATGTATTTTGTACGAGTATATTGATGCTTTGAAATTTTAATTTTTTTAACCTTGTAAATAAGGATTTTTGGAAATGTTAATACCTACTTATAAAAAATATAAAACGACATTTATATAAAAGGTATGTATTATCGCTTGGAAATATTAAATTTTTATCGGAGTACTCGTTAGCTTACAATTTTGAATCAGAGTGGAAGTAAAAAAATAGCTGAGCTCAGCACTCTTATTTTGGAACTAGCTGGCGTCCGCGACTTCGTTCGCGTTGAAAAAGAAAAAGTAGCCTATCCTGTATCCCGTACGTCTAAATGTTTATCTACCAAGTTTCATGAAAATCGGTTAATTCGTTTAAGAGTTATAGAGGAACATACATACATACATACATACAATACCTACACTTACAGATTTATTATTAGTATATATTGATATTGATATACGAGTACGAGTAATACATACGAGTATCTATCCGTTCTCGATGCCAATAAACGTACGCTTTGAAGGTGGAGGCTAATAAATTGACTTAGAGAAGCGCAGTTCCGATACATTCGTAGCGAAAATGCGACATCTTCTATTTTATTGACAATTTCTTACTTTAAAAATTCGAGAGCACTGCTACTCGTATAATCAAATTCAAACAATTTACACAAAATTATAAAATGTATAAAAGTTATACAGCTGTTAACAAGTTTTAGAATTGTGATATAGCAATAAATACAACTGTCCTCCTTACAGATTATAAAACAAAAGTACTCCGCCGCATCTGTCTGTATGTCTGTTCGCGATAAACTCAAAAACTACTGCACAGATTTTTAAGCTGTTTTCATCAATGGATAGAGTGGTTCACGAGGAAGGTTTTAGTAAACCCGAAGTCGCGGGAAGCAGCTACATTATATTATATAGGGCAAATTGACTGAATTTAACTATTCGTGCGTGCAAAACTTCAGATTATTAAATAAATAATAAAAAAAATTAAACTCGGCCTGATGGCCCACTTGGTTACTGTCGCCTATAACAATTGTAAGCAACGCCACAGTGTTTAAAAAAGTTCTACTTTAAGGCAACTACTTGTCTGGTTTGAAAGTACAAATGCAAGAACTGTTTAGTATAAATGCACAAGAATAAGGTGCAGTTCGACAAAACACCATTCCAAGCTCGTGCGCTCAATAACTCACTTTGTTCCGAATTGTTTCCGTTACACTGAACGTTAGAGCACTAGTGCCACTACTCTTACTCGATTCTATATATCGCGTCTCCTATAAATTCAAACTCCGCCGGTCAAGTCTACGTGTGTCTACGGAATGCAAGTCACATTTTTAAAATAGTAATCTAGATTTGTATGCCATACGTCTCTTACGATTATTATCACACTACGACTACTAAGATAATAAATGCGAAAGTTTAGGAGGGATGGAAGGATGGATGGATGCACGGATTAGTGGACGAATGAATGAATGGATCGATTGATGGATGGATGGATGGATGGATGGATAGATAAGATATAAGGATGTATGTTTGTTACTCTTTCATGTTTAGCACCTGCATTAACATATAGGATACTTTTTATCCTGAAAAAATGCTAAGTTCCTGAAGGGTCGTCTAAAAATATAAAAAGCGAATCACTGCTCCATTCGTATAAAAAAGTCACTACATATGGCTCGTATTCGATCGAATAAAAAACGAGACTGCGACACTCTCTATACCCACTATTATAATAGTGAATATACTCCTAAAAAATAAAACCAAGAATCTTATTTTGTATCTTAACAAGAAACCTAAAATTTATTTTGTAGTTATAAGTACGAGTATAAGTTGTAGTTTTACCTTTTTACGATAAAAGGTGGCATACAGACTGACCCACCACTCGATGGCAAATTATCATCTTCGCCTTAGGACACATAAGCAACAACAAGATAAAGTTGATGGAATTATTAATTAAGAATATGTAAGTTATTAATTAGTGAAATGTATCCGTATGATTATAATGACGAAGGCACGACAAAACTTCGAGCGCGACAAAACTTATCGAAAAAATAAACTAACTTTAAAGTTGACCAGCCCCTCTACTCTAGCTTTCATGTTCCCATTTGATACAATAAAGTTAAAAAAACCACAGAAAAGTAGTATGGGCACAGTTTGCGAATGGATTTCCACACATGACTGACCATTTGATAGGCTAAAGCGGACAACTTTTCGAGCGGGCGAATTTTCCATGGATTTTTATTGAAATAAGAAAAACATTGAAAAGTTTGGAGTTGCAAGCATCCATTTTATAGATAGTAAATAAGTTTTCATCTTACTACAATTTTTAGAGAGTAGGTACTAAGAACGTTTTGTCACACAAAAGGCTTACTGCAAGCTATTGCCTGCAAGTGCGTGCGGAATCTTCGTTCTGAATTGCTTCCGAGGTATCTAGGATCCGTCTATCAATCAAGTATTGTCACTTCACAATTCTAAAGCATTAGCAATGGTGATATACAGAGACATAAGGCAAAATCAGGTCATACAAGTATTAGACTAAGCACGAATGGAACACATCTTGCGAGATCTTTGAAGACGTTCACATCCCGCCAATTCATCCGGAAAAGGACAGTTCTATGGTTACTCCGTATATCCATTCATAGGTATAAGTAATATTAATATATCCTCATTAATCTATACTATTACTAATTTAGAGATAATATTTGCAACATAACCTTATAATGTTGACATTTTTTTTATTATGATGTTACGATTCCACGTCTGACGGATTCCAATCAAAGTCGTCACGTAGTATATTATTTTTTATATAAAAGGTAACCGTAGGGAACACAGCTAGTGAATGTTGATATGATGGGTGTATTACCTCAAAGGGCGCTTCCCCATGATGCTTATTGTTGAGTATGAGGAAAGAGCAGAGCGGACCGCGCGCCCTTATGGTCGGCGTCACCTCCACCAGGGTCTCGTTCTCCCTTATCAGCCCGTGGTAGCCCTCCTCTGGCTCGGCGAGCTCCAAGTATGGAATGTCTGAAAAATAAATTCAATAAACTCAATAAATATTTAAGCTTCATTTGATTGGTCAGTAACCATGAAGTATACACCACAAGGAAGGCATTAGTAAGAGCGTCTGGCTTATAGACGCTGAATGTAGAAACATTGAATATTCATTGTCAAAAGGGGTTTTCAAATAGACCTTCAAAAAGTGACAAAAAAGACGGGTCGCCTATTAATTAAATAGGACGTCTAGTCAAACTCATTGTCAACTTTCCTTCTACATCCGGTATTATAGAAGCTTTAGGAGGAGTAAAATTAAAGCAGAAGTTTTCAATTACGATAGTTTTCAACACGTTTGCTTCAGCACGTAATAGGCGACGGTAGCCGCCTGCCATCAAGTGATGGACCGTCAGCCTGTGTACCCACTTCAAAAACAGAAAAAAAAAAGAGGTGGCGAAGAAAATACGATTGTAACGCGTGTAGGTACATAAAGTGGCTCCGTTTACGATCCCGGATTTGCGGAATGAAACGAGGGCTTTGCTCTTGTTAGAGCGAAGGGATGAATACTCTTTGAATACGCAATATGTTATCATTACACTATTGAACATTTATTCTTGGCTATTAACTACTCACATATGAAATGAATAATTCTTTGTAAGTATAGAAATAGGTATGTTTCAACCATAAAGAGAATGATGGTAAAAAAATTGCATCAAAATATAATCATAACTTAATAGACATGTTTCACTTGAGGGTCAAATTCACTGCACACTTATTCATTTCCCTTAAGGTCTAAACCTCATAAATGTTAATCTAAAGTTTACAAACAAATATAGAGGGAGAGAGAGCAATTCGTTAAAGCAAAATATGGGACACAAAATGGTCTAACCAACTCGAACGAGCCCATGGCGAGTGGCGATAAACCTTGAAAATTTAGCGATATAAACAAAATATACTACAACAGATCTGACCCAGTTGGCGCGGTCACGCAATTTGCCATTCATTTACGTTTGTTGTGAACTATTATATATTATAGAGTAGATAAGACATTTTAGCATTAAATAATACTATGGCACGACCCCCTCACACCCTCATTTGTAAAAAGACAGCTGGCAGAAGGCCAGTGGACTTGAATACTGTTATAATGCATTTGTCAAAAGAAAATCCAAAAACACGACAATTGTTCATACAATACCATTTTGTTTAGAATTATGCCACGGAGTTTTTTTTAAATATAAATTAATTAATTGATGATTTTTGATCCATCCATCGAATGGTTAACTTTCTTAGTTATAAATTTATTTTCTTTGTTCTATATGACTTTTAATCTGAGTGTATTTTACGTGCACGATTTTTCTTGCTATATTGGGTTCAGATAGGTAATGATAAATCAGTAGTAGATAA
Organism: Synanthedon formicaeformis; assembly: GCA_945859745.1. Classification (NCBI taxonomy): domain Eukaryota; kingdom Metazoa; phylum Arthropoda; class Insecta; order Lepidoptera; family Sesiidae; genus Synanthedon; species Synanthedon formicaeformis. The sequence continues at coordinate 215,241 of OX243977.1, forward strand.
TGACAATAATGATCGACTGATGTAGCCGCTTGGAATTGATGAAAAAAGCACCTATTAATTTTTCGTCATCATAGAAAATTATTGTTATTTGATAAATAATCTATTAATTAATGTCTTCAAAAAGAAAATTTATGGCAAAATTTAATATTACATTACAAATTCAGAAATAAGGTAGAAGCATATTTCCTTATGGGTTATAATGACAGCAATCTCACGAGAGCCCGATTCTCGATAGTGCTTTTCTAAAATGCCCATGTCAGCCACCATATTGCAAACACTCGTTGAATACAAATTGTAACCTTACACGATATAACAGTTTTCCTCTCTCCGCTCCGTCTGAGAATAATTTTTAGCAAATAATTTCTTCTCATTCTGTTCCTAACTAACAATTAAGAGAATTGTCAAGGCGCTTTGTCTAATTAGAAGGTAAACCGCTCGTTTAAAACTATATGAAAGTTAAGTTTCCGCAGAACGCAGAAGCAGATAGACAAAGGGTCAAGGTTTAAATGTAGTTATTGACTGAAAAAACCGTAAAATGGTTGTTTTTTAACATACATATAGGTATATGTGTCAGTAGATGAAGCCAATAAATCATACATTCTTTACCTTGATAAATTTCCTTGAAATCAATTTCAATATAGCCGAACGGTTACATTTTCAAAAGGACACAATCAAATAGATGATTTTTTTTTAATTTACAGATACCTACCATAATTAGATAAGATGAATCCTTATAGATAATATTATTTTTTCACATACATACGGAGTGTGGACCTACTTAGATTATCTTTATTTTTTAAGTATAATTTGAGGAAAAAAACTATTTTTCTTTGATTAAATGTTATATTAACTTGAGTGCCTTTACATAAAAATATAATTAGGGCTCTAGTACTTTCAAATCATCGTAGGTCCTAAGCTTTCACCGCACCAGTAGGCAGATTAACATGATATACTATTCCATCAATTTACATATTCAAAGTGAACACAAATATATATACTCGTATATATAAAATGAGTTAATCGAATGAAGCACTCGACGTCGACGCTACTACTCGATTCAGATTGCATTCGATCTGTTTTAAAATGCATGTATATGCATTATCGAACACAACATTCATTACTTACAGGCTAGACTTATGAGTATTTAGCTTTTATTATATCATAAAAGATAGATAGGCCCACGGTCTTGATGGTATTAGGTGCCTATAAGGTCTCGAGCAACATCAAGGGGGTGCAGGAGCGCTGCTGACTGCAGAATTTTGTAAACAGCTAGTTTAAAAAAGCTAGTTGGACGTTTGGAACAACTCATCAGTACACTTCACCATTTATGTACTTCCATAGACTAGACCATTGGATCTAGCAGTCCATTGGATTGTGCATTGGACGTGTTTTATTCGTGTCGAATGCACGATCCAATGCACGATATTCATTCCATTTTGTTTCCCGAAAAAGTCTTTTTATGTGAGCCAAATTTGACATCTGTCAATATGTATTTCCTGTCCCTTGACAGACGGCATAAGATGACTGACTCTACTTTGCTTCATGATGAGGTTGGAACTGTGGTTTTGCAGTAAAAATAGGAACAAAAAGTCGGGGACATTGTTAGCAGTTCGTTTAGTGATAAGTCGCGAAAGCCGAAACAAAAGGGACATATTTGAAAAGGTCCTCTCGCTGCGCGTGAATCATATCGGCGGAAACTGGATACGTCCAAAAACAAAAGCGTCTAAATGTAAAATTGGCGAGTCGCGTTTCGTTGGCGTTTTATCACGCTCGCTGGTCGCACCCCTTTCGGTACATAACATTGAAGCTTGTACAAAATTTGCATTTTTTCCAGTTAGGTAGGTACCTCTACGCAGTTATGAACGGAAACGAAAATATTTACACGAACAAGTGTGTTCCATTTCCAATTTAGCCAGCAGAGGTAAATGCGAATGGTAAATAGGAAAAACAAAGTACAGTCAAATGCACACGTCGTCTATCGTTATGTGTAAAAAAAGAAAACAATTTGTGTTGGCTTTGTACTACTTTGGCGCCAATAAAACGAGAAAAGTCAATATAATAAGTGACATACATATAAACAAACTTGATGGTGTCATATACACGCACAACTTCCGTATACTTCCGTACAATACACTTTGATCTTGTCAAGAGATGTATTATTTTGATGAACATAAAATAATAATATAATCATTTATTACTTATGTGGAAAATTTTTATTATAAAAAATATAAATAAACTCTTATACGTTATTAAAAATAAACGCTGATCTTACGTGCTAAAAGAGGTGCTTCAAAAAAATTATATTTTTATTTTTATTGTACGGCATCTATGTTCATTTAACCACAAATAAGGTATTTTTTAATCTTAAAATATTTCATTCGCCTTCTGGAAGAACACATAGTCTAAAGTCTATACTAGTCTAACAAAGCGATAAAAATCAAAACAAAACCATAAAAATCCACCTTAAAAGAAGATTTCTCTTACTTTTGCACTTTTGTACTATGCATATACTTTTAACAGTTTGCTTCATTACATCAGATTACGCTGTTGCTACAAAATAAGTGATAATTTATTATAGAACATAAGCTCGTCGCGGGACATCCTAACACTATCACATAGTGAGTGAGTAATTGTCATCAATTATTGTAACACGGAAAAGCTCTAAAATCCCCACGAGTGGTGAATTTAAAAAGCATACGAAAAGTGCTAATCCATTAATCTGGTGGGAAAAGCCACACGTCAGTCAAAAGGGCCGCATAATGTGACAATTATCAGCACTCAGAGGCACTCTGGGAGGGCTGGATTTGAATAACGGTCCCTTCGCAGTATACACTCGGCCAATAGTAATCAAACTCAAATCAAAAATGTATACCAAATGGAAAAAGCATCTCTTAATAGTGACATTTTTATGAATTCATTATATAATCAACTTTGAGAAAATGCTTCTTTATGTTTAGCGTTAATTTTTTAAAATCGTGTTATCAATTATTATAAATTAATTCGTATGTAACTAATTAAAATTTAAACAAAACTGAATATATACGATACTCTTTATCCTGAAAAAAATTGGTGAAAAAACACCACCATTGCGCACGTCACTATAAAGTTGTTAATCATATTTATTAACTTTTAAAGTTTGTCGACGATATAGCCTTCCCTACTGCAGACGTCTTGAATGTGACAGCGGTCTCGGGCCTCATGAATGAGCACAATACCCGACAATGGCCGATAAAACGCGAGCGCAAACAATTTAAAGGGAAAACTCTCGTCTATGCATGCAGCCTTCACTAATAGCTTCGGGTTTAACAGGTACAAATCTACAAAACGAATAACAAACTATATAGTGGTTACAAATTTTGGACCATTTAAAACATAATATACTTAAATATTTTAGGCATAAATGATAATGCAGATGACTCTGCAAGTCAGTCAGTGTTAGTGAAAATTTTATGTATAACTAGCTGTTGCCTGCGACTTTGTCTGCGTTGAAAAAAAATACATATATAAGCAATATAACGCCCGACATCTGCATTGCTATTACACTTTTGCCAGGCGTTTTTTAACTGGATGAAAGGTACTCTATGTCCTTTCCGGTATCCCTGACAGCGTGTATGCTTTAAAACTTCATGATGATCCGTTGAGCAGTTAAGGCGTGAAAAGGTGACAAACAAACAGACCGAGTTACTTTCACATTTATAATATTATTAACATTTATATGGATGAATGAAATGTTTGTACTCGTACTTGACTAATTAAGGAAAACCATTGGTATACCTAGAGTAGCTATATGAATGTCGAATTGGTGTACTGTAAGGGCAAATACACACGAACACGGCAGGAGTACGAAGTGGTGCCTTTGTGCCAGTCACCTCTCATATAAATTATTCATATAATGCGGACTCTGGCGTCTTTTACATTTAGTGCGGCCACGAGCCACGACGGGCGCTGGTTCGCTGAACGCATGCCACAATCTAACATATGCACCTACATTACCTATATATGTTTCTACTTATAATATACTGTAATTGCGTGCAACATTTCCACAGACCGCAGTGTTTTGGAATGTCTCCCTCAAGTGGACTTTAACATGATATTTATGAAGATATATAATATGATGGATGATGGAGTGGATTTGGCATCAAAAGTAGCCTTAATTCTTCTCTGGATAGTTTTAGCTATACATTAAAATTATTAGTTATAATTTGAGACAAAAATTAAAAAAATATATATCACATGTGGCACCATGTAGGATTTAACGAGTGGAGAAGATTTTTGTGTCACATATTTGGTACAACTATAAAGACTAGATACTATGGTGTACAGTACTTTTGAATCAAATATAAAAACACTTGCAAATTAAGCCAAGAAGCCAACGCACATTGTAAGAAAATGTCTTACAATGTGCGTCCGATCTTAAACTGTGTTGAATTGTGTGTCTGTGGCGTTAAAAAAAATCTCTAACAATAGAAGATTCTATCTTGTATTATATTGCATATTTTTAATGCAGTGGTTTTGGCCGAACAAAGAGAAAAGTTGTTTGAAAAATATTCAGGTGAAGCGGCATAACTTTTGTTCGAGACTGCACCAAAGCGGCCACATCGCATACATACTTAGTTTGTGCCGGATCGGATAATCATTACTACCTTAAAAAATACGGGAGAATCTGTTAATATATTTTTTACTTTAGATTAAAGGTAAAATAGAACAGCAAGACTATATCTTTAATACAGTTAAGTACAGCGTACAGCCAGATTTTAAATGTTATTGAATCCAGATTCCAGGTACCAGTGTGTATTACTGTCCAGTCCCGATCCATCCAGTTAGGTATATAACATTTGGGGAATACAATAAATATTAATAATCATAGAAATTTTTTTAAATCTTTATTTGGGAGGCTTTTCCCTGTAAGACGAAAATATCAAAATAACATCTCACAAAAATTCAAATATAAAATTGTGTGTTAGGTTAGATAAGATACTCTCGTATAGATTTTTTGTAAGCCTAAGAAGGCACTCATCATTCCCATCACTCACGATTAGTGTGTGATAATAATTGCAGTGCTCCATCTTCCCTCTGCACTATCCACGAAGACACTTAAGACAAAAACGTGTAATGGCGAAGATATTTTTGAGGATTCATTTTCCAAATGGCCCTGTTGCCACTTCGTCGACATATTATGAAACACGTTTGAATTAATAGTCTGGGTGGATAAATTTGATCTCTCGCTCCAATGGTAAAAGTAAACTTTTATATTATGATACCACAGGGTCATCGAGTGGTAGTCGAATATGAAAGTGATGTCAATTTTCAATAGAGAACTTTAAATAACCTATAATAACATCGTCTTAATGATTAAGAAGCCAGCTGGAGCGCTGAAAAGCTTCTAAAACAAAAGAAAAATTAATGAAAATTAGCTAAGATTTAGAGAATTGAAATTATTTAGTAATTACAAAACTCTTAATTTTTATTTTAGGTTTTTTTATTTTGTGCCTATTTCTTATTATAATTCTGAACAAAGATTCTCGCGGACTAATACAAAATAATACTTATTAGATAATATGATGAAGTAAGAGCATTTACGTTTAAAGGTGAAAAAGTGGGCTGTGATCCCAGACAGTCTTACTTTAGACATAAATAATTTTGAAATAGGCAACTTATTAATAGAAATTACTAGATACATTTTCACAACAAACTTATGCAGCAGCGATGGAATACGACATGAAATTATGTCAAAGTTTCACGCTGCAGTGCATTCATGTTTTAAACTGAAGTACCGCGCCGAGTTTCGGAAGGCATGTTTGTGTAAGTTCCTGATTTTACACTACAAATTGACAGGCGAGCTAAACTAGCTACATATATTTAACTTTGTATCAATAACAACTGGCCAGAAGTTTACATAATATGCTTGCTATTCCAGGATAAAGTGACGAGCGAATTTTCAGAGATGTAGGTCCTGAGAAAAGAACTCAAATCATCCTAATTCAGGCAACTTTCGGTAGTTTTCGAATTAACATTTTTGGATAGGGTTTTTAAAACATTTTGCAACACTGCATTCTTGTTCATATTCTATATTTGCATAGTTATCATATAGATTCAGTAAAATTTAATATCTGCTAATAATATGTAAATCACCAATTTTAGCTCTATACAATTCTTGGAATATCTTACTGTAGACGTATGTGATGACAACTCATGGTGCATAATGTTATTATCAAAAATAGAATAAATGTCCGGGTATGACAACATTGAAAACACTTGTGCAGAACTGTATTGTCATCATCACGTAGTCATGGACTTGTACAAAACGTTTAGAATACATATTAAACTTTGATTCTGCTGGTATATTTAACCGAAAAGACATAAAGTAACATTGGCAATGTGTGTTATTGGTTGGTATTTGTGTCAGTGTGTACACATACTCTCGCAACTCCGAACAAACTGTTTGAGTTGGTAAGGGTGTATGACTTGTATGAGATTTATTCGGGGTTTCACCGCAACTTAGCAAACTTTGATATGTCGTGCCACTGGATGACAAATTTTCACTTTAAATTAAAATTTATAGGTTTTTGTCAACATTAACTTATTTCGTCAATAACCTAACTTCAAGACTTTAGCACAATAAAATATACACAGTGTCGATAAAAGATAGCTTTGATTAATACGGGTTGCAGGTGCAGAGCGAAGGAACGAATCCTTCGTTCGGAAAATCGTCCAACAGTTTATCCAAAGCTTTTTTTCCGCTACGCCTCGAATTCGGGTTATCAATCAATCAAGTGAGTAAAATTGCCTATCTGAATTTTTGTCATTTAGTTGTTCCGTTCAATTCTCGCAATAACAGAGTCAGGACGACTTCGATGGCATTACTCCGTCTCGGCGGCGTTAGTGCTCAATTGATTCAACCCAATAGCCGGGTGCCCGGTTCTTTTCACAGTATATCCTTTCACGGTTAATTGATGACCGGCTATTGACTGACACCCGGATTGCGACGGAGCCCATTTTTGTGTTAAATGAAAAATTGCGCCAATAAACCTTTCAATTTTCTAGCTCATTTCTGTCTGGTTTACTTTGCCTCCTTTCGATCAACAACTCTTTAAACAACATCCATGTTTCAAGTGCTTTAACGTGAACTCGCTCCAGTTTCGTGGATTCATATTTGTGAGGGTAAATATAATTTCATAAAAATAACATAAACGTGAAAGTAGCACTGTCCTTCAGTTTTATTATATTTTAGAGATAAACTAAACCGATTATGATAAAAATTGATATGGAGTTGGAGTTAGCTTGAACGCTTGAAATGAAGACACATAACAGAAAACTCGTATAGCTAACGAAAATAAAGATAACGAAAATGGAAAACAGCGACGAACAATAAAGTGAGACTAAAAAGAAGAACACAAAGAAAATGGATTTTTAGATCACAACTTTCTAAGTCAGCGAGTTGGAATCGACCTAAAGACCATTGTGTAGGATTTTGTTAGAATACTAGGTTCATTTGTAATTTTCTATAATATAATGAAATGTGTAGCTAACACATATAATCATCAGGTTGTATAGAAGGTAAAACGGATATAAATTATTGGAAAACTTTTGAATTTTTCTCATGTTATGCGGACAGACTCTAGGAGTACATGGCACACCGCCAGCCGGACTTGTTTGTGCCACGTTAGTCCCACGTACGAGTACCTCCCCTAATGTGATTTGTCAAATGCACTCACCACAGGAAAACCCGAATCTACTCTTTGAACTCTCTTTAAACTTTGTCCGTGTCCACTCAATGAATGATATCACATGTGAAATGTTTGATGTTTCAAAAGCATTGCGGCCAAGAAGTATATCAGTACGACTCTACATTATTTCTGCCATTATAAACTACTGCAGTCTCTTTATATATCACGCTTTCCACAGAATGCATGACAAACACAAGACAGTGCTTGTCTATACTACCAAGCAGTGTTGAAATGAACAAAGCACACAGGCTGAAAGGCTGAAGCAGCACAGGAGTATTATAAATGCGAAAGTAACTGTCTATCTGTCTAATACCTTTTCACGCCTTAACCGATCAACATGAAATTTGGCATACACGTTGTCAGGGATACAAGAAAGGACATACGGTACCTTTCATCCAGAAAAAAAGTACTGTTCCAGAGTATATATTCCCGAGTAGGTAATATAAAGAAATGGGCGCCACCGTCGTCACAGCGATAACGATGTCAAGCGTTATTACTCATATATTTTCTTTTTCACACGGACGAAGTCGCGGGCACCAGTTAGTCTACTATAAATACAGATGCGGTGACAAAAGACAACATTAGTCGAATAAGAGCATCGGAAAAGCGGAAGCTGCTAGTGGCACGCGCACGATGCGACAAGTTTCGCCCTTTTTTTATTATTCGTCAAGGCGTCGTCGCGCAATCTGAAGCAATTTCCCCCACGTTACCAGGGTTTTTGCGCGACCTCCCCACCTCCCCACGATCCGAGGAGTTTACCCCGTTCACCCCACTATCCAAATTACGCACGCTCGACTCGGAAAGGATTATTTCATATCATGTGAATCTTACTTGTTTGTCTCGGATTAACATGTCGGTGAGTGGTTTTGGCAGGGTTTTTACGAAAATTGCGCCAAAATGATATATTATTTTTTGATATCCCTTTGGCGTAGGTGGTTTATTCGTCGAGCAATATGTCGAAAAACACATATAATTTGGTTTGGATAGGTATATCAATGATGTAACTCAATGGTTTCTAAGCTGACATTTAAGGTTCGTCGTTCGTGGTTGCCTTTAATAAAATGCATGAAAAGATGGATCTTTCCATAAACATTACATAAGGTTTGAAGTACATACTTTTGCGGCAGTCGCCGAAGTCAACAATCCGTGTTATTACACTTGAATCGAGTAAAATGTACCGCCCGCATCAAAATGGCGACGTAATGGCGGACTAATGGGACATGTAATAGTCTTGTAAATAAACATATCCCGGATTGTATAGCACCTATATTTCTACAGTATATACATTCTTGTTTACATACAACGCGATGTGTGTTTTCAACCATTAACATCATAAAGGAAAATGACGATTCGTAGCACGAATTGTTTGACCTTTTCCACTCCCTTCGCTAATATTTTGCGTCATTCACATTCTTGGCCTACAATCCACGTGATAATCTTTCGTATGATGGCGACAGTCGCCGTTTTTACATCCAAAAGGAATAAGTTAAGAATAGAGTAATTGCTGCACCATATTAGTAGGAGATTCGAGAAGTGTTACTCAATCTTATGTGGGAAGGGGTTAATAAAAGGTGGCAAAGTATTATTTAGTGTTCATTAGTTCTTCAGTAAATAATTTAATACGTCTGAGTATAGTGGAGGTATACCTATTTTCCTTAGCTTTTCTTTTAAATATTCACCCCATACCTGTAACAACACAAATAACTTTTAATAATATTATACATATACATAATAAAATTATAAATACATTAAAAACTAGCTTTTGGACGCGACATCGTCTGCACCCCTTTTTAAAGACTTCAATTCAATTATTTATTGCTTATTTAGTTTTCTTTTGTATTTTTATTTTTAGATGATTCCTCGAGAACAGTTACTCTTTTCTGGATAAAAAGTACCCAACATCCTTTTCTGAACTCCCGAGTCGTTAAGGCGTGAAAGCAAAATAAACAAACTCTTCAGCTTTTTCAAATTTGCATAGATTTAATTTAAACATTTTGTATGTATTTTGTAAAATTTAAGTATGTAATCAAAACATCTTCTGCGCTACTTAGTCGGAAAGGGGGCTGGCAATTCTGTTTGGTACATTTGCACAATCTGTTTACGCTCAAGTGAATGTCTTCCCAGATCACGATGGGTCCAAACGGGCACAAATCCAAACACCGCAAATCGCCCCGCGGTCCGTCCCGTGGCCAGGGAGTACGGGACGCGACCTAATTCCCTTGTCCCGGACAAGGGAATCCGTCCGCAATGCCCGGACACAGCTTTGACGAGTTAAGGCAGTGTTTACGGTGGACAAAAATTCTTAATGAACAAAACATGAAACTATTTTCAGACTACTTTAGGTCGTCTAAATGTTGCGCCGTTGCATAGATTGTCTGGTACGAAATACTCGTACACTACCCAGAACTACACTCGTGACTTTTATGAATCCTTACAATATTATAAAACATAGCCCTCCGCCGCATCTGTCTGTATTTTCATACTGTTTTCACCAAAGTATAGAGTGGTTCTCGAGGAAGGTTTTTAGTATATAATTTACAAAGTTACGCGGGCGAAGTCGCGGTAAGCAGCTAGTTCTCAACAAACATACAATTAATTTGACGCCCATTCATTCAATTGCAATTGAATAATAATAAAGCGATACATTTCATCCACCCCTTATCGAACGAAGGGGCGGAATAAGCAAATCTTTTTCGGTTACGAAAAATATCTCAAGGAGTTTAAAACTTATCGAATTTCTAAGGCTGTGTTCTCGTACGCCGCATTATGATTATAGAAATTATAGAAATGTACTACTATCAGAGCGCGATAGTACATTTCTATAGCCGCATGTCGCAAATAGCATTGAATAAGGAGACCGTAGCCTAATTATATTATAATATACAAAAATAGAAGCTCACTGTGAACGCTACAGGAGGTCCTTGCAAAATGATATGACATTTAGCGCCTCTTTCACCAACGTCAAGTAGGCTAAACCGTCACTTAAAGTTACCCGTCACCGGGAATAATTTAGCTGATATACCTTTGTTTGTACGGTAAACGTCCCAAACATTAAATAGAAAATAATAAAAAAAATCGCCTATCGAATGACGCAGTAAACCGAGTGCAAAATTCAATTTAACAGAAAATTATTTCTAAAAGTAACTAATAAACACTTCACTTGTAGTTGGTAAAAGAAGCGCTTAGTCAATTTAATAATAATTATTGGGCCACCCGCTGATTCTTATTACTGTAGACGTAGCTTTATATTGTGCGTTTCACTGAAGACAATGTTTATTTCTCTACAATTTCCTCATTTACCTACATTTTCCTCGATTTTCTTTCCTTATCTTTTCGCTTAATAAAAGCTATTGACAATATAAAAGCTCTGAGATCTTCAGTCATTTTGAATTCCATTAATTAACTTGGACATTATTTTTATGTCTCGTTCACAGAAAAGAAAATGGTTAACGGTGGCTATAGGCACTGGTAATTATGATCGCTTTAATTTTGAGCGTTTTCAATTTTGTACCGAAAAGTTTGAACAATATATTATGTAATTTAATTGAACACTATAACATATTATCCAAATAACGCAATCAGCCAAAGAATCGATTAGATTGGTAGACCGTAAGGACCCACAACCCTCAACCTATAACAGTCACAAAGGGTTGTATCGAACCCCGACATTGATATACGATATAATCACATTTCAACATACACCTGATGAGTGGTCGAAGGCATAAAATTATTACTATATATCTATTATAATTGGATTTCGGGTATTGAATATAATATTCAGTTGAAAATATCAAAAATACTTTCTTAGGCCGGTTTCAGTGCTCTCCTGACGGTCAGTCCTGACGATACGCACGACCGATCGCGGTAGCAATACGCGTGCGTACAGTCAAGGGGAGCTCTGTAACGATTTGTGAATTTTCATACAAAAATGACAAGCGCGACCGACGTACGCACCGACCGCCAGGAGAGCACTGAAATCGGCCTTAGCAATTACGAATTTGGAAGCATGGAAGCGTATTTCATGTCAAAATTCAAATTCATTTATTTTCATGTGCTAGACCCATATTTTACATTTTTATACATTAGTTATTAATATTTATCTAAACAGTTCCTAATTAAATTAAACTAAAGCAAATTTTTATATAATTATGTATATTATATACTAACAGTAATTAGATATAATACAGAATGAAAGAAAACCAATTTTGAGACTCGGTAGTTAGCAATTAATTGTGTTATTCTTCGGTCCGTTAATTTTAAGAATTAATAATTTCACGTTAAAAAACCCTTTGTAATTAATTTCGTTTTCGCGGGAACACAGTCGGGTACAAGCCTTTTCAAAATTATAAATAATTTTGAAAAATTTGATTTTGAATATTTGGATGGTGTTAAATATTCAAAATTAATATTTCAAATGAAATTTCAAATTAATATTTGACAGCACAGGGGGGCCAGTCTTTCATATATCATTTTGGCCTATTTCCTGATTCTGAAATGTCTATTTTTTATAATAAAGCTCGGCCGGATGACTGACGTCATTTGATGGAAAAATAACCAGACTAAATAAAATTGAACGAGATAGAGAATGAATGGAACAATGAAAGGAATTGAACCGCTTCATCTTGTAACTTGTACGGACACATTAGACGGCAATGGCATACTCATACTAAGTTAAAGATTATATACTAATTGAGTCCGGGATCGGTTACCTGGAGACGCTCACCGAGTCTCTCGTATCATCAGGAATGTTATTTGTGATTAATTCGTACAATACAATATGTTGTTCGTACATCAAACAAATTTGTCACATGTTACAATATGTTATGCAAAAAAAATTCATTTTATCTGCCAAATCTATAATAATAAATAAAATTGAAGCGTATGTTTGTACCTACTGTATTTTACATATCAAGTATACGAAAGGGCTAGACCGATTTTGACGAAAAATTTCACTGACAGATAGCTGGTGTTATAAGAAAGAAAGAAATATACATATATTTGTAATATGACTACAAATAAAGTTCTTACTTATTTTGTCGCAAGTCGCAAAGTTTCCAAGGTCTAGTCTTTTCACAAACAGATTTTGCGAGGCAATTCCACTAACTTATCATTACTTTAATTAATAATTTAAAAAAATATGAAATACTACTTAGTTTGTAGTTTACTAGCTATCTTTTTTATACAGCGTTTTATAAAAAAAAAAAAAACTGTGTACCTACAAGACATGAGCGTTAGTTACATACTTGTTAACAAATCGATAATGTGTGCTGGAAAAATTGTATTCTACTGATTACCTAAGAGACCATTTCACTGAACAGGTCTTGTATGGCCCATTGACCATACAGAGCCATACAAAAATAGAAAAGGGATTGAAAAGGGCGGTGCTTAGTGCTCATAAAATATTGCTGTTTATGTATGTGTACTAAATGTGTATGTGTATTTAGTACCTACCTAAATATTTATTTATTTTGACTTATGAGGTTTTTTTGACTAGGTATAATAATTAATTCCCATTCTATGATAGATCAGTCAGTCACTAATTATAATAATTAACAGCTCAGAGTTAAAGATCACGTTATCATTTTAAAAATGGCTGTCATAGAACAGTTGATCTAGAATCATGATAGATTACTAAAATATGTGCCCCTTACTGTTTTTGTATAGTTCCAAAAACAGCCAATCCAGTGGCGTCCTTGACCGTGGTTAATCGATAGGACGCACCTGGCCTCACGCACCTCTTTTATTACCATCATATTGTTGTTCGGTTATAATAATTATAATCAACTCATTTTTGTTACAATATACTTAGTTTATTAACGGGGAATCTAAAACCATATTATAGAACCGGCAGGAACACACTGCGCCTTCTTAGGCATAACTTGGGCAATTCGTCTAGCTAAAGAAACCACCGTATTTACAATAGACCACCGTCAAGTAACAGCACTTCTGCTACTTATGTTGTTCTGTGAGTAAGTAAGTAAGCGATGCCAGAGTTTTAATGAATAAACTCAAAAAAATTCTTGATTTGATTTTAAAAAATTCTTTCACATATACAAAGCTACTCGTACGTTATCGGCGAGTAACATAAAGTTAAGCGGGCGAAGTCGCGTGCAACAGCTAGTAATCTTATATTATGATATGATAACCACCTACCAACAAAGCCAATCATTAACCAATATATGTAATATTAATGATCACACATAATCACATTTTTTTTATGATTAAGTATGGGAAACAAGTAAGTTACATTTTTGTAAGAATCAAAAATTATAAAATACCTAATTATTTGATATTGTTAAATGATGCTCAAATATTCAAATATAATTTTTTCTATTTACACAGATGTTGATGGCATCGACAACTTGTTAAATAATATTTCAACAGAAATAGACACTAAGTAATGGCAATAAATTCTCCAATTGTAGGAAAAATGTGGCATGTATGGCGTGTAGGTAATATATTATTTTGAAAATGACTAAGCTATACCATGTATATCGGCAGATATAAAGATTTATCTAAAAGATGAAACAAAAAATTGCGACAAATCCTGCTTTGTCGACATTAAAAGTCGAGCGCAAGTCAACCATTAAAAGTGCGGGAATTACAGTATAGAGTAGACCAAACATAATATAAATACCACTCCCCTGGTAACCCGACAGCGCATTGTAAACATGCGTGAAACGTGTAATGCCGCAGTCCAGCCGCAGTGTGTGTGTGTGTGTGTGTGTGTGTGTGTGTGTGTGTGTGTATATTTAAAACCGCTTAATACTTCACAAATGAAATCGTAAAAGGCTCGATCTCATTGCAACGTCTGTGGCCTCTTGGTTTGAGGTAAATGCAAACAAATTCTGTCAAACTTGCCCATCGTCTGCCAAATTGGTTGAAGTTTCGTCAATCAAATTAAACTGGTATAGGTATCTAGTTGTAGTAGATTGATGGGTGGTTCCAATATTGCACAAATATACATTTAACTCAAAATATCATTTATTAAACTAATGGACGCTATACAATACTCTAAGAAAGAAGCTCAAATGGAAAATTGGTCTGGTCTTGCTCTTGGAAGACGTCCTACAATGGGATTATCTATTTAAGTTTTTTTTTATATTGCTTTTTTTTTAAATAAATACAAGTAAATAATGTATTATAATTTCAAAGTATATAATTAATGTAGAGCCTAAACTAGACTCGATAAAAGACAGCATTGTTACTCAGAAGTGTAGCCATTTATCAGTGTACAAACATAATATTTGGATAGAAAGGACATGTTTGCATTCAAAGCCTGTTTATACTGTATCATAATATGAAGAGTATATGAAAGTGGCTATAAAACGTAAGGCACATGTTCTACTCCACGCTCATGAATAAAACAGTAAAACGCACGACACAAAGAGAAACTATGATTTATTACGTTCACATGTAGGTAATATTGCAAATGTTTGCAAACAATTGTAAATAACTTTACCACTAAACCCTTTTCAAATTAAGTTTAAACAAATTAAAAAAAATTAGTGTAATTTCCTACTACTGAACAGTATAGGAAGTACAGCTTTCAAATATCATTTTGTGGCAGTCAAATTTATAATACTCGTACCTATAAGAGAACTGACACGCCCCACCAAAGAAAATATAAGTGAAAATGCATACGTCATATGAAAAAGCGCAGTGACACAAAAAAGAGGCGAACATTTAATTAAGTAACAGTGAGCGGTCGCTGCGCGTCTATCTTGGAGCAACCACTGTCACAGGATTTAATCTACGCTCGCTTAAATATCATCCGAGCATAATCCGACCGGTTTAACCCGTCTCCCGGACGGAGCTAACTCCTGGATACGGCCGACCAACTCGAACTGTGAGGGTTTCGAGTGGAGCTTTAGTTTTTGCTGTCAAAGTTAAACGAGTTGCCGTACTTAATTTCGGACAGCGGCCGGAGGTTTTGCTAGGTCCGAACGTTCCGAGTTGCGGCACTCATTATAACTTGTTCAAAAGTAAAAGCAATAGTCAGCTCATTCATTTATTTATCCACGTTCTATTCAAAGGCATTTCAAGTGATCAATTAGGAATCATATACTTGTCACGTGTTCGTTATGATGGTCAGGTAGAAGTTTCATTGAACTAATGTCGCCTATAACAGTCTATATATGCCTATAAGAGTCTATGCCATAAAGTAAAGTAATATTTAAGAATCCAGTAAAAGTAGATGCAGTAGCAATCACCGAAGCTTACTGAAAATAAGATAGGATTATTGAGGAGGTTTAGCACATTATCAGAAAGACTTCATCATTATGAGAATGTTGTAAATAAATTAGTTTAGTGACAAATTAGTAGTGAAGATATATTTTAGTTTTTAAAAAAATGTTAACTTTAATATACTCTTTACACAATTTAAGAAAATATACAATCTGGGTTAGGGGATCCTATGCCTTTGGACTATCCCATCCCATTTATACTATCTATATGAAATGGTTTTATGAATCAAGGGGTTTTCTTGTGATTTTCTTTCTAAGGGGTTAAAAACATATTAAGTATTCGAAAGTGAAGTAAAATCCAGCACTGTGTCTGATATTACCTACAATGGATACTCTGAAACTTTGAGAGACCGACTTATTTAATATTCTGTTGTTCGATAAGTTGTTTTGATTGGCAGGTCAATTCCGTGGGCTGCGATGAAGGATAGCGAAATACTTACATCGTTCGACTCAACTTGTTGAAAGGTTATTAATCTATTTACGAGTTTGTTCCAGTATACACAGTACTTGAGGAGCTTATGTACATACAAGCAAAATTCACTTGTGAAATAATAAAAGAAATACATCAAGTAGGCTCATGTAGCGGTTTTATTGTAACAGAAGAAACATTACGAGTGGAAATAATTCGGTCATTTTTTACGGTTTTGCGAGTGACAGGCGAAAGGCCGATGATAAACCCTTCTCAAGTATGTTGTGTTCGCGATGACCATCCCCTTTTACAGATAAAACCCTCTCACAATACAAATTCTAATACCTTACGAAACATCTAAATATATAATACTAGAAGTGCCCGGAGGCATCACCTTCCGGCACAGGTTAATAATAAATTTTTAAAATCTATTTTCTTTTCTTCATTACAATAGTTTGCAATCCCAACAAGACAACCGTCCTTGGACCATTTCCAGACCTTATTGAGATAGGCCATTTAGAAATACCATTCGTGTGCATGCACTGTTAGAGAATGTCAATCACTGTCTTGACCAAGAGGAGGGTACTCAAAAACAAAACAATTCACTTTTAGGGAAAAGTATGATGGTTCACGCAAGTCAGGGTCAAGTATCCTAAGGCCAGAAAATCAATATCTTGGCGTAGGTATAGTCAGGTACGATAAGTTACATGTTTTCCCCGAAAGTAGGTAGTTTACTTACCTAATTTAACAAACTTTCATACCTAGATACCTACAATTTCGAACGTTTTACTGAAATGTAATTATGATTAAAACTGTACCCGGCAGTTTTAACTACGTAGCGCGAGAAATATTAATCTGAAAAATTATGAAGTAAATATTAAAGTGCTCAGCAATGCTACCCAACACGACACACTGGAGAATTCTAGAACAACTTAATTCTACCAATAGCAATTGGACTGTTTTATTTGACGCGAGCTATTTTCAAGTTTAATTCAAAGTTGAAGGCATTAAATATTCAAGTCTCAGAAATCGAATAGGCGTGTGGTGACTAATACAAAATAGTTATTTGACTATTTTAAATAGATCGTATTCATGATTACGTATCTGGTTATATAAATCATCACAGCTTATAATATCAGGATAATCATTCGTCTCCTGAATGATATAATGAGACTGAGATATTGCAGCCTTTTACATTCGCAGCGAAAAAAAAAGTTATGGTTAAAGTTCCTTTTAAACCGGGATAATTAATCCCGATGGTTCCACAGATTATTTCGATATAATGTAGGTACTGTAAATTGAGTATACTGCGAGTATTATCTCTGGTTGGCACGAGACGCGTCAACTTCCCTGCGATAAATAATAAACTTATGCGCATTAAGAATTTATCGGCGACTTCGGAACGGAACCCGGGGACGAACGGTTTTAAATGCGTAAATTATTAAAGTTTCATAATGAGGGTGAGGCTCGGCGAAATTAGACTGTTTTTAAAGGTAAAATTAACCATGTTGCCCCAATTTCAAGAGTTAAATCGCTGCTTTGCGGTTACCTATGTTAAATCACTTTTCAGAATTTACTTAGAAGATTTAAAAGTATTATTAATATTCTTCTAGCTAGGCGAATGAAGAAAATCCATATTTTAATATAGGTACCAACTCGTGTCTCTAATAGCACACTTTCTTAGAAACGTCGTAATTCTGACGTGACATTTGTAAAGGGTCGATTGGAGCGGTCTATTTTCTGTAATAAATTACACGTCAAGTTGATGTGACGGAACGTTATGTAACAACATAATTGTATTGTGTCAGCGTGACAGTGACAGTGACACGGTCTCCTGTCACACGTAACGTACATGGACGAAACGTTCGCGCTCCTGTAAATGGAAAGAGAGCGAGAGAGAATTTGGAAAATATAAAAGTGTTTTCAATGAAACCCTCTAATTGGCAATGTAAGTAGTAATAATGTGTCTATTGTATGTTATTTTGTTTTGCTGTTGGGTTTATGTTCAAAATAAATAAATAAATAAATAAATAAATAAATAAATAAATAAAAGTGTTTGGAGAAGTTGAAACCGTTTTGATTTAGGAATAGAAAGTGAACAGTGGTGCTCAAACATAAATTATACTCTTACCACCAATTCAACATCGGGAAAGAGCAAAATTTTGAATGGTTTATTGTGAATGGCAAATTTAATTAAAATAAGTGTTATTTTAATGAGTCAAAGGACCTCTTTCACAAACGTCAAGTAGGCCAAACTGTCATTTAAAGTCACGGGTACCCGGGGATAATGGAGCTGATATATCTTTGTTTGTACGGTAAACGTCCCAAACATTAAATAGAAAATAATAATAAAAAAATCGGCTATCGAATGATGCAGTAAACCGAGTGCATAATTCAATATAACAGAAAATGATTTCTAAAAGTAACTATAATCAACACTTTACATGTAGTTTGTGAAAGAGGCCCGAAATTTAAATAATAGCATGTGGTGAGTAAGGCATGTCAGAGCCCAATCCTTTAACCTTTGTTCCGCTGAGGTCTCCAAGAAAAGTATCTATATTGCCTTTTTAATTTTATCAGGGACGCTAAGATTTTCGCATTAATGTGCTTGCGTCCCAAAGCGTCTGCGCTTATTTCTACGTTTCACAGATCACAAGTTCCAAATGTCAATACGAGCACAACAGTAGCACAATCCGCAGTCACACGAACACGAAACAAATATCATGAAAATCTGATTACGAAACATGACATCCACCGTGAAGCGTGTCATGTGGAATCGTCAAATGTTTAATTAAATGCGACAAGGGCCAATTAAGAGGAGTGCAAAAGCGAACAATTAAAATGTCCAGTGGATATTACACTTAATTCAGTTTTATTGCAAGTTTTTACAGCGTTGCCCCCGGGACCGGATAATTGGACATTCACAACATTTGTACTTTATCTCCTATATAACATATATAAATTATATCTATGTTTTTTATTTTATTTTATCGACGTAATAATAATTGCAAAATTCTTGGCCAAATTTCGGATAAAAAACTATGGGTTGGTTTTTTTTTTTCTAGACGGATTGCTTGATTTGTGATTGTTTTAGTCTTTGCTCTGCTTTAGAAATTTCTCATACTTGAATTGGGGAAAACTTAAATTTCAAGTGTGCAATATAAGTATAATAAAGGTATTTGTTCGATAGCCGCGTGCCGATTTAACGAGATATCGATTCCAGAACCATTGTTGCCACGCTTTAGCGTTTCCGTCGTAATTGGAATCAGACGATATCGTCATTAGTTGAAGCGGGGTTTGTCTTCGACAATTTATAATTCGCTTTATAATAACCACGGGCGAATGTATTAAATTAAAATATTTATTATAAAATGGAAGCCCATCAAAATATACTTCATTAAAAAAATATGTGTGTATGGAAAAAATATACGAGCAATAAAGACGGAATAATTTTGTTTTAACTCTCCAAGAAAAAGGGGCGCGGACTAAGATTTTAACTCAATACATGATATATTTTCATTTTCTATTTTGTAAAAAATATTTTACTTTAACATCTTTCTAAAACGATGATTTTAATTAAATCTTAAATAGGCACACAGCTAACGCACATAAATATGTGCAATCTTCGCACAAACCGGAGATTAATTAACGACAATTAAGGGAGATTAATTATACTCGTCGTTACATAGCACGTTGCGCACGTGCACCTATAAACATTACATAGTTATTCATAGTTATAACTACTATTACAAATGAGAAATTGAGTTTCTTTGTTCGTCTCTTTCACGCCTTAACTATCCAATCGACAATTGTAAAATTTTGCATGCATAGGCACAGGTTACATACAGAAAAAGCACTGTTTCCGAGTATCAATAGGAAATTTTAAAAATTAATGAGATATTTTTAATATACGATCATCGCCAATCTCCCAGTTAAAGCGGCCGAAGCCGCGAGCATCAGCTAGTTGTCTCATAAAGTTGTATGTAAACCGGTAAGTAGCGCTGAACCGGCGCGCCGCGCGTCGCCGGCCACTTCCGGCGGCTAATGGCGGACCATGATGGCCGCCGAGCGCTTCCGGCGGAACACCAACTTTGCAACTATTTGATAGATTGCCCAGATTTTTCGCTATATTTCTCGTTACGATCCTTTTATGAAATGCCCAATTTGTGAAACGTATACATATACATAATATAACATTTTCCCTAATGACAAACGGTTGGTAGGTAAATAGCTACTGACGTTTGCTTTCAGAGGTTGTTTTTATTTCATAGTTCAATCAAATTACGGCTCAAAATGGGTTTACAAACATAAAATTATGTAGTTTGGGGATTATTAGGTGGCGCGGATTTCGTTCGGTAAAGTAAGGTATAACTCCGAAGGTATTGGTAGTAGAGAAAAAGTTTTAGACAAAAGTTGTTCGTAATTAAAAGATCTACAACTTTGACAATCGGAAAAATTTCATAAAAGTAAACGGTCGGGGAGGAAATGGCGAAAAATGAAAAATAGGTAGAAAAAAAGAAAACTTGCCTTTCGGAAGTAATAATTTAAAAATATTGATGCTAAAAAAAGTTTCAGATAAAAAGTTAGTAAATTTAATTTAGAAGGGAAAAGGTCTCTACTGCCTCTTATTATTATTATTATCTCTCTTTGCCTAACACTAACCGTTCTCGAGATATCGAATTAAACGCGTTTTTAGCGAAATGAACAGCTGACCTTCGGAGAACCCTCAAATTGAAATGTATGCTCAGAATGCCCCCCTTATCGATCTTTAAAAATCGCCAAACTACATAATTTTATGTTTGAAGATTTCGTAAGTTGATTGGACTATCATTGATGGTGGGTAACTGGGTACTAGTAAACCTTTTTCACTGTTAAATACCTTCACAAGATCCGGAAGTACTTTTAGACCGTTTACTTTCAATTATTCCGTTGTTCCTTTGGAGGAACCGCAGACCCTTTTTCAGTATAAACAAGATGATTACTTTTTTATTTATTATTTCTCAGTTTGAGTACATCCAAAAATGAGTATCAACAGCTTGTTGAATGTTGAATCACTCACTTCCTCAGTAAGCCTGCCAAAAACTTTTCCTATGAGAACAGAAAAGAAATATGTATAGACGCGGAATAAAATGGAATCGAAATACATAAACATTGGTTTGCAGATTCGAGCAGCTGCATTTAACAAACCTGTTATCAGATAGCGCTAATTTTAAACTCGTTATTAAAAGAGACTGCGACCAACTTTAATTCTTAAAATGTTAATTCATTTTAAGAATATTTTTTACAACTTTTGGCAATCCCCTATCCAACAAATTGTTTGACATTGTACACCATAGAATAACACGAGCTACGAGTACAAAAAATATAGAAAGAGGAGGCTACGAAATGTTTTCATGTAGCATTTCAACAGTTTGTGTGCGTCTCTGCGGAAGGTAATCTGTCTTCGTCCGTTGTTTGTCCGTCGCGCGTCCGCCTCGCGCGGTGTCATCCGTCATCCAGCATCCTCATCTAGTACAAGCATCTAGCAACCGTGTGTATCACTTCACCCAATACCTATATTACGACTGAATAGATTCCAGAGTCTTCGAGTCCTACCTAGCTAATAAATCTCTCATAAGAATCCACCCAAAACTAACACACATTACCTACATAATTCCTCCTAAGTGGACCCACGCGATCGTTCATCATAATAACATATATACATACTATATAGCTTTGTAACAATAACAATTTTGTAATAAATATTACTCTCAAATGTGTAATGTAATTTGAAATTTTTTGTAATTTAATTTAATTTTGTAAACAAAATTATTAATTTGCACATGACCCACGGTGATATAAGGTTTGCCTAGTGTGGGGATTGGGGCACATATTCAATTGGTACTTAATATTTTTTTATCTTGAAAAATAAAAAAAAGGGGACAGTCTTCTTGCTTTCTATTTTTTTTTTTTGGCCATTTTCTACAATCATGATTGTTATACCTCCCCTGCTGGCTGAGTATATTAGGATATGGGTTATTTTTGGCCTATCACACTATTCCATTACGGATTGACGGAATTTCGCATGTTTTGCACAAGATTGCTATTGCATTCAGGTGTCGTTTTTTTAATCTTTAAGCGATCACCATTTTATACTATTAAATACTATTATTAAGATAACTATTAACAAATATAAATTTAGTTATACGAGTACATCAGCTTTTTGGGTAGGTACGTATGTATCTACCTAAAGTTGCCATGAAAACAGGATTGGGACATACCGTTTGTTTGCCTGTTAGTTTTATTAACATAAAAGTCTAACGATGACAAAGTGTTATATCATCATGCGAACGTTATTATAAAGATGAAATCATCTTTGTATGTTCATGGCGAGAATTGCGAATTATCAAAAAGTTACGAAATAATTGATACTTTGAGCATAATTTGGAATTTATTGTGATTTTTATAAATTTTTATACATTTTATAAAGGGCTATCTGAAACCACTTACCCGTTATACCCTCGGCCTATTTCATGTATTCGGCCTATATATTCATTGGCAACATTTAGCAACAAACTTTCATAGTATTTTTATTTTTATATGTTTTCTTATCAGTAAATAAAATTTAACCCAGGTGCAGGTTTTGTATCTTGAAAAAACCAGACACTTTGTTGCCTGTTCAAAGTTTGAATACTATCTAGGGGCAAAGCTAGTTAAAATTATATTAGAAAAGCTTTGAAATAGCATTTAAAGCGACCACTTTAGCATACCATCGCGTATGTTGCAACGGATGTGCAATAACACACAAAGGCGTAAGTATACCTACGTGGGCATTACATTGCACTGTATGCAATATGCATGCCGCTGTCGGAGTTCACTTTGCTGTGGCGCAGGCACCTATCGGCACACAAATGCTACGCGACACAAAACCACCGAATGCGCACGTCTTCAGAAAGATCTATGAAAGTTTCAAACGGAATTAATTCCACTTCCAAAGCTTAACTTCAATTTTCCCATCTTGAAGTGTGCATGAATTGTGCTTAGTTGCACAATATTTGCTCTGTGTCGGGTGGGAGGTGCTTGGCAAGCAAAGTGGCTGTTGAGTCGGCCAAATGGGTGTCGACCAGAATTTAATGCGCTCACTAATATTGTAGGAAAAGAAAAAAAAAAAAGAGAGAATTAGTCTCTCGAACAATCGCAATACCTACTAATTACCAATCGTGTTTTCCTTCACTCGGCATTGATTGATCGATCATTTCCAGAGAGCGCCGAAATAGTCGTACACTTACTTCTTTATATATAGTGTGTTGGAGGCAGCGATCATTTACGGGAATATCATAAGTTGACAATGACAAAAATTATCGTTTTTTTTTTATTAATAATAATCCGTAAGTTCTAAGATAGGCAGGCAGACTGAAGGTCCCATTGATGATAGGTATAGCTGCCTACCTTATTAGGATGACGAACAAGGGAAGCGGATAGGAAGGTGGAGGGGGAGAGTCCACCTCCCCCTCCACGAGCTATTATATGAGCTATGAGCTATATTATAATATGAGTTATGAGCTATATTATAATGTGTTAATTGTAAAAATAAATACACAATAATAAACTTGAATTGATGACAGATGAAACCGTAGGCGCATATATCTACTGAAATCTGTTGAAAAATCTGCTCAAGAGCAGCAACAGTATGAAAGGGGTTGGAGATGAAGCGAATAACTTGAGCTGATATCAAAAGCACTAGATTAGGTATGTCTGTATTTACGTGGGTGTAACAAATAACTTTGACATTTAATACGATATATAAATTTATATCAAACACTTGGGAAATAAATAAAGCAGCAACTTTTTTTATGTGAATCGTCACTTGCTCTTTAATAATAAATAAGAATAGCATATCTACAGGGTCCTGATCATTTTTATAGTATCCAGTAACGAATGAATTTCAATACACATTTCAATACAAAGCTTCTTCCAAATCCTTGCCAGTTCAAGTACTGATAATTAATAGTATTATTAATTACTTAATAAGTAATGTCCTAATTAGATTTTTTGTAATAATAAACTTTATTTATAGAGAAGTATATTTTACTATGCCTTAAAAAAACCATTTTAATTTCTGAATGAACTTGAGCAACCGATTCATTACCTAATTCACTAGATTGGTAACGATGATACCTAGAATGTAATACCTAGTTTCCTATAACTAAAATAAACCATTTCCAAATTCATGAAAACGAAAAAAAAAAACACAAAAACGGAGGAGGTTCTCAATTCGACGCGTATTTTTTTAATTTTTTTTTAATTATTATTATATAAATTTCTCTTTAATTTTATATTTAAATTTTAATCGATTTTAATAATTTCAATAACTGTCTTCTGTTTGTCATGGCTATACCGCAGGGATCAATATAGAAACGAAAGAAACACATGTTACTTTTTAACATTCAACGGGGCATAAGGCCAAGGACAAAGGCATTATAATATTATACCTAGTAGCGACAGACACAAGGTTGACTATAATATGCTAACCGCCGAAACAAAGTTAACACGATACACGCTTGGGAATTGTCGCTGTATTTGTACTGAATAATAATTGACAAGTGACGCTATATATTTTTAGACTCTTTATCTACACTTATAAATTTATTTTACCTATTAAATTTAATAGGTATACGCCTACGTTCACCTAAGAACTCGCGTGAAATAGAAAACCTCTTTTAATAAAAATAAACAAAAATAACTATTACTTTAGAACGTAAGTAATCGCTAAGAAAAGGTTTTTGAAAATTTCAACTGCTTGCGAACTTTATTATGTATATATACTTAACAATTTAGAAGTCTTTCCTATTATGTGTTCCACGAATGTTATCTGCTACGTTACCTGTTAACAAGGAAAAATATCAAATTACTACAAATATTTACAAGTATAGGTAACCAGACACATAAAACTCCAAAAAAAAAAAGCACAAATCAATCTGTAATTGTGAGAACAATTTATGCTCATTATAAATAGTGATACCATTGTTTTTGTCCGCGACTTCGTCCGTGTCCGTGCGCTAGACTAATCTGAAGATTGTCTACAAGTTTCATCAAAATCAGCGGTTTTGGAGTATTAAGAGACATACGGAGACATACATACATACATACACACATCGTCTTTTATATATTAAGAGATTTCTAAAATATCTGCACACCCATAAAGGTAAAATGTGGATTATTTCTTTATGTTTTTCTTTAAACAACAACAACAACAACAACAACAACAACTAAAAATCGATATAAATTGTTGTAAATTAAAATCTGTCTGTGTTAAATTTATTATTGGGGCTTATTTATTTGGAGTCGGTGTTTGGTTTATGCGCGATAAAAACGCTAAACGTTTCAGAGGTAACAAAATTTAAGCAAACCTCAAATTGAATTTAGAACTCAATTTACATATAAAAACAATAACGTGGGGTCATTAAAAGAAAACGGTTTCGTGTTACCAAATTGGATTAGATGCGTGAAAAAGCTCTATAAAAAGCTTTATTTTCTTCGTTCAATTTTAAAACATTAGGTATACTTAGTTAATATGAAATGGATCACGTTGTTTTTATATAATTGCTATAATGAATAAATAGCTGAGATAAAGGAACACACCTTTGTACCTACATATTTAAAAATAGGTTTTTACAGTATCAATATTTATTTTATACATTTGGACGTAGGTACGGGACACAGGATAGGCTACTTTTTATCTTTTCCAACGCTGACGAAATCGCAGGCACCCAGCTCATACGTTTAATAAAAAACATCTGTAGACTATAAAAAAATTTAAAAAGGCTCACTTTTTGAAGCGCTTAGTTATTATTTCAATAAATATACTCGATAGAACTTTTTTGTAAATCAAAATGAATTGCGAATGGCGTGTAGTTGGTTTGGTACATCGCTAATTTCCTTTTTACGAGCGATATGTCAGCACTTTTTTTCCATTTTTACGAGTATTGAAATGTGTGCAAGTTCGTTTTATGCGAGGATTATTGTACCCACCCGATAAATGTATTACAATACGAGTATTTTATGATAAATAGATTGTACCTATACAGCCCCTAAGGTGCGAACGAGTATCTACTCATGAAGTCTTAATAAGCCATCATCATATCATCATCATCGTCACCGGATTGTATCACCGGATATAGCCTCCTGACATAATTTTCAATGAGAAGTGGCATGGAAGACATATTATTTATCTTTCAGGGCACGCTAGTTTTCTCGCGATGTTTTTTTTTTTTCATGGTCATAGTTAATGATGATAATAATAAATAATGATATTCACACATAAAATTTTCAAATTAGTCTGTGTTGTGAACGGGTGCCGAACTTAGAGCTAAGTTTCGGCTACTACTAAGAGCCGAGCTTTCAAGTAACTATCTTGGCTTTTACGAGCATTTAATATTGAGGAATCACGCTGGGATTAGGTAAATCGAACACACATATGGCCCCATACAAACAAGTAATGCGGGTTTCCACCGTGTAGGGTATATATGTATGTACACTGTGTTCAAAGTGAACATTTTTCACAGTCACCGCCCGGTGTGATTGAACACCTCGGCACGTGATCGGCGTATCTCAGTTCGCTGTACTATATACCTACTAACCTCGCAACAGAGCCCCGTTCTTACAAAAATCACAATGCTTAAACTAAAGACCTACTGCATTTCACCATCACTCTTTTTCTAATAAAAGGTGGCAATAAAGCTGACGATCTAACTTGTTGGTAAAAACGATCACCGTCGTCGCCACAATACATACTTTTTCTGTATTAGTATATATACTTTGTAAATTAGAGTAATGGAGGGGTACTTTGAGAAGAAGAAGAAGAAGACGAAACAGTAGGTACTAAAAAATTGCACAAAAAAATCGTTACATGGCCGATTTGATATATGGATAGGAAACGTGTAAATTGATAGAAAAAAGCCGTTGACGCACAAGAATATTTCTAGTGTTGATTTATAGAGGTCGTATCGCGGAGTTCCTTTGAAACCCAAATTCGAATGCATAAATGGTTGCCTAAGCAAGTTTTCAAATTGGATTTTGCACGACAAAAATGTTCAGGATCAGGTTACACTGTAGAAAATGTGCTGAAGCAGTGTTTGTGTGAATTTTATAATTTTATACAATTATATAATTCAATTTGAATTGACCTATAATAACAGAATTGGGGTCTGTATTCGCGTCTCCACCGTTTCAGATACAATAGAAATTATGCAAATAGTAAAAAATTCCAAATTCAAATGGCAAATTACGCAGCCGCTCTAATTCATTGAATTGCGGGAGGCGGTTACGACGATAGCGGAACCGGGCAGATGAGTTCTTCAATTTTACATCAACACAACGACAAATTGCTTTTCTTTTTAATAATAATAATATATTTGTTGATCATATGTACATAATAGGTATTTTAATTACATAATATATTGGATCTATATGACCTACCATTGCTGGCATACAAAAGGTATTGCCATTGCTGGCATACCATTAAAAGGTATTATTAAGTTATATTATTTAATGTCAGCATTAATGTCAAGTATATAATTTATGATACTAAATTTTTTCATTAAAGAAGTCATGAATGGTTTTTGACAAATTTTTGACAAAAGACGATATTTCGAAAATTTATTTATTATTTCACACAGTTGCAGCAACATAAGAATAAAGAATTTATTCTAAAATACTTTTCTTATTTTGAAAAATATTAAGTAATATTAGGAAACTATAAAAAATATGACATTTATAAATAGTTTTGGGATCATTATAAAAGGGTGGACATTTGGTGTTTATAGAAATAATAACATAAACAAATTAATATGACTGAGGGCCTCTTTCATAAACTACATGTAAGTGTTGATTAGTTACTTTTAGAAATCATTTTCTGTTATATTGAATTATGCACTCGGTTTACTGCATCATTCGATAGCCGATTTTTTATTATTATTTTCTATTTAATGTTTGGGACGTTTACCGTACAAACAAAGATATATCAGCTCCATTATTCCCGGTTACCGGTGACTTTAAATGACAGTTTGGCCTACTTAACGTTTGTGAAAGAGGCGCTTATAAATTTAACTTACTTTAAATTTAGGTATCGATTATAAATTACTATAATAGCTTTTATACGCGTCATATTCCACAAATTTTTTTAGAATTTTATTAAAAAAAAAATTTGAGAAATAAGCATTTATTAAATGTTAGATGATCCCTTGGGGAACAATACCATTTTCTAATATATTTTCTGGATTAAAGAGGGCGCCTCCTATTATTTTTTTTTCGTTCTTTCCTTTACCCTTGACATTGTATATATATGTATATGCAAAATTTTACAGTGATTGGTTGAGTACTTAAGGCGTGAAACCTTAAAAACAAGCAAACCCTTCATATTTATTTTATTAGTTTTGTATATTAAAATTGAAGTATTAAACATTACACAGGAAGATGGTGCAGACGACAAGTAATTTCAAACCTTCACATACATCAAACATTCTGTACGAAGGTAGATACATATATTATGTGCTGGGTGGAGGACATGTAGGTAAGTTAGTTGGCAACAATCTATATATACACATATATATAGAAAGCGATACATTAATTTGTATATGTAGGCTGTACGTACCCCACGATGTGCGCGAGTCAAATGAAAATGAGAGAATTACTAAAGCAGCAATTTAGTGGAAAGATAGTTTAGATTGGTTGGGGATTGGGGCCACGAAACTAACCCAACGTTTAAGTATCTCATTTATAAGACTTCTATATGTAAACCAATTTATTAGGTATATAATATATATATTTTAAAGACAAAGGAAAACAATTCTCCCTTAGAAGAAAAATAATTTAAATTATTAAAAAAAAAGTAACGGTGGGTGGTTACCGTCGCCTATTGTTCGCCGTCGCATAAAGCAACGCCACAGTGCCTGAGTAGGATTAAGGATAAGGAATTAAGAAAAGATTAGGGAATGACATCCCTTGTCAAGAATTGACAAGAAAAAATATTTTTCATCTTAATTTACCTAAAATATTAATATAAATTACATAAAATTGAGATATAACCTTATTTTATTGGTGCGTATACGTGCGCCAAAGGAATATACTCTAAGGCATTTTTTTAAATATTCTTCATGTAGTTTTATTAAGTAGCTTGAGCACACGAAATTTTTCCTTTTTGACGAATCCTAGTATCCATTAATTAATAGAACACATTAAAAAACCCAATTGCGAATTTTATTTACGCAATAAATATTTCTTAAGTGGTTTTTAGCTGTGGTCCCCTGTACAAGGCGTGTACGCTCGTTTTATGGCCCCATTGGCATTCCTCCTGCAAAGCGAGATACTAATTAGAAGTCCCTAAGAGCGATATTAATCAACATCTTTGACGCGGGGCCCCTACTGGCTCCGGGCAATGTCTGCGTTCAAATATTCGCATAAAACTCTCTCTACTGACTATAGCAACTATTTATTTTTTCATCTCATTTAAATATTACACTATGCTATAACATAATTGACAAATTACTTTTTGGTAACCCGTGAAGGTTTTGAGAGGCCCATTTCAACTATTTCTCATATTTTATTAATATCACGTAAAAGGAATAGATTAAGTTTTCATGAAATTTGATATCGTAATAGCTCTAGCCGAGGGAAGATCTGAGGCTTATACTCACTAAAATATATTATAATGCCTTATGTAATGGTAATATGGTATCTACTATACCAGTACACGGAAAAATCCTGCCAACTACTGCTAGATGTCTTGTGAAGGTTTATGTTGTTTGTTATTGCTTCGTTTATAGTTTCTTCCAACCGTTTTATTTTGTGTCAATTAATTTATGTGTCAAACTGGCGTCGAACGACGAGAAAGACAGAAAGAGATATGAGTCGTATTACTGCGTGTTGAAAAGAGACAAACAAATTTAAAGTGAGTACGTGCGACATGTACGTAGAATAAATTAGTTGGCACAGAACGTGGGCCCACAGAGGCGAAATGTTATTGCTCTGTGTCAACTGTTCTTACTTAAATTCTACAAGTACATTGGTTTCTATTGTGTGAAAATAACATTTAAACAGTAAAAACAAGAGATGTTTTTAAATCTTATAGGAACATCTTGTTGACAGTCATGTGACTATACTAATTTTATAAAGAGAAAATATAATATTTGTTTGTTTGCATTGGCTCCGATATTACTGGATAAATTTAAAAAATCTTTCACTGTTGGGAAACTATATTATCAGCGAGTAACATAGGCTATCCTTACTAATATTATAAATGTGAATGTCAGTTTATTTGTTACGCTTTCACGCAAAAACTACTGAACCAATCACCATAAAATTTTGCATACACGTTATCTGGGACAGAAAGGACATAGGGTACCTTTCATTCAGAACGCGGACGAAGTCGCGGGCACCAGCTATTATCTTATAAAGTTACGCGGAAGAATTCGCGTGCAACAGCTTTAAAATAATGTATTTTGTTATAGTATGTTATATACTCGTACGTATATATTTATTTACAAGAGTTATGGAGAAGTTACTAATGGGTTCATTACTTATGTAATTGACAATTATAAATCAGAGAAACATGTGCCTCACTGATACGAGTACAACAATTTGCTAAACTCCACAAACCATTAAACCATTTGGTTTGCATGCATAATATATTATTTATATAATTAATCTGTGACATATGGAATGGCCGTAGGACGGCGACAGGGCTGTTCCGAACATAAATAATTCTCAGCCGGATAACGAGCTCAATTGCCGGTTATCCGTATATGATCCGTATCCCAGGTGGTTCATTATTTGTTGCAAGATTCATGGGGTCATGCAAGTTTGCTTACAATTTGAACGCTAAATGAATATACATATGTATCAATAATAAATTAAATAAAAATATTCTTCGATGCATATGACTAGGTTTCAGTTCAGTATCTTAAGAGGGGACACGGGTACTGCAGAATTTGAAAAATAGGTATTTTGAAGAAACTATTGCCATCGCGCTGCCCTCCAGCTTTCCCCGTATTGTGCGATAGGGACAAAATGCAGCTCAGACCGATTATACCTACAAAATTTTTGACTGAATCGAGGTTTCGTATTCCCCTGTTTTCTCCTCTAATATATTATAAATCCAAGATTTGCAACTTATAAATCTTGGATGACGCCTCCGACAGAAGTCTGTTGACAGAGTGGCTTAAATAAATGTGATGTATATTACAACAATGAATTAATGTTCTTCTTGTGACACATCCCCAGAACTCATATAGTGCGATGTATCCATCCATTATCGCTATTTATAAAGTAAAAGTTAAAAATATAGTACAAAAATGAAATAAACAAGCCTTAAGGCTCAATAATCAAGTGCAAAAAGAATTTCATATCAGATATTAAATTTTTAGACAGTCTAGTCGTTCCATGAATAGAATTTCAATTTAATTTATAATAATAATTGTTGGAAGTCGTTGTTGGTAAAGAGTACACAAAAAAACAATTTTTGGGTTTACGCGTACCTACTCTGACTAAACTCTAAATGAAATTGGTTCATTAAATAAATATAAATTACAATAATTACACAAAAAAACTAAACTCGAAATGAAGTAAATGCACACATACATTTATAGAAGCAATTTCTTGAACAAATAGAGCAATTTTCTCGACAAGTACACCGTTCGTTGTACAAATATGGCGGATAGATAGTAAGTGCAGCGCGAAGCGGAATGCTATAAAGTGCGCGTCACACGTGCCGACTCGAGTTGGGGCCACACACCGCATTTTATACGTATGTAATGTACTATATGAGTTAGTGTACAAGTACATATACATTTATTAGTGTCTGCAATTATACAAATTAAGAATTTTCTTTATTTTATCAAATAATTTACTTAAAAAATGCCTTTAGATTTGATGATGAATGATAGATCTCAAAGAGGATTAACTTCTGATAACTTTCTTTCTTAAAAGCTTTAAAAAAGAAATTGGAAGAGTTCTGTGTGTGTATTATTTACTAGGTGTTGCACGCGATTTCGTCCGCGTAACTTTCTATGGGTGGAAGAATTTTTAAAATAGGTCTATTAATTTTTGAGTTTATTCATTACAAACAAAAATACAAATCTTCCCTCCTCTATAATATTAGTATGTACTTATAGATGCATTAGTATGTATAATAGCTGTGACGGTTACCATGGCATGGAAATATCACCAATGTAACAATAGGTATACAAAATTTCACATCAATCGAAGATATGGGAGCTACGAATCCACAGACAGACATGCACACAATATTTCATCGACGTGCACACACGTCAAACTTATAACACTCCGTTTTTGCGTCAGGTGTGGGGGGGTTAAAAATAGAATATATCGTGGGTGGCTTGTTCTTATTATTTTACAATTTAATTGTATTTGTTTCCTAAGAAATATTATACTTAGGTAAACTTATAAATTCAATAAGAAACATTTATCGACATCTTTGTAAAGGACAGCCTTGTTGTTTTCAGGTCCTCACAATGAATGGACGAGCTCAGCACTTTATATACCTATGTTCATGTCACAAGCTAAAAGCGTTTTATTAATATTTTTACTAAGACACATATTTTGTTTAACAAATAAACTACTTCATACACCATTATTATATTTAATTACAATAGAATACTGAATTTTTTTTGTCGATTTGATAGTAGAAAATAATTATTTACTAAAGTAATGTTTCTCACCACTAATACACAGTCCACAGACACCCGCTGTTGGGTTGTTATAAATCTTCTAACTTGTACCAAGCGCTCAAAACTAAAGAAGTTCCTCAGCAGCATTTTCATTGTTTGCAACATAAAGACGTCTCGCTTTATCTGGACACATAATGACGGACTAATCTCATTGAAATTGAATATAAAGAGCGCCGCGAAGACTTAAAACGTGGTTTAATACAATTGAATAATTATCTAAATCATCAGCTAAAGGCTTTTTTGGCTGGTCAGAGTTCGACGAGTTGAGCCAATAGACAAATATCACAAAACGTTTAATAAATTCATCGAGAGAAGTCGGTCGAGGTGGCGCTGCGCTGAACTGGGCGAGATAAGCTCGAACAAAGCGATGTGGCATACGTTGCGAAAAACCACTCAAACAAATACATTTCCACTGTACCCTGAATACACACTGAATATTTAAAGAACAGCTTTAATAGGCTAGGGCAGCCGCTAACCATCAATTGAACTGTCACCCTGTCTTGACGACCTTTGCTTAAAAAATCATTTAAGACAATTTTACTCCAAATGCTACTTGGCTTTATAGTTTAACATTGCGATATTGTTTGATGGCTTTCTAGTTGGAGGCCTTGTATAATAAATTAATTTATGATTTGATCTCATAATATACACTATATTTTAATGTAACATAAATATATTACAACAAAAGAGAACATATTGCACATCAGTCTCTCTAATAATGTAGACATGGTCACCCCACCCGCCCACGTTTCTCGCTCTAGCACCCCTGAACCGCGCGGTCAGGGTTGTCCACTACCCACATACATACTATTTATTTCTTCTTGTATGGCTGAAGCAATAGATGCATCAAACCATGCATGAGTATAATGGTCCCTGTAACAACTACTTCATGTACTTTAAGTGAAAAAAAAAAAAATATTTAAAATGTACAAAAACGTCAAATTATAATCGATTTCAATTTAATTTACATAAAACTTATTGGTAAGATAGATATAACACCTGGCTGGTAACTGGTATTTAACCTATTCTTACCGATGTCTTAAATTTTCCAAAAGAAGCATATTTACACCTATTTTATAAATAGTCTCACGGTTAAATATGCACTCAAAATTGTTTACTATAAATTCAAACACAGACATAAGACTATAGTATCAGTAATAATAAATAAGGTGTATCAGATTTTTCAAGCAACATTTGAAGAATTGTGATTTATAATTTTTCCCAGTGGCAACCCTAAGTGGGGCCGGGTGTAACTCCGACATGTTGATTACGGCAGACAATAGGCGATGCCGGGGTATATTTATTGTGCTACGACCGTTTGTGGGGTAATGAGGGATTTATTTATTGGTATTGCACAGACAGATAAAATACAATACACTCACCAACACACAATAATTATTGCCTGCGCGTATACAATAGTTGTTCATTTATGTAAAACATAAAGGTATTTAGTAGATATGCAAAATCGGTAATTAATTCTCGTGTCGTTCACAGAATGCAACATTATTGAGAGTTACAAACACAAATTCTATAAAGTTTAGTTAATAAATAAGTAATGCTTTTCATTTTAATTGTTTTGAATTTTTATTAAATACTCGTCTCGTACGCGCAGTAGTTAATTTTTTGAAAATCCCACAGAAATCTAACATTTTTTAGCCAGT
The DNA here is from genome assembly GCA_945859745.1 of Synanthedon formicaeformis. Classification (NCBI taxonomy): domain Eukaryota; kingdom Metazoa; phylum Arthropoda; class Insecta; order Lepidoptera; family Sesiidae; genus Synanthedon; species Synanthedon formicaeformis. The sequence goes on from OX243977.1 coordinate 250,008, forward strand.
AAGTTATTCAATTCACTGCCGCGAGGCACACACATCTTTTATAAATTTCTGTTTTGTGGTTTTTGTAATTTGTGTCTTTGTGTTTCGTGAATAAATTTTTTTTTTCTTTTAAGGATAAAAAGTATCACCTATATGTTAGTCTAGATTTAAATTAACTATTCGTGTACCTCTAAATCCGCTCAGTCGTTTTTGCGTGATTCGAGTAAACAGCTAAGTTTGTAAATAGTGAAACTAATGTTATAAAACTTGACGGGGGTAAAACAAGGATGAAACTTTGTATGCGGAACCAATAATTTTATTAATAAATTAATTAGTATGGAGATTGATGAAAACTTGTAGAAAAAAACAAGCTTCTTGAAATATTAATTTTGGACAGACATAGTCGCGGGAACCAGCTAGTACGATTCTCGCTAAGAAAATAAGATTGTTGGCCTATAGAGCCGACATTTTGATTAATTCAAAATATTTTTTTTGAGCAATGAAAAAATAAAAATAGTAGTATAAAAAAATTGAGATAAAAGTTTATATGTGATTAAAAAAAATGTTCGCGTGTAAAGTTGTCAATAAATAAAATAATTTCCAAAAATGAACCAAACGACCGAATATTAATGCGGAAAAATGAGACATCAATTTTTTTAGTGCAAAAAGATGAGCATTACTTCGGCCAGAGAACTCATAAACGAGCCATAAAGTGGAGCCATAAAGCATGGGACATTATTCACCCAAACTCACTTTTAGGGGATCTATTATGTCCCCAAGGAAATCGTGATATGGACACTGTTACTTTAAAATCTACTCAAGTATACTCGACTATAATTATTTGTAACATCTCTTTAATTTCTAGCGGTAATGCCACTCTTTTGTATTACTGATGAAATTACAAAATAGTATTTTTAACGCGTTTTTAAAGGACTGAAGCAGTGTCCAACCGAAAATGGATTTTTCAGCCGAAAACGAAAAAGAAGCTTCGGCTTTAGTCTTATTTTCGGCTGAAAAATATGGCCGAATCATGATTTTTGGACGAAAATTACCTAATACGAAAACGAAGCTTCGGTCGGTCACAATTTTTTTTTATAATTTTATTTTCTCCCAAAAGTACAATTTTCACTTGAAAAGAAAATGCTATATTCAAAACAGGCAAATCAAATCAAGTTATATTATATAGCGTATGAATTTAACAGTTTCTTTACACTTCTATTAACAATTTCAATTATAAAACGAAGCCTTTTTTCTATCGCAAACAGTTCATTGTGCCGCGAAAAATTTATCGTGACATTTCCTTGTACCGACCGACCCAACTGGCGTGAAAATATAACACTTTTTGTAATATACATCCAAGAAAAATATATAAGAAGCGAAACAAGGCAATCTATTGGCAACATTTTCAATAAGGTGCCACTCTACGGGCGAACAAAACATAAACATCTTTACTTCATCGTGAATCACTTCACTCAAAAATAAATGCCCTTCATAATTACTTTTGTAATTATGACACAGTAAGCGTGGCGAAATAACAGACATATTAACTATCCTAATATTTATTTTTAGCCAAAGACTATCTTAGCAGTCAGAACCAAAAATCGCCCAGTGGTCGAAATTCGAGTTTATTCATTGCAAACATACAAAAACATTAGCACAGATTTACTTTCATTTAATCCTAATTAATTATAACAACGCAAGCGCGTGTCAATTAGACTATTTATCTATTTATAGTATAAAAAACAACCATACAAAAACATGAATCCACAAAACAAAATCTAACTCGAAACAACAAACTAACGTACGGCTAACCCATCCAATCTCGCAATAAACAAAGTAATCGGACAAATGCCCCGTGTCGTCTATATACCCTCGGAACATCAGTCTATAGCGCTTGCGGTGGGAAACTAATGCCATTATGTGTCGTTAGTGTTGCTACAGAAAGGAGTTAATCTAACTTTTACCAAACTTTGATGCCTAACTCTCGTTTTGGCTACGCGGACGAGAGCTCGTCCTCTTTTTTGGTAATAGTTATTTAATTTACCATGATTATATCAACGCCTATTGCGCCTATATATGTACATAGTCGTACATGACGACAATGACGTAGAAATTTCCATTAACTTTTCTTCATAGATAACTAAACTTTCACAAAAAATTATAATTAAGATTGTTAATAGCTAAAAAAAAAATCTGTTTAAAAACAAATTTGAAAAAGACTATATTACTGTAAACAAATATTTTTTTGTAAAGTAGTAGGTATTGATATTCTAAAACATTCGTATCGACGATAAACAGATTCACTGTGAAAATATAATATAAACATGTTATAGTGGCACAAAAATGCAAAAGCTTGTAAGCTGGCTAATATGTCGGGCCCTGAAGAGCAATAAATTGAAATCGTAGACGGTAAACTAAATTCGATTCGTCGCCAATTAATCTTTTGATATCACAATACTATTGAAATATCAGTTGACGGCACTCTCCACACACAGAGGAACTTGTTATTTTAAGGAAAATCGATACGTGTGTCTGGAAACCTGGCTACCAAATAAAAATATAAAATATTAAAAGAGACGACTGGAGGCAAATTGAGCAAATCTATTCAAAAAATATGTATTTTGATCGATTTAACTCACCGATTTAACTAAAATGAACTTAGGTAGGTACTATGTATGTAAATATTTATAAAGGCTGTGCAAGAAATGTAAAATATTTGCGTAACAATTATAATGATTTAGTTAAAAAGATATCGCGCATCAACTTCACAAACAACCTTTATAATGAATGTGGTAAAGTTTAATATGGCCTATTTACAAAAAGGCTAAAACGTCGGGGTTAAATAATTATTTAGATTACTGTACCGGGAGGCTTCTATGAATTTTAATTGCGACGACTAATATGAAAGGATGAAGTATTTACTTTATTGCGTTCATTTTGTTTATACAAAGGAGTTGAATATTTTATGCAAAAAAATCGAATTATAAGGGTTGAAGATAAAAAAATAACACGTATCGCTGCAACTATCTAAAGCCGCGTATCCACAAGGAGGCAGCCTCGGGCCGTGCGGCTGCCTCGCTCCGAGGCCGCGCAAGTGGAGACGCTGCCTCAACCTGAGGCGCGCCGCGACACGAGGCAAATTCTGCCGTTTTTTGCCGTGCTCCTGCTCAAAGGGGCCTCAGGCCTGAAACTGCGTTAAGCGGGCGCCCGCGCGGTTTCATACAAAAGTGATCCGTGGCGGGGACCTGCGCGGGCGTCCGTCACGGGGAGGCGCGCCCCGCACCCACGCAACGGGGCCCGCCTCCGTGCGACGGAACCCGTCGCGGGGGCACGCGCGGTGCCCGCCAGCGGTAACATGCACGGCAACATTGTAAAATGAGTTATCATTTTCTCTTAATTTACTGAACTTTACAACAAATTAAACTTTAACAATAACTTTAAACAAATTGAACTAGCGGCATTGCGTAAATAAAATAATCCGGTCTCCGCGACGGGGATCCGTCGCGTTCCCACGGAGCCCACCCGCGTGTACACGCGCGTAGACACGCGACGGTTGCCCGTCGCGGGCGCCCGCTTAACGCAGCTTTGATGGAGACGGGCGTGTTGCCTCCGGTCGCAATGGACAACGAATCAACAATTAAATTAATAAAATTATACGAATAAGGGCCTCTTTCACAAACTACATTTAAAGTGTTGATTAGTTACTTTTAGAAACCATTTTCTGTTATATTGAATTATGCACTCGGTTTACTGCATCATTCGATAGGGGAATTTTTATTATTACTTTCTATTTAATGTTTGGGACGTTTACCGTACAAACAAAGGTATATCAGCTCCATTATGCCCGGTTACCGGTGACTTTAAATGACAGTTTGGCCTGCTTGACGTTTGTGATAGAGGCGCTAAATCTCTTTTTTTTAATTATACTAATGACCAATTTAATCAGCAGCTACTCTACGCGCGTCTGGTGCCATCGCGTGTTTGCTTTAAACTGGCTCGCGGAAAGTCGCCTCAGCTTGATCCGCAACGTGTCTCAGCCTATGTCTCAAGCCGAGCAGCCTCGAGGCTGCCTCTAGTGGATACGAGGCTTAATGTACAAAGATATCTATCTAACTAAAGGTCTATTTAGAAAATTGCCTTGGCAAAGCCAAAAGAGTCTAGATTTGCCGCAAGCATCGGCCGCAAGCTTTTTCCACAAAAAGCACCTACTTAGCTAATTGAAGTTACCTAGTGGATTGAAATGCCAGACTGAATGCCGTCGCTGGAAAACGACTCGGCGATAATACTTATATATAATTATGTTGCATTGTATCCCATTCGTACCTTTTCAAAGTTTCTTCAAAAGATTAGACATTCTTTTTCTATAATATCTTGTTGAAGTATATAATAATAATTAAGGGTCCGTTGTACCGCAAAACACTTCGCGTTTTAATTAATTTTAGCAGGCCACCGTACAATGACGAGTAGGAGACAAAATTGTAGAAAACTAGAATTCATTCTAAAGATTCAGAAAAGCAGAAATTCTTTAGTGAGAGGGGTAATGATACAGTAACGTGCTTCTGAATTTTGTCGTAACAAGAGCAACGCTCTCGGAGACAGATTGTTGAATATTATATAATTATTTTAAATTCCATATTTACCTATACTAATATAAAAAGAGATTTGTATTTTTGCATGTTTGTAATGAAATAAACTCAAAAACTACTGGGCCGATTTTAAAAAGTCTTTCACAAGTTACGCGGACCAAGTCACGTGCAACAGCTAGCTTTTTATACTTTTCTAAAAATGTGAAAATACAAAGGAAGGTAGGACATAATATTTGAGTTGCATAAAAATGGAGATCTAAAAATAAGGTTGTGCTAAAACAAAAGTCTTGTATTTCATAAAGGCAGGAAGAGACGATTAAAAAAAACTTTATACTTCCTTTAGTTAGAGAAAGTGATGGCCGCGGGCTTAAGGGGGGTGAAGAGTGTCCGGCGGGGAGAGGGGCGATGAGGTGATATCCCTTGATTTTTTTTTGTACTTTTTTACAGCGTCTGAACGAGCCGACACCTTTGTGGAGATTAACATTGAAAAACATGATCTCAACTGATGAGAAATTTTTAGCAATCACGTTCATGGGTATACCTACCTACTGAAAGTGTTTTTTTTTTTTAATGTGAAAATCGTTAGACCGGCTGACGCTCCATTTTATGGTAAGTAAGTGGCAACCGTCGCCTGTAACACAAGTAACTCCACAGGTGCTGCTAGTGCGATGCCGACCATAGTGGCATTAAGGATAAGTAGGGATTAAGGAAATGGCTCTGGCAGTCTATATGTTATATGAAAATATATAATAAATACATAATAATAAAAACATTAAAAGATATTTGGAGAAAAATCTGGGTACGAAAAACCTTTGTCAATTTTGAAATTCATTCCTTTATCAAGTGGTATACACTCTTACGGCCGAAATTAATAATGTATCTAAAATCCGATCTTGAAAACAATCTCCAGTTTGTTCCCATCGGCCGATCGATCTCCGATCTGTGTGCCAATATTAATTTGTGTGTATGCGATTGGAAACTAAGGATAGATCGGTAGGCAATCCATTCCCTCCCACGCCGTTCCTTTTCATGCTAACTATTAAAATTTTACTTTCGAGACAATTTAAATTTCTTTATTTTTATGCATATTTAAAATGTGAAAATAATGAATTACCTACAATTACAAGATAAAGTAATTATAGTTCAATTTATTTTTATTTATTTATAAGCGTACTACATAATTTTGTTTTTAATAATAATATACATTCATTCGTTTTTCTGAATAGTAAAGGAACGAATGGCATGACACTTGACAGTTGACAATTCAATGTTTGTTGTGTTCAATTTTTATTATTGTTAATAAATAGTGGAATAATTTAATAGTTAACTAAAATGAATTCAGAAACAGTAGTAAATTATATTTCTTTAATGCGTCACTGTTCTTTGGGGCGCTTGCATTTCTTGTTATTTTTGCGGTGTGATGAAGTTTTTATTGTTTTTATTTTAGATCAAGATGAAACCACTTACAAAAGATGAAACGAAAAATTTGTTATCCTTTATTGAGCATAGCAAAATTATAAACAATAAAACTAGCAATGCCTGTACCAACAAATTAAAAAATGAAGAATGACGTCGAATCTACGACGCATTTAACGCCCAAAACTCAACGTGTCGCCGTACTACTATAACAACTATACGAACGAAATGGGACAATTTAATAATTTTATTTATTATTAATACAATTAATAAAAATATTTTAAATTCTTGTTTGTTTATCTTATATATTTTTTTTAATGTTAAGGTCGACAGACAGGCTGACGGTCCACTTGATGGTAGGTGGCTACCGTCGCCTATAACTCAAGTAACGCCATAAGTGCTACAAGTGCGCTGCCGACCATAGAAGGATTAAGGATAAGGGATAAGGGAGGGTAATGGGCTCTGGCATCCCTTACTCACTAACCGAAACACAACAGCACATAATGCTGTTATTTCACGGTGGTATTCTGTAAGGTGGTGGTTACTGCCGCCAGACGGGCTGCCCAAATGACTGCGAAACGCAGTGTGCCCCTACCACTACTTTTAAATCCAGACCAGAGTCAATTTTGAAAATTATATTAAAATTTCCAAAGTTAACCCCGCCGGGAATCGAACCCGGGGCCCCTAAGACGTAAGGCAAGCACCCTTGCCATTCGTCCAACGGGCTCGTCAATTATAATCCGTGATATTAATCCGTGAAATTCGTGGGATTGCAAATCTAGATCGATTACGCTATGTCAAAATGTACGGATTGAATATTGAGACACCCAAACTGTCAATTACGAACAGAGGTCAATCTTTAATGTGAGATCTGTCCTCCCAAAGATAGTTTCATGTTTTAGATTGAAATATAAATCCGTGGATACGTTATTGACACACTTCACACACAAAAAAGATTGATTTTTCAATTCTAGATGGGTAAAAACGGATCAGGATAGGTTATTAATTTCGGCCGTTAGTACCTTTTGAAACTAAAGCACTACGCATAAAACTGACAGACGTTTGAAATGAAATTTTGGCAATGTCGACTACCTTTTTTTTTACCCCGACTTTACAATAAAATGAAATAAAATATTATTGGTTACACGATCCGTATACTTAAGGCAAAACACAAACGAATTCAAAACGATCGCAAATGTATTTTTTCATTCGTCAAAATGTTGGAAGATAAAAAGGTTTTATGCGAAATTAGCATATTATCCATTTGTATCTGTAAAAAAAAAACAAGAAACAAAAACATGGGCGTAGGATCTGTTTCAGCGATCTGGTTACGCGAACATAATAATTACATCGGCAATTTGTATTATCTTACTTTTCTTCTACAATTTTATTGTAAAGATATTATGTAATAATTATTTAAAAAAAATGTAAAGGTTTTTTTTTTATGTGATCCAGTAAAATTAAATTAAAATAAATGTTTACATTTTATATTTTATTAGCTATATATATTCCGGGGTTTCATCCAGGCGTTTCATTTTAAAGAAATCAGATTCTCTCTCTCTCTATCTTTCTCGGTAATGCTCGGTTTCCGTCTAGCGATCAATCTCGGTCACCAATGTGCCGCATAGAAGCGCGGGTGGCGCTATTAAGAGCTTGTGTATTTGCTTAGTGTTATTTCTGATATATTATTATATTTTTTTACTCGTCTGCTTAGGGACGTAGCGTGATTTTAAAGGGTCATTGTTGTTTCGCCACATAAAAAAAACATGTGTACCTATAACCTTCCTAAAGAATTGGTCTAAATAGCGCCTTCAAAGAAAAAAAAAAAAAAAAAAAAAAACGCTTTAATTATATTATATTGGTGTGCCGTAAGCAATGTCATTGTAAATAACTAGTTTGATAACTATAGGTAAATATAAAAAAAAATTAAAATTTTCATGAAAATTGTACAAATAAAGGCCATTGGCCATATGGCTCAATGGAATCCGACAAACTTAACTTCTTTCATCCTTATTCAATTATTTATACTGTACACAGTATACCTTACCTTCTTTTTTTTATATACTTTTGGATATAGTTTGTAAATAATGTAAAATTCTTTTTGGCATCTTTATTATAAAATATATATATAACTCTCAAACTTACCTTTTCAAACCCTCCACTCCATTACCAGATGACCACTTTTATTTCACACAATGATCGATTGTTAAATTAAATAAAACATCGCAACTCTTACCTGGAACAAGAAAGAATATCTTTATCAATTGGACATTTTACCGAGTAAAAAGCAGTACAAGTTTCCCTATAAATTAGTAACGAAAGACTTGTTAGGCAAAAGGAGAAATACAAAGCGAATGTGCAATAAAAATTGGTCAGCGGATTCTTGTATCAATATCACTAGTCGGCTAGTCGAGTTTGAATCTCCGCCCTTCAAACAAATGCTGCTATAGCTCTTTCAGCTTTTAAATTGAATATGTAATATCTATTTTGGAGGTCTCATATAGTTTCCTTCGAATTAATATTTCTAAAAGCTCATTTATATATCATAAGTACACATTTTAAAACAAATTAATGTTCATTGAAATTTCAAGCGTAATTCATCAGAGCCTACAATCTAATATTAATTTTTATAAACATCATTAGATGAAATATTTTATTAAAAGTTAAGCCGATTATTTATATTACAATATTAATTTGTAAGGGGTCCTATACTGAGAACCTGGAATAAGTATCGCAAAATGAAATTACTATTAATTAATCCTTGAGTAAACTAATTAATTAGTAAACTAAATGAAATAAAATATTATCAAAGCGAAAGATTGAAAGACTCGTGTTTTAGAATGTTTTCAAGCTTGGTTTCTTCTGACGATATTCAAGGCTCGGTAATGAGAAATTGGTGATAAAAAATGTATGGGATGAACAAAAGACTACTTATACTGTACGAGATGATAATAAAGATGGGAACCGCCGAGTGGGGGGGCTTCGTTTGAGTCGAGGAGTCGAGGGTTGAAGTCGGGAGGAATTGATGACACGACTAGTGCTTTAGGCGGATAAATAATTCAAACGCCGCCCGTCGACTGAAATACATTGCGGGTCAATAAATGCCTTTTGTTTCAGAGTTGTCTCTCTTCTGTTCAACCAAAAGACAACCATTATCTCTAATTACAAATCTATCCAACAAAACAAAATAACATTACGTAATTAATGCAAAAAAACTACTTATCATTATACGCTATAATTTCATCCGTCAAAATTTTGGATTACTCAAAATCAAAAAAAATATTTATCTATTAGGTTTCTACAAGAAACTCTTATGATCGTCATTATTAATTTAAATTTACCAGGGTTTCGGAAAAAAGCCAAGATGACGATCCATACTATAATTATTATAGGTATATTAGATAATCTGCTGAATTTTTTTAGGAACTATTCTTTCCTGATTGACTATAAACGCACAGCCAAAATTAAATCTAGAAAGCTGAATTTTAGAACATATAATAACATATTTATGACGTAAGCACCCGCTAAGAAATTATTTTTGAAAATTTCAACTGTATGAAGCTGAGGGCGGGCGAGTCACTAGTCGCTAGTATAAATATATCTTATTTTTAACAGGTACCTAGTTACATTAAAATAAATAATAATTTCGATTTAGTATACTGTTGGAACAAATATTTCTTTAACAACATTTTAATAGAACGATTATCCTAAAACGTACAGACTAAAATAATTTAGTTGAAATGATGACGTCAGATGACGGCCAGCAATTGTTTTTTTTTTTAGTTTATGATTAATATCGGCTTCGTCTGGCGACATGGCTAATACAATACTGCATTTATAAATGTGCATAACTCTATTAAATTACAAGTATTTGAACGCGAAAACTTATTAACTCGACTGAGTGTACGCCGCTCCTACAATTCGATTTGGCTGCTTCGTTAATTTCAAACTGGATTTACCCTTTTAATCTAACAACTTCACTTTGCCCGTAACTCCGTATCCCATTGCTCCTGTACTATCTATGAACAGGGCAAGAGTTGCTTAATAATAGCATAAAAAACTTCATAAAAAATAAATAAAACGAAACTTAATTAAAAGACACGGGCTTTTTATAGCGACATTTTGATATTTCAAAAAAATATTTTTAAAGACTTCTTTGAATCGTATAAGTAATTCGAAATTCGAAAAGTATAAATAGATTTTCATGAACTACATACAATACATATAAACCACCCTCAGAAATAAAACCCTCTTTCCGTCGATGTAAACAGGAACAAAATCCGTTCATAACTTCCCGATATTAGCGCATACGTACTTGTCGCTATTTACGAAAATAACACAAAAACAATTGAATGTTGGAAAGGTACACAACTCAACTATCATTGCGATAGATGTGTAAATTTTCTTCCCTTATTTTCCTCTGGCATGCAGTTGCAGACAAATCCGCTATGAAGAGCAAATCCTCTGTGTAACATGCTGAGCGAGCTTCACAAGATACGAACCGACGACACTACAAACGGTAGCCGGTGTACCTTTGCGTCGGACCAAGTGCTTATTCGTAAGATACGGCAAAACTTGCAGTTACATTATATCTGTAAAGTGCTCTTCTATGACGTCACCTTCATCATACATTATTCCTGACTAATAATTATTATTAACATTGAATAACATTGAATACATTTATTTAGGATATGTTACTTGTTTTCACCGCATAACTTTTTATAACCATCTGAACGTTTGAAGCTAGTCGCTACTTTGAATATAATTTGTGATATTCGGAGATTAATTGATGGATGATATACATCCATCCATACATTACATTCTTGTTATGGATGGCTACTGTCGCCTGTAAAGTAAAGGGAGGGAGATACAAGTGTATTTGTTGTTTGTAAACACTGATAAGAAGAAGGGTATATGATAAGCTGAGAATGAAAAAGCACACGTCTTGTTTTCAGCTAAATTTCCTGGGAGGGATCCGAACCTGGGTGATATGAGGGCGATGTCTACAGTTACCTACTTACGTATATTGCAAACGCGTGTAAAAAATGTAGCAATTTTCTATCGAACAAAAAAACTCAATGTAACAGAATCGATGATCGCAAAAAACGCCCATGGCGCGTATGTAAGTATCCTTTTCAACCCTGCGAAGGTTCGAGTGTTATTATCATTGGGGTAATAAGGGTCACTTCGACCTTGCCCAATAACTTCATTAGGTTTTTTTAAAATCCCAACAGCATAGGGGAAATATTCGAGTACGAAACAATTTTGGCAGAAATGTTACCCTATTTTTAAGAAAATAATATCATAAACAAGGGCGTAAAGCCGGACCGTAGCCCATAGTTATAATAGCTTTCTATTTTAACTATGAGCAACTGCTTACTGTGGAACTAGATGGTGCTGTGTGGAATGTGTGAAGATATTTATTTATGAGCCTCGTGCTCAACGTCGCTCAACTACATATATAGAGAGACAATGGGAAAAAATTGACTGACAGCCTAATGGACCGCGTGCTGTACCTTTTATAAAATTGGGTCAAACGGGACACATACAAAAGACTAGCGGGTCAAACGGGCACTTATTCGTAGAGTGGGTCAAAACTTGTGGGTTCAAAGGGGTCCGACACCGATCCAGGCTGCTTTTTATCCGTTCTATTGAAAAACTATGGTGAGGCCTAAACGGTTGAGACGATAAAGCATCAGAACAGTTAACTTGTCATTTATACCAGACCGTTGTAAAATAAAATTGAACCAATTTCGTGTATTAAACATTACGGTGAAAGTAAGCGGTTTCTAAACAGTCATAAAAGTGGAATTAATAATAATTTTATGTGTTGGGCCCGTCATTTGAGGGCAATTCAGAGACGCCCTCGAACAAACTTTTCAAAGTTTAAACTGTGCCAGCTTACTTAACTTGTTCAACTGCAAAGAAACCTGGCCTAAAAGTTGATGGGGGGTGGGGGGGGAGAGAAATAGGAACTTAAATTGCAGTAGTTGGTCTAAAAGAACCCCGAAGAGCTTTCAAGGTTTTTACGTGAAACTTTTTATAGTGCTAAAACGTTCTTCAGACGAACTTTGCGTACGCCTTCAATGTTAATATATACTTACTTAACTAACACATATTAAGATTTTAATAGGTCCATATCTGGTTTATTTTAAAACTAGCTGGTGCTCGCGACTTCGTCCGCGTTGAGACAGAAAACCTATGAGTAATATAAAGCTGTCTTTATCGCTGAGACGATGGTGACGCTGCCACCGAGTATATTTATATTAAAAAAAATATATATATCTCAACAATAAAAGTCCTTTGTTTGTTGTTTATTCTACGTTAACGGACTTAACTACCAATTTATTTCAACGCAATTCCATTTAACATTTTGGTTAGTCGTTAATACAATCAATAACAAACTCGAAGGAAATGTTATAACAGAAAAACCTTTTCAGCTGTGCGTTACAACACGCGAAATGATCATTATTCAAACAATAAACTAGTATACTAACACAACCATATAATTGTATTTACTACCAATTTAAAAAAAAAAAAAAACTTTGATGTTGAAATAAACGATAACCATGGCAAAGATTTTAAAATGGATAATAGTTATACATTTTCAGTTCCTCAAGTTTATAATATCCACTGCTGGACGTCAAAAAGCTGGACATATTTTGTCCGAGTTGCGTCGATCCGACTGGTGATATGAGCATGATGCCAAGCAAAATTTGAATTTGTTGTTTTAGGTTTTGTAAAAAGCGATTTCTGTTTTAAAATAGTATCTTTCAAAAAGATCAGACTACACAAAATTATTGCGTTTCGTTCGTTTCACACGCCACTAAACTTTGCCTAATGTTGAATAACAAGTAGAAACAAACATGAAACGCCTCCGAGCTAACAAAAGAAAGGTCCAAATGAGGCGTTGGGCGTGGGCGAGGTCCCTAACAATAAATTATGAAGATATGTTTATGACCCGACATTTTCGCATATAAAAAAGAAGTGTTAGGCCACGAACGATGGGACCGTAAGGAATTTTTTACTTGAAACTCTTCTGAAACACACTGAAATGTACACAAACACAATATTAAACAAAATTCATATCTGACTGATCACTACTTATATTTTGCCAACGAGCCTACTGTTAAATATGTTTTGGTGGCAAAACAAGTTTCAAATTATCTACATCCCTAAACTTCCCTAACCCTAAAGGAGAGTATATCGCCGGTAATATAAATTTGCTATTATCGGTAACTTAGAAGAAAATTAATATTTCTTGTTTTGGTCCATGTGATTCTTCTTGAACGTATCTATATTTTAGGTGACAGTTATCGTTTTAACTAGGTATTTATTTTTACCAAATTCAGCAAATTAACTTTTCTGCAATCTAAATAAATAACTGCCAACGAAAACAAAGGCACGCATAGAATGATGATGCAATAATTTAAAAGAATACAATTTGTTGTTAAAAAAAGCATAAATCAAAATGAAACTAAAATCGTGCATATATTTTTTACGTACACGTTTGCAAAACGTAGGTTACATTAACTAAATGCTTGGTTTAAAGTATATTTTTCGCTATGTTGGCGTATGTTAATTAATATAAAATATATGCGATAATACGTCATAAAAATTTATAGGTACTTTTAAAGTACAGTCGGGGCAAGAAAACATTCGTCACATTTAAGTTGATGACATTTGCTTGCAACAGTCAGCTGTTGTCTTCTTAGTGCTAGTTTCAAGAGGTATGTACTAAGAACATAAGAGTTGATAAACGAATTAATTTGAAAACTGACGAAGGCTTTCGTATCTCGATTGTATCTCCGTAGCAGTGTCAATATGTGGGTTCATATTGTATTATTATATTGTATACTTTCAATATACGCGTCCCGGTGACAAAACAACTGAATATGTACCTAATAAGACCTACTTATTATACATATTAAAAAAATCCACAGGGGGAGGATTACGTGAAATTAAGTCTTGAGGAAAACATGAACTGCCCCAAATGAAAGAGATAACTAAAACCTAACCTTAATTTTGAGCTTAATTTTCTTGTGCTTCAATGTTTGCAATGTACCTACTTACCTACACAATTTCAATTTCTTTTTCATTTGTTGCAATACATCTAACTAAATTTACATCTCCATTGGTTGAAAAAATAATATCTGAATATTACTACGAATGAATTATACCCATGACATATATTCCTATTATGAATCAAATATTAAATTTGCAACGCCTGTTACAAAATAAATAGCAATGTTTATATGATTGTCAGACGCACGCGGTGAATTCGGGCAGGCATTTACGGTTATATGCGATTTGTGTATAAAATGTTATAGTTCTTGTTAGAAAAACTAATGTGTGCCTAAAACTAATGCCAAAATCCATAAGATGAGTGTCCTAATTTATGACATCGTTTGTCCTGACTGACTATCAACGCACAGCCAAAACTACAAAGTTCAGAAAGCTGAAATTTGAAACATAGCTTTATTTTATATTTATATAAACATAGCTTCTGTGGGAAGCCGCGGGGCGAGTCACTAGTTAATGATAAATGTCAACAATTTAAACACGTTTTATTTTTAGAGAGCGACATTCCTTTAAATACCTTCTAAAGGACTTTATTTGAGTAATTTTAGGAAAGAATTTCGTCATTCTATTTTTATTACCAAGCAAGCCTATTTTTTAGCTATAATAGTACGTAAATCAAGTAGACACAACAATGATTTGACAGGCCTATTCAAAAGTAGCAAATAGATCAGAGGTGTATAAGGACCCCACAACCACTACAATAGCACTACCACGAAACTACAGGGGTGTGAAAAGTTTAAATATTGCCGAATACAATGGTCATCCATTTTCGTTTTCTAGTATAGTAAGTTGTATTAAATAAATGCTACATACTAACGACCCGCCCCGGCTTCGCACTCGTGTTAGCTCTTTCCATTGGTGAAACCAGTGTCAGAATCCGTTGGATGGTTTAGAAGAAAATTAGCGAAGAAACAGACAAGAGGCGGAAAGCGATTTTATTTTGTATTTTACTAGCGACCCGCCCCCTGGCTGGGCACGGATGCAATTTTATTTTTGTGCAAATTATGTACATGAGCACAAACCTTAATTGTTTATCGCTCTCCAAATCAGTGAAAACTGTATCAAAATCGGAAACAGAATGAGGCAGACGGATATATTTTATACATTGGTCTTATTATGTTAATATATTGTATGTTATTGAAGAAATATTTTAAGGACAAAAGCCTTTAAGCCGATCGGAATCCCGTCGTACGACAGGTATACAGAAATGTGGATACGAGCACAAAAAGTAATAGGTATATAGAAAAACACAACAGTCCCCCGAGGACGGTTGGGAAAACGCAGACAATTCAATGTGAAACTGTACAATGGTGCAAATTATTCTTTTTGTTTCAGGGAAATTACGAAATGATGCGCGTTTTACAGTCACAGTCTCGGTGAGAAAGGGTTATAAATGGAAATTTCTCAAACAATGTACCTTACCTACACCATTGTTTAACAAAGATGGCCGCCGGACACGACGTGTAACTAGTAACAATTGTTTTTGCAACCAGTGTCTTAACAACGTTACATTTTATGTACATCGGGCCTTAAAACCGATTCAAGTATTAGAATTTTTTTTTTTCGTTTTTTTAATGATAACTTAAATTCAAAGATCTTTGCTTGAATTTTAATTCTTGAGAGAGCGAGAAAGCTTTTACTTGACCTGTTTAAAATTTAAGTCCTTCAATGACACGGTTAAGAGGTCTCAAGGTAAAAAAATAATTGGGTTACCATTAACTTTTAAAAGTGGTAAATTTGTTTGAATTTGTTTTATTTATATAATGCTTACTTATTTTATATTTTTTATACTTTTTAATAATATTGTCATTTTTTTTTCTGACATTTTTTTGTGTCTGTGAAAAAAAAAACACGCCTTTATTATCAAAACTTAGCCCACAAGCAACATAACATCATCATATATACAATGTATCTGGTTAAAGCTAACATCGTAGACAAATAACTATTTTTGACTAACGATCCGCTTGCACTCGCCTACTTAAGCGATCCCGGCTTAACACGAGTGCAATTTTCCGGACCATTTTTCCAATTCTTCTCTTTATTTGAAACTTTCTTGGACTTCAACGAGTATACACTTGAAAATTAAAAAGCCGAATTAGTTCAAACGTTCTCTCAAGTTTTTCCACCTAGCAACACAATAAGCAATTTATTTTTATTTACAAAGATGACTTTTTTTAAATATTTTTATACATACTCGTAATTTATACATCAAATCTATAACTAATATTAAAAAGAGGAAAGATTTGATTGATTGTTTGTTTGTTTGTATTGAATAGGCTCCGAAACTACTGGACCGATTAGAAAAATTCTTTTACCATTAGAAGCCGACATTATCCCTGATGAACATAGGCTACTTTTTACCACGGGAAAATGCCTCATTCCTACGGGAAAACGGATAAATATTAGGATAACGGGTAGTAAGAATTATCTTTTTCACATAACTTCTAAACTGCTGAACCGATTGGATTGAAATTTTATATGGGTATTTCGATGATTTGGACCCGGTAGGTGGCGCTGCTGTCGGTATATCAACTACTGAACGGCTTGACCGATTGGGTTGAAATTTTGTATGTGTATTTCCATGGTTACACAGACACGAATGTATAATATTTTAAAAAGTTACGCGGACGAAGTCGCGTGCAACAGCATATACCTACTTTATTAAGTTACGCGGGCGAGGTCGCGTGCAGCAGCTAGTATAACATAAATCGGTATGTTTTTAGTCGGCAAAACTAACTAAAAACACATTCCCGGCGTCGGTGCCTCATTAATGGCCACTAGCAGTCATTACCATTGGCGAGAAGAGGGTGGTTGTGCAGGGGAGGGAAGGGGGGGGGGGGGAGTTAGTTTCAAACTCATCAATATTCCTTAGTCAACATTTCTCCTAACACTGATTACTGACAGGAGTTTCTAAAATATACAGTCCTTGCGTAAATGCGTACCTAAGTATACTATTACAATACTGTTCTAAAAAAATTTGGGAATAATATTTGAAACACTATATTTCAATTTCAGAATAGATATTTCATTCAGGAGATAAAAGTACTTAGGGGTCATATAAAAAATTCAATATCAGACAAAAATATATGAGATTTATAATAAAAACGAGATACATAACCAAGTGGTATACGTACAAAATTGTGATACGGTAGACGTTAAAATTATATAAACGAATTAGTTTGATTTTTTTAATATTCCTTCACATTTCTATAATCTAGTATCTACGTAAATATTTTTTAACTTTATACTAATATTATTAGATACAATCCTTGAGATTGATGGTAAAAATCTGTGGGCGGCGTTTGTATTTCATGGTTCGTTTATATAGTTATTATTAATTTTATTGAAGAAATAGGTCTCGAAGAATAGATTGAGATCAGTTAGGAATTATTAACAACTTTTTGCTGAACGAACTCGTAACAAACTTTGTAAACAACAATTAAGAGAATACAAACTTCCACATCCTGTTATTACGAAATGGAACGCAAGGTTTATGAAATTCGAAAAATTCAACGCAGCGCAGGAATGAGACACATATTATTATATCTCTTAGCACGTGGCATCCTAATGATGTTGGCTTGTCCTCCTTCCAAGAGATAAGGCGAGGTCGACGACACATTAAAAATTCACATTAAAAATTAAAGAGAACTTTAAAATGCAACCGGTAAAAAGATGGAAAGAAAAAAGGTCTGTAATAATTATTAGATCCTTTATATATGGACTAAACACCTAAACTTTCAAATAATAAATATGAGCATTAACTGTAGGTACCTAAATCAGACTGAATAGGAAATTAAAATTTGCATAATTCAATGGCATGCGGTGGACGTCCCATAGCTGGGTTAACATCAAGTGTGGGATGTAAATGAGCCTAATGAAATTAAAATGTTAATCACAGAGGTCGATGGTGCTCGAGTTAATAACATACTGATGAGCTCTTTGCATAAAACAACGCGGATTGCAGAGGGAAGCTCGGTATTGCGCTCCGAAAAGTTCTTTGCCAATTTTTCCCGACGAGAACCACTGAATAACCGACTTTAGAGCGCTTAAACTTTAGAGTGATTTTCTAGTGCTTTTTTTTTCTTCTTCTTCTTCTAACTAGTCCCGCTTAAGGCGGCACCTCGTGTAATATGTGTGGCATTAAGTGCGATACACTCGAGGACAAGTTAATACACCGCTGGGAAGTTGGCCGAGAAATGCACTTTACCTTTAGTGGAAATTGAGTTTAGATATTGGAGTAGTGGACTGTGGTTCGCCGCTCGCTAGTTATTGAATTGTCGATGCTTTTAGTTTTGAAATTACAAATGTTTTAATTGATTGCATCAATACTTCGAGTACATTCATAGAGATACTAATAAATTACGCAATAGTCTGATTCTGCTAGAAAAAAATTTGCAATTACAAGTTTAGTTTTCAATCGAAGACATTCTTTATGGAAAAGAAACAAACGCAAGAAAAAAATTAATAAATACATACAGGAACCAAGTTGAAGCTGAAAATATTAAATTCCCTCAGAAGAAATGACAGAGTATTTAGAGATATGTAATTACAAAAATCCAGCAAGAAACAACTTCATTACTCGTGGATACAATCACTATTATTCCCATATTGCTATATAATATCATCCCGTATGTTTTCATATTCATTAATTCTTTAGCGAGAAGCTACTGAATGAGCTCGTAATGACCAACTTCGAATATAGGTCAATGTATTTATTTTTAATTCGAAATAAATTTTAATGCTAACCAAATTTAACAATCCAATAGATTGTTAACTTTTATTTGTTTGTTTTCAGGTGGAGTATGTATATTCGGATAATATTTGTTTTAAATTAAGTCCAACTATCCACAAGGTGGGGATAGAAGAGTAAGAGTAGTTCTACTTAAACTACTTTTATTACTTATTTTTAAAACAATAAGTAACCCTCTAATCTTTACTAAGTAACACCTTTCTTATGTAGCGGTCAACAGGCAATACAATCCACTCGATGGTGGGTTGCTACCGTCGCCTATTTACACCAGCAATGCAAGTGCGCTATAAGGACCTCTGACCCCAAAGCTGAACATAGACCAGAGCTAGTTCAAACACAGTAATTTCTACCAAATCGAATGCAAATGCAATCGAGCGGCCGACAGTGTACTAATCCCGTACACAACAGCAACACCCCGAAGCTGTAGGCGACCGTATCTTACGGGAAACGAGGAAGATAGGAGAGAAGTAATCTACTTTACGTATTTTTATTTGAAAATGCACCAACATCCTGAACTCGCACGAGATACGGTTAACTATATTACTGTTCAAGTTCATTTGCAATTGCAACTGCGACAAAATATTCGCGCTTTTTAATGTTCTCTGGGAACATTAGGCAGTCGTTTGCGAAATGTGCCATAATTTGCCTTCGCTTTGACTGTATTTAATGCAGTTGTATTTTAAAAATTAAACGAAATTTAACCAAATACGGCGTCAAATGAGACGGGCATCAACATTATAATGGAGTGCCATATGCTATTGGAGAAATAAAATTAAAATGTTGCATGCATTCAACACTCGGCAACACAAATCGAGTTGACCAAAATGATGTCACGTCACCAAATATGGTATCGCCGCCATCTTTGCTCGAAGGCTGTGATTCACAGAACGACCTATTGTCAGACTTTTAGGGTCAATTTTTTTTTCTGGCGCCTTGTCACCATAAAATTTTTGTATAAATTATATAGACAAGGTTGAATGACGACAATTATTTTTTACCTGAAACTTTGCTACTTTGCAACTTTGCTAAGCATCACTTTTATAAAACCCGCATAGTTAAAATTTTCAAATATACTTTCTTAGCCGATGCTTACGTTACGTTATATATAAAATAAAGCTATGTTCGAAATTTCTACTATCTGGACTGTCCGTTGATAGTCAGTCAGTATAATTATTACAGGCATAGAAGATACTGAGCTTTTATTGGTCATTATATTTTATTATAATATCTAAGCAGACATGATTTTTGTTTAATATTAGTAGCTTTATTGTGAACAATGTTCGACCATTGGTCCTAACACTAGAAAAGACTAAATTATTTTTACAACAACAAAAAACAACAAAAATAACTACATACATATATAATATATAAAAAATATCATTAATAAATAACTAAAAAATAATAATAAATAAATAAATAAATAAATTAACCAATTAGAAAAAGGTATCCGAAAATGATTTTAACGTTTTTAACAAAAAAATTCCGGATCAATTTATTTAGAGTATTTTTTTTTATAAAATTGTAACATTAAAAATTGTATTTGTATTGTGTACAATACAAATTATCTTCTTGTTTTCAAAGCTATAAAAATTGCAAAACGAATGAGTAGAGAGAGAGAGACGTAAAAAAAGAAGGACAAGGAACAGTTAAAAAAACACATTAAAACTGTCTATAAATACAGTCCGAATATTTTGTGCTGCGAGCATAGCCACAGCATCTTTTCTTTTGGATATAGGTGAAGGTGGTGGTATTGTATAAAACGGGTTTGTTGTTCAAGGTGGCAGTAAACTTGCGATCTATTACGTTCCTATGACCTAATCTAACGGTGTAACCGTTTGTAATTGATTTAGTTTGTGTCACGATACATCGCTGGGAGTGGCTTGGATAATTACTATTATAGGTACAATATTAAAATACCCATGTCAAAGTATGCACTTTAAACTGTTACTATAGGAGTGTAGGCGAAACTATTTTTTTTCTTATTAACAACTATAGCTGTTGCACGCGACTTCGTCCGCGTGATATGTAATATTATTTAGCTTCCAAACAGTGAAAGAATTTTTCAAATCGGTCCAGTAATTTCGGGGCCTATGCAACAAACAAACAATCAAATTTTTTCTCTCTTTATAATATTAGTAAGTATAGATGTATGGTTATAACTAGCACTTTGATACAATAAACCAATGCTCAAATAGAAAAACACTTTAAAAAAGCATTTTTTGTAGTTCTTTCCATTTCTATTATTTTTTTTTTAAAGAATATAACAATGTTTCTTATCTATATAATTTATAGGCAATATTAATTTTTATAAGAACTTGTAATTTTTAATTTAAAAGTTTATTTTTCTTTCACGTTAATTCTGCGTTTAAAATAACGCCGTTTTTAAACCTCAAAAAACTTCACCTACAGCTATAGGCCGTTGATGGCATACATTCATCAAGTAGTACGGCTTCTTGTCCTAACAAAAATTAATTTTATGGTCCCATCCGGAAGAAAGGATGAAACTTGGCATGCATGTAGCTTTAATGTATGTGCTTCAATTACGATATAGAAACACGTGGAGAAATTTTTTTTTCCCCCCTTTTATCTCCCCAATCGTATTTCTTTTAATTTATTATGAAAACGGTTAAAGCTACGAAAAAACTGTCAAGGATCAATATGTACTTCATTAAATTCTCTACAATATTGTTTTTGGATGTATGCTGATAGGACTTATAGTTTACAAAATATGCACATGTTACTTCAATGGTTTTACAAAAATGCATCTTTTTACTATACGATACCTAATATACTCCACACAAAAATTAAAGGAGCAAAAAAAACTCTGTAGGGTTTTTTTGGACATATTGAACTGTAAAAGGCACACTTAACATTTATGATTTTCTCCATATTTTTTATTCAGCGCTTGATTTTTCAAAAAAGTACCAAAAGCTCCTTTTTTATGATTTTTCAAATTCATGTAAAATATGGAAAAATTTTTTTTTTAGAAAAAACCATAAAAAAATCTTGTAGAGAATTCATTCAAGTTTTCAAAACCTACCTTGAATTTTCTGTGCAAGCTTGGGTTGCTGAGATATTGATGGTCAAAAGCGAAATGATCCTTTTCCTTTCAAAGACCGATATCTCAGCAAAAAATGGTCGTATAAGGTCTTCAAAAAAAACAAATTGAAGCTGAATGAACATGTTATCCGGTCCATATGATGGTTAAGACAAAAAAAAATTTCCAAGTCCGTAGATCAAAAAGAAAAACCAAAAAATTTCGAAATTTTTTTTGTCAGCCGTCTTCTCAAGATTACTCGGAGAAAATTTTTGAAAAAAAATTTTGTAGGTCAGATTCAAAAACTAGACACTTGGAGCTACAATTTTCTTTTTTTAATTTACTGTACAACAATTCGTCTTCAAGATACAGCCTGTTGAAAATAACCTAAAAATTTGAATTTTTTTTTTGCTCCTTTAATTTTTGTGCGGAGTGTATAAACAGCCCTGCGATACTAGATTGTCTTAATTTTGCGTACATATGGCGGCGCCGGAGGCGATGGAGTTGGGTACAACCTCGACAATGCAACCTTATACGGTGAGCTTCAAAAAATGAAGTTGGATAAACTTTGGATACCGTTCGGAACAGGAAAAGCTTCACGTATTATTGCTATTCACCAGCTCGTGAATACACTTGGTCCAGACAAATGCAGTGGCATGTTATTCTTCCATGCACACCCTGTAAACAGGGTGTGACACTGTATCTGGATTTTGTAGAAAGGGAAAGAAATCCTTTTGAAAAACATTGAAGTCATTCCCTGCAATTACCAATGTATTCGAAACATTGTCACGACCTGAAAATGAAATTAAAACCCATCATATGGATGTTTTGGCAAAATATGTCATCCTGACTTACGACAAAACAAGCAACGCAGAAGACATTAACCAAGCCAGAAAGGCGCTATTCATCAGGGGACGGACCATGGATAGGCTGCCACCAACATTTGGTGCTCTTCAACAACATATAAAACGAGCATATTTACAAGCGGGATTGATCTGGGGTCAGAGTTTGATACCAAATCCTGAATATCCTAACTTTGCGAATTGGGGATGGAAAAAAGAAGATGGTGTTTGGACTCCATTATGCAGTACGACCAAAGAAACCTCAGCATCCGTAAAGGAGTTGACTTAGTGTTCCTACCGCAGTTGTTTTAAAGGCCTATGTAGAAAGTCAGGGCTTCCTTAATGTTTATAATTTGCATTGAACTTGACTGATACTTTTAATAAATTGCTTAAATACCAGTACTTACTCCAATAAATGTCAGCTTCCGTGCTTCGAAAGGCACGCTAAGCCGTTGGTCTCGGTCCCAGTCAACATCACACTAATATCATAAATGCGAAAGTTTTTATGTGAGTTTGTTTGAGTTTTGCTACTCAATCACGGGAAAACGGCTGAACAGATTTGAATGAAATTGTTCACACAGTTAGATTATGATCTGGATTAATACATAGGCTTGTTTTATCCCTATTGGAAATTCGAATTACACGCGGACAAAGTCGCGGGGCGTATGGCTAGTATTGTTAAAACGCAAAAAAAATGTTACTTGTTTCGTGGAGTCAAGCGCGGTGAGCTGTAACTCTGGAACCAATGCTTCTATCATAATGAATTTGGTGTCATATTGTAGCCTTATATATAAGGTATTTTACCTCGTCAGCCTATTTTATCACAACTATTGTCATTTTCCTATAAATGGAGCAAGAAAGAAAAAAATTATCTGATTTTATAATTTTATAATAATGTTGATGGCTGTATTTTAAAATGTATTAAACTTACCACTATAAATTTAGTATTGTTTTGTAGGTAATTTATCGACGATGATTTGGTCCTTAAAAGGTAAACTCCTCAGTCCTACCGTTTTTGTAGAAAATTAAGAAAACCAGAATGAGGGAGATAAAAGGGGGCGGGAGGGGGGGGGGGAAAAAAAATCTTGACACGTGTTTCTATATCGTTAGTGAAGCACATATATGAAAGCTACATCCATGCAAAGTTTCATGCTTTCTTCCGGATGGGACCGTATTTCAAGTTAAGGAGCCGTACTAAAGTGTTATTAAACTTCCATCAAGGTATATTTCATTTAATTTCAGTATGAGCCTAAAGTAATTCAAGTAGTAGATAGATGACTTACAAGATTATATAATCTCCCTCCAGGTAACAAAAAAAAAAACTTTACATCGCCACGGAAAACTAATTTTTCTCAAATTTATTCAAAACTTATTCTCCCTTGAAAATAAAATGTAACACTCAGAAGACCTAGGTTTTAATCTAGAACGTGTTTCAGACTTTTTTATTAGCCGTGGTGCAGTGCAATACACCCCTCCCCTTGTGTCTGGTTCATCCCGTCTCCGCCCGGTGTAATATCCTGGTTTTATTTAACGTGTTACCCGTTTTATTACTCGAGATTCCAACGTTATTATTCTGTTGCTAAGATTGTATGAAGATAAGAATTTAATTTGTACGGGAAACAATTTTCATTATGAATGTATAAAGTAGTAGGGGGTTTTGTACATAAATTAAGTATATAATAAGTCACAATGCAGGTCACAGGCTTACTCTTCTGTATGCAAATACTAAATAAATTAAATTTTAAAGCAATAGACACAAAAATATTGATGAGTGTGCAGGACGGGTCAGTGGGTCAAGTCTAAAATTATATCGCAGCAGTATCTGAACAATATCTACCATCATCAGCAATACAACAAAGCAGTTATTCAATTATTTCTTCTTTAAAACTATACCTTACCCTTTGTGAAGGTTTTATATTCATATTAAGTAACTGCCAATAATGCAGGGAAATTTACTTTAGTTATTTGCCCGCGTCTACGTCCGTGTATTTTTTTCTAAAGGCTACAAAAAAATATTAGTGAATAAATCTGCAATAACAATAGGCAATGTTTTATTTTTATTAATGTTTTTAGATGAAATGAACCTTGAAATATCAATGACGAAGTCATCAAGCCGGGAATAAAGTGTACTTGTACTAGAAACTTGAGTAACACGGCTATGAGTGCTATTCGTATATCTTTTACACTTCTCACTTGGGATTGCGGAGAAAGTTTATGGCGCAATAACATTAATACACGATGCATCCCACTCGCACCTAGAGTATTTGTGAATGGTTTCAATGTTTATAAACAAAATATCTCCACATCCTCAACTCAGACAATGTTTCGTGGAAGTGGAGCCAATTTAATAATTCATCAACATAATTTACACTTATGTGTAAATTATGTTGATGAATTATTAAATTATTAAAAAACGATCACAAGTTTTTTGAAAGTTTATACTTTCAAAAAACTTGTGATCGTTTTTTAATCCGATTACAATAACTTATTAATTGGACAAATATATACAGTTAGTAAATTTTGTCCGCACATGATTTATCAGGGCCCTAATTCTGTAACGCCATTTCGCGATTCCTTACTTCAAAACCACGTCGTCACTCATCAGTGGAATTGTCAAATAAATACAATAGTATACTGTGGTTTCTGAGAAATCATAACGTGCCATAGATAATTTGTCTTGGGGCATACAGAATAGAGACATAAGAATTCCGTGACACGACAAGGCAAGACATTGACGTGGTTTGAAAAAAGTAAGACAAGAGTGTGGAATCGTAGTTGTCATACAGAATCAGAGCCCAGGTCTGACTGATAATGTCGAGTCTTACACTTTTCTGCCACTGCAGGACGCCTGCCTTTCGCAGTCATTTTGGGCAACCCTTAAGAGCGGCAGTAACAACCCCTTTACTAGAGGACTACAGTGAAATTACAGCATGTCTGCCGTTGCGTATCGGCTATAGTGAAGTGAGTATGGGATGCTAGAACCCAATTCCCCTTTCTATCCTTAATCCTTTACTAGGACTTTGACTTACGGCAGTAAGCGTAAGAAATGTTACCGACTCACTGACTTACGAGTTATGACATTTAACTTTTAATTGGTACACTAAACTATATAATTTCCCACAATGGAGATGAGTGTTTATTATGATACCAATATAAACGGTCGCATCGACAATGACGTCATTATAACATAATTATCTGTTAACTGTTTGGAATACTCTCCGGTCGGCTCGCCTCGTCTATGGTAAACAATGTGTCATAAATATGGCTGTGCACAATGATAATACGCTGTACAATTCTGGTCTCACAAACGGTATGTTTTACCAAAGATTTCAAGGAATGGGCGTGCGCTTAATAAATCACTGAGATAACAAAAATGTTCTAAACCAAGTTCAAAACTGTATATTACTTCTTTAAGTAATTTGGCAGTCTACTAGTTGATGGCCACCATTGAGACGAGCACAAGTGAAACAAAGGGTGCGGGACCCTTTGGACCCAATAGTTTTGACCGTTTCACCCACTTTAAGGTGCCCGTCTGACCCACTGTGGGTAAGAAACATATTTTATTAAGATTATTGATTTTTTAGTGCCTTTCTATCCTGTTACTATTAAACAAAGGAAAGCTATAAAATGTACAGTCAAACTAGCTTTACTTCAAAATTTTATTAATCTTAAGACTGCAGTCTATTAAAAAATTGACTCTCCTTGAATTTTTGGGAAAAATAGAAAATGGTGTGACGCTTTCAGTGTAACGCAGTGTGACGCTTTCAGTGTACACGTGAGGCTTCTTGTAACGTTTTTGCATGACATCTTCCGCTTACTATATCAATTTTGATTACTTTGACTTTTGACACGTGAACCTACTCTGTACACGCACATAGACTTTTTTAAAGTATTTTATCTGCCTTAAGTACTAATTCTTAGAGGCTATCAATGTGAACGAGTTGTCTAGTGAAATAATAGGTACAAAAACAAACATGATATAACTCGCCGGTTCGAACGAGTTAAATTCCAGCTAGTAGTCTAGTAACTGTGTGGAACCTGTGATATTCAAATGGTGATGTCACCGGAACGATTCCACTAACTATTACATAAATGACGTAACATGTAATTGAAAAAACAATGTAGTTTTGTTGGCAGTTCAAAAACGATCCAATTAAAATACGTTTAAATTACCGCCGAGCTGACAGAACGAGGAGTTACCGCTCCGCTGGGAAATTATCCGCTGCGAGACACTCGCTAAGAATGGACAAAAGCAATTTTTGTATAGTCACAGTGTATACATGGCGCATATAACTACCTATTATATAACACACTGAAACTTTTCGATAACCTCTACAGATGTCCTTTCGGGTTCTTGCGAATCTCTTTAAACCAAATTATATAAACGTATGCTGCGTAACGTAAAACGAAAAAGCATAAATTCCTTTGATCAAAGCGAGATGCGGTTGAAGAAAATGAGATATTTTTTTTTTGAAAGCCCAACACGATATGTAATTTATGTGCGCGGCTCTGGGGGGCTTCAGTGACGCCTACAGAACCTCGAATCTGGAGGGGCTTTAATGCCGGGATTTAAAGATTTGTTACACCTTGTTACAAACCTCTTTTACTTTGCTCGGTCTATTTTTAATTCAACAATATCTTTTACAACAATATCCACCTGTATGAATGTTATGAATCGTTTAAAATCCATGAAGATGGTTTAATTAAAAAGACATGTTGATGAAGGTAAAAGGGGAAATTTAATTAATGATCTCAGCAGCCTAAGAGCCATGCTACATGGAAATGGCTACTGAAAAGCAAACAATGAAACGATTTTATTTTTAAAAAATATTAAAAATGCCTTAATAACTTTCATCCTGCATGAAATCTAATACAATGAACTACAAAAAAAGAAAAACCTATAAAATATGAACTGGTAGCAAACATTAGTATTTGGAAATGTTTGAAGCATTGCTGGAATCCTAGAAAATTTCTGTTTATTTCCGTTCGTTTCGTATATTTTACATTTTGATAGGTGAACTCGGTAGCGAATAGCGATGTAGTGCAACGGAGCGCAGTGGCTCGACCGGTCGACGTCAAGGGTTTGCCCACCGAAACCTCTATACTTTATAGTGATCGAACTTCACGATGTGCTTGTTATTATAATATTTAAAACGAATAATACACGAACATGTTATAACTTCCATATTGATTATATTATGACTAATGACGATGGTGAATATTAGTTATCTGAATAGAAAATTGATGTTAAAGGAGCAAATATTAGTTTTCTTGCCAGTTCTATCTAAAAATATGGATAAAATGGACTATTGTAAAATATTAAAATCATTTATGTTTATGTTAAAATGTCTTATAAGCAAAAAATATTAAAACTAAAAGAGATAAGTGATACCTTGCCATTGCCATATTTGATGCAGTTTGACGAATATTTTGCTAATTCTCGAAAATCTAAAGAAACAAAACCATTTGCATATAGCATCACATTTAACTACGAGTACTTCAATTAAAATAGTTCAAGGTCTACTTTGTAATTTTCTAAAGTTATTGGTTTGTGTCAATAAATAGTTTTCCTCGAGAAACCAATACATATATTTGAGAAACATCTAAACCAAATTAACGTGAGTGAGTACCTATTTTAGTCCACTGATGACTTCACCTACTGTATATGAGGTGCTGTGACGTGTGTGCGATATCGATGCAATCGCGCTACAGCTTTACACAGCAATCGGTAGGTAGGTAGGTTAGGTAGGATAAACAATTCTGAAACGATGAATTTCTACACAACACGGCGATTCCTATTGACCTATCGCGAGGAAAATACGATTACTCGGAGTATCTAGTAGATTTAAAATCAACCCTGTGTCGAGATTAATACCATTTTTGAATATTAGTACATTTTATACATGCTCTATGTCAAAGACGTGCACTGTTGGACGTCGATAGTCCATCTATGTCTATGTCTATTGACGTATAGATTTTTTTTATTAATTAAATTACTAAATTACCTATATTTTAGCATGATTTTAAATGAAATAAATTAAAAATTGTACACTCAGTCAAAGCAAATTCTAAGTCCAAATAGAGTGCTCGATATCCCTTTGAATAGGCGCAAACTGCTCATTGTCCGGAAAATTCTAGTTGAAACCGGTTCAGAGCGGCTCGAAGCGGCTCGCACTGGGTCGGGATCGTTTGCGTAGCAAGCTCGAATGGCGTTCGAACCGAGATTAAGCTATGAATATTTATTGCCGGACTTGATGCATTCCTCTGTGTCGACTTTGAGACTCGCTCATTCAGGCTTTGTAATGTTATGTGCCTGGTTAAAAGGGCTCGTCGAATTCCGATCAAAACATTACAATATTCGTCCAAAACACCCCATGTGCAATATATAATATTACAGTGTTACATAAATATTTACCTAATGAAGAAGAAAGAATTCAAGTCAATCCTTTTTTTTGGTAAATACCTAACCTTTGTAACTCAAATTAAATTTCTGTATTTATCTTCGTAAAAGTTTATTTATTCAATTCCCTCAAAATCAATTTCTTAGTAAACAATTAATTCCAAAATAGAACCTTTCAAACAACGCAGCGTGAAACTGTCGCGACCAAAAAAATCCGCTAACTCACGTCAAACCGACACAAAGGGTTAAAAATCTCTTTTGAAATTCGACGAGCGTTAAAAATATTCAATGTATGAACGAAAAAAAGCAAATTAAAATGCCCTCAGCCATTCAATCTTCCACTTTAGAAAGGGTAAGAGGAATCCGCAATTAATTCCAAAAAATGGCTGCCTTCAAAGGGATATTTTCCGGTTTGAAGCGAATTTTTCTTCTTCTCGACGTTTTATAAACAACTTGTGGAGGGCATTTGCGTTTAATTCTGCCAATAAAATACTGAGTAATGTTTCGTTAATTAATTATTGCACCTGTGATAAAACTACCACCGACTTATGTAAGTATAACTTATTTAACATCGACAGTCAACTACCCCAACAGTAACGATATGCGGCCAGAATAGGTAAGTATCTTTACGGGAATGATATTTATTTACGATATTTTCATGTTCAAGTACCTCTTATTTTTGGTTACTTCCTAGTGACCAAGTAAATCTGTATTTGCACGACCCACTGATCGCCGCTAATTCATCCATTACTTAGCTTTAGAATGTTCTAAAATGCACAGTGTTCTAAAATCAATTTTGTGTGATTAGGGATTGTAAACGATTTGAATATTCCTGAATTATACCCAAGCCTCATCCTCCTATAACTATTTCAATATGTAGATATAATTTTAAAAGTGTCGTCCGGATACTGAACTCGTGACAACATTTTCAGCCTTTCAATGTGTGAGAAGTATATTGGAAACGTGGCCAATCAATTTGAAGCATCAACACTGATATTTAAAACAATGCGGTGTAAAACCATCCCTGCGTATCTTGATATCGCCACACAAAATACAAAATTCATCACAGGTAGATATTAATGTGCGTCATCAGTATTTTATTTTTATTATTTCATACATTTTAAGGTACAGCATATTTCCATAGATCCGCAAAAACTTTTATAGTATAAGTATAGACCGTTTCATAAAAAATACACTTCTTAAAATTATGGTGGTAAGTAATTGGTACCTATATACTCACATATTTAATATAAATATACCTTTTTTTTTTATTAGAGATGGGTTTGCTCTTGGCCAACAACCAGCTGAGCAGCATGGATGAGGCCTAAGATGGAGCGAGCTCACCCAGAAGATGCCTATTCACTCGAACTTTGAATAGATTAGGGTTATATAGGCTCGGAAATACAGACACCGGCAGGGAGTTCCAAACCTTGGCAGTGCGCATTATAAAGGATGTTTCAAGGCGTTTGGTCCGAAAAGGAGGGATTTCGACAAGATGAGGATGGTAATCAGCCGTACGTCTGTGTGTCCGATGGAAGAAAGGGGAAGGCGGTATGAGCTCATGTAACTCCTGAGCACACTCTTCGAAGTACATCTTATAAAAAACACATAGACTGGCAATTTTGCGTCTATGTGCCAGGCTGTGCATCTTAGATTTTAAAAGAGTACTTTTGCCTATGAGTCTCCTAGCTCTGCGTTCCACTGAGTCGAGTGCGGCAAGGCACTCTAAAGTGTAAGGCTTCCACACATACGACCTTATCCACTTCGATAAAATAGTCCCAAACCGCCCATTTATATTGCAATCAATGAATTCTATTGCAGTGAAGACTAGTCTTCACTTAGTCATTGTCATAAAGTTAATTCGCATGCGACAATAGTTTTGTCTATAGGAATACCAATACGAGAACGCATCCCGTAGTTTGTCATTATAACGCGTGATTAGAATAATTTGCTCACTTAGTGTGTCTACTTTTAAAGGACACGTAAATACATATTACGGGGATTAAAAAATTGCAATATATTGGTGGATGCAGAAACTATTTCGCAACTAGCTGGCGCCCGCGACTTCGTCCGCGTTGAAAAAGAAAAAAAGTAGCCTATTCTGTGTCCTGTACGCCTAAATGTTTATCTATCAAGTTTCATAAAATCAGTTAATTCGTTTAAGAGTTATGGAGAAATATACATACATACAATACCTTCACTTACAGATTTATTATTAATATTGATATTGATGAATGATAAAGTGTTCTTGGGAAATCAAAAAACTCAAAAGTACTTCGGAACTGTTACATAATAGTCTTACTATAGTCAATTCTTTTGCATAAGACTTGTAAGAGACTGAAATTTGGTTCTTCGCGATAAGGAAGAAAACATTGTATAAAAGTATCTAAATCACCGAGAAACTCAAATACTGACCACCTGCTAACCAAAACACGAAAGTTTACAAAACTTCCAACTTTACACAAATTAAAAAGCTTTACAAGTTCGGGAGAGTATGCCTCAGGCCCGCAACAAAGCTAGAAGAGCCATTTTATATTTCAGGTTTCTACGTGTCAACAGAAAATTACTTCGAGAAAACCGTGAATGAACGAAAGAATGTTATAATAATAACTTTATTTCAGACTAATGTCCATAGCTTTGAAAATTGCATTTGTTATGCATGATGTTATTGATAAATCTTAAACCGGAATAATCGAAAACATAAAATAGGCGCGTGGCCTAAATGTTTTGTCGATCAAAAACACTCGAAACATCTTCCTCGTCGGAGCTCATTACTCAAATGTTAAGATGTTAGAAAACTTTATTACAATAGAATAGAACTAAACATTGTTGAAGTAGCAGCGGACGGAAAACATGAACAATGTTTTAGAGCAGCGGACGCGGCTTAATACTGTTACTACTAATATTATAAACAGGTAACGTTGTAATACACCCATGGGTGACTTCGGTACTGCTCATACAATTTAAAGAATTGCTTGGACAATGTTCAAAAGATGTAGAAACAATCTGCCTCGTAAATATGTTACAGTAGGTACAGGGCAGCAAATGGATAAGTTGAATATCATTGAAACAGAGGCACTTTTTATTTTTCTAGACAATACACTGGATGTAAGCATAAAAATTATTTAGCAACTTCAGAAATCAGAACCTAAACAACAATATTAGCAGCTAAATAGTAAGCAAGTTAACAAATGCCACAGTAAATCATCGCCAAATTGTACGTGTACCACCATTTTGTCCCGGTTGCGGTCACCCCGCGTGGATGCGCACCATTTGTCAGGAGATACCCCTTCTTTACCCGCTTAATTGTCTATCAATCAAGCAGCAATATTGGGCGTTTTCCAAGTCTATTCAGGCGAGCTCTTTTGAACGTTAATTCTAATTTATTTATAACATTTTTTTATTTTATTTTCTGTTTCGTAATGTTAAATATTATTTGTACTTAGAATTTACAAAACTTAGGATGAATTGAACATTTCTAACGCCAGAACAAAATAGGTGTGCCACTTCGTGGAATATTTTTATGTATGTAAGTGAAATTTATATTAAGAAAAAAATATTGGTAAAAAAAAAACAACAACCGGGACAAAAGAGTGTATCAGATATCACTTTAACAAGGCCTTTCTTTTTATGTCTAGTACCATTCCCATCAGTTAGCTCCCTCCTCCTGGGGGTAGTTGATACAAATCGCTACTGTCACCCGCTAAGTTCAATGAGCCGTTCCGTTTTAATTTTCTTCCCTCCTTTTGTATCTGCGTTTTATCGGGACTTCGTTTATAAAGTAGATACTACATCTATAGACATTTTGTTATAATGTTCGCAAGATCAATCCCGCCCTCGAGATGGTCGGGTAAATTTCAAAAAATTAAAAAGAAATATTTTGTATCCCTTCGAATGAATTTTCAATTAAAAAAGTTTCACAATTTTTAAAAGATATTTAATTAAATAACAGTGATGACATATGGCGCTGAAACGTGGTCTCGTAACTATGGGCTTCGTAAGGAAGCTCAATGTCGCTCAACGAGCTATGGAAAGGGCTATGCTCGGGGTTACACTGCGAGATCGAATCAGAAATGAGGAGATCCGTAGACGTACGAAAGTTACCGACGTAAGCCAGCGGATCAGTAAGTTGAAGTGGCAGTGGGCGGGGCATATAGTACGGAGAGCCGACGGCCGCTGGGGCCGGAAGGTTCTCGAGTGGAGGCCACGGACCAGCAAGCGCAGCGCAGGACGTCCACCCACAAGGTGGACAGACGACCTAATAAAGGCCGCGGGTCAACGATGGATCCAGGCTGCTTCTGACCGGTCCAATTGGAAAATTTTGGGGGAGGCCTGCGGCTGAGATGATGATGATGATGAATTAAATAACACATAATTAGGTATCAACCAATAATGCCAGATTAATCAAATCCAAGGAATGTATCCATGCTAATATTATTAATGTGAAAGTAACTTGCCTGTCTGTTACCATTTCAAACATTAACTACTCAACCATCATCATGATATTTTGCATACATTGTCAAAGATACAGGAAAGGACATAGGATAATAATAATAATAATAAAGCCTTTTAATTTCTTACTTGATACAAAGTTACATATTTAATAATATAACAATTTTACTATTTTATTTATTATTTAGTAAGTTAGTAATTATTTTATTTATTTATTTTTTGTTAGTAATTGTTATTCTTCTATTTTGTTATTATCAGTAAGAACCCCGGTTTGGGTAAAGGCCTCCTCCAATGAATTCCATTTATCTCTATCTTGTGCTTTTAGTCTCCAGTTTGTGCCAGCTGTTCGCTTGATGTCATCCTCCCATCGACTCAACGGTCTTCCTATATTTCTCTTGCCTGGCGGACCATTCCACCAAGTCACTTTCTTAGTCCATCTCTGGTCTGTCAGTCTTGCGATATGGCCCGCCCACTTCCATTTGAGCTTTTTTGCGTAACTTAAGGCGTTAGCTGCTTTGGTTATTTCTCTAATCTTGGTGTGTCTTATTTTGTCCATTATCTTTATTTTGAGCATACTTCGCTCTAAACCTCTTTGGCAGGTATTAATTTTGTTAATTACTTTGGTAGAGAATTTCCACGTCTGGCACCCGTACGTCAGGCTCGGTAAGAGACATGTATTCATTACTTTTGTTTTGATGGTTGTTGGTAAGCTACTTTTAAAAATTTCTTTAAGGCTCCAGTATTTATTCCAGGATTGCTGTGTTCTTCTTTCTACTTCTAACGTGTTGTTGTTTTTGTCAAAACTTATTCTTTTCCCTAGGTAAATATATTTTTCCACGTATTCCAAAGGCTCTCCTTTAATTATTATAGGTTTTCGCCATCTATTTGTCATTATTTTAGTTTTTGTTAAATTCATTTCTAGTCCCACTTTAATACTAGCTTTATGTAAGGATTCAATCATGAGTTGCATCTCGCTGCCTGTTTCTGACAGCAGTACCAGGTCATCTGCGAACCTCAGATGGCTTAGATAGGCGCCTTTTATATAGAGTCCTGATTTGCTCCAGTTTAGCTTGCTAATAATATTTTCAAGGATGGCTATAAATAGTATTGGGGAAAGAGGATCTCCTTGTCTTACATAGGATACCTTTCATCAAAAAAAGTACTGTTCCTAAAGGATCATCTAAAATAGAAAATAAAAAACGCCTGGCAAAAGTAATAGCAATGCAGATGCCATCATACTTTATATTGCTTATAAATACATTATTTAGTTTTCAACGCGGACGAAGTCGCGGGCACACAGGTAACTTTTTAGTTATTATTGTTGATTAAATTTAACACGCGCTGAAGTAAACATGCAGACAAATCAAATCTATTTTTACTCCTTTATTGACGCCGAAGAATACGTAATACAGTAGACACAAAAACGAAAATGTGCTTGCTATACATGCGAGCACTCGAGCATACTCCAAAAACCCACTTAACTCCAGGGTTTATCGCTCTCAATTCGCTTATGAAACAATTTTCGTGACCAACTGAGTGGATAATTGTTTACGAAGGCTTCACTCTTTCAATTTGACTTCAAAATCGTTCGCTGTATAATCTGACGTAAATCTGCGTTCGCATGAAGCTCGGCAAAAAATCGGGACTATCTGCCTCGGTACATTATTATCGGTCTACAGATAAAATACTTAGTTTGTCATCATTTTTGAAGTGTTTTCAAAAATTAAAAAAAAAAAAAACAAGAAATGACGTATCGCTTTACTTATACCTAATATTAAATTACCAATTTGAGTCTTCTTAATTGAGTTCCATCACGACTTTTGGTGGGTCGCATACCCAAATGTCATTACGAATAGATTAATAGATTATCCTAACGATATGATTTTTAAGAAATAAAACTAGAACTTCCATCACAATCTAATATAATCAATGCGAAAGAGATTCTTTCAAGCCTTTCTTATTCTTTCAAGCCTTAACCACTCAACCGATCACCATGAAATTTTGAATACACCTCGTCAGGGGAACAGAAAAGGACACAGAATACCTTCTATCCAGAAAAGAGTAATGTTCCCGAGGGAAGCGGGCGAAGATGCAAACGAAAACTAGTACAAGAACCATAAGCTTCGAAAATCTAATGTTTGGACTTTAAAGTACTTTAGACCCAACAAACTAAACATTAACATAATATGAGTATTATAACGAGTTTTATTAGTTAAACAACTTTGGCCACAGTAGGTTTTGGTTGTCTCTTGAACATAATAATAATTAGACCAATTTTTTTGATTAATAAATTTGAGTCATTTTTCAATGTGAATCTTAGGACTTCTGGAATGATTTTATTGTAAGCAAGAAATTCTTTCCCAGGGGACAATAAAAATATTATCAGTCACTTCTTTTAAGTCTTTAAATAAAATCAATGCTGTCAATAAATGGAAGCCAACCTTAACTTTTCCAGTAACTATATGTGTTTTTTTTTGATCTCGTTAGTAGATGGGCAATGTGGTGATATATACCAAACTCAAATTTTGTACCTTTCTCGCTTCTGTTTATATTGTTAAGACCGAACATTCTCGAAGCGTTTGTTTATCATAACAAACAAACAGCGTGTTGTTGTTTGTCATAAGGCCTGGTCGTATGGAAATTTCCATACGTAGGAAGAAGCCCCGTTCTGTGACAGAGCAAATTGTTCCTTATGTTCGCGACATAAGGTTCACATTCCCTTAAGCCAGAAAGTTGTTTACGATGTTTGTTTTTTATGACTTGTTTACTTGTGTACGAGCTTGTTTACCTTAAAGTTTCTAGTGTTTTCCAAAAACATCGCGGCTGACTGCGCGGGTATAAATACGGGTGCCATCGCTCGAGTGGGACAGTTCTGTGACAACAAGCGATACGATAACAACTCTTGGAAGCTTTTGCGAAGATATTTGGAACAGTCAATTACTTCTATATAGGACAAGGCTAACGCTCCTAGTACGTGGCACCGACGCGCCGGTGTCAATATCGGGAATTGGCACCAATGACGGGTGTTCATTCTGTGCGTAGAAAGATACGAAAATGCCTATTTACCAGTGATATGTCCAACCAACCAATGAGAACACTTTACAATAACAGAATACGCCAATAAGAAATAAAAATAAGTATTAAGATGGCAATGAAAACAAATTATTTTTAGTAACTAGATGTGCAAATTAGAGGACCATTTTTTGTCACCAGTAGTATGGTAAGGGCGCATCCTCTTGTTTAACGTATCACTGGCGACAGTACATTATTGACACGTTGAGTGAATTATTTACGACTTTTGGCAAGTTTTACGGTTTAATTGGAAAAGCTCTGATATTTTGGAAGTCATCTTGGTCTGCGTAAATAAAACGTGTTCTCACAACCCTAAACGACATTTTAACTCACCCCGCACGTAACAATATGTTTCTGTTCTGTTATGTTTTTGACGAGCTCGTTGGGTGAGTGGTCAGGGTGCATGTCTCAGCTCTCTGTCTTAGGGTTCCCGGGTTTGATTCCCAACAGGCTCACAGTTGCAGTACCTTTGAGTTGCTTGTGTTATAGGCGACAGTAGCCACCTACCATCATGGACCGTCAGCCTGACTGCCGGCTTTAACATAAAAAAAGATAATCTTCGCTTTCACTGAGGTAAACCGCTTGTCAGTCCCAATATCTATATCTACACTAATATTGTAATGAGAGAAGATTTTTATCATGTTTGTAATGAATAAACTCAAAAACTACTGGACCGATTTTAAAAATTCTTTCACCTATAGAAAGCTGCATTATCACTGAGTAACATAGGTTATATTTTATAAAGTTACGCGGATGAAGTCGCGTGCAACAGCTAGTACAATATAAAATGAGAAGTAGAACTACTGTGTGCATTATTGTAGTGGTTTGAAACAACAACAGCGTCCACTCGACGGACGGGGATTATGCAAAGAGCATTATTAAAATTTTATTTGGAGTCCACATTTTATGCGGGCGGGTAACCGTATGCTAATCCGTGTGGTTTAGAGTTTAAACTATTTGTCATTCAAAGAAAACTTCTCCAAATTAGACAATGAAAACGTTTCACTGTTAAGAATAAATAAATTTAGGTACCTACCTTAGATACTGTATCGCCCTAGAATAAAACGTATTTTAATTTCCTGCGAGAGACTATCACGCTAATCAATGTATGATCTATTCTTTTTCTATTGATCAAAAACGTAAACAAATATAGCGTCGCCATGGTCACTGGACTGTTTTAAAGATGGGATTTGTACATTAGGCATCATCAAAGAGAGTTGAGTCAGTGATTAACTCATTTAGAATTTGTTCGTATTGTTTGTTTAGTTCTATATCGTGAATTGTTTGTTTACCTTTTTGATCAATGAAAAAAGAATACAATATACATAACTATAGATTTCGCACGCCATACAAAACACTACGCGAACTTTATGGAACTTTCAAAAGTGACATATGCGTAGAGCATTAACTCTGTCATCTGATATTTAAAACCAACCAAATACCTGTCATTTAAAGAAAATATGACTTGACGTCAACACATTGGAGTTGTTACTACCTTTTAACATTGACGCGCGAAGACAAGATTCCGCCATGATTCCATCTAAGGTGTATTTTTTATGTGCCGCTTTGGCATTTGTAACGCAAATTCCATAGTTGTAGTACTTCGATGTATTTAGCACATTAAATCGAAGAAAAACTCACTATGATTATGAGCAGAAATGAAAACGCTTGCAGAGATGAATGAGGAGTCGGGTCATATCTAAGTGATTTGTTTACCTGGAACAACAATGAAACTTCCATTAGTCGCCAATTCTATTAATTCATGCACATAATCTACTTTTATATATTTATACTAGAAAGGCAAGGGGGGGCCTTGCTTCGACCGCTGAATGATGTCAACCATACACGATCGATCATGCCGATTGGACAACTTTGCAAATAAACTTTTTTGCAATTGCAACTTTGCAAATAACAAAGCTGGCTCTGATAAACAATAAACATGTATAATATCTAATAACATTTTCAATCTTCGAATTTTCAGGCAATTTGGCACTATGGCATTTCGGATTTCAGTCAAAATGGGAAACAGGCAATTTGGGACTTGGCTGTAATGGACCGGAAGCATATATAAAAGACAAACGTTTAAGTTATCTGTAACTAAAGTTAAACTCTTTAATCACAGATGACGCCAACGGAAAACATTTTTAAAACTACAATTTAATACAATTAATTTTTTAAATAATATTTTTAATACAAAATTAAAAGTCAAAATTCGTGGTCTGATCAGCTGTAGATACTACAGAAGACAGTCTCTACTTACAAAGCACAATTGAAATGCAATTTCTTTTCAGTTCCACAGAATATTATTAATAATGTATTAATATGACCGGAACTGTGAGGCTGGCTAGAAGCAAATTGAATTGTGGCCATTACAGCGCAAACTGTGTTTCGCTCAAGCATGCACTTCCCAAAACGGCGGACCTGCATGCATGAATAAATTCATACATTAATAATTTTAGTGACGAATCAAATATGTTATTTTACCAAAACATAGGTACATTAACATGTTAACATTAAAATTTGTTACTTTACAAAGTATTGCAAACCTAGGATAGTTTATATCCAAGTTGCTATAGGGCCAGTAATACGAGAGCGCATTTCATTCATCTATGAATGCATGTGGAAAGAAGTAAGTACTTATGAAGTTTGTTGTTTGTACATATAATCCCAGGTTCATTACATTTAACGGCTGTTGGAATGTAAAATGGCTATATGCAAATTTTAATCAGAGTTTAGGTACACTGACTCAGTTTTCGTGCTAAACACTACACACGTTCGTGCAAATTTAGCAGCGAACGTGCCACTGAGATACACATCGCGCCAACAATGTTTCCATTCTTTCAGAATTCAACTAGGACTAATAATACCTAATGTTACAAGATCATGACAAATTAATATTTTTTATCAACTGCTAAACGCTCACTGACTCTTAAAAAAAAAACACAAGCAGCCTCTCTGTGTGTGTCACACGCACGCACGCACACACACACACACACATACATACACACAGACACACGCGCACACATACACATACACACACACACACACACACACACACACACACACACACACAAGCACACTATTTCATAAGTAATAATTGTAAGGTACTCTCTTCTTCAACTTATTAAAATATGTTAGTAACTGGTTGGTTTAAAATTACTAAAATACCTTAGGTATGGTTTATAATGTTACTGTTGCGTTGTCATCGAATTCACGCACGCACACACACACACACACACGCTACACACACACACAATTTCATAAGTAATAATTATTGTAAGTACTCTCTTCTTAAACTTATTAAAATATGCTAGCAACTGGTTGTTTTAAAATCATTTATGCAAAATTACTAAAAAAAAAAACCTTAGACATGCTAAGGTTCGAATGTTACTGTTGTCATCGAATTGAAAACTATTGTTTTGGTTAACAATCATAAAATAAAATCGGTAAATTAAGCGTTCTATTACGTGATTGCGTAAAAGGTGTCCCCATTAAATAATTCTAAATGCGCCGGTAGCCATCCGCATTTATTGCCGAAGGCACAGAACAAAGGCGTCGAGGAGTCGGGTATAAATTATAAAATGTAATAAAAACAGAGAACAAGTTGTATTGGCGATTTGCCGCTAGATTTTATGGCAACATCCACTTGATTTATTATATTCACTGTCGTATAAATACCTTATTTGTTTTCTATAATTTCACAAAATAGATTTTTCTCAATGTAAACACTTCAAAATATGGTATCATGTACGTTCGTAAGGTAACAGGAATAAACATTTCCTTGCTTAAATTTTAGGTTTATTTATTCCTTTTAGAAATTCATCCCACATTTGCACATTTATTTTCATATACTAGCTGGTGCGCGCGACATCTCTCACGTTGTTAAATAAAAAAATATAACACCTGAATAACGCGTGACTTCTTTTTTTACATTTTTAGACGATACCTCGTTAACTTAAAAAATTTTCAGGACAAAAAGTGTCCAGGTGATAAACTATAATGTGCGCCAAATTTCATTCAAATCCATTAAACCGTTTTTGCGTGAAAGCTTTTCCATCGATCATCATCGATCATCAAACTTTCACATCATCAATACTAATAATAAATCTGTTAGGGTCGGTCATGGAGTAATTTACTTTGTTTTCAGAGATATATAGCCTATAACTCTATACATTATACTGAAACTAAACTGACGATTTTTAGATTTTTTTTCCGTATGTATGTATGTATGATCTATTCTTTTTCTATTGATCAAAAACGTAAACAAATATAGCGTCGCCATGGTCACTGGACTGTTTTAAAGATGGGATTGGTACATTAGGCATCATCAAAGTGAGTTGACTCAGTGATTAACTCATTTAGAATTTGTTCGTATTGTTTGTTTAGTTCTATATCGTGAATTGTTTGTTTACCTTTTTGATCAATGAAAAAAGAATACAATATATGTATGTATGTATGTATGTTCCTCCATAACTCTTAAATACCAATAATAAATCTGTAAGTGTAGGTATTGTATGTGTGTATGTATGTAAACTAGCTGGCGCCCGCGACTTCGTCCGCGTTGAAAAAGTAAAAAGTAGCCTATCCTGTGTGCTGTCCATCTTAATGTTTATCTACCAAGTTTCATGAAAATCAGTTAATTCGTTTAAGTTATATGGAGGAATATACATACATACACACATACAATACCTACACTTACAGATTTATTATTGGTATTGATGATATTGATTAGGATAAATTTTAAATGTGGTTTGGATAGCTGATAAGTAATGATTGAGCATGAGTATAGAATTTAGAAGTTACTTCTGAATTTATTATACTTAATATTTTTCATATAGTTACAAAAACATTTTATTGAATGTTATACTGATCAACCCTCGAAATGTAGCCCTCGAGAGTTCAAGTTTCAACTTTACTTAGACAGTAGTATAACGCAAAGAAGGCTTTTTGGGTTATTCCCTAGGGTGCAGCAAGACTAGCAGACATAATGGGGATATTTCTTTTAAAAGTAAAACGAATTCATATTTAGATCGTGGGAATTCATGAACCGATTTTGCAAAAATAATTTGCTTTCAAAGAAATATTCGTTTTTTAAAAAAAATACTTCACTTAATTATTCTAAATTAGATCAAATATTTTTTAAAGTAAATCAGATAAATTTGTATGAAGACGGTCTCTAGTCACATTCTTAAAACAATAACGTAAGGAGACGTGAAAGTTCACGAGGAGACGTGAAAATAATCATCAATACACACGATAAAATCGCAAAAAAAATAATTTTAGAATTCTTGTCTGTTTGTCTGTGCGCTTGTGCAGAAGTTTCAGAAACGGCTTTACCGATTTAAATGCGGATTTCACTAATGTAAGTATTGGTTTTAGCAATCTTCCCTGCCCTGTGTTTGTTTTATTACAAGCGATTTACAAACCAAATGAGACAAATAAAATTGTCACCTTGATAAACAATAAAATGATCGATTGTGTTTCATAATGACCACTTTCATTTGCATGATGGGACAGGCCATAAATAGGCTATTGCAGGTGCGTCACTGGAAGCCTGAGTTCGGGTGGTTGGCAGTCGGCGGGAGACGTGAAAAATGTGCGCGCCCCGCATTAATCTTTATAGCGGCGGCGTCCACTTTTTCTCGCCTAGTTATTTGTTGTCATTGGATGATTAGCTGAATGTACTCGTATATTACATTGGAGGATTAACAAATTCTAAAAATATCAACTTAAGTACACCATTTCGTCCTTGTGCCTGGTTTATACAGCAAAAAACCTAGTAGTTATTTTCACAGTTGACAACAACATAATATTCCCATATCTTTTGATTTTTAAAATTTTAATAATAAAGCACAGACAAAATATTTGTACGTATAATTCAAAATTTAATTAAGTACGTAATATTTCGCGCAAATTATTCAAATAATTTTGTCAAGTAGGTATATTGTCAACTAATAGTATTTTTTTTGTAATTGCCAACATTAATCATACTTAATAAGAATAATAGCCATCTTATACAATGGTTTCATTTTTTTATATTTCCTTCTGATTTTTACTCATTCAAAAAGCACGATGCATCTCAATCTGCACAGCCTAGTTTTTGTGTCTCTTCTTTTATCGAAGTTTGAAATAAGTTTGCGTCTACAAAAATAAACACTGTAAAAAATTCAATCACAAACAAATTGAATACGTCAAAATGAATTATTTGTCAGAATGTTTAAATCCAAAAATCTGTTTGGGATTTCGTGAAATATTTCTAACACAAAACACCAATGGAAAAGTTGACATTATAAATAATTCGCAGCAAAACAAAGGGTCGACTGACTGGGTAGGAGGAAATGTTTCTGACACTTGAAGCGGATTCAGATTAATTAAAATTTAGTTGAGCTTTCGGCTTGACCTTTTAGAGCATATAGTTGTGCTTTAAAATTAAAGCAAAATCCACGCAACCGAGCCGATGTCAAATATTGAAAGGCTTGTTAAAAGTATAAGCTACAAATTAATCGGCCATCATTTCGATTGGCTTATAAAACTATATCGTTTACAAGGCAAATCCGATGTTTACCTAGTTAACAAAGTACTATAATTATATGAGCAATTATAATTCCCATTTCGGTTGAGCACAGTTCATTTAATTCCATTGAATCGTAAACGAGTTCCTGTCGCGCGGAAGTATTCCCGATTCCATTTCACTACGACAAAGATAATAAAGGGATTAGGAACATATACAATGTCATCAGCGTTTGTCTGATCCCATTTGAATTGAAGATCTGCGTAATATCTCCAATCAGTTATTTAGGTTCGCATGGCGTAAATATTACAACAAAACCTCTTGAAGCTTTGTTTTGTCTGTAGTCCCTAGTTTGGGAGAAACTACCCTCAAAAGGCGATATCTTTCAAGTCTTAGCTTAGCTTGAATGCCCACGTAGGCAGGTAACGGTTCAATTGATGGTAAGTAGCCTAATCACATAAGCAACACAAGGATGAATGCATGTGTGCTGTTAATCTAGTAAGTATTTATTTACTGCGTGCTTAATTAAAGAAATATATAGCTAATCGAAAAGTTCGGACAATGTTTCTACCCACCCGGAAATTACGCCAGCGGCCGTTTAGTGGCATTGTATTGTGAAATCGTTGGATCGTTGAAGAATCAATCAATTCGACGATGCAGTGTCAAGGGAATCTGGTTGTGTGTTGGCGCACCAGCTGAGAGTTGAGAAGAGTACTCCATATTTGGCCTTA
The DNA here is from genome assembly GCA_945859745.1 of Synanthedon formicaeformis. NCBI lineage: Eukaryota > Metazoa > Arthropoda > Insecta > Lepidoptera > Sesiidae > Synanthedon > Synanthedon formicaeformis. The sequence goes on from OX243977.1 coordinate 293,866, forward strand.
ATCTGGGCCTTATAGAGAATGAGGCGTTCCCCCGGCGTGAAGTACCGCTTAGCATTGTTCAAGACACCAGTTTTTTTTAGCTAGAGTAAGTAGCTCTGGCCTCCAGGTGACACCTAATTTCGACCTTGATCGAGATGATTTCATGTTTAAAGCTACTGACACCCATGCTCATAAGAAGCATGCTCATTAGCTTGCTTAAAACTAGCATACTCTGGCAACTGTTCACATTTACTACCAATAAGGATGCTAGTTTTAAGCATGCTTAATTGGAAAGCAATAAATTGGACACACGTGCTATTTTAAACCAAGCTCTCGACGAAAATGGAAGTACAATAGATATAATAGAAGTGCTATTCGTATATATTTTTAATTTGAATTTTAATCATTTTCATTTCTAACATTCTTATTCCTGCATCTTATGAGTGAGTATACTCAGAAATGTCTCTACTAAAAACTAAACACCTGTAAACAAGTACCAAACTCAATTCCCCGTCCAATAAGTGAGAATGGTCGGGGCAATTTCTGCCCAAATTAATGCCACTTTGTTACAGCTATTACAGCTACATCGTTGGGCGCAGATGTGCACATCCTCGTTCCGGAGAAAAATCTAAACGAGTTGTTATCGTGTAATGTTTAATATTTGTCCGTAAAAAAATGCAGGAAAGGCAAAGTAAGCTATCTCGTTCCTTATTACATAATTACACAGTCAGCACCCTCAAAACACATTAACATAGTTTGCCAAAATTCAGTTAGACCTCATTACTCGTGCTGTAGTACGAATCTCAAACGGTTTACGAATGTAAAACGAAATCTAAATAGAAAAAATGTGTATTCGGATAGCAATAGCCTTTGACAAGAAATGGCTTCACAAGCACAAACAAAATCTGTAGAAACGAAATCAGCTTTCAAAGCAGATTGCGACCAAAGGGGAAATTTTTTAAAACAAAAATATTTCAACAACATTCAAACGTTTCCTTTTCGAGAGAATCATTTGACGTAATTCATTAAAAGCTTTACAGGTAAATATAATGTTTGAGTGGGTATTTCATTTATTTTCAGAATATTGATCTAAATAATTTTTATGTTAGAACGCGGCAAAAAACAGGAAACAAGTCCTACATTTCTTATCTTCATTGAAGTTGAGTTTCTTCATTAGGGGTTTGAATTTTAAAAATCTTCAAAATATACTACAGAGAACAAAAAAAAAAAAGAAATTGTAATCCCATCGCAGCACTACATAACAGGGCCAATCTAAATCATTTAGGGACTCACTCAAATAATGTCATCAAAATCGGCACATTAATTAAGGAACTTTGGACACACACGCCACAAGGATTATAATAATATGAAAAAGAAGAAATATATTTATATTTTACATGTGGTATATGTATGATAAATATTGGTGTGGAATGACTGTCGTTAATGAACAAAAAATATATTTTAAATCAAGTAGTCTCTCAACCAATTAGGTATGTTTATTATTTGAGGTGGCAACAGGACGTCATATTCCAAAAGAAATCTGGCGATATTATTTTATCTGGACAAAGATTTATACCGAGGAGACCGTGTCGCGAGGGCGTCCATCGATAAATCATGAACTTCCCGTTTCTTTTTTGTGTCGTTTTTGTCGGTATCAAATGTAAGAATCGTATTTCGTCGGTTATAAATTGAAACAACGAAAAAATATTTCTATTTTTTTTTATCTAGCTTAAACATGTCAACATCCAGCCGCCCTAGCCAAGTTCACTTTTTACAATAGTTAAAGCTAGAAAACTAAAACGAAATAGATGGAAAAGATACAACCTACACATATTTTTTTTCGACCATAAAGGCGACTTCTATAAGGTTACTTTAATGACAAAATAATATAAACTTATATATCTTTGTGACTAAGAGGTTGCTTTTTTTGCACAGACACGAGCTTAATTAGTATTATACTTCTATACAGTCAGCATTATCGATCCGAAGTCTAATGTGACCTCGCATGACCGCCCCCAACTCTGAAAACTAATTTATATGAAATCAACAATTATATTTACGTGCAGACACTTGGCCGACTAGAAACTTCGTAATTAAATTTCTAAATCAGACGGACTATCGCCCTTTTTTTGCTTTCGAGATCTTCAATAATTTGCGCTCCAAAGTCGAGACTTTTCGAAATTTAGCTAATCGCTTTTTCTTTTCAGTTTCAAGGCAGAATTTTAATTTGATTAATTTTTCACCTTGTTCATTGTGAAAAATTAAATTGTCAACTTAGCTTTTACGACGCCGCTATGGTGGGGCCATATTATCGGGATTCGGCGAATGTTCGAATTGTCGCGACATGTATAGCCACCAACTTCGCTGAACGGCGAATCATTCGGGCAAACTCGAACTGTGTTCGGGCTTCCGTCGGTTTTCTACCGGCACATCAAAGGGATTTATCGCAACAAAGTTCGTGAAAGTGGCCACACTTCAATACTTCATTTCAAGTGTAACATTGAAGTGTTTCTCATGCAAATATGGATTGGAGTAATGAAAAAGTTTTAGACTTTATAGAAGTTTACGAAGGTCATCCACGACGAAAGTCATCCACCATCTTCTCTTCCATTTCACTTTCTGTTTTTGCACGTTTTCCAAAAGTAGTAAATAATTATTTACGGAAATACAATATAAAGCAAACGCTTTCTCCATCTTGCCGCCAGATCCAGAATATTCGTATGTAGTTCGTCCGAAGCTTTTATCGCGACAATATTATGTGGCCACGTAGTTCGGCGTAAAAACGAACAAGAAGTTTTGTTGCGACAACGCGACACGAATCTTCGACCGACAATCTGGCCGTACGGTTCGACACGGGCGAAACGTTCGTTCGGTCGGTCGCCATCTGTGATCCGAATATTACTGCGAATGGAACGGAAGTGTTAAAGTCGATAATTAATTATTACCAGACGATTCTGTTGAAATTAATTCATTTAAATTTGCAAGAGAAACAGCTGAACGCGCAATCGTAAAATCGAGACAACAATATTGGTTTAATATCTTGTTTGAAATAATATCCAACGATAAAACAAAGAGACCTGTTTCGTTTGAATTGATGAATGACTAATTTTAGTAGGTTTCTGAACTTTATAAAAGAGAGGTTATAGACATTCAGTCCTAATTAGATTCATTCAAGGATAGACGAACTTATAAAACCAAGTATTAAGAATAGGAACAAATTGGACCAAAACAATCTTTAGGGAGTCTTACAGCTTTACTCTCACATCTTTACTTGATAAGCAAGCAGATGGTCCTAGTGAATTGTGGCATATACGAGTATGTCAATCCCCTGAGGCGTTTCTGATGAACCAAGGAGTACACCAGGATCCCCCGGGGGATTCAGTTAGGGGATCCTGGCGGACACGTCCAGAAATTTTTTTCTCCCTCTTCTATTTCATGATTTTATTATGTCATTATAACTAAGATATCTTGTTACAAATTACAAGTCCAATAAGGAACGCGATGGTTAATATAATATACCTAAAATTTATACTTGAAATGAATTTAGTCATGTTCAAGTAACCAAAGTTTAACTTAATACTAAATTCCAGTCAACCATAATTTCATGTGCTAATTAAGCTAGTTGCGAAACTAATTACGTGCAAATACCTTCAACGGGTAATGTAGGGTAACTTTACATATTATATAGTAGCTGTGCCGAGCACGTTGGTCGAGTGGTTAAGGAGCCTTACCCCTCAGGGATCCCGGGTTCGATTCCCGCAAAATGTAGTGGCAGTGGCAGGATACACTGCGTTTTGCAGTCATTGAGTCGCAAAAAAATACTACTAAAATTATGAGAAAAATTGTGAGGATAATTATGTATGGATGTTTTTACTGTTTCACGCAAAAAGTGCAAAAACTACAAAACAGATTTTCATGAAATTTTACAGAAATGAAGTTAAAACTACAAAACAGATTTTCATGAAATTTTACAGAAATGAAGTTCATACATCAGAATAACATAAGCTACAATTTCTAAATATACGCGAAGTCACGAGCAAATAATCTTCTGTATAGAGTTACCGCTGTAAACTACTAATGAACTCAAAGATCACCAAATAGAACATCAAAATCTTTTCATCCGAACCAATTATTACGAGACCTCTCGTTCTTTGACAAATCCCTTTCATCTATTGAATACGTCAGATCTCTTTAAAAACGCCATTTTAATTAATCAAGTAATATAAATATTTTCTTTTATGAAACAAAATATTTACCTCCGATTCAATCAATAGAGCTGAATAACTGCCGGGAGAAACGGTCTATTGCGGCTTTCAAGAGAGTGAACACACAGACAAGAGCTTGTATGTATATTTGCATGCAATACTGACATGTTCGGTACGCTAGAAGTTGCATGAGTATTGTGTGTCAGCGGTTAATGGTATCTCGTTACGTTTGTACAATCGTAAGTTAAAATACCTTAGGTATTCGACTTACGGTCGGGTTAGGCAAAGTTACAAACAACAAAGGTATAATAAAATCATCGATAATAAAATGGCATCAAATATCAAATCAATATCAATAAAATGGTCAGATGACATTATAATGATTTGATCATTTGGTTGTGAAAATGATCAAATCATTATACTTAACCTGTATATATTGCATGGATGCATCATGGATGTTATTTAACAGTGATACCGTATCCTGTAAGGCAGTACTCACTGTCGCCATATGTCTAAAGCTTAGCACAGACGTGCTAACGTGGCTAAGCTAAAATATATATTTTGCTCCGTTTTTTATTATATTTATTTTATTTTTATTAATAATGGGTTTGGTCCGTATCTAACCATGCAGGAGGCCGACGATGGAGCGAACTCACCCAGATTCAGGGGACGAAGATATTTAATCTATATGAATCACATAATTATCGAAATAATGTCCCAAATTCAACCATGTGACAGTTTCCGAGATTTCTCGGTCACTGCCCGATTACACATCGCGCCCACTTTGCGTCTATATTTAAAGAAGCACACGATATCACTTTTTCTGGTACATCTTCGATTTAAATTCGGTAATTTTCCGCACATATCAACATAATATTTAAAGTTGGGAAACTTTCGGATTCCTTAGTTGAATTAGTTCACTGCTTAAACGTATTGTAAAGTTACCACCAAACTGCCTTTTTCACGTTGGGAAATCCTCACGGACACCCGACAACGTGGGCGTTTACTGACGGTTATGTTGGACTCTTACCGACTAAAACCCAACGACTCTCTAGAGCGGCCATTACGTAGGCGGGATCGCAGCCCGCAGGCACGTTATATCGCGACATCCGCGACCTGCAACTAATGAGAACTATGCTCCCTGTCAGAGCCTAGACGTGCCCAAAAGTGAAGGTACCCGGCCATCTCGGGGACCTAACGATGAGTAGTAGTCACCCCTAAATCTCCCTTAATTGTATAGAAGGGCGGTAGTCCTCCTACAATTAATTTGTAATTAGTACATATGCCGACAAGATTTACAGGAGACTAATAAGGGCGGGACGTCGCTGGACGCTATGACCTCCTGTATGCCTGAATGATGAATATTTAGTGATTAGTGCCATTAGTTCTTTTTTTATGTATAATTTTAACAATTTTATGTGCTAATATATAAAATAACATGTAAAATGATAACACTTAAAACCACTGAGATTTAATCTCGTGTTATCATTTGTAATTATTAACCATGTACAAGTATGTATGAGAGATCCATTTAAAAAAATGTTTCAAGATAAAAGCAATTATAGAATTAAAAAATAGCAATATTGAAAATATTAATCCGTACTTCCGGAAATATTAATGCGATAGTTTGTAAGGATGTATGGATGTTTGTTACTCTTTCACGCAAAAACTACTGAACCGATAACCGTGAAATTTTGCATACACTGGTTGTCTGGGACACCAGAAAGGACATAGGGTACCTTTCATCGTTCAACGCGGACGAAGTCGCGGGCACCAGCTAGTAAGAGATAAATGATAATTTCAGTAAAGCTTAGAGAACAGCGATCAATTAATGCTAACAAATTGCGAACATCAAAACAAGTGAGACAGTTAGAGGATACTTAGCTATAAATTTAAAAATACGCCAGCTTATTCTCTTATAAATGGAAATTGCCTTTTTATAAATACCCTCTCTTCTTCTTTTGTTTACTGAAATTAATTGGTTGTATGGGCTATACAATACAAAGCGTACATTTATTTATATTTTTGACTAGTTGTGCCGCGCAGTTTTACCCGCCGTTTAATTTAAATTTACATAGGCATCCATTCCATATGTCGGCGCTTCTCGGTAATTTTCGATAGCCTATAATAAGCTTCCTCAAGAAATGGGCTATCAAATGCATAAACGATGTTAAAAATCCGTCTAATAGTTCCATATCCATGAGCGCGATCCACCAAAGAAACTCTTCAGCTTTAGTATATAGATTTACCACTTAAATAATGTTTTAGAAAATTCTTACTGTTGGTGAAAGATTATTTAAAATCGGATGAGTAGTTTCGAAGATTAGTTCCTTGTTCTTTATATAAACAAACATACAAACTTAACCTCTTTATAATATTAGTATAGAATAATATAGTCGTGAAATTGATTAATGGTGTAGGATAGTATAGTTGGCAACTAATTAAAAGGCCGGGAGCTTGTAAACGTTCATAAAGGTCACACAAATAACAAAGCAATATGTGGCAATATTGTGCGTGTATCGAGCCAGGGAAACATGTTTCCTCGTAAACGCGCTACTAGGAAATGTACTTTAACTCTTGGTCGACACTTGAAATGCGTCTCTCGACGGATACCCATACATATACATTCGATATGTAAGTATAAAATAACATTTGACCCTTTTGTTCGAGCTTCATTGGAAACAAATGCACTTCGCGGTTATGGCAAACATATAATAATCATGAGAGCTTAATGTAAAATACGCAAAGATTTTGTTAAATAGGATCCAAAGTCATTTATTACAAAATGTACACTTGAACTATGTAATAGAAAATGGATCACAAGAACTTTGATACAATGGTTACTAGATTGATTTTTATCTATATATCTATACATATTATTTATTTATTTTTCAAAAGTTACACCAACAGCACAAACAAATTATAATATAAAGTCGCTGCCTGTCTGTCTGATTCTCAGCTAATTTCTTCTAAACCCACCCAACGGTTTTTGATAGGGTTTTCAATATTGAAAAGAGCGATAAGCGATGAAGACTTGCGTATATAATTTGCAGAAAAAAGCACCCGTGTGAAGCCAGGAGCCGCTATTGTGACATATATTTTATGACAATACCATATATGAATTCTTAATGATATATTTATATTTTTACATGCTTTGCGGGGTAGAACCAACCAAATAATATATCATCTTTGCAAAGAACATACTTTATACCTACTGTAAGAGTAAAGATTCATTTATTATAATTATTCAGATAAAGTTTAAATACAACAGCAAAAATTATACCGGTATTCTTAATTCTATAGTGTATAGATTACATATATGTAGATCTATATAGCGTCGCTTGTTTAGCCACTCAAGAATGTGAAAAGTTTCGGATTAGAAAGAAAGGTAACCCAAAAGAATCACCACGATAAAGGATGAAATATTACAGTACAGGAAATCGTTAGATCCCTTACCATAAATACGCCATGGATTTTTTCAAGTAACCCCTTAGAGCCAGCATTAGCAGCATACGTGCTGTTATGTTGATTATTTATAAAATTATTTTTACCCGCAACTTCGTCCGCGTTACTCGGGAACAGTGGGTAGTTACTTTTTTGGACGAAAGTTACTCTATCCCTTCTTATACCCTAGACGTGTGTGCAAAAAAAACCTCATAGCGATCGGTTGAGTATACGTTGAGTAGTTAAGGCGTGAAAGTGTAACAAATAAAAAATACGAAATGAGATTGAACGTACTTATAATAATTAATTATATTTTTCGTTAATGAAAGATTTATTTGACAGGAGCCGTTACGGAGGTGGTTTCTTGCTAGTTTCTTCCCTGTAGAAACAGTTATCTCAACCGACGATAGATTTATTTTGCTTATTATTTTAAATAAATAAATAAATAACAACAATAACGTCGCGTGGTACAGTTTAAAATACAATTTCACTGATAAACATGGATCGAAACTTTTGAATCAACTTCCCAGTGACTTGCGTACCAAAGGTAAAGCAGATAATTCTTGGAAGTATATTCAGGTATATCGGCATCGTCGCTCCAGACGGTCGACTCCGCTAACTGGTTTTGGTTTTGTTTGGTTATATGTATACACAGTGTTCGAAACGCTATTGTTAATAAGCCGCTTTGGGAAATCTGCCCCCAAAAGAAATTTAATTAACATGCTCAAGCTCTCAAAGCTCCCTGAGAAAATGTTGGGCATGCTTAGAGAATTATAGTTTCATTTCTCTATTAAATTAATTTAATCTCAAAATTCCTAATAGGTGAGCCTAAAAATAGGTGGGACGTGTAGAAACTTTATCTAGAGGACGAGGGAACTTTATGGAACAACCTCCCGTGGGAGTATAGTGTTTCTGCCTAGTTATAACTTTTTCAAGGTGAGCGATCATCACATTGAGTTACTAGAATTTATGCAGCCCACCTCCATCCCCTTCCGGTTGTGCTTGTGTGTATAGGCGATGGTAGCCACTTACCATCAAGTGCACCGTGAGCCTGCCTTGCCTCCTACCACCGATTTTAATTAATAGTTAGGTATAAATTAGAACATTTTAAACACAATACTGATTTTTTATTCAAGAGTGGTAATTACGCAACGCTGACTTGAAGAAATTTTAACGTGATGTGTATAATGGTGATGTAAAAATGGGTTAAGTATGTGTATTGATGGAAAAAAATGTTGTAGTTCGACATGGGTAATAAAGCCGTACTACGAAGTTCAGTTCTTGATTACCATAGGACCAATTTACAATTTTTCTGACAACCCCATAACCATAGCTGTATCCAATAACATAATTTTCGCGGATGCCGTTTTGGTTTTTTTTTTTTCTATCGGTAAATTTAAATTTATAATAACTATCATAAGAGTTTCTCGGAAAGACCTATTTGATGAATATAGTTTTTTTTTTTTTAAATATTTGATTGACTTTATAATTAAAGTACCAAGTTAATTATTTATATTTTTTTTTTCAACAAGTTAATTAATTAATTAACCTAAAAGATTTATTTTAACGCAAACAATTTTCTCATCCATGCATTTTACTTCACCATATTTAATAAGATAGGACATACAACATGTATTTTTTATACTAAAATGGTTACCTAATATTTCGGGAATTAGTTAGTGGTGCCTAATTGAAATGAACCACATTACTTAGTTGGTGGTAAAAAGCAGTGAGTGGGCTTGATAAACTTGATAAATCGCTACGCCTAGCATCATCAAGAAATACTGAATCTTTTCTCTCTCTCTATCTCTCTTAATTAAGTCATTCTGGTCTACTTCGTATAGCAATTAGTGGTGCCCAAAAATGGGTGGCCAAGTGTGTGTTGACAATTACTGTCTCTGTTTCAACGAGTATGCGGGTGAATTTCGGTCTTTATTTGTTACTTAATGAAAGGAAACTTGGTTTAATTAACTATATCTATATACTAATATTATAAGGAAAATATTTGCATGGTTCTAATGAATAAACTCAAAAAAAAAAAAAAATACTACTGGACATATTTTGAAAATTATTTCACCTATAAATAGCTTCATTATCAGCGTGTAACATATTATTTAGGCTAGGTATATTTTATAAAGTTACGCGGGCGAAGTCGCGTGCAACGGCTAGTTTTAAAATTATTATATCAGAATTACGTAGTTAGATGAAATCAGAAGCATTTAATTAAAATAAATCATTAAAAGCAAATTTTGAAAAATACAAATCTACAATACTTGTGATAAATTGTTGATTAGATCAAGAGTGAATATATAAAAAAAAAAAAAACTAAAGTCGTTATAATACTTATTTATAACAAATCAATAGTTTTTTTTTTTTTTTTGGATAACAAAGTAAGAGTACAATGAACTTGATTGGGATTTTTCAAGTGCATTGAACCTATTTCGTTCTAGACAAAAGATAGGCACCCAGACTCCGCACAAAACATGGCCATAAAAAAAAAACGAATCGAATCGATCTTTAAAAAAAAAAGGAGTGACACAAAAAATTCTTAAATAAAATTGTACACTATTTTAGGTACACGTGTACAGAGACTGAGTGAAAAACTTCGTCTTTGCGAACTGGCTGTACAGTTAAAAAGTTGATAGAATTGGAACATTTTTAGAAGGAGAAAAAGTAGTTCGGTCGGTGTGCGGAACGAAAGTAAATAATGACTCCTAAGCAACTGCGAAACAGAAAGACGTACAAGACAAAGAGATTTCGCCGAAGACATTTTCAATTAAACAAAACGTCGGCTCCGCTTAATTATTCAATTGCACTTTAAAAAAAATGTTTGCGTATAGTTACTCTTGGATGGGAATACGAATAAACTAAGCAACGAATTGTTTGCAGGTTTAAACAAAAATGGTAGACAAAGACATGAGATAACTTTTCTAAATTTTATAATAATTTAAATATTGAGATGAAGAACTTAATTACTATTATAATAATAAAATTTTGACTTTTATAATTATAAAATAAAAAAATTAAATATCATGTCTTCTTGTCTTTCATTGTTACCTTTTGTACCTGTACCCAGTTGTACTTTTTTTATTTGTAATGATTGACATATTGTTTTAATTGTCTGCAATATGACTAATCAACTGATAGTTGTATATTAAGTGTAGATCTAACAGTTGTATTATTAAATCTTTAATTCATTTAACAGAGATAAATTGTAGAAGCTGTTTATGCCTCTAATTTTAATTTTTTTTTTTTTTACTTTTGCTATTACATACTACTTTTGGTATTTAAATGAAATAACATAAACATACATAACACACAACGCGACAAGGAAGTGTCAGCCTGTCAGTGCAGTGGATCCAGATCGGATCTCAATACGAAAATCAGTAGAATGTCAAAGCGTAATCACAAAAAGCCATTAATATGAAATCGTACTCGAACTGAAATGGTTCATTACCATAAATAACGAGTGCGATTCATGTAGAGTCGAGTGAACAAGTGCTTCGCCGTCGACCAGAGAGCACTTCGATGCGAACGTACGTCCCCCACGATATTAGAATGAAAAAATAAAATAAAAAAATCCACACAATCTCCACTTTACCGGTAAATCCTTTTAAATTTAAAACGACAGGTATTTTCCGTTCTGGCTACCGCCGTCACTCGTATAACTTTAACGGTTACGTGATATAAAGCGGTCCAGACTCTAGTCTAGACTCCTCTACGTACCTACCAATGGAAGTCTCGTAAATATAGGTTCAACATAACAGTTTCGGAAACAAAAATCGTCAGGCGTTGAATTTTATATTTTCATTTTTAACCCTTTAACCGCTTGGTTTTGTAGGAGTTGTCGTGCCCTGAATCGATTTTTTTTAAGAGAAAGCAACGCAATGATTTATACAAGTAGAGGATTTTGTCGTATATATACGGCTCTGGCGTAATGGACACGATGATATTTATCGGATAGATCCTAGGTACACTTGCGGTTAAAGGGTTAAATGATCTGTCAGGTATTATAGTATATTTTTCTGAATGAGGGTTATGCCTTATGTCCTTTTCTGCATATTTCTGACAACGTATATGCAAAATTTTATTATAATCGGTTGAGTAATTTGCATATTTATAACGTTAGTAACTATTTAAAAATTTCGAAACACTAAGCAAACAATAAAATTGGTCGACACCATAACAAAGTTGGATACTGTCCAGACTCCAGTATAACTTCAAGTTTTTGTTTGTAATAATTATTTAGTGTTTAAAAATGGCCAAGTGATTCGATTAGCAAACTTTTTTATGGTGACCTGAAATGTGACGTCAGCACCGGCGACTTTTAATGCATTTACAAATAAGGTGAAGGAAGAGCCTCATGCAGAGACAGCAGACGGGCCGATTTAAATTCTACCGACGACGCCGCGTCGAGGAGGCAATCAAACTTGTCAAATGAAAAAGTTGCGGGAAACCGATCTGCGATAAAGCTGTGACGAGCTTTTGCAACCTGAAAGGGCATTGCTTTGTACGAATTGCCCGGACTATAACTAATAATTTAAACAACAGTATAATATGTTGCTCGCTGATAATGTACTTTTCTATTGGACGAAATATACGATCAGTCCATAGCGTCAAAATGACTGACGTGAAGCCAAAATTTGATCGTGAATGGCAAAAACTGATGGCATGATGTCAAACACTGGATTTCAAATCGCGCCGTTGCGTCACGTCAGGTTCATCGCGCCAACTGATCGTGAGTGTAGAAACCAAGGAGGATAGAATACATTTCTATCCTCCTTGGTAGAAACACTAAGTACGCCGCGCATCTTGCCGCGCTTCCGAATCAGAGCTCATGTCAACGTCACTCGACGTCAAATGCATAAATGACAGAAAATTGGACTAACCGTGTGTGGGCACAATGTTTGGCGTCGCTCCATTTGACTTAAGTCTTTTCGAGTCACGTCAAATGATTGATCGTGTATTTCGTCCATATATGTAGGTGAAAGAATTTTCAAAAACAAACAAAAATACAAATCATCTCTTTATAATATGTATTAGTATAGAAGTATAGATTGATTTACTTATTTCACAAAACTTTCCTTAGAAGATTAAATTTGAAATAATTCATCGATATTAGATATATAGTGTATCTGTGGACTGTGAGTAAGAAATTTAAGGCTGTAATGTAAGTAGATTTTTTTTTAATTATTTATACATTTACTCAAAATCCACAGCTCTTCTTAATACACATTTTACAAACAATAATAACATAATACCAACGTCCCCGTAATTGAACGTTGGTATTTTACATTTCTATTGGGAATTAAAAAAAAAATTAAGCTTGAAGTGTGTAGAACAAAGTACCTAACTATACTTTGTTCTGCTTCTGTAAATAGACCCTTTTGTAGTTTGTTCTTTTAGTTTGCGTTCTCTTCATAATTTGTCTGTGGAACTTTCCACAACTTCTTCCGCCTTAAATAATTGAAATCCACGTCGAGCATATTCATAAATCCACTTTAGGCTGAACGCAAATACACGGGGTTGTTTGAATTTATTGTTTTGTGTTTAATGCAACGAAGCAAAATGTTACCATGGTTTCGATTGACTTATTTCTATATTATGTTTTATTAGCTGCAGAGCAAGAAGACCACCGTGAAATATCACCATATGTTTCTAATAATTCTTTATTAGTTCAATGTTACATTTTAATATAATGAACATATACCATGAACATAAAATTATTTATATCTTAGACACACTTCATTCCTTCTGTAATGGTTGGATTAGACGTCTATAATAAAAAGGTACTGTGAAAGAAAAAGTAACCTACTGTAGACGGAAGTCTACCAAAGATATGAACAGAATAGTAGGCGATCAACGCCAACACGGACAAAAGAGGTATCTAATGACCACTGAGCATTACCAAAAATGGACGGTGACCCTTGTGCCCTATAACTACGCTTCTGATGAGAAAAATTTATAAATGTCAAGTTTTGGTACATACTCCTACTTATGTTAGTTTAGATACGGTGTACCTAAGTTTCTTTCAATATGTATTTTGCGTAAGGAATATCCGAAAACTAGCTACGGTAAAAACTTAAACTAATTATTTTGCAATAAGGAACTGCTTACTTTAAAAATTAACCAAACAGAAAATAACATAATAAAAGTAGAAATGTCCAGAACAGAAGAGTATTTTGCGGTATTCTTCACAATTCAAAGTATGTAAATGCTTTGAATTGTGTTATCCACCCAAACCGGCGGATTTTGCATAAAGATTGTATACACTCTGTCAGGAAAGGACATAGGGTACTTCCTTAAAAAAAAAAATAAGTATTGTTCCCGAGGGATTATCTAAAAATTAAAAAATCAACGTCTTAAAAAGCGACACGTTCACACGTACATGGACAAGTACCTATTTAAATATATAGCTACTCAGCGGACAGCAATCCTATCGGTGTTTGATTAAAAGCGGGCGTGTCATGAAAAATGACATCAATATTAACTGAAATACATAACTATAGTACGGGTATGATCAATCACCATCAATATTTAAAAGGCATTTGCAGCGAAAATCCATAAAGTATACCCTCATAAAAAAAACGAGGGCGTAAACGGCGTAGCGCCATTCAATACTTCCAGAACAGATGCGGATAAAAAAAAACGCACCTGCTCAGCCACTTGACAAGTTAAACAAGTGGAAAAAGGGAGTTTCAAATTCAATGCGGATGGAGTTACAAAGTTTTTCAATACAATTGTTTTTGTACGACAACAGTGACAAACGATAGGGAATCTTTCATTCGATATACGTCTCAAAGTTCGCCACTACGCTTACAAAATTAAGAATATAAAAAGTTTGAATATGGTCGATAAGTTGCCGAACCAAGATCTAATTCGTCAACTTTTGAGGATAAAAAAACTGCTATAACTAACCAAAACTGTGGAATATTTTCCACCACTGTCGTACATTAAATATTTTTCATTATTTAATTTCAATAAATAATCCAAACAGTTGCCTAGTTGTAGAGATTGGAGGATGAAATAGATTTGTGACTACTAAACGCAACAATATTAAATTTGGTAATGATTTTTTTCTTGTTTGCAAGAGGAGAGAACGTACATACTTTCCGAAATCGCATTTATCAAGGTTCGAATCACAAACGGGTGTTAATTGGAGCCGTAACCGCATTCCGTGAACTTAACGCACATTTTCCATCTACCTCACATCATTCATACGCTAACTGCATTGTGCCAACTAACTGCTATTGTTACACCAATTAGTATAGATAGCTATATGTTCCAAAAGCGAAGCCTCCCAACCGTCTGCAGTCCAGAATACAATGCCGTGTTAAGTTAAACACTTCAACAATAGCCTACAAATTCACATAATAAGTACAGGTTAGGTACATACGCTATACAAACTTACAATACTGCAACGTCTGACCCATTGTTCTCAAGTTACATAACATGAATGTTAAGTGAGAAATCATTTATTCCGCTAATGTTTCCGACCCTTTTTCTCGCAGATATATATTATAATTTATATATAGGGACAAAAGTCACACAAAGGTGAGGCTCTTTGCGCACAGGGTGAGGACAGGAAATTAGCGGTGATATTGGGTCGATCAGAACATCAAAGTCACATTATAGATCTTCTTCGGCAACAACCATTACATATTTTACCAAAATAGGGCCTAAAAAAAAATTACGAAAATTTCTCCTGTACACGCTCAATCTGAATGTCTTTAGATTAAATAATATTTAATGAAAATTTAAAGCAGAAATTTCAACATATTAATCATTGTTACGTAATCTTAAGACATCAAACACCTAACATAACTTTCTTCTTTTATGCCAAGTCTCTTGACACTATCTGTAATAGAATCTATCGTGACAAAATACAGTGGAAAACTGAATGGTAGATATTTTTCATTTCAACGTGGATTCAAAGACAAATGTGTTTTATGAATATAAAAGCCAAAGAACGCCGTTGCAGGAGACGCGGAAGATAGAAATAAAAATAGCAAGGTAACAAAGGAATACATCAGAATGCAATGTAAAACTAGTTTATCAGAAAACGGTAAAGAGTACCGTGGGGAATATTGACGCTTCCCTCCTTTGACCTAAACTACTTTACAAGTTACAACACAAAACTCTCCTTCTCTCTTGATTCAGGCTATTCAAATTGGAATAGTTAGGTAACAACAAGGTAACAACAAAAATTTTCACTTTCTAATAATAGTTTATTGTACTAAGCATACTCTTTCGTGATTTAATTTGAATTTAATATGAATGCGCACTGTCAAGGTTTGGAACTCCCTGCCGGCGTCTGTATTTCCTAGCTCATATTATAACCATCGAAATAATATATCTCTGCGAGCAAATTTTTTTTCAAAGTTCGAGTGAATAGGCAACTTCTGGGTGAGCTCGCTCGTCATAGGCCTCACCTCTCTACACGGCTAGATGCTGGCCAAGAGCAAACCCATCTCTATTAAAAAAAAAACAGTCAAATAAATATGTGGACCATAATTGTACAATTACAATTCTTAAATTCTTCTATTCCAAAACGCTTTCGCGAAATATATTGTTATAACGATTTTAGGCGCATGGTCACTTCCTTTTTGGTCATGTCGATATGGTAACAAATATTAAATCATTTCCGCCTAACATCAAGTTCATATAAGGAAGGAAGAAGATCCTAATGGAGCATCTTACCAGAAGGTCTCATGATATCCATTTACAGGTACACATACCTAACTATACAATTATAAAATGCTACAACTCATTCTGAATATTAATATGACACGATCGAATTATTTATCAATACCACGTACCACGTAGATAACAATGTAGGATCAGTCCAACAACTCTAGTCTGAATAATTATTACAAATAAATCTGGTCACCCTAATTTAGGCACTTGCCAAAATGAATCCTAATATAGAATGTGTACAGAATGTGTTCTTAAAAAAACAATTAAAGAATCCGCACTTAAAAAAATCAAAAAGTAAATAAATATTTACAAGCATTAAGCGCCTCTTTCACCAACTACAAGTAAAGTGTTGATAAGTTACTTTTAGAAATAATTTTCTGTTTTATTGAATTATACACTCGGTTTACTGCATCATTCGATGAGCGATTTTTTTATTATTATTTTCTATTTAATGTTTGGGACATTTACAGTACAAACAAAGGTATATCAGCTAAATTCTTTCCGGTGACAGATGACTTTAAGTGACGGTTTAACCTACTTGACGTTGGTGAAAGAGGCGCTAAGACTAATTTTACTATTTATAAAATATATTTGAAAATAGTTTATAAATGCCATATTATGTCCGCCTGTGATTTTCATTATTTTTGATGATCCCTCGGAAACAGTTAGGTAGGTAAAAGCACCTACTTTTTCTCTGGATGTAAGTTTAATTGTGAAAGTGTAACAAACAAATGAACTCACGTTCGCATAAATATAACATTAGACATAGATTTAGCATTTATAACACTAGTTATACTAATCCAAGTCTCGGAAATGCCATTATTAATAATGAACAGCTTTCCGGTAGAACTACCACAGCAAAATACATAGAATTGCTAATTTTCTTTGTGACGACATTTGTCGCTATTATGTAATTCAAGGTGGAGGCGTATCCACGTGGGAGCTCTGATCAATCAAACGATCACTTTCAACTTCTTTTACCCATACATTTCCACCAACATTTTGCCGAGTTATCAATCACCCAATTTGTGAGTGTCTCAATTTATACGAATTCGTTATTATTAAATTAACCATAGTATATATTACAGGAATCAATGTCATAGGACAGGCACAGCCTAGTGTGGGGGGCAGAAATATGCTAAAACTGAGTCATTATTAATCAATACTAATAATAAATCTGTAAGGGGTGGTCATGGAGTAAGTTACTTTGTTTTCAGAGATATCGTGTTTATAAGCTCTATACATGATACTGAAACTAAATTGACGATTTTTAGAATTTTTTTCTGAAAGTAACTATGTATCCATAACTCTTAAACGAAATAACTGATTTTCATGAAACTTCGTAAATAAACATTTAGACGTGTATAGACAGGACACAGGATAGACTACTTTTTTAACTTTTTTTTTAGGTTCGTCTGAAATAAATTTCTTTATTCTATTATTTTTATGGATGATATTATTTAAAAAAAAAAAACCGGATTAACCGATTTACTGTTAATTGATTACCTGAACCATAGCATAATTTTTATACTGAAAAAATGTTAGGTTCCTGTGGGATTTAAAAAAAACTGAGCACCAGCAAGTAAATTCTAAAAGTAACTACTCGCGGCCAAGAAATGATATCATCAACTGCCAGTACATTATGACTGTTGCGACTGTACAAAATATGTGAACAATGACATCATTTGGTGTTAAATCTCCTTTGAAACAAGACACAACATATTTCCCTATTATCCCCTAATTCCTTCTTCTTTAAACTGCAAGATGATCAACGCATTCACTGCACCCGTGGCTTTGATTGCACAAATGTGTGACAGTATAGCCACTTAGCGCCCTACCTCACCGGGACGCCAAGGCCACGTGGCCGGCGACGTGGCCAACAATTTATATTGAAATGTATGGCAGATAACGCACTTGGCGACGGCTTGGAAGCGTCGCTAGTTTGGAAGCTGTGGCGCTCGAGGCACTGGAGGCTCTGGCGACGCGACGACGTCGCCAGTAAAAATGTATGCGGTAAACTGCGTCTCACTCACTCAGTCTCCAAACCGGTGGCCAAGACGGGTAGCATGCGTGTTCTATTTTTAAGTTTTGTGTGTTTTTATAGTAAAAAGAATGAGTTTCGATACCGAAGGTTCATTGTTGAAATACAAAAGCGTCCATTCTCTATACGAAAACTGAGAGAACTGACTGATAGACGGTAGCCAAGACGCCACTGGCCACTCAATTTGGCGACCGTGGATAGACACACCTACGTCGCCAGCGACGTGGCTGTGGCGTCCCGGTGACGAAGCTCTTTTACCATTGAGTATATAACCGACCTTTACATAAAAATTACACCAAACTGTCGTAAGGTACCCAGTTAAGATAAAATCTGAGCATATTTAGGGGAGGCCCATAGAGGAGCGTGTAATTTAAATGCAAATTCTCAACAAAGTTCCTTTTGCATTAATCTTCCGCGCACTTGTTCCTCCCTCCGCTAATGAGGATCTTGACATTGCTGTTACTGGCGCCACGCCGCCGCGCCAAACACTCTTTGCTTTTCCACATTACACTCCAGGTAATGACGTACGACCTATAAATCTACAAATTGCATGTAAAAAGGCTCATCCACATACACTTCAATGAATTTAATTGACCACAAGACATGACTGTATGATAATTGTTTTTCATATTATAAGAAAATTGTAAAACAATCGTGAATCAAATTTCTTTGAGAATTTTTTTTTATCATAAAGCAAACAATTATTCCAAAACAAGCCTATTAACGTAAGAAACAATAGAAATTCCAAGCAAAGACAGAACAACAGTACACTGAATATTGTGATAGAAAAAAGAATGGGTCCTGGCATCCCTATTTCATTGCTATTTGTCATCACAACATAATATCGCATAACATAACACAACATACACCGATTTTCATGCTGCTTTCACCAATGGATAGTTTGGTTCTCGAGGAAAGTTTTAGTATATAATTTACAAAGTTACGCGGACGAAGTCACGTGCAACAGCTATATTATATAATATTACTTAGCTCAGGGGATGATGGGGCTTACATACCTTTGTAAGGAGAAAACCCCAAAAATTAAAAATATAAAAAGAAACACACCAAATATACCGCTTTATTCCACTTTATTAGTAGACTTTTAGTAGATTTTGCTGTGCCTATTTCCATTAATAAAATAAAACAAATTTCTTTATTGGACATTTACCTATAATATTTATGTGTAAAAGATGTCTTGTAATGAAGCGTACATTGACATATGTGTAATACACAGGCATTAAATTAACACATTAAAGAGTTTAAAGCCTGCTTTTATTAGCAGTATTTATTGATAAAATCAACAAAAAACTTGTTAAAATTCTATTTGCACTTTGAGTTATGAACCATTAGTGGAAATTTGTGTCAACCGGTGAAGATTTCCCTTTTTCTCGAGTACATCTTAAATGTAGGTCTCAAGAGAGTCATATTAAAACAAATTATTTTAACAAAAAAGTAAATCTTTTTCCCTTTGAATATACATTTTGCTTGTGAATTCTATATTATACTAGCTTTTGCCCGCGACTTCGTTCACTTTGAATATAATCACAAAAAATGTAACATCTGAAAAAATATAATGAGCAATTAATTATTTCTTATAGCCCTAAATGTTGAATTTTTATTTATTTTAATATGATCCCTCGGGAACAGTACTTCTTTTCTGGATGAAAGATACCCTATCTCCTTTTAAGCCTATGTTAAGGTGTGAAAAGGTAACAGACAAACAGATTTACTTTCTCATTTATAATGTTAGAAGGGATTTTACTCATAATATTATTAAATAAGCAATTCCACTTCCACCATTTTTTAAGTATGACATACATTTTTTCACAGTAAAATGGGATTATCAGATTCTTTAAATTTATTCAGATTCTTGTCTTTTATATTATATTTTCCACCAGTTCCACCATTTTTTAAGTATGACATACATTTTTTCACAGTAAAATGGGATTATCAGATTCTTTAAATTTATTCAGATTCTTGTCTTTTATATTATATTTTCCACCAGTTCCACCATTTTTTAAGTATGACATACATTTTTTCACAGTAAAATGGGATTATCAGATTCTTTAAATTTATTCAGATTCTTGTCTTTTTTTTTCGAGGAAGTGAGAAAGAGTTCCGATTGAAAAATTATTATCGAGAACTATCAAATCTTTGTTCATGTTTGTATCACTTTTATTTCTGTAATATGCACTGGTATACGACAGGATGTCGTTTAACAACAAAATACATTGAATGAATCAACTGCAAAAACTAGTCTACGGTTCGCGCCCACACCGGGTCACCGAGATGAGAGTGTGCAGTGCATCGAACAGAGGACACGGGTTCATTTAAGTGGTCGGGCCGGTTTCCTTCCAATATACTGTTCCTAAAGCCCCGACACCCACATGACTCGTTTCACTATACGACCCGACGCATCAAGCGATTGCTGCAATATATTCGAAAAAAGCACACCTGGTCCTAAGACGTGTGATAATTTTTCCGTATTGATATTGCCGTTTATATGTATACATTGGTATACCTATTTATAATTTCCCTTTTCCTTCCTACATTATGTAAGGAAATGCCTAAAATTCTTCATCAAATATGTATTTTAATATATAATAAATATGCGTTAATTCCAAACGACCAGTATAAGAATTTTCTTAATTGAAAATTTATACAAAATATACACAAAAAGCCTTTCGAGTAAGTACCTTACCTTCATTGTCGTTGTTTCCTTCGACGTTGAGCACCGAAGCGACCAAAACTCCGACGCACAAAATGCTCCAAAATCTCACAATCATTTTAATCGCTCAATCAACAGCACTTAGTTAAGTTTTATGAAAAATAACAAATTTACACACTCGACATAATCAGATGACACTCGCGCTGCTCCGCAGCGATCGGCCACTTTCGCAAATGGCGGATGACGGATGTGATTTCATCGATTGTATTTGAGTCTGCGCGTTTACAAAGTAAGCTAAAGCAAGAAGCACGGGGAGTGAAGTTATCGCAGCAAAATGTTGCCATTACCTATAATATGTCTCTGCTGTGTTACCAGAATAACAGGTAGAAGAGTAGAACACTATTCTTACTGGTGTGAATGAAAACGAATTGGACTCGAGTTCGTAATTCGTATGCACTTCAGTAACCGAGTCACCGAGTCAGAGTAACTTATAATATATCACCGAGTCAATTCGGCGCAGGAGTATATTATTTCGATGAAATGGCACAACTGAGTAGATTCGATAAGCTAATAGAATTAAAGTTTCTACGAATAAGGCTTTAAAATAATTAAACTACGCCTTAAATTTGTAGAGTAATAGTAAAATAGAACCCGAGTAGTTCAATGGCACTACTTTTATTTTGTTCTTTACATTGAACGCCAAAAAAAGCCACACATCTAGTTAGAGATATGAAATTAATAAAATCTTTTCACTAATTACTCATTGTATTGACTGGACACTCTGGACAGTGAGTAATTATTGCTATATTGGTTGCTAAGTACCCGCATCCAGAAAATAAACTAGAAATGGAAATAAAATGGTTTTGTTATTAATGTTTTAATTATTTTATGATAATTTTGATGTCTAAGCTGCACAAATAAAATTAATATACAAGTCTAGCGAAAATTCTAATCGATTCCTATGTTTACAAAGACTGTTATTAAATAAATATGTCTTGAAATGTAATATACTTTTAAATCAAAATATAAATATAACAAAATATATCTTATGCGATCTGAGTTGTGGCCTATTACTATAATTATTTAAACTCATTGTCCGAGAATAGTAATTGAATATATTTTTTAGAAATGTGAAGAAAAGAAAAAAAATATTTCTGCATTTTTTTAATCTGACAACATTGCAGTTTCGAAAGTTCATTTTCGCATGGCGGACGTACAACACAAGACGGCTCTGCTCTGTGTTATTTGTTGCTAATTCCAATTTCTAGTTTAAGTAATTATCATTTCTCATTGTGATTCCCTATGGAAGGACTAAGTCTAATGCTTGTGTTTCTTTGTGGACGTGGATTGTTTATTCCTTAATATTATATGATGCTCAAGTGTGTTTTATAGTTGCATTTGTCGGAACTGCATAGTTATTGTTGAAAATGGGAAAATGTGATGAAGCCAATGTCGAAGTTAACATGGGGGACTCGGCGTCCCCCATGAAACCTGACAATTTCACGTTCACCGTGCCCCCGGAGGCTCCCGTGTTTGAGCCCACGCCAGAAGAATTCCTAGATCCTTTGGCTTATATTAGCAAAATAAGGCCAATCGCTGAAAAGTCCGGAATCGCAAAGATCAAACCCCCTCCGGTGAGTCAATTTCTTTTGTTATAACTTGCTTTTTGGTTAAAAATCCATATGTTTTACGACAAATCGTATTTCATGCTTGTTATTTATCCTTAAACGTGCAGGTTATTTTTCGTGTGATGCAACCATATTAACTCGTCTCGCATAGTTACGCGTTATCAAATTTTAACATTTAATGGTTTATTCCTCATTAATACGTGGTAATACACAATATGGGCCCTTATTTACTGATAAATTTCATTTTAACAACAATTAATGCAATTGCATATTGTATAGTCAAATATTTGGTTGCCATTTTGTGTCATGCCCTCCTACCTACGATAGTTAGATAAAAAAAGAACTATGTCCACTTTTTGCTGTGTCTAACTGTATTTTAAACATTTTTCAGTGCTAGTTGTATTTAATTTCTTGTAAATAACTTTAAACTTTGACTGATATGTTCCTGGTAACAATGAACCTGAATGCTTAGTTTTCCCATATGTAGTTTCATGTTTAAAGTAAAATATTTTTGTAGTGTAAATGCTACAAAATATCATTAAAACCTTTAAAAATGTATTTTGGACAATAAAGTGTCCAAAATACAAGAAATACTGACTTATTCGTCATGATAAAAATGGATGTTCCACTAGATGACTATTTCCATACAAAGAACTGTATGCCCTTGCAGCTAATTAAAAATTTCACAAAAATAATAATTTCTTAATTAAAATAAATTGTTTTTATCTGCTGATAAAACGATGTTGCATAACATCAAACACATAGAAATGCTTCATATTTATTAAAAAACTAGCTGACTCAACATTCAAAAAAGTTCTTTAATGCAAACCTTGTCCTGAAAATGATGAATATAATAAAAGAAAAAAAAAAATTGGTTTTGCTATTCTAAAATGATGCTCTTGTCAGGTTTTTATTTGTGCCTAGGTATGCTTTATTTTATTTTAACAAGTTGTGTAATTGGTTACCAATGAATTTTTATTTATAGTTAATTGTAATGTGTGTGTTTTAAACTACATTGATTTTAATTTGATTTTAATTGATACTTTGATTTTAATTTTGCTGATTGCAAATTTGGTAATAGGTATTAAAATAAAATGTAACATGAACCTTTTTTTTGTCACTGAGCAACAGTCATTAAACTAAAACAGTTTATTAAGTTTAGTTTGTACATAATTGTTAAAAATGAACAAACTAGTTGCTGCCCGCGACTTCGCCCGCGTAACTTTGTAAATTATATACTTAAACCTTCCTCGAGAATCACTCTATCCATCTGTGAAAACAGTATGATTATCGAACAGACAGACAGATGCTGCGGAGGACTTTGTTTTATAATAACTATGTAGTGATATCTTTATTCTCATTGTCAGTGTTATTAACAGTGTCCTGAATGAAAACAGGAAATGTTAAATTAATTTTATAACTTACAACTTATCAGTCATAGTTTGTTTGTGTGCCCGTAATTTCTCTTGAGAACTCTAACTAGTGTTTGATACTGAAGTATAATTTAAACAAAGGTATTATTATTCCGCAAAGATTAAATATTTCCTTGGTATGTAGTTATTCTACACAGGAACAGTTATTTTTCAATAGTTTATTCTACAAAAGAAGGTTGTTAAGAAATTTAATGTATTTTATTTTTGAAATGAGGAAAGAGTTCAATAATTTGTTAAGTTTTTGTACCTACTTTAATTATTTATCAATATTAAAAAAAATCTATAACCATAGAATAATATACAGTGCATATTTTATTATTAGTAGTATACATAATAAATAACCTATGTGGAATAAAATTTACCTTTCAAATAGTCAGTTTTTTTTTTCCAATTTCACTGGTTCAAATTAAAGTCCACATATAAACAAACATACAAAATCTGCCGCCTCTCTTTATTGTATTAGTATAGATTTTCCTAATGTAAAATTCTTTACTTTCTTAATAACTAAACTAGGTGTAGTATAGTTATTGTGTACACTTATGAAATTATTAATGTACTAGCTGGCGCCCGCGACTTCGTCTGCATTGAAAAAGAATAAAGTAGCCTATCCTGTGTCCTGTACTGTACGTCTAAATGTTTATCTACCAAGTTTCATGAAAATCAGTTAATTCGTTTAAGAGTTATGGTGGAACATACATACATACATAAAATACCTACACTTACAGATTTCTAATTAGTATTGATGTACTATTGATGACCCCGTTGGATTAGCGGTTAAGATGCTCGTCTCTGTTAACACTCTGTCTAAGGGTCCCGGGTTCTTTCCGGTCTTTTGGAAATGATCTCTTCAAAGTTGACTGTTCTGGATCAGGAAACTCATAACAGGGCACACTTCGTTTTGCAGTTATTCGGGCAGCCCATCCGGGCCCTTAAAGAAGACCACTGTGAAATAGCATTATGTGTGCTGTTGTGTTTTGGTGAGCGAGTAAGGGATGCCAGAGCCCATTTCCCTATCCCTTATCCTACCATGGTCTTTAGCGCTCTTGCAGCACCTAAAGCGTTGCTTGTGTTAAAACGATGGTACCCACACTGACCACCTACCATGAGTGGATTGAAAGCCTGTCTGTTGTATACTTTACATAAAAAATATATAAGGAGAGTAGGTTGCATTAAAAATGAAAATAATTATTTTCAGATTTTCCTACAATTTGAGCTCAGTATAAAGTGGTCTATGATTAATTATGTTTATTTTGTGTTTAGCATTGGCAGCCTCCGTTTGCTGTGGACGTGGATCGTCTGAGGTTCATACCTCGCATACAAAGACTAAATGAATTAGAGGTAAAAAACTTCTACTTATTTTTAATATTTAAAAATTTAATTTAATTTAAATCTTAATACATATAACATATTATAAGATTAAATAATTTTTGATATGGGGCATTCCAGCAAAGATGTCACCTCAGGCAAAAAAAGTAAAATGTATAATTTGTTATTGTATTTTTCAGTACAATAAAGCCAATGTACTGATTTATCATAAAACAGCAACAGTTTTTTATTTTTTTCGTGTTCTTGAATACAGTCGCATCGGGGCTGTGTATGGTATGATACTTTTTCTTCATGTTGGCAACACTTTTTTTGCGCGCTTTTTCATGTGTGCTGGTAAACAGAAAAAAAGAATTGATGAAGATGATGTGTCTTACGTAATAAAGCCCAAATTTTGAATATTCTGCCCGATCCTGTCTTGAAGACCTGTTATAGAAAAATAGTCTGTATTTCCATTTTATTGTTTCAAATATTCTTTAATTTCATTGTTTTAAATATATTTTAATTAAAAGTATGTAATAAATATGCATAATATGTATTTTATTCACATACAATTGTGACTCGTCCCGTCGTCACAGCTTAAAAATATATTTTATAAATTCTGATCACAATAATAATACTAATAAAGTTCTAAATTGTATTAAGGCATTCTAGAAGCAACACATACAAAAAATCCTCTCAACAAGATGTTTCTAGTTTGTCTTGATTTTAATTGTAAAACTCTCTAATCAGATGGGTGGGTGATTTTGCTGTCCCACCCGTAACTTTTGGAAATTGCAAATTTTTGGCATAAAGTAATTATTTTTATTATTTTATTTTGTAAGTTTTATGTTCATAAACTATCTGGTTACATATGTGGTCATTTTGAATAATCATATTGTTAATAATAAACGATAAATTACTACTTTTAGAAGCAAAAATGAGTCCCAATGTCCCACCCGTCACTTTGGAATGCCCCTTATCATAATTCAATTATTTTTAAGTATCCATTCTCTTAAAGAATGTATGATTCAATATACTATAACTATAGCCTATTGTCCATTTTGTTTATTTCTGCTTTATTTATAAGAAAAACAATTATATTAACATTTTAATATAATTGAAATATATAAATTCTTAAGGCATACTTAATAAACTTCCTAGATGATGTTTAATATTTTTTAGCATGACACCTTAATTTATTTTCAACTTTAATAGGATTATTATAACATTTTAAATATAGAATTAAATAATTAAAACTTAGGACCTCTTTCACAAACTACATGTAAAGTGTTGATTAGTTACTTTTAGAAATAATTTTCTGTTATATTGAATTATGCACTCGGTTTACTGCATCATTTGATAGCCGATTTTTTATTATTATTTTCTATTTAATGTTTGGGACGTTTACCTTACAAACAAAGGTATATCAGCTCCATTATCCCCGGTTACCGGTGACTTTAAATGACAGTTTGGCTTACTTGACGTTTGTGAAACAGGCTCTAAAACTTAGAAAGTTTTATGTTTATTTTATAATAATACTATAGTAGTTACCTATAGTATGCAACAATAAAATTTAGTCATTTTCTAAGAATAATTATTTACAGTAGTTAAGGTAAAAATTGTGTTAAATAAAATTATTGGGATAGCAATATATCTAATTAACTTTTTGATTCCTATCAAATTTCAAAATTGTGATGTTGTTATTGGCGTGAAATAAAATGTTTAGTCAAATCTAATAATGGTTTAATTTACAGAGATTGTTATCATCTTGTGTATAAATACGTGTTAGATAGTAAATAAATAAATGGATTGAGACATTTTAAGACTTTTTGATATTATTGTTTTAAAAGAGATTATTTTAGTCAATACAGAAATATTGTAAAATTTTTGACAGGCTATAACTCGTGTAAAATTGAACTTCCTGGACCAAATCATCAAGTTCTGGGAACTGCAGGGCTCCGTTCTCAAGATACCGACCGTCGAGAGAAAACATTTGGATTTGTATTCCTTGCACAAAGTTGTCAAGGAAGCTGGTGAGTGTTTAAAACGTATTTATTCATTTATTTGAAAATTTGAATAAATTTTTGAATATTTGAAATTTGAATATTTAACTTCAGTTAAATTGAAACTGAAGTTTCCATTTTTTTTACTGTCATAAAATTATAGCTCTTCAATAGCTACCAAACAAAAAAAAAGGTCAACAAAGAAATTGACAAAAAAAACATCAGATGTTTTTGTTTACAATGTTTTTGTACCTTTTCAAGTTTTGTATGTGATTTCTACAATACACGCCCTATAGCTTCATTTTGTGTCTGATTTTTAATTTACATAAAAACGAATACAGTCCCTAAGGTCTCGGGTTCAATTTCCAGCACCTTAACAACATGAACTTTTTACAAAGTTGATCCCTGTCCGTTGCATGGTTATCCCATAACACAAGCCCAATATTGCTTACTTTGGAAGCCTTAAAATAAATGAAATTAAAAAAATCTCCAGGGGGCTTTGAAGTTTGTACTGCTGAACGAAAATGGTCAAAAATAGCCCGTCGCATGGGCCACCCTCAAGGCAAAGGCATTGGCTCCATATTGAAGAGTCACTACGAGAGGATACTATACCCGTACGATGTCTTCAAGAGCAGCGGTGTTGTAGCAGATAATAAGGAGACTGTAAGTACTAAATAATTTTTATAATGAGATAGTGATTATATTTATGCAGAGTATCACAAATGTAATGATGATGAAGTCTATGGTTGAGATTGAGAGATTCTGCAAATTTGTTCACTATTTATGAATTTATTTTTTATGTACCAGAGAGTGTTGACAATGCCTCTGAGCACTTTACTTTGTAAAGCGAGATAGATATTATAAAGTGTGTTGTTGTTGTTGTTTTGTATTTAGAAGATCGAGGTGAAACGTGAACAGACGCCAGAGAAACAGTTGATGGGCAACGGACGCGCTCCAAGATCGGCAGGCAAGTGCGCGGCGGCCGCCACACCGCCGCCGGTAGCTGCGCGCGCGCGCTACAAGAGCGAGCCGGAGGCGGCCGAGGGCAGCCACACGGAGGGTGCGTTGCCGGCGCGCGACGACGCCGGTCAACCCGCGCGCGACGAGACTCGGCGCGAGGAGACGAGACGCAGCCCGCGCGAGAACAAGTGGATGTCGGCGGCGGGCAGTTGCGGCGGACGCACGCGTTCTAGCCGCCTGCGCGAGCACCGCATGTCCACTATGACGGTGTCCGTGGCGCCCGCGGCGGCGGCGGCGGACGATCCGCTGGCGAAGTACATGTGCCGCGTGTGCGGACGCGGCGACGTCGAGGAACAGATGCTGTTGTGTGACGGATGCGATGACTCATACCACACTTTCTGTCTGCTGCCTCCGCTGGCAGACGTGCCCAAAGGCGATTGGCGTTGTCCAGTGTGCTTGGCGGAGGCGGTTTCGAAGCCGGCAGAGGCGTTCGGCTTCGAGCAAGCCTCGCGCGAGTACACGCTGCAGCAGTTCGGAGAGATGGCGGACCAGTTCAAGTCGGACTACTTCAACATGCCCGTCCACATGGTGCCCACGTCAACGGTGGAGAAGGAGTTTTGGCGCGTCGTATCGTCGCTGGATGAAGATGTGACGGTGGAGTATGGGGCCGATTTGCACTCGATGGATCACGGATCTGGTAATTATTAATTAGTTTTTTTTAGGCCCGGTTAGACAGTTTGTATGGGGAATTTCGTAGGGGGGTAACTCGTAACAGTTAACTCGGAAGCGACACGCTCAGATAGGCTGTCAAACTTGAAAGCGCGCAAAGCCTTGGCGCACTGCTTGTCACCAATAATGTGATAGACCGAAAACTGTTCTAAATTGTACAGAGCAAAACTTATAAATCTGTTTTTCCAGGTTTTCCGACAAAATCGAGCGCACATCTGTATCCAGGCGAACAGCAGTACGCCGAATCCAGCTGGAACCTGAACAACCTGCCAGTTCTGGAGGGTTCTGTGCTGGGACATATCAATGCTGACATATCTGGCATGAAGGTAGTTTTTAAAAAAATTTATTATTCGTACGTGCTCTAGTTCGTTTTTTGAAAACCTCACAGGAACCTAACATTTTTTCAGGATAAAAAGTATCCTATTCAATGAAAACCGCATTCTAATCGGTCTTAAGCCGTTTCTGAGATTAGCGTGAACAAACACACAGGAAAAAAAAATTGAGGAATATAAATGTTTTAGATTCCATGGCTGTACGTGGGCATGTGTTTTGCCACCTTCTGCTGGCACAATGAGGACCACTGGAGCTACTCCATCAACTACCTCCACTGGGGAGAGCCCAAGACTTGGTACGGAGTGCCAGGATCGAAAGCGGAACAGTTCGAAGCGGCCATGAAGGCAGAGGCTCCGGAACTGTTCCAACTGCAGCCAGACCTGCTGCATCAGCTCGTCACCATCATGAATCCAAACATACTCATGAAGGCCGGAGTGCCCGTTTATAGGTATACCATTGTCATTGACATTACAAGAAAAGAATAGAAACTTATTATTATTATGTATCATTATTATGTAATCTAATTTAACAGGACGGACCAGCACGCGGGTGAGTTCGTGATCACTTTCCCCCGAGCGTATCACGCCGGCTTCAACCAAGGGTACAACTTCGCCGAGGCTGTCAACTTCACGCCGGCCGATTGGGTCAGTCTTTTGTATTAGTCTCAGAAAGTACTTGGAGAATTTTCTTAAAAAGGTTGCATAGTAATAAAGATGTTAAACTTCAGCTGAAGATGGGGCGCGAGTGCATCGCGCACTACTCGCTGCTGCGGCGCTACTGCGTGTTCTCGCACGACGAGCTTGTGTGCAAGATGGCGCTGGAGGCGGAGTCGCTGAGCGTGACGGTGGCGCTGGCGGCGTACCGCGATATGCGCACCATGGTGCACGACGAGCGCAAGCTGCGCAAGGCGCTGCTCGAGTGGGGCGTGACGCAGGCCGAGCGCGAGGCCTTCGAGCTGCTGGCGGACGACGCGCGCCAGTGCCACCTGTGCAATACCACCTGCTTCCTGTCGTGCGTGTCGTGCGCGTGCTCGGCGCGAGTGGCGTGCTTGCGCCACCACGCGGCGCTCTGCGCGTGCGCGCCATCCGCGCGCCGCCTGCGCTACCGCTACACGCTCGACGAACTGCCCGCCATGCTGGACCGGTTGCGGCGGCGATCGGACGCGTTCCGCGAGTGGGCCGAGGCCGTGCAGAGCGCGCTCGACCCCAACACGCCCAAGACGTGCGACCTGGAGGGACTGCGCGCGCACCTCCGCCGCGCGCATGAGCTCAACGTGCGCGGCACGGACCTCGTGCGCGCGCTCGAGACGGCCGTCGAGGACGCCGACAAGTGCGCCACGGTCATACACCAGCTGGACCTGAACAAGATGCGCACGCGCACGCGCCACAACGACCCCAAGTACAGGATATCCGTGCACGAGTTGGAGCTGTTCGCGCAGGAGATCGACGGGCTCGCGTGCGTGCTACCGGAAGGCGAGTCTAATTTTAAACTTACTTTTTTAATCTTAACCATTTATTTATTTAAAATGTACTGTGAACCAGGATCGGCAGTGAAGGAGGTTCTCCGTCAAACGACCGAGTTTGAGAGTCGGGCCACGGAACTGCTCAACATGGACCTGGACAACGTGAACTCGAGCTGCGTGCGCCGCCACGAGGAGGTGGTCGAGCTGGGCTCACAGCTGTGTATAGTGCTGCCGAAACTGGTGGCTGTGCAGTCGCGACTTCAACAGGTAAGTGTTTTACGATATTTGAAAACGACTAGGTATCCACAAGGAAGTAGTGAGGAAAGGTCAATTTATTTATTTGTAGCACGCATGCTGCCACAGATTCGACATGGAGTGTCGACTGGTATTGTAATGTGATGTGATATGCAGGTGCGGTTCCTGGCGTCGGCGCGCGCGCACCGCGAGGACTGCTCGTCACTGACGCCCGACGTTTTGCGGCGTCTGCTCGAAGAGGGCGCAGCGGTGACGCCGCACGCCGCCGTCGAGGCGGAGCGCGCGCTGTTAACGCGCCTGGCTGCGCGTGTCGACGAGTGGGAGGCGCGGGCTCGCGCTGCACTCATGCCCCACTCGGCCGACTCGCCCGACTCGCCCCCCCACTCGCCCCACTATAGCACCGTGGCCGAGCTGGAGGCGCTGCTGGCCGACGGCGACGACATTGAGGCGGCGCTGCCCTCGCAGCACGCGTTGCACACGGCCATTTCGCACGCCAAGGACTGGCTCGCCAAGGTCACTACCATGCCCTTCTTTCCTTTTATTACAGTTTTTTTTACATTTACAGTTGTATTCCAAAAGTGCAAATTAATTAACACTCGAGTAAGAAGAAGTAAGAAATGAAATGTGGCGCTTGTTAAAGGTGGAGGAGATGCAGTCGAAGGACCTGTACCCGTACATGCACAGCGTAGAGGCGCTGGTGAAGAAGGGCCAGCAGATCCCGCTGGCTCTGTTCGAGAAGGACCACTTGGCCGCAGCACTGCTCTCGGCCAAGAGCTGGCTCAAGGGCGCCTCCGAAATGTTCCTCAAAAAGGTACCTTTTTGCGCTCTTCAATCACAATCATTAAGACGTGAAAGACAAACACGGCAAGTGCATTGATTTGGCTGACGAGGTAACCGCAATGTGTGATGTCGATCATCATCGGTCTTATAACGAAGAGCCTCGACCAACACCTCCAGAGGCTCTCACTAGATGACTGGGTCAAGGGACAGATATAGAAGGCGGTACTTGTTGACATGGCATCTATTGTCAGGGCCACTATTGAGCCTTGCCATGTATCTGCGGAAGTTTTCTATGACTGTTCTTTTTTAATATTTATTTAAATTATTAAATGTATTTTAACGTTTTGGATAGTTGAATCAATGAGTGAATTAAATTGAAAGTATTATATGCTTATCAGTTTTTTTATAGAAAGAAATATGTGACACTGTACAATTTTTATAGAAGTGTTCATAGTGATAAAATGAAACATGTTGAATATTATGAGCAATAAAGACGGATATATTAAATATTTGGAACAGAAAATCTACACATGAACATTAGACAAACGGCTAATATAGAAGAGACAATGACAGTTATCAGTCAAAAACTTATTTTGGCCGGGTTACATACATTTTGCGTCCTATATTTTAACAAGTAACTTGATATTTTAATGGATACAAATGATTTTTTAGAATTGGAGTTGGTCGCTACTGGAAGCGCTGTCGCCGCGCACCGGCGAGCCGGGCTCGGGACCGGGGCCGGGCCGGCGTCGGCGAGGCCCCCACGGCGAGACGACGTCCGAGGCGGCCTCGTTCCTGCGCACGTTTAGCGAGGAGTGCACGCCCACCGAGATCGTGGCGGCGTTCAAGCAGGCCGAGCAGCGCGAGCTGGCGGCCGTGCGCGAGTTGCGCGCGCGCAACATGCGCAAGGACGTGCGCGCGCCGCCCGCGCCCGGACTCACGTTCTGCGTATGCCAGAAGCGGCAGTACGGCGTGATGACGCAGTGCGAGCTGTGCAAGGACTGGTTCCACAACTCGTGCACGGCCGCGCGGGAGGAGCGCGCCGACTCGCCTGCCACCGCCGATGGGCCCTTCGCCACGACCGAGCGCAAGCTGCTGTGCCCCGACTGCACGCGCACTAAGCGCCCGCGGCTGGACCGCATCCTGAAGCTGCTGGTGTGGCTACAGAAGCTGCCCGTGCGGCTTGCGGAGGGCGAGGCGCTGCAGTGCGTGACGGAGCGCGCCATGGCGTGGCAGGACACGGCGCGCGCGCTTTTGGCTAACCCCGCGCTGGCCACGCTCCCGCCGACCGCACCGTCGCCGCAGCGCGACAAGGCGAGCGCGGAACACGCGTACAGCGCCGCGCCGCGCGCGCCCGCCGGCCTGCTGCAGCGGCTGGAGGACGTGATGCTGGAGGGCGACTTGCTGGAGGTGCGGCTGGAGGAGCAGGCGCAGGTGTGGGGTGCGGTGGTGGCGGCGCGCGCGGCGTGCGGCGACGCGCGGCGCGTGCTGGACGCGGGCCGCCGCAAGCGCACGCAGCGGCAGCCGCGCGCGCCGCACCAGCTCAAGCGCACACGCGCCGCCGCCTACCTGAACCGCAAGCAGGCGGGCTCGGGGCTGCTGATGCGCAAGCACTACATGGCGCGCCAGGAGCGGCGCAAGCGCGGCATGCCCGCCGCCAGGGGCAAGTCGCGCCTGCGCCGCCCGGCCGCGCAAGAGCCGCCGCAGGCGACCGCCTCCTCCTCCTCTTCCTCCAACGAGGACGACGAGGACTGCGCCGCGGGGAACTGTCTGCGACCGACGGGTAACCTCTTTCTCCAAACTTGCATGTTGACCATATGCGATGGCTTGCTAAGTGAGTGTTTGTGTCAACAGGCAAGGAAGTGCACTGGGTGCAGTGCGACGGCGGATGCGACCAGTGGTTCCACATGCACTGCGTGGGGTTGGCGCCCAACGCACTGGCGCCGGACGACGACTACGTCTGCCAACAGTGTCAGCGGACCTAACCGTATCTTTTGTTATTTCCTCCTTTCTATATACCAACTTGTTTCGACTTTTGTTTTATATTGTAAACAATACATTTTATGGAATTATAAAAAGAGCCATTTTAATTTTGTCAGAAATCGGACCTGCTTTTCAAGAAGTGGTCATTTTTAATTGATGTGTTAAGTAGATACGCTTTACTTAGTGGAATTAAAAAAGCACATCACATGACCGGATGTTGTAGAGTATAATAGTTATCTGAAAATGTTTTAAAATAGATGTTGTCCTAACCCCAAAAAACACATCAATTTTCAAGCGACGAAATCCGAAATGACAAGACGCATGGTGTTTCAAGTGAATAGGTTTTTTATTTTAATTTTTTAAACTTAATTCGTAGAACAAAATTGTAAAAAGGCACTCGGATTTGTAGCACTCGCTAAAGAGTACCTTTTGTAGAAAAATGTGGCGTTTTCAAAATGTAACAAGGGATCGGTTAACGGACAGACGAAAGACATTGTGACCGTTCGCTTGGTACAATTTGTTGGGCCGAGAGAAATTTTTGTAAATATTTTTTTAATGAAATGTAGTGAAAAAGATTTTGTATTGAATTGGAAGTTTTTGCTAAAATTTGAACGTTCTATTAAGTGATGAACTTATTATAAGGCATTTGAGAGAGTGACACGTTTTTCGAGACATCCTCAACAAACAGACGGAAACAAAATCATCGGACATAGTAATATTATTGTATTGTTAATGACTTGTATACCTTTCAAAATTATAGTTGCCTGTGTAACGTCCTAATATAGACTTGACCGTAACGACAGGCAGACGGTCAACTCGATGGTAGGTGACTACCATTGAGCCAATAACACAAATAAAGCCACAGGTGATGCAAATGCGTAGGATTAAGGATGAAGCTACGGACTTACATGCTCATTATTAGCACAAAAGCATGCTATTATTAAGCAAGCATTGAAGCATGCTCATTACATGTAATAAGCATGCTTATTTTGAGCATGCTAAAAAATCAATGAGATTGAAAAGTGGTAGATAAATTTACACATGGATTATGTTCTATGACGAGTTGAGTGTTGCCAGTGCAATAATTCAAATGGAGTGTCACGGTACAAGAAACGTTACAAGAGACGTCACATGATCGTTACAACGAAGCGTCATAAAATATTAGACCATGAAATTTTACTCTCAAAGTGATTTCACTTAAAAGCGATAATAATATGTAGCTAATTTTGGATATTTTCTTCTCAGTTACTAAAATATAAAATTCTATTAAAATTATAAAAATTTTGGAAATTAGGAATATTTAGAAGTCTTTCTAAAAAATCAAATTAGGTAGAAATATATTTTAAATGCTGAGGCTGTGCGTATATTGATAAATAAATGTTAAATAATATGTATGTTAGTATGTAGGAGGTAATCTACTAAATTACTCATCCGATTTAAAAAAATCTTTAACCAACACTTAGAAAAGTTAGAATTTGACGATTAGAATTTTCTTTCACCCATAGAAAGCTACATTATCATCGAGTAACATAGGCTATATATTTTATAATATAAAGCGGACGAAGTCGCGTGCAACAGCTAGTATTACAATAAAGAGAAAAGATTTGTATTTTTGTTTGTAATGTATTAACTCAAACTAGTGGATCGTTTTAAAAAAAATCTTTCATCTATTGAAAGCTACATTATCATCAAGTAATATATTTTATACAGTTACGCGGAGGAAGTCGCGTGAAACAGCAAGTATATTATTATAAAAAAAAAGAGAAAAGATTTGTGTTCTTGTTTGTAATGAATTAACTCAAAAACCAGTGGACCGATTTAAAAAATTATTTTTATTGGAGATGCTGCTATTTTTAAGCAAGCATTGAAGCATGCTCATTACATGTAATAAGCATGCTTATTTTGAGCATGCCTATTTTGAGCATACTAAAAAAATCAATGAGATTTAAAAGTGGTAGATAAATTTACACATTAATTTGTTCTATGACGAGATCTTTTATCTTGGAGTAACATAGGTTATAAAGTTACGCGGACGAAGTCGCGTGCAACGGCTAATTTATAAATAAAATTTACATAGGGTTGACAAAATAGCTGATTTATATTTTTTAAAGGTATACAAGTTATGACTCGTTTGCCTTTTTAATAGTAGTTAAGAGAGTTTAGGATGTTTCGAAATCGCTTGCTTTTTCGGTCGTGACAATTTTAGTCAAGTTAAGGTCGCGCGATCTTTAATATTTTTCTATTTTAAATAATAATTATATATATATATATATAACAATTTTACAACAGGTAAATTTTTCTCCCTCTGTAATTCTCCCACACGTTACATATATATATCGATGTTGTAACAATATTAGGTCTTAGATAATTACCATGAATCTACTCCGATGGAAAAATATGAAATTTGATATTAAAATTGTTGTAAAATTGATTTTAAAGTGAAAAAAAAAAAAATGGCAAAAAATATGAAATTTCATATGAAAACACTCAAAATGGTTGCAAAGAGGAATTTTTGAGTTGGTTGTTTTAGAAATGATACATCGTATTAATATTTCACGTTTCACTAAAATTGTTTTTTATATAGGTATATATCACTTGTAAATAAAATGTATTGTAGTGTTGTATATGTGTTTAAATTAATGTTCGTCAAATGCGCAACGCGCACATTAAGTTACATCTAAAAAAAAAAATCGTTCGACTAATATGAAATGTTACCGGGTTTTGTAAGTATATAATATTAATTAATTAAGGTTGGACGCTACCATCGTGCCCATTCACACCTTTGACAACGTCAATTAAAAGTCAAAATGTCGGCGGAAGTCTTATAAAAAAAATATTAGTTATTTTAAAATGATTAAATTAAAAAAATAAATGTATTTATACTATTTGCTGACAGCTATGACAATGCGTGTGATTTTTTGACAACAGCGTTTGACTGCAATTTTAAATTTTTAAAAGCAACCTTAAATCAAAACTGTATTAACTAAAAAAAATCGTAGTTTTAAAAAAAATTATACACAAAATTGTGGATAAAGATAATAAATAAATAAATAATGTTTAATATTAATGATATTAAATGAACTATTTATAAAAACGTGATGACCTAAAAGAAAATAAATAATGACCTAAATACCAACAAAAAGGAAGTACATATATAAAATATAGGTTCAGGTCTTATAAAATACAGCTCTAAGACAATCCTTTTATTATTAAAAGTTGAGGTTACACGCGAGTTCGTACAATCTACATTATGTACTTTCATGGCCACTTACCACTTTTTGCAAGTCTATACTGCCTTTTTTTTTATATCAAACCCATTAATTTATAAAAAAAATTGGATGGAACTTTTGCTGTTTTTTGCCTATTTCTAAAACCTCTGTAACATTATAGACTTATTTATCATTTTCGAAAATATTAACTTACTTTTTAGCCATTCGATTATTCTCTAGAATGCAATTTCCACTAACTCATTTTTGAAACATTTTTGAGTTAGTACACTTTTGATCTAAAGCTGCAATGTAGAGAGAATTTTAAACATTTGTGAGCAATAGTCGAAGCTCACGCGACTGGTTAAGTTTTGTATTGGTCGAATCGTCGATATTTTAAGCTGTTATTATGTTTCGTAAATGAAATACACATTTTGAGTTGTTTCTTTACATGATTTTTTTAAAAAATCTATATTTGTATGGATTCTGACTGGAGATTTATTCCGAAATTGAAATATAAGCCAGTGACCGTATCTAAATTATTATAAATAGTTTATAAAATCATTTATTATTAAAAACACATGAAATAAACAGTGTTTGAGGTTGATATTTACAATTTTTACAAAAGTTGTGTAAATATCTCGCGCAAAATGATTTACAAGAATAAAAGTCATGCAAAGATCATCTAACTAATATAATATAATATTAGTGATATTAATTTTTTTCTTTTTAAGAAAATAAAAACCTTTTAGGGTTAAGGTTTTTGCCTGAAATGTTTGAAAAAATTTTGCCATTTTACATTTCGGAGTAAACTTCCTTTTTTTTTTTTTCAAATTCGATCTATTCGAGTAATCAGAGCTTCCTTTCAAATTGGACATTTTGAATACAAAATTAATGTTCAAATAAAAAAAAGCTTGAGTTTTTTTTAGAGCCAAATGACAAATTTTGCAAGTTACAAAATTGTTGTTAATTTTTTTTTAAAGTATCGCCAACGCCTGCCCAAGAAGTCCGTTTTTTCTACAAAAGGCGGTTATATAATACTTGTTTTGATCTCTGCTTTGTATCACCCGAACGAACGGACGGGCAGTCTGAAGTGTTTTGTTTTTTTTTTTTAAATTGTAAATTGAAAAAAAGATGTATGATTGTGTATGGTTCAATTTGTTGTACAGGATTAGTTGATTAAGTAAGTGTATTGTAGGCGAAGTGTTTGTTCAATCATACTGGCGAGCCAAGCGAAGCCAAGCGACCGAGCATATGCGATGCGACCAAAATATAACAAACACAAAATGTAGTAGTATATTTGAAAAAATAAAATAAAAAATATATTGTAAATTTTTTCCAAGCTAAATTCACCACGTATGGTTGGACGGACAGATTGACAATTTATTGTGTACCAAATAATATAGAAAATTATAGAAAAATATTCACGTGTTTTGCTATCATAAAATAGATAATATCTCATTTAATACCCAACAAAAAATGTCTACAATTAAAAACTACCTTAAGGCGGCACAGAACGTCTAAATAACATGTTTTTAATACAAATATCAAATTTTAAGTAAACCTTTGAATTGGAATTTAATGGTTAAAAGATCCAGTTCATTGTTGATGACATTATATTTTTAGTGATAAACATGACGGACAGTTTGACGGGTGCAAGTGAAAACTCATGGGGACCTATGGGAATAGGAAAATTATGAGTTTAAAAACTTCCTGTATGAGAGAAGGACAAAATATGCGATTAACTAAATTCACTGACGAAGTCGCTAATAAGATAAGCATTTATTAAATCCACACACATCACAAAACCATACAAAGTTAACCTAATTGTTACATACAAGCAATGGTTGTATTGTAACCGTGTGAGAGCCTGTGAAGCCTGATCCTGAAAGAATACCTGTATTACAGGTCACCAGTTCCCACATCTGCCAACTATAAAAATTACAAAAGATAAATATCAAATAGCTACTAAAATATATTGAAGAGTGGACAAATATTGTTTTCAGACGTTTGGGAGTTACGGCGAGAAAAAATATCTGTATATGCCGTCCACTAAAACTTTGTAACAAGGATATTTATTTATTAAAAAACAAATATATCTAAACTTAATTATGTATGGAATTCTCCAATCGCTAAAATTCTTAAAAGAAATTATGAGATAACAGCGCAGAAGCCTTAATAAACATAATATTTATAATGTTCAGCAGAAAGTACTGAGTCGCCTTTCTGACATTTTTCTTTTAAAAGCTACGACAGGATCTGCTTGCAAAGATAGTCTCGATGCTATTTCGTACGGCTTCAAAGGTCTTCCTCTGAACTCATCTTCGATCTGTTGCAAGGTTTTCCCTTTAGTTTCTGGTAACATAAGCCATATTATAAATAAATTGTATGCCAAAATAGCCGCGTACACCGTGTAGGTCCCGTCAAGTCCTATGTTCTCGATTAGTCCTGGCATAGTTTTGAGTATAATAAAACTGAATACGGCTAAAGAAACCAAGCTCATACTGCTTCCGATGCTCCTATACTCCAAAGGAAACACCTCGCCGGCTAAAACGTTCGGTAATGGCACCATACCGGTAGCCACAGTGAAGAAATGTATGTTAACCAATACAACCGGTAACCAGAGAGCTTCGTAAGAGAGCAAACCATTGGATTTTGCGTAAACGTACCCAGCAATTGCCAAATGACTGATAACACTCAGGCTGCCAATGGAGAAAAGCATAGTGCGTCTCTTGGTCTTATTGATGACATAAATGGCAATGGTGTTGGATATGAGACGTTGAGCATCCAAAGCTATCATCCAGAAGTAGACATTTGCTTCCGGCCCTAAAACTATACCCAAAATTTTCGTCGAATACGAAGCCATTGTAGTTCCGCCACTAAATTGAACCACACAAAAAGCGTGGCACATTAAAATTATCGGTTTATAGAATTCTTTCCTCTGAATTGTTTCCCGAAACTCTTCAAAGCGGTGCTGCTTTAGTATTTTCGCATCATTTTTCTGTTTTTCCATCAACATTCTCGCTCGTATCATTTCCTCTAGTTCGTCATCCTCTTCGTCGCCTCTCAGCCATTTGAATACCACTCTGCATTCATCATATCTGCCTCTAGCGGCGAGCCAGCTGGGAGATTCGGGTGAGTATATGGTCATGACGAGACTAGCAAAGGAGAAGAAGGCGCAAATTAAAGCTGTTTTTTGCCACGACAGCAGAGAGCCAATTAAATGTACGAAGAAAATTCCGAAAGCTTGAGCGAGTGAGACGGTTGTCAGAAATGCTCCTCGGTTCACTGGACTCGTGTATTCTCCAATGAGAACTGATCGTAGCGGCAACAGCATACCAAAGGATAGGCCGAGTAATATTCTGCCGATGAGTAATACCTGAAACATAGGTTTTTAGTCACAATGGAAGGCTAATACTTTATTTCTAAATTGCTGAAACATCTTTTGCATATTTTTCTTTCGATCCTCTTGTTTCGATTTTGTTTTATTTGAGCTACGGTCGCCCAGAAACACAAGTAATATCGGAAGGATGACATGACATGATGAGATTCAGAAAGATTGGAATATCTTACTCACGCGCCAAAGCACAACAGCACTCGTACTGTTATTTCAAGATGTTTTTTTCTCTCATAAGGTATTTACTGCAGTTAGACAGTTTTAAAGGCTCACCTCAAATCCGGGAGCTAGGATCATTGTAAACCATCCAGCTATGCTTGGTATTGACACTGCATAGTGCGCCACTTTTCTGCCAAATTTCCCCATTATGGTGGGAGTGACGAAGTTACCGACCAGCAAGGAAATGCCCATTACAGAAGCTGGAATAAAGAAAGGTTTCATTTAGATAATACAAAGAAATAAAATTGTCTGTCATTTCGAAATAATGTCTGTAATTGGTACGTTACAAAAAAAATTTTTGGTCTAATCTCTAAAAAGATTTACCTAGTTTTCAGTTCGTTTGACGTGATTTTCTGGTATTGGCTTTGCAAGGGTTCGCTCTTCTAAAAGGCTAAGGTAAACATCTAAAAGCTTGCAGCTACTTCAGGTATGTACTTACGCTTACGAGTATCTTCAGTTCTGACAAGGTGGACTACGGGCAAGATGAAATGGCCGTGGTCCACGACGTCTATTCCCACTAGTTCAATAAGAATTTTTGTTCCCAGTAGTTCAATTACCCGTTCGAA
Source organism: Synanthedon formicaeformis (assembly GCA_945859745.1). Lineage (NCBI taxonomy): Eukaryota > Metazoa > Arthropoda > Insecta > Lepidoptera > Sesiidae > Synanthedon > Synanthedon formicaeformis. Next base: position 335,159 of record OX243977.1, read on the forward strand.
TAAACTTTCGCACTAGGAAGTAATGTAACAGATGTATAGAATGCTAGCACATTAAAATTATTAGAAAGTTGAACTAATAGGATTAATTTAGTCCAGAAAGTTCATGTTTAAAATAAATTACAAAATTGAAATAATTGGAATATTTTTGTCCAATTAGTTCAACTAGTGGAACTTTGTTGAATAGATGCCGGCAGCAACTAGATCGGATATGAAAGTGGCACTGACTTATCCAGGAGTCTGAGCTGGTGGTGAGATGTATGGTCGTGTCCGGGGCGTGAAGTTGTGGCAACAGCACCGCCGGGAAGCCAAACGCGCAACCGAAAGCGACTATGTTGTTGCACACGGCTCCCGTCACGAAACACTGTAATAACAAGTTATCTTCCAATTACATATATATACTCATAAAATGATTTTTATCCCGATTGTTTTACAGCCTAAACTATTAATGCCATAGTCTTCGCCCTGACTATGAAGCTGAATACTGAAATTCATACTTAAAAAATTAGCAGTGTCATTCTATGTCAGGCTATGTCTTAGTTTCAAAAACTTGAATCTAAATCATCGAGAAAACTAAAGGTCTTACTTTTTACAGAAATATAGGTAGGTATCTAATGTTGAAGAAACTTGATAGGCACTTCTGTTATTCAGAAGGTCACAAAACGTACACAGAAACGTATCTACGAAAATCTCTCGTGTTTTTCTGTTACACAAACATTGTTAATGTTTATAAAGAAATGATTTATAAAGATTTGTATTATTATCTATTGTGATCATTATAAAACAAAATTCTTAATTTGTATAAGTAAATTAATCATTTGATTTTCGAAATAATCTTAATTTTTTATTCTTGAAGACTTGAGTTATATTTCCTTCGTTTTTAATGTCAATGGAAATACAAAGTCGGCCCTGATATGATAAATGATGAGAGATAGATAATATGGAGGAGATAGAGGCAAATGTCTTTGACAACCGGCTCAGTTTATGACTGAAAATTGCAGTACTCTCCTCTAATAAGTACTAAATTGCAAATAAATTAGTTATCTGTGACTTATCTTACTTGTTTAAGAAATGGCGAAAATCCAGTACTTGTACTTCTGGACTTGGACATGTTTTCACTCACACTTGTTTCGCAATTGTAACTAAATGATCATAATTATTTTTAATGTTAGCACGTGAATCCTACGTTTGTAATTGATTAGATATATTAATATCGCTTCCACAGATGGATATCTATCATATTATAAATTGGCCTGTCGTCAGTCAATTCAATGTTGGATAACCTTGCAGGTAGGGCGTGATTCTGCCTCAAAAAAATATATTATCTAGGCATTATGAAATATTAAATTTCATTTAGTAAGTAGAAATTATTCATATACTAGCCGGTGCTCGTGACTTCTTCCGCGTTGAAAAAGAAAAAAGTAGAATAACCTGTGTCCTGTACATACCTCTAAATTTTTATCTACCAAGTTTCATGAAAATCAGTTAATTTCTTTAAGAGTTATGGAGTAACATATATACATACAGAAAAAAATTCTAAAAATGGTCAATTTAGTTTCAGTATGATGTATAGAGCCTATAAACACGATATCTCTGAAAACAAAGTAACTTTCTCCATGACCAACCCTTACACATTTATTTAGTATTGACGATATGTATATGAATTATTTAGGTACTTATGAATTTAGATATTTATGAAATGGTTTGCCCTAACTGACTAACTATTAAAAAACCATTAATTGTATAATTTGAAACATTGTTTATTTTACAACGTTATATAAAACAAACAATGTTTTATACCTATCCAGTAAGAAAGGATTTTAAAAAATTTCATCTCCGTGAGCCGGGGGCGGATCACTAGTTTCATTTTCAACAATAACAAAAAAGTGTTAATAATGTCAATATTTTGGTCACGGGTTCCTGTTCCTAGGCAACGTTACTTTGGTTTAAAATAAAGCATTTGCCTAGACGACCTTCAAGTGATGCCATTAAAAATCTATAAACATGTTTTATTAATTCTATAATGTCACGCAACGCATTAAATAAACGGATTGCCTATGTCATTTATAACACTGGCAGCGTTGCATTTATTCCAATATTTTTTTTTATTTTCACAAAATGTACAGCAAACAAAAAACTCACAATAAATATAGGAGGTAACATAAGACAATTTTAAGGCATTAAGTGCACAGGTAAACTAAAAACTAGAAATTGAGATGACCGATAACACTAGCATAGTAACTAAACAATAAATAATTGAAATCAAAGAAAAATAAACTATTATAACAATATGTAAATAACAAGAATAAAATTAAACAAAACAAAAAGGAAAAGAAACTGCTCAATCGTTTAAAAATTGTATGAAGTTTAAATCGTGTTACTTGATATTATGTAAGATTAATTTTTTAATTGTGACAGGTATGATCAGTAATATCTAAGTTCTATTAGTGCACTTATCCTTACCAAGGTATCCCCCACTAAACAGATAAATTATCTGCTGATTTCCGCCGGTAGCGATAAGCAGATTGTTTATATTGCAATCAATCATCATACATAATACATCATAATTTAAAGAAGAAAGTTATTACTTTAAATTTTATTAGAAAGACTGTCATAAATATTTTTAACTAACTGCTGCCCGCGACTTCGCCCGCGTAACTTTGTAAATTGTATACTAAAACCATAAAGGTATAATTCCAACAAGTAGGTATAGAGTGCTAACGTTCAAGTGGGAACAGGAGACACGGGTGAGAACATACGACTTGATCTCGTCTAGCCCTCGCCAGTCATAACCGAACGCTTATGACGAGCGTGTTCCGACTGAATAATCGCTTAGTTTTCAATAATTATGGTTAAATGTGCCATAAAATCTTGTACAAATGATACTAGGAAAGATAATAAACAGAAATCCGGCATCACATTTCATCGGTAAGCCGCCAATTAAATTTTTTAAGCCGAATTAAAACTACACTTCACGGGGGTGAAGTAGGTGTAGGACGGGCGCGGATGGAAGTGACACCCCACACCTACTCTACGATACTAGTGATTGACACGTTCGGCGCAGGAGTCGATATTTTTGGGTCATTAGATATTCGATTTATATTTTCATGTGAGAACGTTCCGCTATACAAACGTAGAATGTTAATTACTCCGCTGTTTTATGTTTAATTTACAAAAGTAAGCATGATGCCGATTTATCTTGTCGTTAACTAGGTTTGTATGCATAGAAACTTAAAAAAAGTATTAATTTAAAAGATGACCCTTGAAAAATCCATATTTTAACATTTTAAGGTATATCTTCAATGACGCAAGAAGTGCGAATGATTCATTGCTTTTATTAAATTTTCACACTATCACCTAGTAATAGGTATTATAGGTAATTCTTCAAGTTGCATCAATATTACGTAGATAATCTTTATATTGCGCACGATAAGCATTATACAAATACGTGTCATCAAGCCAATCTTTGGATCGAGCAATAAACTTATCGATTGTACTTTACATAATATAAGCAAATAAAAAAATTGCAGGTTGTGTTCCAAAAATAATTGTATAAAATATTATTAGAAGTTTGGTTCAGCAAGTTGAGAAACTTTCAAAAATCAATGTTATGGAGCGTTCCTACTAACGGGATGACTGTGGTAAGGGTAGGTACTTGCCAAACGTTTCAGGGGCCCTGGGTTCGATTCCCGGCGGAGTCAACTTTTGAAATGAACTTTTCCGAGTTGACTGGTCTGGATTTGAAAAGTAAGAGCACACTGCGTTTTCGCAGTCATTTTCATGGCAGGGCACCGATGTCGTGTCATGACGTCCCCTCGCCCTTCCCATCTACGGCCGCGCTAGAGTCGTTGGGTTTAAGCCGGTAGGAGTCTTGCATAACCTCGCACTGTCCCCGCATCCTCTATCACTGCCTATCCATGAACCTTAAAAAAATGTTAACGTACTTATTAATTTTATCATAATTTACAAAAATAAATAACTATTTATATTTAAATTATCATTTTCATGTACAAAACTGTGAGTTTTCTGAATGGTTTTGTCTAACAAGAGGCAGGTCGAGGAAGAATTTAGATTTCGTAAAGAAGCACTGCAAAGGTTCAGATATATTATAACCACCACTAACACCAGTTGAAATCTTCACACTCAAAGCGTCGCAAGGTCAGCAAGCCATCCTACATATTATAAGGTCTACTTTCCTGTATAATCTTCAAACCGAATTTTACTTCCGCAGGCGCTCCAACAAACTTATTATATTTTAATAATATTTAGGTCAATCGATACTACAATACATATTTTTGTTAATGCTTTGGAGGAAGCAATAAAAGGCTTAGTGTTCTTAGATAGCCAATAGATTATATTTGTTATCTGAAATTTACACATTTATAACTTATTATGAACTTTATTTTGATTGACGTATTAATCTGCTTTTTGAAAACAGCACACAACAACAGCTGATATTTAACAACTTAGAATTAGGGCCAATCGATTGATTTATAAAATAGTAAAAAAAAAATAGTTGAAAATAATACAGTACGTAAATAACTTAATAATATGAGGGAAGCCATTTGTTTGCCAAGATTTTTTTATGTAAAGGCCTGACTGCCTATAGCAAGCGTAGCATGAGGCTAGCATGAATATTTAAGATGACACAAGTCAGCGGCTCGAACTCATCGGTGCGTGTAGCTAAAATTCATTCTGTCTCACACTGCAATGCGCGGGAAGAGCAGTCGAGTGATATGCACAATGATTCATACCAAAAAAAATCTCTTAAACTTAAAAACAAACTTTTTTTTTTGTTTTTTCACATCTCCCAGTACCTTTATCTCAACTCTGTTAGGTATCTTTCTCGAGAAGATTACCAATCCCCAGTTATTTCGACTCTCACTCAAACTAATTGAGTGTATAGTTCTCAAGTAAGTAATATTCATAGAGGAAAATTTTCCCATGCCTTCCTTAAGGCGAGGACTTAGCAGAAATGCGTTTTTTACGTCGCCTAGTTTGATTTCTTATAGAATAAAATCACAAGTTAGATAAAAATACAGTGCATAATAGACTATATGGAAAAAAATTTGAATCGGGCAGATTTACAAAAAAAATCCATTTTTGAGAAAAAAAAAATTAGTACAAAACTGCAAAAAAAAATACTGTTCACAGTAATAAAAATTTTCCGTGACAACTAGGTACTTTTGTTTTTAGGCTTATTAATTAACTTACGTTCTACAATAAATTTTGAATCAGCTACTTTTATTTCTTTTTTCATATTTTACACAATATTTAAGAAAAACCTTCCAATTTTATAACTGTTCGGTTATCTCCGAAGAGCTGCAAAAATTTGTTGCGCTATATTGCACCTTAATTCATAGGACATTAGGTTGCGGTCATTTTGGTAAAAAATGTGTTCCGTCGGAGGTTAGTCCTTTTCTTAAAATTCTGTACGGAACCAAACAGCAGAAAGCCATTCGTGAACTTGAACCATGTCAAAAAGTATGAGAACGGCGCAAAGCAGGTGTTCGAATATGGAATCGCCAAATGCCAAACAGAACAAAACGTTATTAATATTTGCGCTCTTCTATTATTTATATTAGTATTAATAGTTACACGGTATCTGTGAATATGATGTATGGACGCGAGTGTCAATGAACAAAATGCTGGAAACAGAACGCCATTGAGTTTCACTAAACTCTATTGAAAATATTAATTTTCTCTATTTTATATTGATGTCAATGTACATACGGTTTTATAATAAATTACGTGATATAATCAGTTATACATATAAATAAATTCAAAAGTACATATAATCAAAACTAAACTTTTGAATTATAAAAATCACTGATTCTGGATTTAAGCGATTCGGAGCTCATATTGATTTAGTATTGTATATACCTACATTGATTTTGTTAATAATTAATTGTAATTGTTATTTTATTAATTTAAAGATGACAAAAGGAATAGTATCCTGAGTTTCTTTCGGGGGTTTCTTCTCAGGATCATCATCATTATGGGTTTTTTTCCGAAACCTTGGTAAATTTAAATTTATAAATACTTAAACCAGTTGGTGTCTGCGACTTCATCCGCGTTGAAAAAAAAAGTAGCCTATCCTGTGTCCTGTACGTCTAAATGTTTACCTACCAAGTTTCATGAAAATCAGTTAATTCGTTTAAGAGTTATGGAGGAATATACATACATAAAATACCTACACATAGATTTATTATTAGTATTGATGATAAATAAATATTTTGATTTTGTCAAAGGAATGCTGTCAGATTGGGGCTTCTTAACGGGTGTCACTATCCTATTAGGTAATATTATAAATGCGAAAATTTCTGAGGATGGTAAACTTTCACGTAAAAATTACTGTGACACACAGAGAGGTTACTAAATCTACCTATCAGTAAGTATTTGGCCTTCGTCGTTTGGGCGTCGCTCCATGGTTATATCACTGCTTACACGGTCCACTGCCTCATGGCATTTCATCAAATAAAAATAAAGTTCAACTTGTAATCTTATGAAGCTTTTACACAAAATGTTACACAAAATCTTTAGGCAACAACATAAGAACGAAATTAATTATCATTCTTAATTAATATAATATGTAATTTCTTTATGTTAACTTCTTGCACTGCCGATCTTAGTAAGATTAAAGATAAGTAAAAAGGCTTTGACGTCCCTTACTCACCCACAGAAACACAAAAGCACAAATGCTGTTATATCACCGTGGTCTTCTCTAATGGGGTAGTTACTCAAATGACTGCGATACTCATTGTGCCCTACTACTGCTTGCCAGATACTTGCCAGTAGTTGTCCCTCCGGGAATCGAACCCGCCGCCCCTGAGGTAGTACATTGAATATATGTAAGTATAATTATAGATCAACAAACGAACAGAAATAAGTGCAAATTTTTTTCAGCGATAAACTTATTACTTACTGAACAAATAAATGCTTTTTGAATATAAAAACGACAATGGAAACCTTTGAACAGCCGTTTAGGCACAATGTTTTATGATCTGCAGAATCTATGATTTTATTTGCATTGAATCTAGATTACTAAACTCACTTTTTGGGTTTAGTAAGAATATTTATAAGAATAAGATTTTTGCACTTGTATGCCTTAGTCACACGCCTTTAGTAACTTAAATCTGGTTAAGTAACTATTTACTCTATGCTTAAATAAATTCAGCTTTACTAGCTCCAATACCGAGATTTAAATCCAAGGTTTTAAATATTAGTTTCATGGCATTGGTTGCTTTATGGAAGCAATTTGAATGAAATTGATTTCGAAATAAAACAAAAAAAGTTTAATAATTATTTTTTAAAATGATTGATTCTAATCATATATTTTATCACTATTAACTTATAGCTTCACAAGAAAACATTTTATACAAAAAGTACAAGGGAAAACAAAATCTTGAAGAATTATTAAGGTTTACTCTGTTTATTTTATTTAACTCTTAAAAACTTTCTGATACCTAGATCATTTAAGTCTAGATACCAATTTCAAATCTAAGGAAAAGACTATGTGCATATTATAATATTTTCAAAGTTCAAATGGAAAATCTTAATCTCTTATTATGAATCTCAAGAGCAATCTGTTTTATGTTTTTGTTATGTTAATTAAATTAGTTTTTTTTTTATCACAAAAGGTAAACTTCTTCGCTACGGTACGTTTCGTATTGTGTGCAAGGAACCTTTACGTAGTCTGATATATTGCCTTTATTACTTATAAGTGCGTCCCTGGTATAAAACTTCAAAAAAAATCAGTGGAGTCGACACTTTGTATTTTTTTTTCTAATTTTTTTTATATCCATCGTGCAATAACAGCACGTCTGCTGTTGTGCTTTGGTGCGAGTGTGGGCTAAAGAAGGAGGCTAGAGATGATTCTTCTATTCTGACCTATCAAGACCTATCATTTATCCTAAAAATCAAAAATGAAATTATGAATTAACAATTATTTAATATTTTGTCCGCATAATTCGGTGATTAAAGTAATCATATTTATATATAACGAGTATATTGTAACTAATATAATATGAGTAGGTATTATTTACTGGCAGAATCCTGAGGTTTCGCGTAAGTACTTAAAATTTGTATTTGCGTCCTGGATTTATCTTATCAAGATTCAAGATATTGAATTTTATTGAGATGTATAAAAGACGCTTTTTTAAAACTATGTAGAAGTTAATTTTATTATAATTTTTTGGATCTGATCCTAAAAGATTTAGGATTACAATTGAGCCCTACTCTAATTCCTTTGAAACTGTGGATTTATTCTGTAATTCCGATGTATTTACTTTCAGCAACTCTTTCTTAATCTCCAATAAAGTAACAGCTGGTGTTCCATTGCTGCGGTTTCATTTGTTTTGTTAAAAAATTGTCTATTTATTTTAACATATTTAACTATTCTTATGTACGTTTAAATTCGCACTGTATACTCCGTTAAAATCGTATTTAGAATTAATCGATCGAGTAATAATAAGACTTAGGGCCTCTTTCACAAACTACATGTAGTGTTGATTAGTTACTTTTAGAAATCATTTTCTGTTATATTGAATTATACACTCGGTTTACTGCATCATTCGATAGCCGATTGTTTTTTTAATATTTTCTATTTAATGTTTGGGACGTTTACCGTACAAACAAAGGTATATCAGCTCCATTATCCCCGGTTACCGGTGACTTTAAATGACAGTTTGGCCTAATTGACGTTCGTGAAATAGGCGTTTAGGGCCTCTTTCACCATCTGTCAAGTAGACTAACCGTCATTTAAAGTCACCGGTAACCGGGGACAATGGAGCTGATATGCCTTTGTTTGTGCGGTAAAAGTCCCAAACATTAAAAAGAAAATAATAAAAAAAATCGCCTATCGAAGGATGCACTCAACCAAGTGCATAATTTAATAAAACAAAATTATTTCTTTATAGTAACTAATCAACACTACTTGTAGTTGATGAAAGAGGCCCTAAAATGAAATAATGTAAATAAAAAAAAAATACAAAATTCGACTCTATAGATTTTTGTGTGGCGCGAGCCAAGGAGCGGCGTGCCACGGCTGATTTGGCATCAGTTGTGAACGAAAAGCCGCTAGTCGCGTCCGTAGACCACCATTCACTATACCATGTCCCTTGCGGAAGGTGCCTCCGACACAGAACACACGCAACCAGAAGAAAACCAAAGAGCAGACTCGCAACCGAAGAAGATTAACGATAAGGGACGAGGGCAGGTAAGGGAACTCCATTTTTTACGAAACTACTGTCACTATTATTTTTTTGTACATTTAAGTAGACGGATAGTCTAATTTATTGTTAGAAAAAAAAAAGAAGAAAACCCCCAATAACAATTTTCTTCGGCGTTTTTCTTTATTTTCTTGACCCACCTTTAGATCAATTTTGGGTGTACTCGTAATATGCACCCGTAACCTATAGGTTATATAAATAGTCGACAAAAAGTATCCAACATCCGAAAAACAGCCCTAAAATTTCTTTACTGGCTTTGAAAAGGGGCGATTTCAGGACATTTTTATTTTTATTTTTTTCGTTTCCGATTCAAAATAATGGACCCACGATTCGTTCTTGTTACAAAACGCTGATAAAACCAATTCAGATTTATGACTCGTACGTCCTGATATTTTGTCCCACATTCCAAAAATTTTCTCGTTTGTCCCATAACAATATTCTATTCCTAGTTTGTCCCAAAAACTTTAAAAGTTAACAAAAATAAAGCTACTCATCTGGATTACGGTCTATGATTTCGAAATTTCGCTTTGGATCTTTCAAAAGCCGTTCTTTGCGTCTGTTTTCACGGTGGTCTTCTGTAAGGGTATAGTTACCCAAATTTTTTTCTGATATTATTGACTCAATACGTATTATCAATAAATAGCTTTTGGCTGCGACTTCGTCCGCGCCTCTTGTACTTAGGAAAACATTTATTCAATCTTTTTTATTTTTAAAAGACTAATCTCTCAGGACTAATAGTTTTTTTTCTGGATGAAAAGTACCCTATGTCCTTTTCCGTATCCCTGACAACGTGTGTACAAAATTTCATGATGATCCGTTGAGTAGTTAAGGCTTGGAAGCGTAACAAAGAGACACACACTATCGCATTTATAATAACTACTAGCTGCACGCGACTTCGTCCGCGTAACTTTATAAAATCTAGCCTATGTTAGTCGCTGATAATTTAGCTTTGTATAGGTGAAAGAATTTTCAAAATCGATCCAGTAGTTTTTGAGTTTGTTCATTACAAACGTAAAAAATCTTCTCTCTTTATAATAGACTAGTTGCTGCCCGCGACATCGAATGCGTAACTTTCTTAATTATATACTAAAACCTTCTTCGAGAACCACTCTATCCATTGGTGAACACAGCATGAAAATCGGTGCAGTAGTTTTTGAGTATCGCGAACAGACATACAGAGGCGGCGAAGGACTGTTTTCAACCGACTTCCAAAAAAGGAGGAGGTTCTCAATTCGACTGTTTTTTTTTAATTGTTACCTCATAACTTTCGACTGGGTGAATCGATTTTGATGATTCTTTTTTTATTTGAAAGCTGGTACTTCCCGTGTAGTCCCATTTCAATTTGGTCCAGTTCTGACAATGGCATCCATGAGAAAACGGTTTGAAGTCTTTTTTTTTTTGTTAAAAAGAGATATAACATGTAGTGATTAGTTAGAATGTTAAAAAATTAACGTGTTCGCAGTTCTTGACCTTCAAGTGATTATGGAATTAACCAATTTGTGAACGATTCCAATTTGTAGTCCATTTTAGGCTTTATAGCTTTGTGGGAATGGAACGAATAGACATTGGAGACAATTGATGGCAATCGCAATAGAATTAATCCTGTCCACCTACGTCTCCTAATTACACGCCGTTTATTGCTAAAATACACATTTCAATTGTCTGTGGTACCTATACAGCGTCTTAGTCACAGACCAATTAATTGTAAATTTTAAATTTACTTCTACATTTATAAATATTTTAAGTATTTTATTAATTAGTTTATTATTAAATTGGCATTTTATTAAATTAGAAATAGCACTAATTCATTTTTTTTAATAAAACTATGAATATTTTAATAATTTCTTATTATTTCTTTAGTTTAGTTGTGAAAATGCTTTGTTAACTTAGAAGCAAGTGTCAACATACTAGCTAATTTTTTAAAATTTTGAAATATGAAATTCATACTATTAACAACAATTTAAACTATATTAGACACGATTCTTTTAGAAATGGTACAGTTTTTAAATGATGATAGAAAAAAGAGTTTAACGTGAACTTAGGAGAGATATTTCGTAATTACACATCTTCACCGGATGTAAGACAAACAATACAACATAATATGAATGTCGAACGGAAATGCGTGTGCGCACCCAAACGCACAGCACAACCCGAAAAGCCGTTAAATGTGTCGAGTACAGGAGAACGCCTTTTCTTCGTTAATCTTTAGGTTATTTAGGACCCGAGTTGTTGATTTAGGTATCTAGTTTCTTGAAGTATTTAGTTAAAGTACAGTAGTTTCTTGAAGATCTACAATGTAGATAAAATAATATGTAAATATATGTGCTATGTTGTTTTAATGTGCGTTGACGCGTGTCTCCATTATCGTGCATTACTGTCGCGGTGCATTATTCATTCATATTCATTGTATTGTATGCCTATTGAGTATTTTTTATTGAAGGCTATCGGCGTTTAAAAGAATAGCCCATTTATAATTTCAATAAACCATATACGGTAGAGACTACCGAGCCCCTTGCCAGTTGATCTTAAATTGAATACAGACAAATCGGGGCTCTCCAAGTTAAAATCACTAAGTCCAAATACTAAATTTTATTTTAATCAATACAATCAATACAAAATTGTAAAAGTTTCTTCCAGAATCTAAATTTTACGTCACTCCCATACTTTTCATTGATATAGAAGTTCACTTACTTGTTTAAAAAGCTTATGTGGGTGTAACTGCTTCTCTAGAGTACGTTTTGCTTCATTATACACACAAATTTTTAAGGGCATACGCATACAATGCTTTTTGGGGCATTTTTAAATATATGACGACCACGACCAAAGTTTTTGCCTCATTTTGGTACTTACAAAAATAGACTCTATCTTGACTCTTAATACCTTAACTACCTTTAGTAATAATTGGGAACAAAATGCGTTTCGTAGTGATAAACTGGGCAGATATCTGGCTAAGCGCCTATTTCACAAACGTCAAGTAGGCCAAACTGTCATTTAAAGTCACCGGTAACCGGGGAAAATGGAGCTTAGTAAAGAAATACCTAAAAAACAACATAATAGAATTTATAGGAGTATCAGACAGAATAGCCGTCTTAAATATCATACTTCCTGATCACAAACATCCGACTTCAATAGTTCAGATATATGCTCCAACTGAAGTAGCTAAAAAAGAAATTAAAAATAGTTTTTACGAAAACCTAAATAAAACAATGGAAACTCTATATAACACCACTATTGTAATGGGAGATTTTAACAGCCAAATTGGCCAAAGAGAAAAAAACGAAGACAAAATACTTGGGCCATATACAACTGGCAAAAGGAATGATAATGGACAAAGATTGATAAATTATGCGTTAGAAAATAACTTACATATTATGAATAGTTTTTATAAAAGAAAACTAAACAGAAAATGGACGTGGGAATCTCCCAATGGCCAAGTAAGAAATGAGATAGATTTTATAACCACGAACAAACCAAAGCTTTTCTTAAACGTGGAAGTCCTTAACAACTTCAATTATAATACTGATCACAGATTACTCCGAGGTCATTTGCGCACACTTGAGCCTAAGAAATCAAGAAAATATATACAAAATACAAGACAACCAATTACAGTACCACTACCAAGTCAGCTCTTAGAATCTCTAAAAACGAAACTATTACCAATAACAGAACTTAAAACGGTCCAAGAAAAATACGATTCATTAGAAAAAGAATTAAAAGAAATCAATAAAAAACTTAAAAGTAACAAACCACTAAAGGATAGATTGGGAACAGAAGCAAGAAACTTAATGGAACAAAGGGCACTTTTATTTAAGGACAGGAAAAACAATAAACAAAAGATAACTAAACTAAGTAAAGATATAAATGTCGAAATTAGAAAGTACAGACATAAAATGAGAACAGAAACAATACAATTCCACATAGCAAAATCAGGTGGAACCAAGAATGCATGGAAGGAACTTCAAGAAAATATAGATTGGATCACTAACGTAACACATCACAAATCTAAAAAACATAAATCTAAAAGAAATGAAATACTAGAAACAGCTACCGATTTTTATCGTGAACTTTATAATGACGACCAAATTACACTAACTACAAATGACAACCAAGCGACATCAACTACAAAGAACAAAACAATCATTGAAGAATCAATTCCAAACATACTAATAGACGAAGTTATCAAAGCCATAAAATCTCAGAAAAGTGGGAAAGCACCAGGAAAAGATAATATCTCAAATGATCTTCTAATCGGAACATCTGAAATTACTAAGAATGCACTCATGGATCTATTCAATGAAATTTTAATAACTGAAAATATACCTCACCAGTGGACCACGTCCACTATAATTTTACTTCACAAGAAAGGGAAAATGGATGATATTTCGAACTACAGACCTATTTCACTTATGTCTAATATATATAAAATATTTTCCAAGATAATATTAGAGCGATTAGCAAGGACCTTGGACGAAAATCAGCCAAAAGAACAGGCAGGGTTTCGAAGTGGTTTCTCCACTGTCGACCATATTCATACCATAAAACAAATTATTCAGAAATGCAATGAATATGGAATAAACTACTATCTAGCCTTCATAGATTACAAAAAAGCATTTGACTCGCTTAAGCATGAAAAAATATGGGAAGCCCTTGCCTCACAAGGGGTCCACAATAAATATATCCGCATAATTAAGAACATATATGTAAATATGAAAGCTAAAATACGCACAGAAAAGATAGGAAAATATTTCCCGATTAGACGAGGAGTCAGACAGGGAGACCCACTGTCACCCAAACTTTTCACTTCAACCCTGGAACATGTATTTAGACAGCTTGAATGGAAGGAGTATGGTATAAATGTTAATGGAGTATTACTGAACCATTTAAGATTTGCCGACGACCTTATTCTAATAAGTGGAGACCCAAAGACCCTACAGGTTATGATTAAACACCTCGTACAAGAAAGCGAAAAGGTAGGACTGTCAATGAATACTAGTAAAACAAAGCTGATGACAAACCACATAAAAATTCCTATTAAACTCAACAACACTCTTGACTTGGAGTATGTAAACGAGTATACATACCTTGGGCAAATAATATCTCCCACAGACCTCACAACAAAAGAAATAAAAAATAGAGTAAACATAGGATGGAAGAGATATTGGGCCTTAAAAGATATAATGAAAAACGCGGATATACCAATTGAAGGAAAAAAGAAAGTATTTAACACCTGCATTCTACCAAGCATGACCTACGGATGTCAGACATGGAGTTGTACAGAGAAGAATATTAAATCACTAGAAGCTTGTCAACACAGAATGGAAAGGAGCATACTTAATATCAAATTGAGAGACAAAGTCAAGTTAGAAACAATAAGAAAACAAACCAAGGTTATAGATATAAAATATAGAATAAGACAACTAAAATGGAAATGGTCTGGACATCTAATGAGAAGTAAAACAGAAAAGTGGGCCAAAGAAGTGACGGAATGGTGCCCCAGATACAATAAAAGAAAGAAAGGTGGACAGTATCGTAGATGGGAAGACGATATTAAAAAGGTGGCAGGAAAGATATGGACAAGAAAAGCAAAAGATAGACTGTTATGGAGAATACTTGGGGAGGCCTATGCTGGAAAGCAAAACAATCAAGAAACCGGTGTCTAATATGAAGTTTTTTTATTTTTTTTATTTTCTAAATTTTCATTAAAAAAAAAAGAAATACATTCACAATGTAATTTATAAGGATTGTAAATAAAGGCTATTATTATTATTATTATTATTATTATTATTATTATGCCTATTGAGTATTTTTTATTGAAGGCTATCGGCGTTTAAAAGAATAGCCCATTTATAATTTCAATAAACCATATACGGTAGAGACTACCGAGCCCCTTGCCAGTTGATCTTAAATTGAATACAGACAAATCGGGGCTCTCCAAGTTAAAATCACTAAGTCCAAATACTAAATTTTATTTTAATCAATACAATCAATACAAAATTGTAAAAGTTTCTTCCAGAATCTAAATTTTACGTCACTCCCATACTTTTCATTGATATAGAAGTTCACTTACTTGTTTAAAAAGCTTATGTGGGTGTAACTGCTTCTCTAGAGTACGTTTTGCTTCATTATACACACAAATTTTTAAGGGCATACGCATACAATGCTTTTTGGGGCATTTTTAAATATATGACGACCACGACCAAAGTTTTTGCCTCATTTTGGTACTTACAAAAATAGACTCTATCTTGACTCTTAATACCTTAACTACCTTTAGTAATAATTGGGAACAAAATGCGTTTCGTAGTGATAAACTGGGCAGATATCTGGCTAAGCGCCTATTTCACAAACGTCAAGTAGGCCAAAATGTCATTTAAAGTCACCGGTAACCGGGGAAAATGGAGCTGATATACCATTGTTTGTACGGTAAACGTCCCAAACAATAAATAGAAAATAATAAAAAAAAAATCGGCTATCGAAGGATGCAGTAAACCGAGTACATAATTCAATATAACAGAAAATTATTTCTAAAAGTAACTAATCGACTCTTTACTTGTAGTTTGTGAAAGAGGTCTTAAAGCAAGTAAACCACCACGAAATAATAAATTGTTTTTTGGTGAAATGCTTATAAGCTTAATGGCAACGGTAGCCACTTACTTGCATAAAAATCTGGCTACGTTTAAAATATTGGTTGCTTTTTGCTCATCAGATGTCAGATTCGTACATGTGGAAGGAGCAGATTCATACGTTGATGAAGGGCGGAGAGAGTGAGTCCGACATATCGGACTCGGAACACTTTCTCACTAAGGGCGCCTTTCTTCTCACACCGTCGCACGGTCTCAGCATGGAGAAGGCGTCTACTATCTGCGAGAAAATGGAGTTCAAAGGCTGCTTCTCACTAACCAAGACTGCGACCGGAATCCTCTTTAAGTTCTCCCACGTGGACGATTATCAGATGGTCTTCAAGAAGGGTTTCCATAAAGTTACCGGCTCGAGGTTCTACAGAAAGGTAATATCTCGTGCTCATCACTCACATGTTTTCGATCTGACTTTGTTTTTTCTAATCCTAATTTTGCTCTGTTAATTTGATAATATTATTTCTCTCCGCCCTTCATTATATTTATGTAATGTTTTGTTTTTATTTATAGCATTCATTTTGTACTTTTTTTTTTAAATATTTAGTAACTTTTCTACTAACTAGTTATCAATCTCCACGTTCCTACGATTTAAGTAATTTAATGTAATATTTTATATAGTATTCTATATTAATTTATAATATACGTTATAATAATTATATAATTTTTACATATTTATATTAAATGTTTATTTAGCAATTTACACTAATTTATTTTGGAGATGTTTTTTTCGGACTATAATTTTCCTGTAAATTCCAAAAAAGTGATTTAATAGAATTTCTTTCTTCTTGGCATTTATTTATTCATATATAATTATATTCAAATGAAAATATTTAAAAGATACCTCTTTAAAGCACTTACAGCACCTGTGGTGTTGCTTTGTTAATATAGGCAACGGTAGCCAGTAGCCACCTATCATCAAGTGGACCGTCAGACAGTAAAAAATTTGCGATCTCTCTCTTAAATTATGTCTTGGGTAGGAATTGTATGTTTGTACCTATATTTCACGGACGAATTCAGAGGAATTAAGGTAGTCTGTTTTTTAATCTCAGACAAAAATGCGCATGCAAATGTCAAGTTTGCATATAATGATACCATGTAATGTATGTAATGCATGTCACATGCAATGTCATTTTTGAGATTAAAAAACAAACTTTAAGGTACTTTAAGGTTCATTGACGGACCGTACAGTGCTTTCAATGATTTGACGGCACGTTTGGTCTAGTGGCTACCCTAGCTGTTAACCAAACGGTCGCGGGTTCGAACCCCGCTAGGGGCAAATGTTTATGTGTTAACATTTACCTTTATACCTTTATATCTATTATGTTTGTATTTATAATATGTATTTACAAAAAAAAGTAATCTATATAGTAAGTATATCAACTGTCTGGTATCCATAATACAACATTAGTTACTTAGTGTGGAACTAGATGGCGCTGTGTGGAATGTGTGAAGATATTATAAAGGGTTTTCCAATAAGAGGTGTTATTTTGAATAGCCCGCTGTTTCGGTAGATGTCACTTTTGAAGCTGTCATTTTTTGACATTTGACAAGTAGAAACTACGACAAGTAGAAAATGGAACTTGGATACACGCTTCAACAACGCATTGAAATTATTAAAATTCACTATAAACGGCTGTTATAACAATCCTAACGGTTCAATTTCCAGATAGCAATACCGTGTCGTCCCCAGAAGACGTTCACAGTGTATGTGTACGATGTCCCCGATGAAGTGCCCGAAGAAGACGTGAGACATGCCCTCTACAAGTTCACTTCTGTGGTGGAGGTCGTTCGTCTCCACTACACCGGTTCGCCGAGGGGAGAAAACACTGGTTAGGACCTAAATCTTAAATCATACATATCGCTGCTTAAAAAAATAAAAAAAATTGCAAAAATACAATCACAATCCTTCATATTGTATGTTGAAAAAAGACTTATGGTTGTTTTATTCCATATTTAGTATATTTTGATCATTTTTTATATATTCAAAAGTAACTTATATGCTTATATCTCTTCTAGTATTCAGTTTATTATAAAAGTACTTAAAACATTTAATGCTGCTTAAAAATACGCTTCTAACTATGTTATAATATGCATATATTTGATATATATCTAATTAAAAAAAATACATAGACAAAAAAATTTTTTTTTTTGATTAGCTCTCCTGTAAAAAGTGTAATTTTGATTTGTGGCCCTTTAGTTTTTAAGCAGCGATATAGTATCAAGAAGACTTGTTATTTTTATATTTATTTAGCGAGGGAGTGCCCCTACAATGTGTCATCTAAAAATATAAAAGAAATTGAATAAATCTGTGAGGGCACCACCGTCGTCAACAGTCATGCGTAGCCAATAAACGCATATAAATTTATTGGTCATACATTTTTGTCAGGTTGAATTGGTCTAAATGTTGTGTTCAATTTTTTAAAGTGCTCGGACGAATTCGCGGGCAAAAGCTAGTCATTATATAATGAGGGAAATATAATTAAAAATTTTGACATTAATGAATCTAATTTATATTTGTATGAAAAGAGCATATAACAGATTTTTAAGAACAGATTTACACACATCTTTTATTTTATTATTAATTTCTGTTTTATTGTTTTTGTATCATATTTGTGTCTTTGTGTTGAGTGAATAAATTTCTTTCTTTCTTTCTTTCTTTCTTTCTATTTAAGGCCTACGTTGATTGAGGTTCAGCATATGCTGCAACCTGAGCTGTAGCATATGCCATACTATGATGAGTGAAATAAATATACAGCAAAAGCTAGTGCTTGGTATCGATAATTATTAAATAGAATAACATTTTCAGGTAATTCTACACCGAAACCCTTGGAGAAGACTCCTTCCAGAGCTTTGACAACCATTGACGGGGAGCTGGTCAGCAGCATGATACCGAAAGAGGCTTCCAGCGTGATTAGAGTCACTCTGGCGAATATCGAAGAAGCCAATATATTGCTCCAAAACGGTCTAGACTTCTACGGCGCCACCTACTTCCCTACGGAACTGGCTACGTCTACGCAAGCTGCTAAACTGATCAAACCTAACAGGTTGATATGCTGCATGGACTAATCTTTATATTAAATTTATTAAGAGGCCACTTTCCAACTCGAGCGGCGTACCAATTCCATACTACGTAATTCCATGATTACTCATTAGGTATTGGTCGTAGTAATACATGAAAAAATATGACTTTTCTGAGACATAATATGAAGGTTTACATCGAAACAAAAAACTGAAATTTATTTTGTATCTAGTATAATTAATTTCTAAAATGTGCAGAATTTGTCACATTTTCTCTGGTTGAGATCTCGTAATTTTTGACTGAAAGCCAATAATGTTTTCCAATGAAAACATCCTAGCTATAGTGTACATTAAAAATTGGGATGTCAATAGTTACTATTTATAAAGGTTTTTCTAAAATATTGGAATTGCTGGCGTATGTTTCGCTAGTTGAATAAGTGCGCGAATGTGTTGCTTCGCATTCTGTCTTAGGTTATTAGCATTATAGTAAGTTGAGCAACAAATTCTCCCAAATACCTATTACTGAGTTCCCACGCTCGTCCAGCGCCACCTTAATATTAACTGCTGCTCACGTAACTTTGTAAATTATATACTAAAACCTTCATCGAGAACCACTCTATCCATTGGTGAAAACAGCGTGAAAATTGGTGCAGTAGTGTTATAGTTTATCGCGAACAGACAGACAAACGCGGCGGAGGACCTATGTAGGGAAGAATTACACGAATTTATTTATATTACATACTTAGCTGTTGCACGTGACTTCACCCGCGTAACTTTATAAAACATAGCCTATGTTACTTACTCGCTGATAATTCAGCTTTCTATAGGTGAAAGAATTTTTAAAGTCGGTCCAGTAGTTTTTGAATTTATTCATTACAAACATACATAAAGTGTCTTTCTTTATAATATTAGTATAGATCGATTGTAAGCACTGAGTCCCGAGATCCATAGTTCGGAAGTTAGAGAAATTACGTTTACCTATTTTGAAATTTGCATTTGTATTAAAATTGTATTCAATGTGTGTATAATTAGGATCCTGTATACATATGTTTTGTACAAGGTTATTATTATTATTATCCACATAAATTAGTTCTGTCTCGTCTCCATTTTCCTATACGATTTTTTGATCTCTTTTGTAACTGAGGTAAAAGAAGAAAATAAGATTTTCTCAAGATTTTCTCGCAGCATTTCAGAATTTTCGACTTTTACACATCGCTGCTTAAATTCAAAAGTACCTACCATAAATCAAAAAATTCCAAATAAAATTTATTGTAAAAATACAATCACAATCCTTCATATTGTATGTTGCAAATAGAATTATAGTTGTTTTATTCCATATTTTGTATATTTTGATAATTGTTTTTTTATATTCAAAAGTACGTAACTTATACTCGTATGTTTTATATCTCCTCTAGTATTCAGTTTATTATAAAAGTACTTAAAACATTTAATGCTACTTAAAAATACGCTTCTAATGATGTATAATATGCATCTCTAATAAGAAAAAAATAGACAAAAAAATTTTTTTTTTTTCGATTAGCTCTCCTGTAAAAAGTGTGATTTTGATGTGTCGTACTTTTGAATTTAAGCACATATGAAATAAATGCACTGTTTTTTTAGGATAACAGGAGGCACCGTGTCAGCAAGGGTACGAGATCTGCTGCCAGTGTTCGACCAAGCAGGCTTCAAGAAGTTTGCTCCACCGGCCTCCAGACTTGTGAAGCCAAGGGGGAAATGAACTTATACAAATCCAGGAAAAACTCGAGTCGCCTAACCGTACTAAATCTAACTTTGGCTTTGCCGTTTGTATATTATAAAATCATATATATATTAAAAAGTTACCATATGAAAATAACAATATTAAAAAAAAACTATAAGAAATCTCCAAAACATCCAGTTTTATTTATTTTGAAATTGAGTTTTTTCAAAATACAATGTCTTTGTAACTGAAGAGGGCCATTCTTTTTTTGCACCTCTTAAGCAACTGTTAAATAATTGATTTTTTTGACACATTCACTTATAAAAATAAGAAAATAAGTTTTTGTACCGTTTGCATTTATTTTAAAAATATAAACGATACTACTAATGTGCCATTTAAATAATATTATATGTATGTATGTAATTATAACGAAATGTTATTCACATAATAAATCTTTTGTTACCATTAAAAGCTGATTTTAACCAAGTGTTTTAATGCATTTTCTCATCGCCATCTATCGGGTCCAAATGTGAAACTAAACTAACACAGCGCCATCTATTGGATGCCTAATCCAACCTAGATAACAAAAGTAGTTGAAAAAACAAACTCACTGTTAGAAACTTGTGGAAATCACAAATCCTTGTCCTATGAAAACATAATTATTATAAAATGCACTAAAAAAAAAAATTAAGGTCATTAATCGAGATAGAAACTCAAGAAGATATAAGATATAAGTTGGACCCATACAGTATGCGTAGTTTCGGAGTTTATACTACTTAGAGGTCCTCCAAAAAAAAAAAAAAAAATTTTTTTGATTTTAATTATATAAAAATTATACTTTTTACCAAAATTTGTTATAAATTCCATCTACACAAATTGTTGTATAAAAGTTTCTCATCACTCGTATGGTGCGTAGCGGCACCTTATCCAAGAATAACGGCCAATATTGAAAACCACACTTTATTTCACAGGTTTATGATAAAAAAGTAATAATAAACTTTCATTTAAAATATTACTTTAATAAAACTTATATTCTACTTAAGTATCACAGATTAATAATATGCTCTTTTACAACAACGCATTTTTTTTGTTAATGCACAGCCACGCAGTTAATATCGATTCATTAAACAGTGTGTTCACTTTTTTTGTTCTTAAAGTTTTCTTCGATCTCCTGAAGACTTTTCCCTTTTGTTTCTGGCAATATGAAAAACATAACAACCGTTCCAACGAATGCTACAACACCGTAAATGAGAAATGTTACCACTTCACCCAAATGCTTCATCATGCCTGGAGCGGTTTTTACTACGACGAAAAACGCGGCGAACGTTGTTGCCGAACTGACTCCAGAACCAATCCCCCTAACTTTAGTGGGGAATATCTCACCACACATGATCCAAGGCAATGGTACCAGACCGATGGAAATAGCGCAAATATATATCATTAAACAGGACAGTGGCAACCATGACATATTGCTAGGCTTTCCATCAGCCCAGTATAGGAAGATTGCGAGACCTACCATTGATATCGATGTCCAAACTCCGCTAATAAAGCAGAGAGGCCTTCTACCGTATTTCTTGCAAACTATGCAAGCCACAACAGACATTATTACTCTAACAGAATCTATGACCAACATGGCGACATAGTGGTTTATTCCACCACCAACTGCGCTCTCAACTATGTCAATAGAGTAGAATGCCACAGCATTAACTCCAGAGAATTGGCATGTGATGAAAAATAATATCATAATACACAACGGTTTAAGCAGTTCGGGATTTTTCAATGCCGTTATCTTTTCCCACAAACTCATTACTGGTTCCGCAGCTGCCGCTTTCTGTTTATCTACAATACTTTTTAGTTCCATATTGGCCTCATCACTGTATCCTCTGAGCCATCCAAAAGATTTTACTCCCTCTTCCAGGCGACCCTTAGAAATGAGCCACGTTGGACTTTCAGGGATGAAAGTGAGTAAAATGACAGATAGAAGAGGAAAGACGCAGTAAATCGCGGCTGTCCATTGCCATGCCAAAAATGTTCCGATAACATGGGCGATCAGAATGCCCACGGCAACAGCTAAAGATATACCAGCCAGAAAGAAACCTCTGTATTTCGGTTCAGTTGTTTCTCCTATGTACACAGGACCTAAAGGTCCGAGCAAACCCACGCAAAGGCCTGTGAAAAATCTTCCTAATAGTATAGTAGAAAGGTTGTTGGAGGATGCGATCAATATCCACCCGAGGAGGAACGGTGCACAAATTAAGTAGTGAGACGTTCGGCGGCCGAATTTTTCCATCATCCATCCTGATATTAGGCAGCCTGGAGCCATTGGCAGGGCAGCCATAGCAGCTGAAAATAAAATTTAAAACTTAAGCTTGTATTCACCTGGAAGTGAACACTACAATTTTTTATTGTTTTGTATCTATGTGGATAATCACTCAATGTCGATTAATATCGAAAAATACTGTTTGTTTATAATATGCAGACTTTTATTATTGATATATGCGTAAAATATAAAATGACTCCTAAATACTAACCAATCCAAGAGGCGGTTTCATCGTCACCAGGTATTGGACTATGTGGCTCTTTCAACTGAGGTAGTAGAATTGCTGAATAACCCGAAGTAAGACCAGCTGTAAATGAGAGCAGAATCGGAGCTACTGCTGCCAAGCTCTGAAATCACAGTCAAGAGTTCTTAGCCTTTCTAGGATCTTAGTTTTCCAAATAGCTTAAGAAACTGGGAGATTCAATGCTTATTGAATTAAATTCAAATTTACAGTTTGTTTACAGTTAAATTGTAATGTTGTAATGCTTATTAAACTTAAATTTACATAACAGTAATTTAACTAAAGACGATAAGTATTTTACTCATGTAATCCAAATTAGATACAAGTTTTTAACCAGCAGAGTTATTGTAGCTGACTGATATTGATATTGGATCAAACAGCACTTTAAAACTGACAATGACACTGCTGTTCTGATTGTGTACGTACATAATACCAGAGTATTGTGTACTAGAATTAGATTAATGATTTTTACAATAGCTTAATGATTAGGTGTAAGTTATTGGTGTATTTGCGCCCAAAACTAACAAAAATACTATAATTATGTTCATTTGAACAAGAAAGGGAGAAAAGATGCTAAAAGAAAAAAGATATCTAGATGTCTTAATTTAAGAAAACATTACAAAAATTTACAGTTAAAAAATACTCAAGATAAAAATACATGATATTTTTTTCTAATTTTGTTTTGCCTTTTAATTCTGTGTAATTTACAATTTTCTTGTCTGCTGCTAAATTCTAAATATCACCATCATAGAAATATTTATTTGATTTTGACCAGGAGTAGATTTTTAGGTTCTTAGACCTTATACGTAAGTACATATTTAATCTATGATTGTTTATGAAGGCTTACGAAATATCATTGGTGTTCAGACTAAATTCTTGAAATAAACAACAGAACTAATTACCTGCTTCCATACTGGATTGAATCTTGTTACGGTTTTGGAATCCGTCAGTAGAATTTCATCTTTTCTATTATTATCGGTCAACACGAGTCCGTTACTGGAATTAGATATTTTTAAATTTTGATAATAGTTAGACAATTTGCTCTCCGAATGTTTTAGAGTTTCACTGGTTTGATTTTTCTCGTTTGCTGTTGCGTCTTTTGTTTTGTTCTCTTCTTCGTCTTTATTGTTCTCAGCAGTATTTTCTAAAGAATCATCTTGGCCTTCGACGTTTTCTCCACCCATTTCAAGATCTGAAATCATAATTTCAAAATTTCGTATTAAAAAATCTGTTTACGTAAACAGATCTTAAGAATTCTTTTACCTACATTACAGATTTTAAGAATATAAAGTATATATATTACTATTGCTAGATAGTAAGTAAAGCAAAATCATGATTTAATAAGAAAAGTTATGAGAGCTCTGACGAGTTGTTCTAATTTATGTCACAGCTGCGAAGTTCTTCTGTCCTTAGACGACGGCAACCACTTACCATCAGCCTGCCTGTTATCCTTACAATATAAAAAATATTTTAAACATTTAAATAAAATAACAGTGCCTCACTTTATTAATCATCATTAATACTTATACATACTATTACACTATACTACTAATAAATCTGTAAGTGTATGTTGTTCCTATATAACTCTTAGCGCCTCTTTCACCAACGTCATGTAAAGTGTTGATTAGTTACTTTTAGAAATCATTTTCTGTTTTATTGAATTATGCACTCGGTTTACTGCATCATTCGATAGGCGATTTTTTTTAAATTATTTTCTATTTAATGTTTGGGACGTTTACCGTACAAACAAAGGTATGTCAGCTAAATTATTCCCGGTGACAGGTGACTTTAAGTGACGGTTTAGCCTACTTGACGTATGTGAAAGAGGCGCTTAAACGAATTAACTGATTTTCATGAAACTTGGTAGATAAACATTTAGACGTACAGGACACAGGATAGGCTACTTTTTCTTTTTCAACGCGGACGAAGTCGCGGGCGCCATCTAGTCAAATAATATATATCTTAACTTAAATGATTTAAGGTTTAGTAATTTAAAAATAAGAGATCTTTATTACAATGATAAATTTCTTACCTAAGTATAGTAACTTATTGGCGTTTAAAAAAAAATTCAAAGTTATTTTAAACCGTAAGCCGTCTGGTTAAAGAAGTTTATTGTCTGCATTTATCAATTTATTTTTCTTTTATTAATATTTTATTGTAACTGTTAAACTTAACACCTATTATAATGTTTCCGCATAGCGTAATTAAAAAATAGATACAGGTTTATGATTTAATATTTTTTTTTACAAATTAAACAAGGAAGTGTATTTACTTTACTTATATAACATTCAATTATTGTGTTGTTAGTATATATCTATAGATTGTTAATAATCTAATAATATTTTGCTATTTTCTGTTTCACACTTAATAAGAAAATATAACATTGAGGTGTCTGGTATTTGCTTTCTTTTATATATTTAAGTGTACAACAAGTTATTACTGGTTTTTTTGTTTATTTAATTTAAGAACTAATTCTTTGTTAGTGACAGGAATGAGAGAAGCCGTTTTTAGTATGTATATAGTTATTATCTCAACTCATTCTTATCGCATTATGTCGACAAGTGAAATCGAAGTGTCCTCGTTTTTACTTTATCATAAATTACATAAATTATTTTCTGGTTTTATTTAAAAAGAATTTATGTATTAATTTTATTTTTATGTAAATATTTAAGTTTAGTTTATTTAGTTTAATTTATGTTTTTTTATGTAGTTTAGCCTAGTATTATAATTATAATATGTAAATATAGGTATATAACTGTAAAAAAAAGTGAAAATATTGCCAGCCAGAAAAAAAAAGTTGTGTGAATTAGATATATTAAAAAAAATTAAAATTGACAAAAGAATAACGAATCAAACATCACTCTGTATAGAAATAGTATTAGTATATACTCTAGTATTAGTGAAAACCGAAATACAGTTTGAAATACAGATGGACTCTGTCCATGCGTCCATCATGACGATATAATACTTTTACATATCTAAGGTAAAAATAAAATCTATACTATATTAAAGTTAGAAATATATCTACAAAAATTAGTTATAATAATTAATTATATGATCGATTTTGTGAAATTTTTGTATGCTTGATTGGCTCCTGGATGGTTTAGTTTCACATTTGGACCCGATAGATGGCGATGCAATCGGGTCACAGATTTGTTAGTTATTAGTTATTATTAATATTATTATTAGCTATTAGTTATTAGTTTGTTTTTGGTAAGTTCCTTATCCTAGCTAGACGGAGAGCGCGCAATTAGTGACGTCTTTATTGAGTTGTGTTGATATACGAAAGTCACATGATTCGCGTTAAACTATTAACAGGAAATAATTGTTACAAACATTGTGTCATTGATCTCTTTCGGAGGTTAATAATACAAAGGTTGATTGATAAAAGACGCCGTCATTTATAGGCACAAATAAGTCATTTAAAAAAATTAACCATAAAAAAAACTGTTGTTGGTCCAGGTAAAGTCGGGGTAAGAAAACCTTCGTCAATTTTCAAATTAATTTCTTTATCAAAATCTTAGTACATTTTGAAACTAAAGCACTAATAAGCAGCCAACTGACAGATGTTTGAAATAAATTTTGGCATAACTGACAATTGCCCTGGTGCACGCAAATGTCGACTATACACTATTTGTTGATAAATTAAGATTATTAATTATAAACAACAGCATAGGTGCTTTTATTTCATGACGGTCTGTAAGAGACATAAACTGTTGAAATATTACAGTTAGTAGTGTGTCCTTTCCTTTCCTTATACAACTAGAAAACATTTTAAAACAGAATAACAGAAAAGATTGTAATCAAAACAATACTGACAGATTTCTAAATTCTCATATGAATATCTTTTTTATGCTGTCAAAAAAATATAGCTTTAATTTTCACTTACCCTAATGTTCATAGCAAATGGTTCTTTTTAACGCTATTACACAAAACAATAGGATTGACACTGGTTAGAAAATCATAGAAAACATAGCGATGTTACGTTATTGGGTTTTGTCTATTTTCGTTCCACTCTAAATATACGACGCAGGGCCGCACATTCATATCAAAACAAAACACTTGCTGTTAATTATCCAATATCCGTTCAAAATGAAAATTTGGCTTCCATTGATTTTTGGAGTTAGGTCAATATATATATATATGAAAATTTATGGGAGTATAATCAAATGTCACATGTCACACGTTACGCGTTACAGGCTACAATATTCTTCATTACATATTAATATAGTATACCCAAAGATTTAAATCGAGTATACCTAATACATACAATATATTATATTAATATTTATTTAACGTTCGTAAGGAGTAAACTCGTGCGTCGGAGCTGACACACACACAAACACACATTTTTTTTCTATTAAATTTCCCCCCGAAGGTTGCACCACCATCGTCGGCCATTTATTTTGTAACAAATATAATTCCTTTGTAACTTAACATTGTTAAATTATGTAGGTATTGTATAATTGTATACTTAATAGGTTTTTTTAATTTTAAGAAGAGATGGATGGGTTTTGCTCTTGGCCAGCATTCAGCCGTGTAGCGAAGATGAGGCCTTTAATGGCCTTGATGTTAGGTGTGAAATGGAGCGAGCTCACCCAGAAGATGATTCACTCCAACTTTGAAAAGGTTTAGGTTATAATATGAGCTTGGAAATACACTAGCAGGGAGTTCCAAAAACCTTGACAGTGCGCATTATAAAGGATAACAATAAAAATTAATTTCGACCAATTAAAAGGATTAAAAGGGGAATTGGGGATGGTCCAGTAGGTACAGTCGGGGTAAGAAAAGGTTCGTCACCTTAAAGTCGATATTTGCTTGCACCAGGGCAATTGTCAGTCATGCCAAAACTTCATTTCAAACGTTTGTCAGTACTCTGATTAGTGCTTTGATTTTAAAAGGTACTAAGAGTCTACGACTTTGATAAAGGAATGAATTTGAAAACTGACGAAGGTTCGTACTTCGACTTTACTTAATCTGGGCGAAAATCTGCGTAGTGTCTAGAAGATTTTTCATATAAAGTTTTATATTATACTTAACACAGGAAGGCTGACTATTAATGCAATCAATGCTATATGGCTTTAAATGATCTATAATTTTCACATTGGTCTATGATAATAATCAATTTAAGTTTGTAAAATATAATTATAAATTAAAATAATTGTTAAGTTATGTCATCCAAAAGTTACATATACTTAATTAAAATTCTGAATAGTCATTATTCTTTTGAGTCAAACTCGTTCTTCAAAGTTGTTTGTTAAGTTAACAGTAGCAAGAATATTTTAATCCACAACTTAACAATTCTCCAACTAATTTTAAGTAGTTAGGTATGATTTTATTTTAAAAGAGTCATTTTATTATCCAATAAAATAAATCCTTAATTTATAGTTAGTACATACTAAAAAAAACGCTGTCCGCTTCTGTCTATCGGACTAAATTTGATATGGTTTCAACATTGGAAATAGCGATAACGTTTTTGTATATATATGTTTTATTTATTTATTTATTTATTTATTTATTTACAGTAACACATATATTGTTACGACCGAACATATATATGCCAAACAAGCAAAAATTACGTAAAGGGTAATTACGTAAATTACGTAAAGGTAAATTACGACTCAAAATTACTTAGGTAAAATAATAAGATTATTTTATGCTTTTCAGTTTTTTCGGCAGTTTTATTTTTTGTTAAAAAGTTTTTGTAACCGTCAAAGCAAACTGTTCCTTATGGTCGCGAAATAAGGTTCACATTCCATTAACAGCAATAGCCTCCAGAACTTGTTTACGTACTTGTTTACAACTTTTAAGTTTCTAGTGATTTCCAAAAACATCGAGGCTGATTGCGCGATTATAAATATGGGGGCGATCGCTCGAGCGAGTCAGTTCTGCGACAACAAGCGATACGATAACAACTCTTGGAAGCTTTTGCGAAGATATTTGCGACAGTGCATTAGTGACACGTTAAGTGAATTATTGACGACCTTTGGCAAGTTTTACGGTTTAATTGGAGAAGCTCTGTTATTTTGGAAGTCATCTTGGTCTGCGAAAATAAATCGTGTTCTTACACCCCTAAACGGCATTTTTAACTTACCCCGCACGTAACAATATTTAGTTTATTGGCTATGAAAACACACACTAGGCATGCAAGCCGTCCCTTGGAGTCAAAATACACCGTCCCATGAATTAGTCATTAAAAAGTAAAAGTGTATCATCTGCATAACATATTACATCAGTGCTTTTCAAATTTATTGTATGAATGTCATTTATTTACAATATGAACAATGTGGGACCTAAAATACTGCCTTGAGGAATACCATTATATTACTAGTGAATTGACCTATTTTCACATATTGTTTTCTGTTTTGTAGGTAGCTTGAAAACCAAGCTTCATTAGTATTAGTTTTATTAATTACTACGCTCCAGTCAATACTGGCTAGGTCTTTTTTAATATCGTCAAAGTTTAATTGTAGTCTCTCTCATATTAAAATTTTAGTTTTTCTTAATTTTATTTTTAGTCCTGCTGTCACAATTTTATGATCTGTTATATCACATGCACATACAACTCCAAAAGCTTCTCCATTAGTTTTAATGTTAATGTTATCAAGGCATGTGTTGTTTCTGGTCGATATAGATATAGCGGGGAGTAGTCTATATTCTGAATTAAGACATAAGTATTCACCGCTTCCATTCTCTTCCAATATATTAAAATTAATGTCACCAGTAATAATCAGGTTTGTTTTATTTTTAAGAGATTCAAGGTTAGATTGCAAGTCTCTAATAAAAGTATCTATGTTCGTAAAGGACGGGGAATGATAAATATCGTTAGAAAATTCACTTATTAGGCAGTCCAGCTTCTTTAAAGTTTGGTTCAAAAACATATACATTTAAAGAACTTTTAACATATTACTACAACCCCGCTGTTTTTATAATTCTAAAATTATAAAAACATATATTTACTGTTACATTCTAAAAGTGAAGAAGAATCGATGTGAATATTTATTATTTTATATAAGAAGACTGCGTCAATATAAGTTCACCTATCCTTTAAAGCATGCAGTTTGTGTCTTGAAGCACTTGTTTTATAGTCAGTGAATATATTTCCTGTTTTATAATCTAATGATTTTAAAAATTTATTATGTATTTTTTCAATTCTAGCTATATGCTTCTCGTATTTAGGTATATAAATAGAGTATAAAATTGGTATATTAAAAAAAGTGTTACTATATATAAATAAAAGTAGTTATGAAGTGTGATAACTATTGTACAGAAATGCGAAGACATAAGAATTGTAAAATGTAGGCATTCATGCAAATTACAAGATGTGATCAGTTGGCAGGTATAGCAAAGAAAAATTCTTTGATAATTATTGGGCAATTGATATTTCACTATCGGGTGGGACCAGAAGGTGTATATTTATATAATTTGTAAAATCTGTGCGAAGCCGCGGGCGGGTCGCTAGTACACATTAAATAAGCTTGTGTTTAAAATGTTTTTTTACAATTAATTATTTTTTTATTTTTTAGTTATGATTGAGGACTAAAAAAGTTTAGTTGTATTAGTTTTTCGTGTTCTCCTCAGCAAGCCCTTTCATTTAATACCTATATTGTGGTAGTGCAGAAAAAATAACTAGTCCGCCATCTTGGATGATCCGCCATATTGGAATTAGAATGACGTCACATAGCTAAGTATGTATTGTCATCCAAAATAAGCGTGTGTTCAGCTCAACCGGTTAAAGATACATACATACATACATGCATACATAAAATATAGGTACATTTTGTCAAAATTATTTCAGTCCATTAGAGGAGACTTATCACTTATCGTGTCGCGGTTTGTTATTCATTTTCGGTTTAAAATTATTGTTCAAATAATTGTCTTGTGAATAAAAGAAACTAGTCATCAACTGATTCAGATAAAGCGTCTAGAACTGAACAAATGTTAACAAAGTTTAACGTCTATTAAACTTGTTGTGTTACTATTCTATACTTAAAAATTTGTTTATCCTTTTTTTTGCAGTTTACTCCTTATATAAGAATCGATTTGCATATAATCACTACATATTATAAAACAGAGTACTCCGACGCGTCTGTCTGTCTGTTCGCGATAAACTCAAAAAATACTAGAGTGATTCTCGAGCAAGGTTTTAGTATATAATTTACAAATTTACGCGAGTGAAGTCGCGGGCAGCAACTAGTAGGTAAGCCCGTGGTATGAAAATTTATGGGAGTAAAATCTAAATTGTCACACGAATGCGTTATGTTATACGTTATAGTTACGTTCTATTTTTTTGAATATTTTAGGATTTTCATAGACATTGCGTCACAATATCTTATAAAAATTAAACGAGGAATTCTTGTATGCCACGACGATCTCGCGAAAATCTAGGGTTAGGGGTTTTTTAGGTCTACAAATCGATCTGTCAGGGTCTTATCTTCGAGAAAATTCGTTTTTGGGTAGTTTTTTTAATGGAACGGTTACAAAATTAATACCGCTTACTCGTTATATAATATTTTGAATTTTTTTATTATTATGTTCAATAGACTTTCTTTCTTAGATGTAAAAAACTTGAAATCTTTCATTGGCCAGTGTAGCTATTTAAAAAAGAACAACAGCGTGTTCGAATTGTGAAAATTTAAATTTTTATAATCGTTCGCACACACGCAATTGTTCAATGTTAAGGTTGACAGACAGGCTGACGGTACACTTGATGGTAGGTAGCTGGCTTTTGTTAATATAGTAATAATATATTACCTATTATAAGTTTTTTGTTTGTGCTGTTGGTGTACCTTTTGAAAAATAAATAATTAAATAAATAAAAAGTCCTGACTGACTATCAATGAACAGACAAAACTTAAGTCTAGAAAGCTGAGGAACATAACGCACCTTTATACCGTCACTAAACGAAATTCTTCAAAAATTTGTTTATAATGCTATTTATTTTCTGAGCACTAATTAAAATATTGCTTCGATTCCTAAACTATAATTTCTAGTCATTGATCTATAGTTAATCTATAGGGCACTGTTAACCTATCGACAATAAACGAAAATTCCACTCCCTTCATTCCTAAAACGACACTAAAATAGCTCTCTAGAACAATTTATTTATTTATTTAATAAAGTACACAGACAGAATACAATTATTTACATGAATTCAAAAGATATGTGTATATGGTAATTTACTAAATTGTAGTCCTAAATAGTGTACATAGCATGATTAACTTAATTTTAACTAAACTTTAATGATCTTAACTAAAAATATTATTAAACCAATAAAACACTAACGTTACTTAAATATTAGCCTCAATCTACTTTTAAATAAAGAAAACCTATTGTCAAATATATCAATATCCACTTCAGATCCGATCACCACTTTATTTGCTTTTTTATGATAGTGACGGTATTGGAATAAAGGTGCGATAAGTTTATTTTAACGTATTGTACTAGTGGCCCGCCTCCTGCTTCGTCCGCTCGCGAAGCAATCTTTTATACTTATATACCTATAAACCATCCCCGTCAAACTTGTTTACAGAAAAAACTTGTTTACAGAAGTAAACAAGTTTTTTCTGTCCAATTTTTAACTGTCCAATTTAGCCATATATGTGCCATGCGACTATTAAAAGTTCACGCGTTATAACCTACTTGTTGATAAAAATAATGATGTAATCTATACTTAATAATTTAATTATAAAGAGAAAAGATTTATACTTTTGTTTGTAATGAATAAACTCAAAAACTTTTGGATCGATTTGAAGAATTCTTTCACAGTTCGGAAGCTATATTATCAGAGAGTAACATAGGTTGAATTTTATAAAGTTACTAAATAATAATATTAAAATAATTATATTATATCCACTTGGTATCCGCTATAATAAAATATATTGCCTTTTCAATTGTATACACACATTTTATTTTTGAAATGGAAGAAGTAAGTTTTTGAAAAAAAAAATTAAAAAAAAAAACATTTTTTAATTGTCTGCATCTGCTGAAAGAATCAATGTGTAATGCAATAAATTAATGTTAACCTTTTTGGTTAATTTTTTGGATTCAGTATAGTATCTAATATGCACATCTATACTTAATATTATAAAGAGAGGATTTGTTTGTATTTTTGTATGTTTGTAATGAATAAACTTAAACACTATTAGATCGATTTCAGCATAGGCTAAATTTTATAACTAGTATGATATATTTCTGCACGTCTCGATCACAAATGAATTTTATCTACAATCTTATATGTAGAAACAAAGTGTTACTCGAATAAGATATCTTATTGGCAACTATTGTGATAATTTCCGAGTGACAATCGTGATTATCTTGTGATAAAACAAACATTATAATCATGAAAAACAAATCTCTGTTTTTTTTTGTGTCACATATTTATTATCTTAAAATTATAATTAAACTAGCTGCTGCCCGCGACTTCGCCCGCGTATAAAATATAGATAAAAACCTATTCTCAGACCTGCCAAGTGTACATATAAAATTTCATCAAATTTTAGTTTCGGAAGAGTATGGCAACTAGCACTTTGACACGAGATTTTTATATATTAGATATATTTTTAGCTTCCGTTTTCAGCAAGTGTGCGAAAAGCTATTTTAAATTTAAATATATTTTTAGTACTCGTTATGACCACAGAAAAGTTAGCTTATTTATTTATAAAAAAATTACTGTATGTACTTTCCTTGCTGGTATAATGACTTGACTTTTTAGATTAATTTTGAATTTGTTTTTAGTTAAGAATTAGTAGTTTTTTTTTTAATTTATAAATAAATAAAAAGTAATGAAGAAACACATGCAAACTTAATTTCCTATCTCATGTAAGAGTTTAACTAAAATATATTAAATTAAAATACTCGTAAAAGAATGATCGAATGTCAATCTTTTTAAGATTCGAAAAATGTTATGTTATGTTAAGTTCGAAAAACAACGTTATGAAATTTAAATATTATCAGGGTACTTGTTTTTTTTTTCCTAGTCGTAATACACATAATAATATGTATATTTTTCAAACAATGGAGGTTGTAAATATTTTTTATAATTACCTGCAGCTAATCAGTCGTAAACACAATGCGGGTGTAATTAGGTATAATAATTAATTATGGAAGAATACATGAACGTGTTGTAGACGCGCTTATTCTCGTTCCTGTACGACAAGACAATGTTGTGCCAATGGTTAGTCGACGCCACACTAGATATGGGGAACACGGTGACGGGCAATGGCACGGAATAGTGATGTGACCACAGTAGTGATTTGTATCGATTAAAATTATCATGTTTTATTAACACTCGCAAACTCACTCACGCACACACACACACGCAAACGCATAATATGTGTTTATATGTATGTATTTTCGAATACTTAATGTATAACATTTTTATATAATTATGTATCTATAACTTATATGTGTCGTTCATTGTAAAAGTGGTGTAACTCCCTATTTTTAAAACCATCTTTTCTTGCCTAATGGTATCACATTTAGTCATAACTTTCAATATAAAAGTGAAGTAACTCCAATAGTTGCATTAAAATCCCATAGATGAAAACAGTGAATGAATGCTTATATTTTTTTTCTACACTATAATTCACAAAAAGCTCGTTATTCTAAAATTCAGCTACAAGGAGATAGTTCACTTTTACAATGAACGACACATAATGTATGTATGTATATTGTTATTTTTTTAATTTTTTTATGTATTTGTGAAACACGCTGAAAGATTAACTGCTAAATAAAAAAATGTTTTCCAGTAATCAAAACTAAATGTACTTTAAAATGTATATATATGTGATATAACGTAATCATAAATTATTATTTATATATCATCTTTAATTTAAGAAAGTTGTTAGCATCTGCACAAGAAAGTGTTCGCTATAACATCGGTATTTTGAAGAAATACGTAAAATATGTATTGACATGTCTTTTCGCATTGTTGTATATTAATTTAGTATAATGTCGATATTTAAACATCGATACTTTAACAGCCCAACTCTAACGAAGAGGGCACGTGCCTATATCAAACAATCTGTTCGTTCATACGCGTCTGTCATGTCTCGTCACTCAACTTTCGCTGACCTTTCGGCGATTTATTGAATGTTTAGTTTTAATTTTATTTAGTCTCTTTTTTTTTTAATCGATCCTGTCAAAATATTAACTACTTTCTCTCAATACTCCTGCCGAGTCGAATACAATTTTTTTTTAAGTAGTGAGTTTTTATAAGGAGTGGCACTTTTTATAAGGAGTTGAAGTACTTTGTTTTATTAGAATTATTATAAGTACTAAAAAGAATGTTTACTAATTCTTCGCTAATTTAGGAAGGAAGGAATCCCTATATCCCTCTTGGTGTTACAATTAAGTAAACAGTCAGCCTGTCTGCTAATCCTTTCAAAATGTATAAAATTTTAGTCCTAGCAATGTACAATTTACATTCCTAATATTGTTTATAATCTGTTCGGTAATTTAGTAGGTAGCTAAGTGATTTAGGTTCAGCAGCAGTTTAGCACACATAATAATTCTAGACTATAGGCATTAATTATAGGTAATTATGCATTATAAAGTCTAATGTGCAAGCAAATACTGGACACACAATTTTTAATTAAACTGAATAATCTTTATTATTCACAAAAATTATTATTTGACTCTTTAGTCAAATAATAATTTTTCACAATAGAAACAAAATTAAAAATAATAAATATTACAAAACAAATACAAAACTAATCTTTTATAATCAAATACAAGAAAAAATACTATCTCAAAATTACTTTTTAATGTCAGTAGACAAGATTCCAGTCCACTAACCATTAGGTTAGTGGCTACAGTCACCAATTAACTTAAGCATCGCCATACGACTGCAATTGTGCTGCCAGCCTTCAGTAGTATAAAGGATGTGGTCTCTGGTATCTCTAACTCACTCACCAATGGACAACAGCACTCATGCTGTTATATCATGGTGGTCTTCTGTATGGTGACTGCCACCAGTCGGGCCGCCCAATTTGTTAAATTTTTATACAAATAAAACAGTAAATTTTTTGAATAAATTAAAATAATTAGTAATTCGCAGTTTTCCAATAGCTGTTTACTGATACAAGGCGATAGTAAATTTTATTATTGTTTTGGTGAAACATTTGCCCTCACGGCACATGATTGCGTTGACGAATGCAGTTTCGTCATTATAACTCTGGTCTGTTCTGCGAACAGATAACGTTACATCAGTATTATCGAAATATATCATGTATATTTTATATTTACAAAATATAATTCAGCTGTAGAGCAACAACAGATTTTTATACAATCCTTACTTACATATTATAATGAAACAAAGTATGTTTGTCTGTTCGCGATTATCTCAAAAACTACTGCACCGATTTTCATGCTGTTTTCACCAATCGATAGAGTAGTTCTCGAGGAAGGTATTAGTATATAATTTACAAAGTTACGCGGGCGAAGTCGCGGGCAGCAGCCAGTCTTTTCATAAAGTTCGAGTGAATAGATCTTCTGAGTGAGCTCGCTCCATCATAAGCTTTATCTTTGCTACACAGCTTGATATTGGCCAAGAGAAAACCCATCTCTAATAATGAATTAATAAAGACATCTCTAATATTCTTCATGAACTAATAAAGGCACCTGGCTTTTGTGTGCCTTTAGTACGTGTTACTATTGCATTTTTTAAACATCAATTTATTAATTGATTGTTGTTACATGACCCATATGTAATGTAATCTAGTGGGTAATATTTAAATACTTGTGTCTGAAATGTTAAGTCAAAATCAAATCTATCTGGCAACCCTATTCACTTAATATTTTGAATAAGGAATGTTTTTTATTTCTTTTTTTATACACTGACAACATTAGATTTATTAATAGACGTCTGTCTGTCTATAAGGAAGCAATAATTACTATTCAATAAACAGGTAACCATATTTCCAATTCTCCACAGTCTTTATTCCGGGTTAAAAAACAGTTCCATATCAAATATAATCTTAGACCGTATCTACTTACTTTATGGAAATTGAAGTCCATTTTCGACCTTATTACGTAGAGCATAAAATACAAATAGAATTTTGTAAATGAATTGGAGTGGCTGCGCGCACGCACGTGTAATGTTCTACGTGTTATTTGTGAAGGTGCAATCTGATCAGAAAGGTACCATTTTAACAAATTCATTTACTATTATAATATTATTATTAGTACTACTTTAATATTGACTAATATTAATATGTACTAATTTATTAAAAAGTTTAAAAAAATAGTTTAAAAGAACTTATGTCTGAAACTACTACTTACATGAATTTGAAAAAATATTTTTGCATTTGATAGACCAGTTCTTTATTTTATTTAATAGGTATGTCTCTATCGACCGTTAAGGGTCGAAGAAAAATGATGAAAAAGTGAAAAAATCCATATGCTAAAAAGGCCCCCGACGTGAGAGCAAAAATTTTATCCACAATCTTAATTAAATTTTGAAGCTATACGCTAGTTTAAAATATTTTTAGTCTGAAAAATAAAAATAAAATAAAGCTCTAACTTTAAAAAAAAAACGCTCAAACAAAACTATCATTTTTTTAAAATAGATCTGTAGATATCCTTCCCTCCTTGACTTGACTGTCAACATCGATCAGACAGCGCCTTTATTTGGTAGACGTTGACACTTCCTAGAGACATGATACTTATATTTGTAAACAATGATAAAATAATAATGAAATTAGGACATTTAGCAGTCAGCTGACGCGGAAATAGCAGAACTTGTACTGAGTGCATTGTGTTATAATTAAACTTTGATAGCGGACCGCCTCTTATGTGGTTTTTTTTTATTTTTTTGCTCTTTTAGTTTCTAACAAATAGGAGAATACAGTTAGTTGAAACTCACAGTATACGATTTATCATTTTTTTAAATGTACAGAGATTATTTGTATATATAACCTATACTAATCAATCAATACTAATAATTAATCTGTAAGGGTCGGTCATTGAGTAATTTACTTTGTTTTCAGAGATATCGTGTTTATAGGCTCTATACATGATACTGAAACTAAATTGACCATTTTTAGAATTTTTTTCTGTATGTATATATGTTACTCCATAACTCTTAATCGAATTAACTGATTTTCATGAAACTTGGTATATAAACATTTAGACGTACGGGACACAAGATAGGCTACTTTTTCTTTTTCAACGCGGACGAAGTCGCGAGCGATAAATGAGAATGTTTGTGCCGCGCTAGAAACTTTTTTTTAGGCAAAAGTATACTTGAAAAAATTTTGGCCTTTTTCAAAATACATTATAACTCATATTATGAATCCTAGTTGAGATCCAGTATACAATCACTCTGTAAGTAATAGTTTGCGAATTTTAAGAATATATTCTTTAACACGTTAAGTGCGAAGCGAGGCCTAAATCACCCCTGATGCAACTTCCCTGTGGTGCGGCAAGCAAAAAAGTGAATTTCTCTGTCGTGCGAATGGCATAGCTTTGGTTTGGTCCAGTGTAGGAAAGAGATAAATATATATTTGAGATCACTAATGGTTCCGGACTCGGTGGTGTACCTACCTTGGTACCGGATGTCTTAGGCCTCGTGCCGCACTGAATTAATATAATTTTAATGCAGTGCGGAACGAGGCTAAAACGTCCCATATCCCCCCTGACCTCGTACCGCACTCAACGCGAGCTTCCCGCGACCAGTGTTGTGCATCACGTCGATTGGAGAGCACGTCCTTTTACAGCGCCGAACATGTCTAAACGATGTCGGAAGAAGTTAATTTTAATTATTCTGAATTTAAGCTACCTTACCTACCTACTCTTTCAACATTTTTAAGTATAAAACAAACACATTCATTTGATGCAGTTATACCTACATTATCATTGTTATTCTCATCTACGATCTAACCTAAGTAACAATGTCAGTTTTATTACGTTATCTTTACATTTTTGTTATTTTTCAGCACCTGAAAGCGCACGCCATTGCCTCGAAAAGGGTGAAAAAAGGAGAAGATGTGTTGGTTGTTACCAAAAACTACGCACATTTTTACCATCTCGTGAAGCTGATAAAAAATCCAAAAAGATTTTGACTCAGTGCACTCAGTGCAAAAAATCTTATTGTCTACCCTGTTTCAATGAAAAACACTCATAAATAAGTACAACATATATATTGAGATTTTTATAAAAAAAGTATATTGATACTGATTTTTTAATGTTAATTCAAGTTCTAATAATTGTATTTTTAAAGCCCGAGGCAGAATAAATAGGACAGTTTCTTTTCTACTTCTGGTTGCCTTTTTTTTCTATTCTGTGAACCGCATTAAGATTTTCATATACAAATAGAAAGATAAACCTTATGCATAAACCGTAATCCATTATTTTCCAATAATAAGTCTGTAATAGGTGCCTCTTAATGGTATAGAATGGAACGCTTCGTGCGCGAGTCCGACTCGCACTTGGCCGGTTTTTTTTTCTTTATGGCGCCTTCAAGCACAATTTAGATTATTTTAAAAAAAATGTATCCTTTGATAGCTTTGTGTTGTTTTGCCAGGTTTTGCCCTTAAAACGATCTAATGAGATATAATTGATCAAAATCGGTCAAGTCGTTGCGTAGTTAAGACAGTTTAAAAACGTCGATATTATTTTTCCCATCACTAATCGCAGCGAAAATTTGCCCTATTTCAGTGCGTTACGAGGTGTATAAGATCCCATATTTTGTTTTGCTAATAATTCCTAAACTAGCCATCAGATCCCGGGGCGACGGTGGATTAGGGTTCATCAATTCACTGTCTATATC
Organism: Synanthedon formicaeformis; assembly: GCA_945859745.1. NCBI lineage: Eukaryota > Metazoa > Arthropoda > Insecta > Lepidoptera > Sesiidae > Synanthedon > Synanthedon formicaeformis. The sequence continues at coordinate 375,067 of OX243977.1, forward strand.
AATAAGGACCAAAATTCTCATTTATCTTTGATTTCGCGCCAGAAAATGGATTTTAGTCTGTAAAAGGAGGTGGGGTCTAATAGACCGCGTGTCGCCCTAACGTCTGGTCACGGTACGGGCCGATTATACCTCGTGCCGCAGGAACGGAAAGTATGCAAAAATTGGTGCCGCAGCTAACGTGTTAATCTCCATTGACCTACTTCGTTAAACCTTCAGAACTCTATAAAGTAAAAATTGTTGAGTTCAAAGAAAGCGAGTTTTCGGTGTGAAGGCCATCAAAATGCATTCAAAAGGGAAACTCGATTCGTAGATGCTTCTTAATAAATAAAAACGTAAAACCCAAAACAAATTGGGCAACAGTTTGACCGGTGCATTGAGGTGAAATGTTAATGAGAATTCAAATTAAATGTTTTTAGGTTACAAAAATCAATTTGACTGTGACAGTGACATAGTAATAAAAGAATTACATTTAGATGTTTCCTCGACTATGTTTATTGCAGCAATAAAAATAAGGCCTTTACATGTTCGAGGCCAATGACCTCACAAAATTTTTTTTACAAAAAAAATAATAAAAATTCTATGAAAAAAAAAAACTACCTAATTAAGAGATCTCTCATCTCTTAAATGTTAAATACTTTATTAGTGGAGGAAAGATTGTGTTAATAGCGAATAACTTAAACATAGTTGAAACTCGCCAAACATGGTTCTTCATCGCCAATGAGTAGAATCAGTATAAACCAATTCCGCGAAAACAACGATCAGGGTCGCTGTCATGAGTACACACAGTACACAGTCATGGTCAATATCCTATTATTGTATATTCATGAGAAAAATATATCTTTTTTTATTGTACAGTCGGCCGCATAAGTCGAAAATTATTTTTAATTTTCTTTTAGTTACTTTTAATTTTGTTACTGAATGTTGGTACAGTCGGCCGCAAAAGTCGATTAACATATTCAAAAGTGCAAAACAACTGAATACTCAACTTACTTACTTACTTATTGAATTACATACATAATCACTATAATAATATAAAAACTTAAAAACTAACTAAATTATTATTAAAGATATACTTATAAATAATAAGATACTTATAAATAATTTAAACCTATTAAACCTTTGGCAGACGGAAAAGTGGCCAGAATGCTAGCGGCATTACCCCGTTGAATGCATATGCTTATCTTCTGGGCAAAGTAAGAGCCAGCATTCTGGTCACCTGACGCCTCTACCAACCGTTTAGCCAGTTCCCTGTAAAGTTCATGAGCGGCTAGCCCCCACGGACCCCATGGTCTCTACCGCAAACGGCACAAACATGTAACCCCTATCTATGTTTACATACTTGCGCCGCTTGAGATTTTCGGCTTTATAAGCGGCAGCACCTTACTGAAGTTTTTTACGATCGTTTGTACGTGAATTTTCTTTTGTTCTCTAGTCGTGAGAACGACTTATGGCGCGTTGAGTGTTACGTTGTTTGGCACTTTTTAATCTGTTAATCGACTTTTGCGGCCGACTGTACCAACATTCAGTAACAAAACTAAAAGTAACTAAATATAAATTAAAAGTAACTAAAAGTAAATTAAAAATAATTTGACGACACGTTTGGTCTAGTCATCTAGTGGCTAGTAACCCTAGCTATTAACCAAACGGCCCCGGGTTCGAATCTCGCTAGAGGCAAATTGTTTGTTAACATTTATCTTTGTACCTCTCATGAATTTTTTGTATTTATAATATGTATGTATTTACAAAAAAGTAATCTGTGTAGTATATCAACTGTCTGGTATCCATAAAGCATTAGTTGCTTAGTGAGGAATGTGTGAAGATAAAAAAAAAACTAAACGATAAAAGGTTCTAAAAATATGAATTTATATGTTTGAGTAGGTATGCCAATAAAGCATTAACACTTAGTTAGTACTTACTTAGTAGTGTCTAACAAAATCCAATTAAATAAAAATATTTATTTATAAATTAGGTTTCTCGAAGTAAATCTTATGATAGCCATTATAAATTTAAATTTATCGGTAACCGTCCGGTATCGGTATCGGTAAATTTGTCATTAAAAATCACCGGTAACCGGGGATAATGGAGCTGAACATTAAATTTAATGAACATTAAATAGAAAATAATTAAAAAAAAAAACTGCTATCGAAGGCCTCTTTCACAAACTACATGTAAAGTGTTGATTAGTTACTTTTAGAAATCATTTTCTGTTATATTGAATTATGCACTCGGTTTACTGCATCATTCGATAGCCGAATTTTTTATTATTATTTTCTATTTAATGTTTGGGACGTTTACCGTACAAACAAAGGTATATCATTTCCATTATCCCCGGTTACCGGTGACTTTAAATGACAGTTTGGCCTACTTGACGTTTGAGAAAGAGGCGCTGAGTATTTTAATTTTATTTTCAGGTGCAGATGACTTCAACTCTAGATAAACCTAGGCCACAGGTACAGAGAAACGGGATATAAATTGAGAAAATTATTGTCAGACAAATAGGTTTTATAATTTATATCAAACGCGACATCGACTAGACTAGACAGGTCGTTGAACTGATTACTTATAAATTCCGTATAGATTTAAAACGAGCTCGAAGAGAATACCGTTGCTAACCTAAACTTAATTTCAACTTATTTTGCTCGCCACATAATAAGTGGCTAATGTCAGTTTATCTACTACAAGATCATTAAATGTTGAGATGGGATAAAACCATTGAACTCGCGACACTGTCATGTAATGTAACGTAACCGAAAACTCTGTATATTTTCAGATATTAATTTAAAATAATTAAAAAAAAAAAATTAATTGGGAAAAAACCATTGAACTCGCGACACTGTCATGTAATGTAACGTAACCGAAAACTCTGTATATTTTCAGATATTAATTTGTTTGTTTTTTTTTCTAATTATTTGGCATAGACATTTAAAACAACTCAAACATTTACGAATAGTATTTTTTAAATATATTTATAGATTTGACGGACCTGTTTTGGGAAACTAAGGTTTTCACTGTTTTCACTTGACGGTAGTCGACAGATAAGTTGATAATAATTTATTGCTGTGTTTTTAATTAGTTATTAATTAGTTATAGTGTATAATATAGTCTGAAAAATAAAAAATACTGTGCATTTACAATACAAAAGTGAAATACTAAATAAGAATCTATATATAATTAGTTACTCTTATCGAATTACGAATTTTGTCGCACTGTGCACGTAAGTGAATAAAACAATAACAACGGAAACAATTATGTACCTATTGTGCAAAGATATACAATAGTGAAGTTGTGAGAAATAAATAAATAAATGACAGTAAATTTATAAAAGTAAAGCAGTTAATAGAAATTCAAATGATAATAAATAATGAATAATATAAAGTCTTATTTAATGTGATTTTTAAATGTACCCTACAAAACTAGTTATTAAATTGCCAAGATATGAACTTGTGCGCGATATTAGAAGAAAGGTACTTTGAATCAAGTCCTTTGTAAGGAAAGTAAAAACTATTTGAATTTCTATCTTCTGAAATAAATTTTGATATTATTATTTAGGCAGTGACTCCGCTTGTCTACTGCATTCTGAGGTTCACTGTAATTCTTGCTTAAATTCTTATAAATTATTTAAATAAAAAAAAATGCTAACACGCAAAGCACATGCTCTCCAGGAGTCTAAACTTCAATTAACATTACGGGAACTTAGGATTGCAGAGGAAAAGTGTGATAGTGATAGCGTGACGCGAAAGGGACGAAAATGAAAAGGAATTATTGGAAGTTCTTGAAAAAAATAAATTATTAAAACAAGAGCTATCACAATTGCACTTACAAAATGTAACATTAAGGGATGAGTGTGACAGTTGTAAAAATGCTATACAACAATTTGATAAATGTTGTGAAGAGTATGAGGTAGCCCTGAAGTCTATAACTTTATTAGAAAAACAACTGCATGAGGCTCAGGACTACATAACCCAGTTAGAAACACAGTTTACTCAATCTGACAATCACAAAACTCAGTGTTTATACAGTGATTTAGTTGAAGCTAAGTCTGTTTCTGCTGTTTCCTGTAAATGTAATACATCTCATGTAGATCTCACAGTTGATAATAAACCACATAAAACTTCACAAAGATTACCTGGATATAGCAGAAATCAGCTTAAAAAATTTGTTAGAATTAATAAGTATATTCAAAAGAAACAAAAATTATTAACAAAACAAAAACGTATGATAAAAAATACTAATAATAATAATAAAAAGCTACATATAATAGACCAATTAAAAAAATATAATATAGAATTGGAAAATATTAAATTAAAATATGAAAGTGATATTTACTTATTAAATAGTAATATTTCACATTTGGAATCACAGCTTCAGATGATGACTCGAATGTATGAGGATTCCCAAAAACTTTTGGAGGAATACTCAAGGTATCAGCCGGAAAGTGAGCCTTCACAGACCTCATTGAACGCATATATTCAATGTCAGTCACCATTGGAAGCTGCTAAGACGGTTCAAATTAATGGTTCCCAAAATCATTGTATAAACACAAATTGTAAAACTGCTGATGGGGAAAGTGTAATAATGTTTTGTGACGAGATAGGAAAGGACATGGGTCCGCTATTAAATACTCAGTTGGGACAACCAGTTATAAATCATTGTATGCCTAATGCTTCATATTTCGATGTGATGACAAAAATAAATAGTTCCAAATTAAATCCTAATATGACTATTATAATTTTTGTTGGTAATAGGGGCAATTTAAATAAAAAAGAATTATTGCATTTCTATGATACATTACTTTCTTTCAAAATCAAGCAAATTGTGTTTTATACTCTCCCCTATAGTAGCAAGTTGTCAGTTCAAGAAAATAATATTAGATATAAGTTAAATATGTGCTTACATACTTGGTCATGCTACAAAAATAATGTACATGTCATTGACACTAACAGTTTTGTTAGAAAAACATATTTTTATAAAGGACAAATTTTAATTCCTTTCTCTTTTAAGAGACAATTAGCTGTTATGCTATACTTTTATTTTAATGTGACTGCTAAAAATTTAGCAAAGAATTCTTTTATTGACAAATCACCAATTAAGGTGTTGACATGCAATAATTTAAATTAAATATTGAGACAACAGAGTACGCCTCTGGCAATTTATATTCTGAAAATAAAAATAATAAAAATTTAATAGAAAAAAATATTGTTGATCTTAATCCAACGTGTAACAAAAATTGTATCAGTACAAATAAATATCACAGTGAAACTAATTTACTTCAAGTGGTACACCAAAATATTCAGGGTATGTCACACAAAGAGTTGGAGATTGAATTGTTCATGAACCATAATAATATTGACATTTTTTGTGTTACAGAACATTGGTTGCAAAATCACCAGATTATGTTTAATTTCAATAACCACCTAGTAGGCAGTTCTTTCAGCAGAGTTAACGGTATTCGTGGTGGCTCTTTAATTTTAGTTAGTAAACACTTAAAATATAAGGAACGAAATGACATTGTGAGTCTCTCTGTTGAGCGGATTGCTGAGCTGGCCTGTGTGGAGCTGGAAGGTTTTGTTGTTATAAGTGTATACAAACCGCCCTGTGCTATATATGATTGCTTTGAAGGAGTTGTAGATGTTGTGCTAAGCAAAGTATGCAGAATGAACAAAACTGTTTTTTTTTGTGGAGATTTTAATATAAATATCCTGGAAAGCACTAGTCAATCCACTAGGTTGCTTGCTTTATTTAAATCATATAATTTGAATAATATATTTTGTGAGCCAACTAGGATTGCTGCATCAAGTGCTACTTGTATTGATAACATCTTTTCTAACATAATTCCAGTTAATAAATCAATAATTAATCATTTAGATTCGGATCACTCTGGTCAATTAGTAACTTTTGAAAGGTACATGATGACCCATAGTAAAAATAAATTAACATTGGTACCGATTACTAAAAAAAGACTAAATACTTTTAAAAACAGTTTATATGATAAACTTTCCATGGCTAGTCTAAATGAGGAAGCGAATAATATGTTTACCCAAGTTTTTGACATACTGATTGCAGAATTTAAGAAAATTTTCACACCCAAAAAAGTAGTTTTAAACGGTCGTATGAGTTTCAGTGATTGGGCTACTACAGGTATAAATAAAAGTAGACAACGCTTATTTGAACTCTACGAAGAAAGAAATTATAATAAAAGTGCAGACTTTCATGAATATGTTAAAAAATATTCAAAATTATTTAGACGTGTATGTATCGATGCAAAATCGATCTACTTGAAACATAAAATAATAATGTCCTCAAACAAGATTAAAACTATTTGGAGTATAATCAATAGTGAAACAGGAAAGTCAGTAAAAAGCAAACAGGATTTGGAGCTAATTGTGAATGGGTGTAGGTTACAAACTGAGGTGGAGGTAGCCACGGCATTTGAAAATTACTTTACTTCTGTCCCGTTGGTTACTACAAGGCACCTTAACTCATCCCCTGGTGTCGCATTAGCATTCTTAAAAGCGAGTGTACCGGAATGTACCACTGATTTTAAATTTAAAACTATAGGGCCTAGTGATATAGTAAGTGCATTTAAATCTTTAAAGCAGAAAAATACGACAGATCTATGGGGACTGTCTGTTAAAACAATAAAATCAGTAATTAACGTTATAGCTCCTCATTTGGCAGCTGTGTTTAATTGTTGTATTTCCATGGGCATATTCCCTGATCAGATGAAATTGAGCAGAGTGATACCTCTATTTAAGTCCGGTAGTACTACGGACCCCTCAAACTTTCGCCCGATTTCAGTCCTACCAGTTCTTAGTAAAATATTCGAAAAAATCTTATTTAATCAAATGTACTCTCACTTTTCAGTGAATAATCTTATGTGTAATAAGCAATTTGGTTTCACAAGGGGTCGCTCCACTATTGATGCTGGAGTAAAATTGCTTAAGTTTATTCATGAAGCTTGGGAGGATAGACAGGATGCTCTGGGTATTTTTTGCGACCTTTCCAAGGCTTTTGACTGTGTTAAATATGATAATTTATTCGGGAAACTTTCCCACTACGGTATTAGAGGTGTAGCTTTGGATCTCTTGAAATCATATTTGAGTGATAGAATTCAGAGTGTTGATGTGGGTGGGATTAGATCACAGGGATCATTAGTGACTATGGGTGTCCCGCAAGGCTCTATTCTGGGTCCGTTTCTCTTCCTTGTTTATATAAATGACCTTCCTTACCATATTAATGATCATGATATTGTTTTATTCGCAGATGATACGTCATTGCTTTTTAAAGTTAACCGTAGAAAGAATCATGATCATGTTAACTCGGCGATGTCTAAGGTTATTGATTGGTTTAATGTTAATAATCTATTGTTGAATAATAAAAAGACAAAATGTATTAAATTCACTTTACCTAATGTCAAACAAATTGATCATAATGTTCACGTAAATGGTGAAGACATTGAGCTGGTTAAGTCGACTGTATTTTTAGGTATAAATATAGATTCTAAACTACAATGGGGACTTCACATTAATAAACTAGCCATTAAATTAAGTTCGGCTGCTTACGCTGTTAAAAGAATTCGCGAGCTTACTGACGTAAATACCGCGAGGATAGTATATTTTAGCTATTTCCATAGTGTAATGACGTACGGTATTTTACTTTGGGGTAATGCTGCGGATATAAACACTATATTTGTGTTACAGAAAAGGGCTATTCGTGCCATCTACAAGCTCGGTCCCAGGGTCTCGCTAAAAGATAAGTTTAAGGAAATAAATGTACTTACTGTAGCCTCACAATACATTTTTGAAAATCTTTTGTTTGCTCACAGAAATATTAGCACTTTCAGTAGAAATAGTGATGTTCATAGTTTGAATACTAGAAACAAGCATAGGCTTCAACTGAATAAAACTCGTCTCCACAGGGTTAGCAACTCTTTTATGGGACAATGTGTACGCTTCTACAACAGACTTCCTGCTAATATACAACAATTATCTCTGAATAAATTTAAAGTTTATATTAAGAAAACCCTGTGCAAAAAGGGTTATTATAGGATATTAGATTATATAAATGATGAACGTCCTTGGAGTTGAATAAAGTTGAATATTGTGTTATTAGATTGATATATATGTATTGTTACGTGTTACATGTTGTAAATTGATTTATGAAAAGAGCAACTAGGGGGTTTCTTGCCGAGTTCTTCCTCCTAGAAACAGCTTTCCGAACCGGTGGTAGTTTGTAATTTTGACGAAGATAAATGTTTTGTAAAAACTTACATCTAATAAATGATTTGAATTTGAATTTGAAATTTAAGAAATATTATAGACTTGACTTGACTGTCTAGTCTCGGGATCTGCTACTTTTGATTTTAATTTCAATTTTGCCCTTTTTATTTTAAAAAATGCTATTACAAATTGCTATTTTTAGTAATGACACTGGCAAAATCATCGGAGAAGATCTAATGGAGCCAATAAGACATTAAAAAGAAGAAGAATAAGAAATATATTTATAACTTGTGATAATTAATTATGCGATATAAGGCAATGTCACTGTTTTCTCAAAATGTGCTAGTAAATAACAATTGTGCAACAAATAATAGCACCTAGGTAGTAAATTATTCTATTACAATGACTATAGTAATAAATAATATTATACACTTGCAGTCAATTTATTTAAAAAAAAAAATTAAGAAATAATCAGGAAAATATTTAATTTTGCCTCAAAAAAGTCAGTGATTATTGTATGTGTTAATAATAATATTATTAAATTACATACCTAATAATTTGTTTGTTATTTGTTATTGTTTAAAACTACACTTGTTTAAAACAATCACTGCAAAATATACCTAGCCCACTTTGAGCGACACTTAAAAAATTATGCAATACATAAAACCATTTAAACACACTGTTTATCGATACTTCAAACGTCACTAAATTATTTAAAAAATAATAATAATAATAATAATAAAGAAAGCAGTGGCCACTGCGTTAAGAACGAATTTTGAGTGAGCTTCTCTTTGAGAATGATAGGTTGATGTCGCTCAATGCTAGTGATGGGTGAATGAAATATCGATAATATATTTTTTATTTTAAATTTAGTGCATGGGTTGAACATTTCAACACAAAAAATAAATTATCCAAACTTTTGCTCAAGAGTCATTAACTCTAGAGCGGCTAGATTGTGTCTATTAATATTGCAGTCCAAAGTACTGACAGCCTCATCGATATTTAATATCTAAGAAATTTGGACTGTTATTACAAATCCATTATATCAAGATTTATTAAAAAAAATCTAAAATAACCACTTAAAACATAATTTATTGCGGTGCATATGAAAATATTAGAAAAGGGTTTAATTTGTTTACCCATTTGGCAGGACTTGAATGCTTATCATATAAAAATAATATGACAAACAGATAGACAAGAGCGTATAATAATTTTCAAATAGAACTAGATCAATAAATAATTATACAAATAAGCACGTAAGTAAATTTGTGTCTTTGGGACACTGTTGTATTCGGTCCCCGACTGAACCATACCCATCTTGAGTTGGAATTAAAAAAAAAAGCTGTATTCGGTCACAACCTGGGCAGCCCGTCTGCAAAACTTTTGAATTTCTTGAATTAGAATTTTGAAATTATTTTTGAACGTGATATTAATTTAGAAGAATACATTTATCGATAAACTATATACATCACTGGCGGAACCTTTCGCCTATACTTACGCAAGGCACGACTTTCGCCACCGAATCCGAAGAACGAGCTGAGCGTTTTGTTTGTCGGGTCGGGTAAAAAGACCCAAGTAAACCACGACCTCGATACTAAGTAGTCTTACGTAATAATTCATTATTGCAGTTTTCATGTAATAATAAAAGTATAATTTGAGACTGTGTCCGGACGGAAACTGGAACATTTTAATCTGTCAACAATTCGAGTAAATATGTAATTATGTAAAAATACCCAATAAAGTGTGGTTTTTACTTAAAAAAAATTAAATTGACATTTCATTTGATATATTTTCTCTTAAGAAAAAAAAAACTGAAAAATACTCGTATGAAAAATTCGAACTAAGAGAAAAATTCCTTTTAATAACCTATGTACCTAATGATATTCTTGTATTATATTATAAATTATTATTAGTATTGATAACTTTTGGGTTTTTTTCATCCAAATTGTTTTTTTTCTTTTTTCAAAAATAAGTAAAACTAAAAAAAACCATGTCATACTCACTTTCTTAGTTATCTGTTAATGTTTGTCAAAACACAGTATGTTATGTGTAATGCATGTATGTTGGGACATAATGTTTACTCTGAGCTGTCGAGAACCGTAAGACAATAATTGCCTTCTGCAACGATAAGCAACTCTTTGATGCAACGGTAAGCAACGGTAAGTGGCAACCGTGTTGCAAGAAACGCAAGTCATCATTACGATCTAGATTTGAGATATAATTTACGCAACTCTTCAAATTGTAAATACAGTTTAGAAATGATAACGTTTACGAAGATTGTTATTAGCATTTATGCCATAGATTTTTATAATACTAGATGCTGCCCGCGACTTCGCCCGCGTAACTTTGTAAACTATATACTAAAACCTTCCTCAAGAACCACAGTGAAGTAACAGCATGTGTGCTGATGTGTTTCGATGAGTTGCTTTTATCCTACGAAAGACTGCGTCAATTGTCTGCCGACCTAATATCTAACTACATATTATAAAAACAAATTCCTGTCTGTCTGTCTGTTCTTGATAAACTCAAAAACTACAGTTTTTGAATGGATAGAGTGGTTCACGAGGAAGGTTTTAGTATATGTTTCAAAGTTACGCAGGCGAAGTCGCGGGCAACAGCTAGTATATAAAGGAAAATAATAAAAAATATATTTCTGACAAAGAAGTTGTTTTTGTCTTCTCTCGCGAAAATAAAAATGAAACTATTGTCATCTGTTTTATCGCCTCGAAAATAGCAGACACCAATCTAGATTCGTGAATCAACCTCACAGCTTTATATGTGGCCTGAATATTTTAATTACAGCGACAGATGTACAGACGTACATATTAATATAACACATCAATACTGGTTGACGTGCAAATACGGATTGTATGCGAACAGTTCTTATGTGAATGTAGCCTTGACATAGTTGCGATACTAGCCAAGGTCGCTTTATTAGGATTCGGAAAAAATATTATAATAGATAATGATTTCTTAGATTTATCGTTCTTCAATATTCATTTAAATAATTTTAGGCACAAACCTAAATATAATTTTTCATACGTCATTATGACGCAATTTAAATTAAGTAATGTTTTCTAACGTCAAAATAAAGACGTCTTTATTATATGATATTTACAGATGGCCTTTGTATGAGAATATTTAATTTATTGGACAAAAATTTTATTTTACATGGTAAGAAGAAATTAGTAAAGATAATTATTATATATTTTTATTATGATATTATTTATATCCATCCAGCAATGGACTCTGACAGGCTGATGAAGATTGCGGTGGACACATCCAACACCTGCTTCTAAAGTACTTAGGCTTAGTACTTAATAATAATTTTAACCCTTTAATAATATAATTGTCCTTTAGTGTCCACCATTTGAGTTTTAAACTGAAAATAACGATTTTTTTCTTAGCGTCTCATCTATCCATTGTCATAGAGAAAGTTGATGGCAGTACCTTTGACGAGTTGTGATTTGCGACAACTAGATCATGCGTGTTACACATACACAGTTCCCATAGAGTAATCAATGAAGTACCACGATACTCTTGGTTCAATACGCTTCTATTAGTGTCATCGTTTAGAATAAGTCTTCAAGGTCTAATAAATAGGAAATCTTCGGTCTGTAAATGACTGTACATCTATTGACACATTTATGAATCACCAAGCCATGGGAACTAACTACTGGGTTAATATGTTTTAAACTAGAACATGGTTAAAGTGGCAAGTTGCATTCAAATTCAAGAATAACAAATATCTGAACATTTTCCCTAGTTTTCATAGTATAATAATATTATAATAAGTTCGTGGGGTCCTACAATGCTCTTTTAATTTTGAACGTTTTGGCAACGGTAGATATCATTGGGGACTCCTGAGCTTATTTCTGTCTGAATTTCAACCTTGCTATTTTTTAATCATTTCAGACGTAGGATGTCTTCTATTACTAGACATAGGCCTCACCCATAATTTTCCACAGCAAGGTTCCAGCGTCGACCTGCGGCCCTTTATTAGGTCGTTTTGTGGATACTATGTGTTCTGCCCATTGCCACTTTAACTTATTGATCCGTTGGGTTATGTATGGACTATAGTTTGTCTACGGATTTCTTCACCCCTGATTCGATCTCACAGAGTAACCTTAAGTTTTCTTAAGAGACCACGTTTCAGTGCCATAATACACTCATTGATTGAAAACCTTTTTTTTTCTCCCCGCTGCGCTGCCCCAAGCTATATTTGCCTAAGGGACCCAAGCTAGATACAACATAAAATATTTTTTTATAAATAATTTAGAACGTTAAAAATATAGAATTGTATTCAGTAATTCATAAGCAGTTTATAATGTTTGTAAGAGTAAAAAATATTCAAAGTTATTAGGAGTATGTATTATAAGTAATAGTAAATATTTTCAAATTCGGCTAGGACAAGAACTGTTTACGTCTACAAATTTAAACGACGACACAGACAAAGAACTCTTCATGTTCTGCGCGATCGGACCTCCTCTGAACTCCTCTTCAATGTCTTGAAGAGTTCTGTCCTTGGTCTCTGGCAACATTAGCAATGACACAATTAAACTATAAGCAACAACACCGGCGTTCAAACAATACACTCCGTAGAAACCGATTTTTGTGAGCAAAAATGGCCAAGTTTTGATTGTCACAAAAAGATTCAATGAAAGGAAAAGTACAGTAATCATGCCACCTATTCCTTTGTACTCCAGGGGGAACACTTCACCAGCAATTATGTTCGGAAGTGAAATAGTGCCAGTTGCTATAGAGAACATTTGGAGATGGATCAATAGGGTCCCAATCAAAGGGTGGTCGAACGGCAAAAGACCGTTCTCCTTGCAAAACACATAAGCTGCTATTAAAAGGTATGATATAATATTAATTGAAGTTGTTATCAAAAGAACAGGTCTTCTTCTAGCTTTCTTGATGACGAAAATTGCAGCAGTGTTTGATACAATCCTCTGCAAGTCCATAGTTAGGATGAGAAAATGTATATTTGCTTCAGATCCTATGATTGTCTTGAAGACATCAGTCGTGTATGTCGAGATGATGTTAGGGCCAGACCACTGGTTCAGTGTAAACAAATGAATCATCAAAATAATTGGCTTATAAAACTCTTTCTTCCTTACAATTGCACTAAAATATCTGAGTTTATCTGAGAATGCTTGTAGAATGCTTTTAGGTTTAGCATTATTATTTTCTTTCACTAAAATGTCAGTTTTAATCATCTTTTCTAATTCATCGTTTTCATTGTATCCTCTCAGCCAATGAAATATTCTTCTACATTCTTCGTATCTTCCTTTAGAGGCTAGAAAACTGGGTGATTCTGGAGAGTATACAATGATGAGCACATCCAAAAATGCAATAAAAGCGCAGACAAGTGCTGTCTTCTGCCAACTCAAAAGAGATCCGAGAGCATGAATTACTAACACCCCAAAGCCAATAGCTACGGATATAGTCGTTAAAAAGGCTCCCCTGTTTTTGGGACTCGTATATTCGCCGATCAAAATCGAGCACAGTGATGCGGTTAAGCCCATGGAGAAGCCTTGAAGAAATCTTGCCACGAGGAACCCTGTTATGCTGTTAGCCAGGATTATGTAGAACCAACTAAACGTCATGATTAATGCAGCTGCAAGGTTGACTACTTTGCGACCAAATTGGGTCATGACAGTTGGTACCACAAGTGTACCTGCGATCAGTGCGAATCCCACAATTGATGCTGAAACAGAAGTATTATTATAAGATACAGTGATAATAGATTTTGATTTTTTTATCTTAACTACTAAAATCTATATAGGTCTCTATATCTTTGATTTTTTTAAAGGTAATGTTTACCAGTTCATAGATTAAACGAAGCCTCACCATAGGTGACCTCTGACGTCACAACCGGTATATTACATTAGCTTTCTGCGATCGTACATTTCTTCTATTTAATCTTACTTTTAAATAACTACTTATGTATATACTCGTTATCTCTGTTTTGAAAACTTTTTTCAGTTCTTATCTTTTGAGATTTCTTATTAATACTTATACCGATCCAAGATGCGGAGTCATCGTTAATAGGTACAATCTGAGTCTTCTTCAGCTCTGGTAGAAGAACAGATCCAAATCCTATCACTAGCCCATGGGACATTAAATTCAGAGACACGCCGGCTGTTACGAAGCACTGCAAAAAAACCAGATAAAATTTTATTAAATGGTTAATAAAAACTAACAGGAGACATTTGACGAGCACATTTGCTCTGTCTCAGGGGTCCCAGGTTCGATTCCCGGCAGAGGCAAATTTAGAAATTAACTTTTCAAAGTTTTGTTTTGGATACTGGCACGTTATTTCACGGTGGTCCTCTTTACAGAAGAAAATATAACATCATGATTGCTCATGTATTTCGGAGAGTGAGAGTTCTTTGGTGTTGATTAAGTTAGGCGAGGATCACGTTTGCTGATTTACACTTAATCTATACTAATAATCAATACTAAAAATAAATCTGTAAGTGTTAACTGATTCGTACGGGACACAGGATAGGCTACTTTTTTCTTTTTCAACGCGGACGAAGTCGCGGGCGCCACATAGTATATTATAAAGAGAAACGATTTATTTGTTTGTTTGTTTGCATTGAATAGGCACTGAAACTACTGGATCGATTTGAAAAATTATTTCACTGTTGGTAAGCTATTTTATAAAGTTATATATTTTACGCGACGAAGTCGCGTCCCATAATTAGTATTTGATATATCGTTATTACTTTTCATAAACATACTAATACACTGTAAGAACATTAGTTACTTTATAAGTAGGGCATACTGCCATCTGGAAGAAAGATAATTATCCTCGATCTTGATAGGTTTTTATATTATAACTACACGTATATTATAGGAATGGAAATATGTAAAACTTCTTTTACTACATATATAATAATTATGATCGTTAAATACAATTGAATTCAATTGATTTAAACAACTTTTTATATGTTCTAAAAAAGAGCAATAATTATGACAAAAAAGTGTATACTTATTTTTGTATTTGCCCAAAAAAGATTGTGCACTTATTTTCATTATTATTTAGTTGTTCTTGTGACATGTATTTAATAATAGCTGGTTAAGTAGTATTTTATTGATGAAACCTAAACGTTCACTTCATCCATAATTTTTTGGTAGAATAAAATAATTTAAATCTAGTTATTACATTATAATTTGACCGAACTACAAATATGACAGTTGTATAACATTCAAATAGTGACCGAAAATATAAGTTTACCATTAATACCTTACTTAAGTTACTAAAAATGTGAATTCAAACACAATGCCTACTTGTTTTGTGAACGGTGTTACGAATTTTGATCCCAAACACATTTTCCTTTTTTGGTACAAGCTCTTATTTTCTCTACACATCCATTGGCTTCAGATATATTATCAGCTGTGTATATCTTGAATTGTTGTCCTTCATTTATGACAGATGCACACTGAAAAGTAACAAAATATTACCTTAAGCGCCTCTTTCACCAACGTCAAGTAGGCTAAACCGTCACTTAAAGTCACCTGTCACTGGGAATAATTTAGCTGATATACCTTTGTACGGTAAACGTCCCAAACATTAAATAGAAAAAAATTAAAAAAAAAATCGCTTATCGAATGATATAAGTAGTAAACCGAGTGCATAATTCAATAAAACAGGAAATGATTTCTAAAAGTAATTAATCAACACTACTTGTAGTTGGTGAAAGAGGCGCTTAGGCGAGATTTCACCATACTCTGTTAGTATTTAACATCGCTGTCAGGTCATTTAGCGATGTCACTCGCATACTGTAAACGTCTGTTAAATGACTTAACAGCGATGTTAACACTAACAGAGTATGGTGAAATCGCGCCTTAGTATTAAGCATACTTATCAATACTAATAATAAATCTGTTAGGGTCGGTCATGGAGTAATTTACTTTGTTTTCAGATATCGTGTTTATAGGCTCTATACATGATACCTACTGAAACTAAATTGACCATTTTTAGAATTTTTTTCCATAACTCTTAAACGAATGAACTGCTTTTCATGAAACTTGGTAGATAAAAATTTAGACGTACAGGACACAGGATAGGCAACTTTTTTCTTTTTCAACGCGGACGAAGTCGCAGGCGCCAGCTAGTATAGTATAAGATAGATATACTTCTCTATATTATCACTAACTATCTGGTGGCCGCGACTCCGTCCGCGTTGAAAAATAATCCAATTTTTTTAAAATATTTTTTAAACAATCCCTAATATTTTCCAGGATAAAAAGTATCATATGTTGATCAAGGTAATAAACTGTCCAAATTTCGTCCAAATCCGTCCATATTTCAAATATTCACCCAAAACATCCACTACCTCGAAAACCTTCGCATTTATAATATTAGTAAAATTTCCTTTCTGAAGAAGAATTACTTACGCCTGATTTAATTCATTAGCAAATATACACGCCAATATCGTGCCAAGTGTATCACAGAGCAGTTGAGTCAGATATTATACTTATTAACATTTTTTTGTGATGTCTATTAAACTTAACAAAAAACTTCCAAAAAATTCACTAAAATCTATAATATGTAGATATAAAACTCACTTTAAACCGTATTTCCACAAAATACACGTTTAAAACATGAAATGCACTGAATTCTAAAACAAGTCTCGTGTATCGAAACTGTTGAAGGGATTATAAATGTGTGATAAAGACGCAAGTACTTACATAGTTTACAATTGAAGCAGATAAAATGTATTTTTACACATATACCTCTATTTCTATGTACTTTAGTCTCCTTTCTCGACCGTGATCAAAAAATTGTACACGTCAACAGATAAGCAAATAAAGAAGATGTGTGTTTGTCTGTCTCTTGTCGCCTTTTAAGTTTGAATCTAAAAATTTGATTCGGCGTTATTTACAGGGTAGTTTTCAACTTAAAATTACTGAAAATAAGCTAAAGAGATTGGACGATTTTGTTATAGGAATATTTGTAAAATATGTAGTTACCGAGTCTAAGTACAGTCAGGGTAAGAAAAAGGTTCGTCACCTTAAGAGTACTAAGAGTCTACGTCTTGATAAAGGAAGATATTTTCATATTATGAAACATTTCATTATACAAATTTTAATTTTTTCAGACTACCCGACTTCGTGCGCCTTAAAAAATAAAAAAATAATCAACACAACACTTGACCTCTTGTTGCTACTCGTATAACACTTTGGCCAGGCGTATATTTTTTAATTTTATTTTAGATGATCCCTTGGGAACAGTACTTTATTTCTGAATGAAAGACACCCCATGTCCTTTCTTGTATCAAAATTTGTATGCAAAATTTAACAGGTAGACAGTTACTTTTACGTTTATTGTATATGGATTCGGAGGACTTATTTACGCTGTCTTCCTCAGCAGGTAAAGAAGCGTGATCATATTATGAGTGTTTTCGCCTCACATTACTTATTAGCAAAGTAAACACTAAGCTGTAAATATATTAAGTAGTCATTTTAAGGTTTATCTTTATAACCTTCTTCTTGCAAGGAGAAGTTATCAATTAAAAAAATAATGAAAAAAATATTTTTAAGTTTTATTTATGCTAACAAAATATATTTTTAAATTGCTGGACTGCTACAACGCCTGTCCCTTATTGCATACTTCAGTGACATGAGTGACTGAGCGGACTTCAACTCTTCACGTGAGAGCGGTTCGCCTCTGAACTCCTCCTCTATATCCTGCAGAGTCCTATC
This sequence comes from Synanthedon formicaeformis, assembly GCA_945859745.1. Taxonomy (NCBI): domain Eukaryota; kingdom Metazoa; phylum Arthropoda; class Insecta; order Lepidoptera; family Sesiidae; genus Synanthedon; species Synanthedon formicaeformis. The sequence goes on from OX243977.1 coordinate 393,006, forward strand.
CTTGGTTTCCGGTAAGAATCTCCAAATAATCACAAAACAATATAATATCACTGCAGCATAAATAATGTATGCTCCGTGTATGCCTAAGCGGGTGAATAATAAAGGCGCAGTCTTTATTGTAAGGAAAAGGTTTGTAGACAAGAACAGAACGCTGATACCACTTGCTAGACTTCTGTACTGTAATGGAAATAACTCTCCAGCTATGATAAAAGGCAGTGGAATCGTCCCGGTGGCAATCGAGAACATGTGTAGATGTATTAAGAACACACCTATCAGGGGATGGTCGAGTGGGAGAAGATCGTTTGTTCTACAGTAAGCGTATGCTGCAATAGTTAAATATGCTATTAAATTGAGACTAATGGTTATAAACAGCATAGTTCTTCTTTTAACTCGTTTTATTACGAGCAATGCACAACCATTTGATATTAATCTTTGTGTACTTAAGATTATGATGTGTAAAGCAATGTCGACATTTGGTCCTGTGACATTGTGAAATATGTCGACGGTGTAAGCAGATAACAGATTAGCTCCACAAAACTGAAGCAGGGTATACAAGTGAATCATAATAAAAATTGGTTTATAGAACTCTCTTTTTTTGATGGTAAGTCTAAAGTAAGTCACATGTCTTCTAATACTTTGTACAAATGATTCACAAGAATCAATTTTACTTTTAATTTCTCTTAGGGCTACGTTAGTTTCGATCATTCTCGTTAACTCGTCTTCTTCCGCGTCTCCTCTCAACCACCTGAAAGCTTCAGTGCACTCTTCATATCTGCCTTGGTCTGCCAAAAAACTCGGAGACTCGGGTGAATATATGACGATAAGAAGATCTATAAAGGCGATGAAAGCACACACTATAGCAACGTGGGGCCAGTTCAGAAAAGAGCCCAGAGTGTGAACAGTTAAAACTCCCGAAGCGATAGCCAGAGAAATTGTCATGAGAAATGCTCCTCTGTTTTTCGGACTGGTGTATTCTCCAATAAGCACGGGACATAGAGAAGATGTCATTCCCATTGCAACTCCTTGTAAGAATCTCGCTATAAGAAGCACGGTTATACTGTTAGCCATGACAATGCCGAACCATCCGGATATTAAAGGCACGATGCTCACAATATTAGCGGTTCTTCTACCAAAGTTTCCCATGACAGAGGGCACGATGAAGTTGCCAACGATGAGAGCAAACCCAACAATTGCAGCTGCAAAGAAAATATGAAAATATTTTATTAAAACTGTAGGTATGTCTCAATTGCTTTAATATTTTTGAAGTGGAAACTTCTTTGGGAATTTTTAGTATGAGGAAAAAACCAGTGAACTCGCGCCGTCTCGCTGCGTGAGCGACACCCACAGTGACTTTTAACTGTATGAAATAAGCGCCATCTACCCGCATCAGTACGGGTAGCTTAGCTTAGCTTCATTAATAGTTGGTTAAGATGTTAACAGATGGCGCACTTTTCATTTCTGACGTGCAGTCCTACGATTGACATTTTTTTTTATAAAAACACAATTAGCACATATTACCTATCCAAGATCCTGAAGCATCATTTATGGGTATTATTGATTCCGGTTTTCGTAGCTGTGGAAGTAATATGGCTGTAAATCCCATGACTATGCCGTGGGAAGACATATTTAGAGAAACTCCCAACGTCACAAAACACTGAAAAAAAAATACGATTAATAATTTGATTAACTTGTCGTTAAAGTATGAGTTATGTGGTGTCATTTCTTCCGAGCTGTAGAATATTAAAAATTAGTGTTACCTAAATTTGATTTTCCTGTAATAATAATATAATTTATTGCTTAAAACAGTATAAGGGATTAAATCAACTAAATCGGTACTATAATTGTTTACAAATCAAACAGACTTAAATAATACTATACTTCATAATTCAAATATCTCTTCAGTTTTATTGAAATGATCGCGTACAAGTTCTTTAATCTCGAATCATAACTTCATAGCTTTCTATAGGTGAAAGAATTTTCAAAATCGGTCCATTAGTTTTTGAGTTTGTTCATTACCAACAAAAATACAAATATTTTATCTTTATACTATTAAAAACTATGCGCATACCTGTTTTTTGAAAGGCGTTATCCATGACTTCTCTTTTGACATTTCAATATTTATAAAAAGAATATTTTCACTGTCATCTTTATATTTACTGAATTGTTAATTTATCAAAGTGGAGATTTCTATATGTGACATTAGCAGATAAACACAGTACTGTTGCCATCATAGTGAAAATGTCTATGGTTGGTTGGCATTGTGCCATATCTCTTTTGGAACTGCTACAAATTTAGAAATAAGTAAACGCAATTTGATGTAATGATACGTAATCGAAGGTCACTATATTAAACCATTAAACTTCTTTCATCGTTAATTGCCCAAATGACTGTGAAATGCAGTGTGCCCTGTCGGAAATCGAACCCGTGACACATGAAAGATTTATTTTATGAAAAAAAATTTGGATACATAATAAAATGCAAATTTTATAACAAGGCAGCGTTGCGACGATCGATATTTTTCGATAGAACAACTATAAACAATACCTAGGTATCTAAAAACTTGTGTTTTAATTGCATTTTATGTTTTTTTAGGTTAAGGTTAACGGACAGGCTGACGGTCCACCTGACAGTTTACATGAAAAAATGTCATTTTTTGTAACAATATTTTTATCAATTAATTTAATGTTGGTTGTTTACCTACTAGCAGTTTTAATAATAAGTACAAAAACTTAATCTAATCAAACAGAAAATACGCTTGTACAAAGAGCAGACAAGAATAAACGCTCAACTACTATACACTCAAGAAAACGATCTTTATTTAATTGGGAGCAACTTTTTCAGCAAATTACTCTCTTACTTCAGTATAAAGTTGCACTCGAAGCACTTCGCTGCTTAAATTCAAAAGTACCACAAATCAAAATTACACTTTTTTACATGAGAGCTGAGTGCTAATCGAAAAAAAAAAATTTTTTTGTTTATTTTTTTCTTTTAGTATTTTTAAGTAGCATTAAATGTAATAACCTGAATAGTAGAGGAGATATATAAGCATATATTAAGTTACTTTTGAATATAAAAAAATATCAATACATACCTAAATATGGAATAAAACAACCATAAGTCCTTTTGCAATATACAATATGAAGGATTGTGATTGTATTTTTGCAAAAAAATTTTTTGGATTTTTTTTTATTTGTGTTACTTTTGAATTTAAGCAGCGACTTGTAGAACGCTCCGAGCCTTTTTATTCCCCGACTATACTTAACTTAAATAAAGAGGTAAACATTAAAAGATAGGAAATAAAATTTCTGCCTGAATGTCCAGACAATTTGGGTTCATGTCATAATGCTATGTAGAAAAAATGTGCACTAGTCAATTTGTGTCATAGTAGATTTGAATGCTCGACTCAATATGTAGTAGTCAATCAATACAGTAAGCATATTATTATGTACTAGCTGGCGCCCGCGACTTCGTCCGCGTTGAAAAAGAAAAAAGTAGCCTATCCTGTGTCCTATGCGTCTAAATATTTATCTACCAAGTTTCATGAAAATCAGTTAATTCGTTTAAGAGTTATGGAGGAACATACTGTTACGACCGAACATTCTCGAAGCGTTTGTTTATCATAAACAAACAGCGTGTTGTTGTTTATCATGAGACCTGGGCGTATGGAAATTTCCATACGTAGGAGGAAGCCCTCCTGTCTCAGAGAAAACTGTTCCTTATGTTCGCGACATAAGGTTCACATTCCCTTAAGCCAGAAAGTTGTTTACGATGTTTGTTTTTTATGACTTGTTTACTTGTGTACGAGCTTGTTTACCTTAAAGTTTCTAGTGTTTTCCAAAAACATCGCGGCTGACTGCGCGTGTATAAATACGGGTGCCATCGCTCGAGTGAGACAGTTCTGCGACAACAAGCGATACGAAAACAACTCTTGGAAGCTTTTGCGAAGATATTTGCGACAGTGCATTATTGACACATAGAGTGAATTATTTACGACTTTTGGCAAGTTTTACAGTTTAATTGGAAAAGCTCTGATATTTTGGAAGTCATCTTGGTCTGCGTAATAAATCGTGTTCTTACAACCCTAAACGGCATTTTAACTCACCCCGCACGTAACAATACATATACATACAATACCTACACTTATAGATTTATTATTAGTATTGATTATAATATACTCTTATCAAATCTTTTAAAGTTAACTTTCATAAAACATATTAAATACTTAAATTGGTAAAAATGCCTAACAAAGCAGATAACAGATGTGTTTTTTTGTTATTTTTTTGCATGAATACCAAAAATGCTGACTAGTTTTAATAAGGTTGGGCTCAGTCTTTAAAAAGTTTAAGTACTTATCTGTATAGATAAGATATTTATTGAAATTGCCTCCTTGACCTACTCCTCATCATGCACTAGAAAAGTTAGTAAGTACTTGTTGATTTATCTTCTTGATAAGTTATTGAACAGAAAAACTAATTGGAAAAAGGAATATGTGTACAAAAGGATACTAAAATTAGGTTTATAGAGGTATAAAAAATAAAAGGGTATTTTCCTTTTATTTTTAATACGGTTCTAATTTATAGTTTTAAAAATAAAAACAAATGATTTAAATAAATAAATATTTTATCTTATTTAATAAAACTGAAAATCCTGTCATTCATTGACAGGATTTATTGACAGAATAATTGTTTAAATATAACCTTGAATATTGCACTAAATTGCTGGATTGCTGCATCGTCTATCCATCATCGAGTATTTAAGTGACATTAGCGACTGAGCGGACTTCAACTCCTCAGGCGAGAGCCTTTTACCCCTGAACTCATCCTCTATATCCTGCAAAGTCCTGTCTTTAGTCTCCGGCAAGAACCGCCAAATCATCACTAGACAATACGCAATCACTGTTGCATAAATAGTGTACGCTCCATACAGTCCTACACTCTTGAACAACAAAGGCACAGTCTTGACATTGATGAAGAGGTTCATTGACAGAAACAAAACGCTGATACCACCAGCCAAACTCCTGTATTGAAGAGGGAATAACTCTCCAGCTATGATGAAAGGCATTGGAATGGTCCCGGTCGCAATCGAGAACATGTGCAGATGTATCAAGAAGACACCGATGAAGGGATGATCGAAAGGTAGCAGGCCATGTGTTTTACAGTAAACATATGCTGCAGTGGTCAAATATGCAGTTAAATTAAGACTGACAGTGACAAGTAGCATGGTTCTTCTTTTCACTCTCTTGATGACCAACAGTGCACAGGTATTTGAAATTATCCTCTGAGTGTCTAAAGTTATAATAAGCAGTGCGACGTTGACGTCCGGTCCCAAAACGTTGTGGAACACATCAATGGTGTACGCAGCTAAGACATTCCCACCACACCATTGAAGTAAAATATATAAATGGATCATTATGAAAATTGGTTTGTAGAATTCTCTCTTTCTTACAGTGGCTTTAAAATAAGTTACGTTCCTTCTAAACCTTTGCATGAACGTTTCTGATACGTCTATTTCTTCTTTAGCTTCTCTTAATATTATACTAGTGTCTACCATTCTTGTTAATTCGTCTTCTTCATCGTCTCCTCTCAACCATCTGAAAGCTTCTCTACACTCTTCGTATCTGCCTTGATCTGCTAAAAAACTTGGCGATTCCGGTGAATGTAGTACTATGAGAAGATCAATAAAAGCCACAAAAGCACACACTATAGCAACGCGTGACCAGTTCAGAAACGAGCCCAGAGTGTGAACAGTCAAAACTCCCGAAGCAATGGCCAGTGAAATTGTCATGAGAAATGCTCCTCTGTTCTTCGGACTTGTGTATTCTCCAATGAGTACGGGGCATAAAGACGAACTCATACCCATGGAAACTCCTTGCAGGAACCTGGCTATGAGCAGCATTGTGACACTATTGGCCATACTAATACAGAACCAACCAGTCAATAACGGCACGATGCTTACAATGTTGGCGGTTCTTCTACCAAAATTAGCCATGATTGAAGGCACGAAGAAGTTGCCCACGATGAGAGCAAAACCAAGAATTGCGGCTGTAAAGAAAACAAAGGTATATAATTAAATTGATTATTTTGAACTACGTGAATAGCTTTATTTGTAATTTTTTTTCGAGATTTTTTCCTAAAAAAGGTATCGTTGACTGAATAACTTGGTTGATATAGCAAAATCGTTCTAACTATTATAAATAAATGCAAAGGTGAGTTTGTTTGTTACGCTTCCACGCTTCAACTCCACTCCCTAAAAAGCACATGGATGAAGCCAGGTCGAGACGATAGTTTATTTACTTGAGTGGAAAGTCCTTTGAGAACTATCACTAGGGCAGCGTTTATCGTTCAGCAGTGTAAGACTATTTGTTGTTGTTATTATTTATAATCTACGTTGTCGAAAACCTTTTTATAAAATGTAGGTTATTTTTTTAACTAACCGTCATTTAAAAGAATTTTCTAATTAATCATTATACTTGCCTATCCAGGATCCCGAAGAATCATCTATTTGTATCGGCGAGTCTGGTTTTCTTAGCTGTGGTAGTAGAATCGCCGCAAACCCCATCACTATGCCATGCGCCGACATATTCAATGACACCCCAGCCGTCACAAAACACTGAAAAAGTATACAATAGCAGTATTTAGAATAAGCGCCTCTTTCACCAACTACATGTAAAGTGTTGATTAGTTACTTTTAGAAATCATTTTCTGTTATATTGAATTATAACTCGGTTTACTGCATCATTCGATAGGCGATTTTTCATTATAATTATTTACGTTTACCGTACAAACAAAAGTATATCAGCTCCATTATCCCCGGTTACCGGTGACTTTAAATGACAGTTAGCCTACTTGACAGTTGGTGAAAGAGGCGCTTGGACAGTAAAAAAAAAAACAATCTCAAACTAGGTTTAAAAATAATATTTTGTACATAAAGGTTCTCTCGCTTTCGGAAGATGGCGCCGTAAAAAAAAAGAGATTTTCTCGCGATAGAGATTATATTATTACGCGAAAAATAGATATGATCAATCCTTGAAACGGATTGCATATTGTGTAAAAAATTTAAATCAATCCGTCTGCTAGTTTTCGAGTTTTTGAGTTACACAAAACAACACAAAATTATATAGATAGAAGATAGATTTAAGTAGTGGTTCACTATGAAACTAAACATTATAAGTTAAAAGAATATAACATATGTACTTATTTGTTGATATTATTTATAAATAAATATATAATAATAATTATTTTGAATATTTACTAATAAATAGTTATTATTCATAATTATTACAATTTATTTATTTTCGTTTTTTCAAGATGATTTGAAAAAAAAAAAATACATAGTATATTACTACACTCAATTCCTACAAACACGAATACCTAAAAATATTGATTTAGAAATATCTAGACTTAAATAAAAGTATGTACCTGTTTTTTGAACGGAGTAATCCATGATTTGTCTTTTGACATTTCAAAATTTAACAAATTTTCGAAGGAACACCTAAAACTATTTCACTATCATATCACAAGCTGCCTACACACTGAATTATGATAATCTTGAAAATGTAGGAACCATTTCGATAATCTGAAGTGCTCTTTCTGAAGATATTCTAGTCATATGCGCGATAAACGTATATATATACTCGTATGAACCATTCGATACAATTATGTCATATTTTCTTTAACGTGTATGCAATGAATTGAATTGAAATATCTATCCTATAATATTATAAATGCGAAAGTAACTGTCTGTCTGTATGTCTGCTACCTTTTCACGCCTTAACTACTCGACCGACATCATGAAATTTTGCATACACATTGTCAGGGATACAAGAAAGGACATAGGGTATTTCTCACCCAGAAAAAAGTACTTATGTTCCCGAGTGATCGTATAAAAATATAAAGAATTGGGCGCCACTGAATAAAAATAAAATTTAATTTACATAAAAAAATTACTTATCAATTATAATTACATTATTGATTTTGCCCAATCTTCGAAATAGCAACTTTGAAACTTTCGAAGTATTGGGTGCTTAAAGAACTCTGCCTAAATGACCCAATCCCAAAGATTTAAATTTTGCCCAATCCCTTAAGCATGTTGGACGCATCACCTCGTTTTATAGCATGGCTAATTTTTTTTACAACTATGTACCTAATACAATAAAAAGCAGGTGTGGAAACTTGAAAAATGGCATGTTATACTCGCCTCAATTTGTCGCTGCAGGTTGGGCCATAAATCATATTCGGCGTAGTGATGGGCCCGTCAAGCACGCGCTGTCGATAACAATGTAGCGGCGAATCACTCCCGCGCTTAATTACCTACTATACCCTCTGTTTTGTTGCTATAAATAACGAGTTATTACTTATGTTTACTCATTCAATACTAGAATACTTACTTAGCGAAATGGAGGTGTTTTTTGCAAGCAGTATTAAATCCGTTGGTGTGAATATAAATCAACAAGCGCGCATTGTTATAAATAATAATAAATAGAATCATAAGTCATAACATAAATACTAACATCAGAGAACATTAAATTGTTTCATTATAATTTTGTATTTCATTTGTCGACAACATTACGATACGAGCGCTGTACGTCACTATGCGTTACCATAAGAGCTGTAAGTGCGAGTGAGCGCGCAATACTCCTCGCGCCGCTCACTCGTTTTATGACCCAACCTGCAGCGACAAATTGAGGCGAGTATAGGTACCTATGTGACCTGTGTCACATCCTACTATTATAATTATTTCTTTTATTAATATGTTTTGGGGAACTGCGTTACAGTCTGCGAACCCCTCCATCAGAACCCTCCCCAAGGGTGGTTTTTTTTATATGTTTTGGCATGTCGACGTGTAGATCGTTGGGTTATTAACCGCTGAACCCGATGATACTAGTACTGTACCCCCTTTTTTTCAAAAAAAAAATCACGGGGTTTCTTCGCGCCGACTATGGGCAGGGGTTAGGAGACATTAAGACCTTTTTCCCACGTCAGGGATACGAACCGTCACCAGTCGAATGCTAGCTGCACTTTAAAATGCCAACTGACCTCTTATGATACCTGTACCCCTAAGAAGGACTCAACATATTATTTTATGTCACCTAAAATTTATTTTTAACTACATATTTGTAATTAAAAACATTCTTGGGAAGCACCTAGATCTACATAATGTTTTGTTATCAAACATTGTACGGTTTGACAAGTATCAATTCATGATCATCTAAGCCGATAGTGTATTGATAACGGGTTGCGTCAAAAAATCCGCATATTTATTATATAATATATTATTATTTACTACTAACTATATAACTACGCAAATAATACCTTTTTCAGGCTGACATGCACTTGTTATAACAAAACATTAAGGGATTTAGACATATTTTCCATTTCTATGGCGAAGTTCAGGAAAAGCTTGGAAAATATACTATTACGTAACACTTTACACTATTGATGCTATTATTGTATTATTTTTGAAGTGTCGATTTGTACCACAGCTTGTAAATATTTGTATTAATCCATGGTAATATGGGTTTTATTGTTTCTATTTTTGTAAGATGTATGTGACTGTTAATAGTCACATACATCTTACAAAAATAGAAACAATAGCTAGTAAATAATAAACTAACTCCAGACTCAATTGAGCCCAATAAGTTGCTGAAGAGTTGGGTGTCCCGCAGACCACTTCATGAACCTGCATCAAATCAAGGTTACCGTGTAATGGAAATATCACCGAAGTAACAGTATACCAAATTTCAGGACAGTCGAACCTGTGGAAGTTAGTGGATTCTTTAAACGCTTGAACAGTACTTTATAAACTATAGCTAAGAACCATCGCGATGACGTAAACTTTTTGGAGCTTTTTGGGAGCTAAGACTCCATAAACAATCGCACGGATACACACATGCACAGAAATACACAGACATAAACAGCGTCGAACGACGCAGACGTTTTTGCGTCGGGCGTCGGAAGTTAAAACAGAAATGTGTAGGTTTTGCCCGAGACTTCAGCAGCGCCCTGTTAAGTGTTAGAAAATATAATAAAAATACACCTGATAAATGAGAAATAATTTATAAAATCATAAGCAATTATTATTATAAATGTGGGAATTTGTTAAATCAGATTATTTTTTACTAACACTATTTACATTTGTTACATAAAACATATTTACCTAGATAATGTTCAAATGTTAAATAATGTTTCAAATTTTTCACTACTTTATCATTATTAAATCTTAATTAATTAATTATCTTGATTAAAATGCTGCGTTTAAAATTACTGCGTATTAAAATGAAATAAGGTTTTTTGCATCGAACACCTTATTCATTTAATATTTCGTGACTCCTTCGAGCTTGCCTTTAATCTCCCCTCACAGCTGTTTATAGTACCAATTAGTGGTACCTACTAAATTTCATAATAAAATACTAGATGCTGCCCGCGACTTCGTCCATTTTGTAAAGGGACGTAGGCGCCTGACTCCATCTGATAAGCAATATTACGCCTGACAAGAATATTGCTGTAATAAATTTGTTAGGCGCTGAATTAATTTAGAAGAGCTGGTGCCGGCGGCGGTTTCGCTCGCGTGGAATATATAGGGTGATATAGGTACTCTAGTAAAGCTTGAAATTCTACTACTATTCTCACTATTGGTGAAATATATTTTTTTAAATCGGGTGAGTACTTTAGGTATGTACAACTTTACGAACTTTAGGTAAGTATACCTCTCTAATAGATTAAGCGCCTCTTTCACCAACGTCAAGTAGGCTAAACCGTCACTTAAAGTCACCTGTCACCGGGAATAATTTAGCTTTGTTTGTACGGTAAACGTCCCACATTAAATAGAAAATAATAAAAAAAATCGTCTATTGAATGATGCAGTAAACCGAGTGCATAATTCAATATAACAGAAAATGATTTCTAAAAGTAACTAATCAACACTTTACTTGTAGTTGGTGAAAGAGGCGCTAATGGTAATAAATATATGATGGCTGCGACTTCATCCACGCCCCTTTTACTTAGGTTTCTGCAAATTATATTATACGAGAAATGATAGCCTTCCTCGTTTAACTTTAGCAGTTCTATGTGAGTGTTATGATAAACTTATATTGTTATCATTATATTATGTTATATTATGTGTATGTATGTATATATGTATTTATATGTAATGTGACTTGTATAGTTTGTAGGTACATAATTACCTATATTTTTGTTTTTTTTTTTTTATATATATGTCGGTATGATTGTGTTTTATTTGAGGTGCAACACGTGCATTTGAGGGTTGTGCGTGTAACGAAACGTCTGGCATCGGTTCGGGGGTGTGTGGGGAGTGCGGCGCGGGCGGTGGCACTCAGCAGTCGAGAGCACGCTCGAATGGGAATCGCATGGCCTAGAGGGATCGTGGCACTTCATTCCTTCGGCTTTTAGTTAACTACTGTTATTTGAATCGTAGTAGTGATAGACTGTCGATTTACAATAAGATTTGATGTCAGTGATACTCCCGATGTCGTCCTAATTATGTGTAAACAAATAAGTACAGACTCTCACGCCGGCCATTCGGACGACATCAGAAGTGGGATACAGCCCACCATGATGGATGAAAAGATGGAAAACAAGATCCGCAACCGGGACGGCAACCGGAACTATACCACGAACATTGCACTGAAAATAAACTACGCATGTCGACTCAACACATACAATGCGTATGACAAGACAAGATGGCTGCCGTGCCGCGCCGTCATAACAAAAAAATGGCGCGAAGTCCGGGCGAAGTGACAAAGAAATGTATACCGTGCTAGCTAACGTTCGACGCAATTCGACAATAAGTGAAGTTGTTGTGGAAGTGATATTCGGGTTGACCGATATTCGTTTTAATAATTTCAAAAAGACAATATTACGCTTCATGGTAGCTATGTTAGTGTTGTTATACGATACGAGTGAAACAAAAACGTGACAAGTTTCAAGTAAAGTTAAATGCATCTAAGAGAGACAAAGGCATCAAAGAAGATTGTTCGCTGCCACTGTGAAGAGCGGGGCCATGTGGAAGCCTCACTGCCCTGCTGCTTTTATAGCGGCACTGGGCAGTGGCCCTGTATATGTATTGTAACATAAAGGAGGTAAAAAACTGTGCAAAGCGCACAGTTACGCAAGTAAGGTCTTTTTATTATTTCTACTTGGGGTTGCAATATTTCGTGTCAGACGAAGCGTTTGTCTATTAATAAGAGATAAGAGAGTTTAATCAGTGAATGAATAGTGAGTTGTAGTCAGTAACGTAACTATGGTTGTAGTGTAGTAGTACCTAGTTGAATTGTAGTAGTGAATCGTTATTGGTGATGGTAAAATGATTTTATTAGATGATGGTAATATTAAAAAAAAAACATTGAGGTAAAGTCGCGGTATAACAAGGTTAATTGATAGTTAACATTTGCTTTCTTTCACTGGGGCAGTTGTTAGTAATATTCAAAGATTTTATTACAATGTAGTGTACCAACATTCAATTTCAAACAAGGCAGAGTATTGTACTGTGGCGTTCGCCGTGGGCTGGTTGACTGACGGATCAAATAGATTGACGTAGATCAACTTTTTATAATTTTGGACTATAATTGAGTGAGGTGTCACTGTCATCAGCTGTCTGAGCCATATTTCAAATTCAATGCAATTATGTTGTTTATGTTGTTATTGTCAGTATGTCAGTAGTGAAAATATAACAATAATAACGAATTTCTATGTTAAATAACATTAAAATTTACAGTTTTGGGCTAGATAAGTGGTTGAGAATTTGAGATAAACAATTTTAGTGGATTAACAGGTGTGTGTAACAGTTCAGAGCATTTTTGTTAGAAAAACATTAATAATCTACGGACTTATTAATCGAAATAGGACTTGGATGCCGTCTGATTCCGATAACTCGAAGCTATTAAAACAAGAGCCCGTGGACAATGTATGATGTGATTGTCTTGTATGATACCTATTGACTTTATCACATTATGTTTTTGTCGCTAGGAGAGTGACTGTTGTGAAGCTGGATGCTGTAGCAATTGTGATGTCGCTGGTGAAGGTGGCAGTCACAGTGTGTTTAAGTGGTAGTCACAGAGAGCGCTATGTAATGTGGTATAGACAATAGTGAACCCGTACGTAGAAACTAAAAATAAGCGTTTGTGTTGGTTTGATAATAATTACTTTACTCGAGTTATTGTGATTCAAGACCGGTTTCTATTGTGATAGGCTTTAGTAAAATAAAACAGTAATTGTAATACAAATTACAAAATATAAGACTTGTTCGTACTAGAGATAAAAGGGTTCAGGAATCTTTATGAAATAAAATGCAAGCAAAATGCATCGGACCGAGAGCCTACTTCAAAATTTAAGATTTACCTCAAATTCAAATTTAAATCATTTAGCTTTCAATATCAACTTGATTTATGGACATAGTACGATTCAGTAGGAATACAGCCATGTAATTCTATGTTTGGTGATATTGTTTTTGAGATTTTAGTGAACGCAATCAAAACATTTAGATTGTAAACTTATTTAAAGTAGGTATTAGAAATAGACCGTTATGAACTTCAAAATGTTAATAGCTTCTAAGGATCGGGCTTTGTTAAAGGAAGTGGCAGGAAGCATGCATTAATGAGACTTTATTAGCGAGAGATTACATAGAGCAAGGTTACTAGTCAAGAGTTTAAGAATTTAGTCGGGGGTGAAGTGTCGGACAAAAGAGGGGATTGGTCATCAGAGAATCAGAGAGGGAGAAGGAAGGTGTGCCATGGTAGCCCTCGGGGCTAGCCGTGCGGTGAGCAACTTGTGAGGAAACGGTAGCGGTGCGCGCTGGTAACTCGCAGAGTTAGCCAGGCGGCATGCGTTACGCGTTGAGTTTTGAGAGCTGTGTTGGTGTTGTGACGCCGAATGCTGTACTCCCGTCACTGGCCGCAAGCCCCTGGCCTGCCGCACTCTATATGGGTGTTGGTCCCCAGGTGGTGGTGCGGAGCTGTGGTGGGTGCAGTAAGGGGCGACATTGAGAGTTGAGAGATTTACGGGGTATGTTGAGTTGAGAGACTTAAGGGGCGATACGAAATTGAGAAATAGATGCTGGGTTAAGGGGCGGTGTGACATTGAGAGATAGTAGATTATGACATTACGAGATACATATTGAGTTTGTGGATTTCTGAAGCTCGGGAAAAGTGAACTTTGCTCTATGTAGGCTCTTACATGTTGGTGATGAGTAATATGGGGTGTATTGAGGGTGGAGTAACGTAATGTTTTCTTTTAGATTAACGCACGAGGGCGTGCGTATGTCAGGAAGGCCGTGTCGGTATGATTGTGTTTTATTTGAGGTGCAACACGTGCATTTGAGGGTTGTGCGTGTAACGAAACGTCTGGCATCGGTTCGGGGGTGTGTGGGGAGTGCGGCGCGGGCGGTGGCACTCAGCAGTCGAGAGCACGCTCGAATGGGAATCGCATGGCCTAGAGGGATCGTGGCACTTCATTCCTTCGGCTTTTAGTTAACTACTGTTATTTGAATCGTAGTAGTGATAGACTGTCGATTTACAATAAGATTTGATGTCAGTGATACTCCCGATGTCGTCCTAATTATGTGTAAACAAATAAGTACAGACTCTCACGCCGGCCATTCGGACGACATATAATTTTTCTTCTCATTTCATAAATGAATCCGTAATTGGCTGTAAGGTATGTTTTTGTTTGTAAATTTTATATTGTGGGCTGTGGATTTTGTGATAAATAAATAAACGAATAAACGCTCTTTCCATTAATGAAAACCGCATTAAAATCCATTTAGTATATGTAGTTTAAAAGATCTAAGCGTTCATACCTACACACACAGGGACAGACGGCTGGAAGAAGTTAGGATATAGGTACATTCTATCTGAGATAGTCGCGAATTCTTAAAAATAGATAATTCTTAAAATAATTACAAATTTCAGAAAGACCAGGAAGCATCCAAAAACCTTGACTACAAACTGCGAGGAACTTGAAAAATAGCGAATTTACTGCATTACTTAATGATATTTATATAATATTTTATTGACGAAGATAAAGATAAAGATGATGTGAATAATTAACTAATACCTATTTATTTGTCTTATCTTATTGGAGTTAGATAACAGTTATTTTTTTTATATTGTTATAGTTACAACGCTCATACAGATCTGGTTACCATAAGTACCACTTTCGGTCCACTTGATGGATGAATTATTGAATAAACCTATAAGGTATACTTTATCCTTGTAATATATAATACAAAATTCATTTAAATAAAAATATCGTTGACATTTTTATAATGTCAACGACATTAATAAACTATGTAGAACTAAAAGAAAGTTACAGTAAAATTAATTAATTTATTTATGCAGTTAATTAATTTACAAGCGATATGTTGCATCAAAATTAGTGATATTCTTACTAATACGAATGTTACAAATAGTATAGGTATAAAAGAGAAAGCGTATTAGTAGTTACTAGCGACCAGCTCCTGGCTTTGCACTTATGCAGATTGTTGACACCCTTTCTTCCTTTATGGCTCTTTTCATTAGTGAAAATGTATCAAAATATTTTGGATGGTGTAGAAGTTACCCGAGAAACAGACAGAGGCGAACATCGAATTTATTTTATAACTAGCTGGCGCCCTCGACTTCGTCTACGTTGAAAAAGAAAAAGTAGCCTATCTTGTGTCCCGTACGTCTAAATGATTATCTATCAAGTTTCATGAAAATCAGTTAATTTGTTTAAGAGTTATGGAGGAACATACATACATACATACATACATACAGTAAAAAATTCTAAAAATGGTCAATTTAGTTTCAGTATCATGTAAAGAGCCTATAAACACGATATCTCTGAAAACAAAGTAACTTACTCCATGACCGACCCTTACAGATTTATTATTAGTATTGATTTATATTTATATACTTACTTTGTTCAGTAATACTTTGTTCAAAAAGCTTCATTCGCAGCCATTTAAAAAATATAAAGCCTAACAAAATATATGAGCAAATTTTTCTCCAATCTTAGTTGCTGTTATAGTTTTACCAGGCGTTGAATTTATATTTTTAGACTATCCCACTGGAACAGTACTTTTTAAATAACTAGACGCTCTCATCTTCAGTAGCCTTTTAAAACTAGCACAAATTAATAAAAGAAAACAAACTAATGAATCAAACTTACCATGTCACATATCTATGTATATATCGATGCTATTCCAACATACCTATATTAGACGAAAACCAAATCAAGGGAAACGACACTCATCAAAGTCGATCACTTTGAAACATAAATGTAACATAATTGTATTTATCGTTCAATTAATAAATATTAATGTGCTAATTACGAAAATAATTATAAATTTACATCATCATTGGAACCTTGGTGATTACTCCAGATGTTGTACCTAAGTACTTTTAATTTGTACAGAAACCACCTTAATAACATTAGTTCACACTGGCGATGACAGTTAACAGTAAAATTATAATATACTTAAAACGAATACGTTCTAAATTAACTTACTTTTTTCATATGGATTGTAAATTATCCGAAATAAAAAAATTATTGTATATATTAGGTACTATAATTATTCGTTTAACCTAGGTATAGACATAGAGAATGGCCTGAGCGTTCCTTATCCAGTTGCAAAGTAAATGCGGACAGAAAAGTGTGAGACGAAGCAATCGTGCGGCCAGTAGTAGTTTTTTCTAGAATTTTGATTGGTCCACGATTTTGAAAGATACATTACTTACACACACCGTCAGTCGTGAGATTTTGGGGTTATGTGAAACTCCCCTCCTCCTGAGGGAGGTATGCCCACTAAAACCCCGCGGCGGTCTTCCTCGGCACTCAAGGAGGATTCTGGGCTCGCATTAGCGCCCTCCCCCGCTATGCCCGCCATTTTACGGGAGGGCACCGCCCAGGGATGCTGGTCGCATTCCTTCTATTGAGGGATGGGAGGGGGTGTCATTGTCGGGCGGTATACCACAAACGTTCAAGACATGCAGCCCACCAGCGCGTCACCCAACACCCCCAAACAATCGGGGTGTTTCCCCATGATGTATATAGCGCTCAAGTTATCGGCTTTGATTGCCGATACCTCGCACCGCCTCCTCCGAGCGGGATCGCCCCTTTCATTAGCCCCACCTGGAGCATTACTACCTCACAGAAGGAGACCGCGGCCCTCCAGCCTGCGCAATTAATACCTACCTATGCTTAACTTGGCAATAAAACCTGCCATCAATATATATCTACGAGCGATTATTACTAAGCAAAGATTTAAATCGAGAGATGCGGCATTACTAGCGAAAGTGTGTTACAAAATACAATACATTATACTAAAGACAAAAGTATAAAATACATTTACTTTTGTCTAAACACACTTTTAAACACAGACAACACATTCCTTACTTCAAACGTGACTGTGACGATAGCGACGCTCTCAACAAGCGACCGTCACTCACTGTAGCTGGCGTGCAACTGTAGTTGGGTGTAGCGCCTGCGCTAAACCCATTGTTAAGAATTTTCGGTGTGTTTTTAGTATGGCGCGAGGAGATTACGCCGCATCTTTCGATTTAAATCTTTGTTACTAAGCGACCGGCTTAGCACGGAGTTGAAATTTTTAAAAACTTTTCTTAGCTTACAAAATAAAGCTCTTTAAGCTTTGTAGGCCAAATAGTTTTAGCTGTACGTTGATAGTCATGACATACGATTTTACAAGTATAGATTTACAGCTGTCTACTATAGCCACCACACAAAATGAGACATATCCATATATGACCAGCAGTAGTTATTTAGATTTAATACAATAACATAAATAGTTAACCGTGTTTGCAGGTATTCTTAGAGTAATTGGGGCCTTTAGTTATCTTTTGTGTAAACACGTCTTTATTTATCGAAGTATTTAAATATCCGACAAGTTAAACTGTCAGTTTTGTGCCAGTTCAATTCTATAAACCTTATGGTTCTCACGTATTAATTTAATAATGATGAAGTAAGAGAAAACAATAGTCTGTTTTTTTTTTAATATATATAAAGAGTAAGTATTTAACAGAAGAATCTTGCATTGAAAATTGGTTCAGCACTAAGTATAATTAGGTAATTATTTTTTCTATTGATTAAGAATATATCATTATATTTTTTTACATAAATATTATATTAAGTTGCATATTGCATAAGAAAAATTATAAATTAGATTATGAATAGTTAATAAAATAAAATAAATAAATCTTTATTTACGCAATTCGAAATTATATTTTCGTATTTTTTTTTCAAATAAATAATATGTTTTAATGTAATTAATAAATGAATTAATGTGTTTCATTATAATACACTATTTCTATCCTATTTAACATTCAAAAGAGAACTGCTGAAAATGTATTTCAGTTAATTTTTTTTCTTAATATTTTTTTTTCAATAAAAACCAAGTGCAGTCTCGGTTTGGTTTATATTTGCGGCCTTGGTGGTTTATGTAGGAATACCATGCAGAAAGTGATCTTATGATTTAAAAAAAAATACATCAATACCAATATATCACCAGCTATCTTAAAATATTAATCTAACGCTTGGCAAAAGTAAAATGTCATCTTTTATTTTTCAACGCAGACGAAGTCGCGGGCACCAGCTAGTAAAATATAAGATGTCTCGCAAATGTACGAAGTAAGGACCTTTACTATTTATTATTAATTCAGTCATACTATTTAAATATGTAAACTAAGGTTAAATCTTGAATATATAACAATTTGTGGTCAAAAGAACAGTAATTCTCTTCAAAACACCAAAATTGCAACCATTGACTTAAAAAAAAAACTTTTTTGATTTTCACATTTTCTCTCTCGGCTTCAGTAACATAGATATCATAAATAACTTTTTATTTATTTATTTATTTATAATTTTAACAATTTTGGCTAATATATAATACAAGACATGTAAAATGATAATACTAAAAACCACTTAGG
The DNA here is from genome assembly GCA_945859745.1 of Synanthedon formicaeformis. Lineage (NCBI taxonomy): Eukaryota > Metazoa > Arthropoda > Insecta > Lepidoptera > Sesiidae > Synanthedon > Synanthedon formicaeformis. The sequence continues at coordinate 411,943 of OX243977.1, forward strand.
TTTAATCTCGTATATCATTTGTAATTATTAATAAAATCTAACTAAGTTAATTAAATACAATTTAAAAAAATAAAAAACTTCAGACGGTTTTCGATGAAAAATGTACTTATCTTTGTTTACGTTCCCTTATCTTTATTTTTACCTGTTTTCCTTAATTTATTTACAAGTTATTCTTAATTTTTCTTAAAGATAGGATAGATTTTATTTTGAACCCGGGCGAAGCCGGGAGCGTGTAGCTAGTAGTATTATATATTCTAAAACTCAAATTTTGAGTTCTTCTGAACTATTATGATAATTAAGTAAAGTTTGAAGTAAATTTTTGAGAATATACTAATAATTCTTATACGCGGATAAAAATTTTAACAATGCAACAGCCAACAATTAATCTCGATGGGTTTGTTTACTTCAGTAACCTTTATTATTGAGATGTTTGTATCGAAAATACTTACATTCTCTTTTTATTCTATTTATATTTTTAATTAAATAAAATACATGTTTGCTTATTGCAACCAAGTGATCGGTAGCAGAGCAACTTATATATTATGTTGTTGAAATGCAAATTGAGTCTCATATCGCTCAACAGGTGTAAGAAACAATACGGTTTAACTAATTGCAAATGACGTTTGTTTACATAGTCGTTATTCAAGCCAATAATTGCTGTTGTATGGCGTGATAAGATAGAAATAATCTAATCCAAAAAAAAACTTGTAATAATTTTTTTATGGAATAATGCATGTCTATTGAAAATTCCCACAGTTGAGTTCAAGATGCGGATAACTTTGTTGACTTGATGCGGACTAAATTGTTGGCACTTCAAAATGGTGTCACCGATCATTAAACAAGTAAGTGGAAATTATTATAATGTAAAATAACTGTAATTGGCAAGTACGTCGTATTTATTAATAACTATAGCTTTTGCACGCGACTTCATCCGCGTAACTTTTTAAAATATACTCGCTGATAGAATTTACCAACAGTGTAAGGATTTTTCAAATCGGTCCAGTAGTTCGGAGCCCATTCAATTCAAACAAACAAACAAACAATCAAATCTTTTTTCTTTATAATATTACCTAGTATAGATAAATATTTTTTCAAAAATTAATATTAAAATTAAAAAAATCATCAATAATAATTATTATACATTAATTAAAAATAGTGTTGTGGATTATTTTGTTAATAAAATAAAAGTTAGGTAATATATTTGTGAAAATTTTGTACAGTTATTTTTTATTCCGGATAACTGAATTTTCATGCAAATGAAAATGTAGGTACAATCACTACATACCTAATTATTATAAAACACAGTCCTCCGTCGCGTCTGTCTGTCTGTTCGTAATAAACTCAAAAACTACTGCATCGATTTTAATGCTGTTTTCACCAATTTATAGAGTGGTTCTCGAGGAAGGTTTGGGTATACAATTTACAAAGTTACGCGGGCGAAGTCGCGGGCAGCAGCTAGTAATGTATATAAAACGAATTAAACCTTGTATTCATACGCTTTCAGTCATGGACAGTGTCCGCAGTACTAATGAACATGTTAGGACAAGGCATGGTGCTCAGTTACTCGTCATGTCTAGTCCCAGCGCTGCGAGCTGCCGATTCTACCATTAAAACTGACCTGGAGACAATTTCTTGGTTATGTGAGTATAATTAAGCTACTTTTCATATTTTCTCTAATTTACATCGAAACACTACAATGGAATTTGCGTTATAAATGCCAAAGCGGCACATAAAAAGTACGCCTTTGACAGAATCATGGCGGACTCTTGCCTTCGCGCGTCAATGGTAAAAGGTAGTAACGTCCAACTTCTACTATTCATTTTAAACTCCAATGTGTTGACGTAAAGTCACATTTTGTTTGGTTGGTTTTAAATGGCAGTTCATGCTCTACGCATATTATGTTCCATAAAGTTCATAATGTTTTGCATGGCACGCGGGTTCCATGTTGTAGTAGTTTGATGCTAATTTACCTAAAGTTGGGCTTTTATTTTCATATGAATTTTGAATGTTGCCTACTAAATAAACAATATGTATTTTAAATATTCAAGAAATATTACAATTTTTTTTTTGGTCGGTATACTATGCTTTTATGCTACCGTCGCCATAGCAGGATTAAGATAAGGTATAGGGAAATGGGCTCTGGCATACCTTACTCACTTATGAAAGCAAAACAGCACACATGATGTTATTTCAATGTGGTCTTTTGTATAAAGGTGCTGACTGTCGTTAAATGAAACGTAGTTTGACCTACCAATACTTACCAGAAACTTTTTAATTCAGTTACAAAGTTAACCCTGTCGGGAATCGAACCCGGGACCAGCCTAACCACTCATTCAACGGGCTTGTCAAAAATTAATAACGTTTTCTTTTAGCATCATGCATAGGACTTGCTTCTCTGCCAGGATTCCTAATATCTTCATGGCTTATGGACACCTTTGGAAGAAAGATTGCTCACGGTCTAGTAATAATTCCTGGCACTCTAGGATGGCTGCTCATCTACTACGCTTCCAACGTGGCGATGCTTATGAGTGGCAGGATTTTCTGTGGAGTCACTGCCGGAGCCACAGTCACCTTGGGAGCTGTCGTCATTGGGGAATATACGAGCCCTAATCACCGCGGAATGTTCCTGAACCTCAAAACTGCCTCCGTATGTTTGGGTAACACAGTGGTACATATAATAGGCAATTATTGGGATTATAAAACTGTTGCAATATGCGCTATTTTACCTTACATAGTTGCCATAGTTATCATTTGCACGTGGCCAGAAAGTCCAGCGTGGTTGGCAGCGAGAAGGGAATTTCAGAAAAGCGAAAAATCTTTCTATTGGTTGCGAGGCAAGACTGAAGAGTCGTCGAGAGAACTAAACGAAATGTTTCGATCACAAATGGACAAGAAAAAACTAAAAGAAACACACCAAATAAGAAACAGTATTTCAAATTTCTTTAATAAATTTACACGCAAGGATTTCCTTAAACCGGTAGCAATAATATTTTTTGCCGGCTTGCTTTTAGAATCTTGTGGGCGTCATATTTTTCCGGCATACGCTCTGGACATGATCGCAAGGATAACTGGAAATGAAAACAAGGCACACGCCTTCTATTATACTCTGTGCATTGATTTAATTACGACAATTAGCGCTTCAATGTCCTCAATCCTTGTGAGGCTATTAAAAAGACGCACCTTGCTGTTCTCTACAGGAGCTGCTGCTTTGGTAGTCCTGTTCTCTGTATGTGCCTATCTATTTTTGCAGTCAAAAGGAGTCATACCAAGAGGGTACACTTTGATACCGATATCGCTACTAGCGATATACTTCGTTTTAGCTAACCTGGGTTGTACTCCCATCCCTCTAGCTTTGTTGGGAGAGGTGTGGCCTTTAGCTCATCGTGGTGCTGGGACAGCTGTGTCAGGACTTACGCTGTCCCTATGCCTGATGATAGTCTTGAAGATAACACCATCAATGCTGGTCGCAATAGACTTTTACGGCACTTTCGCAGTTTTCGGATCGTTGACTGGGTTATCGTTAATGTTCTTATACTTTTTACTGCCAGAAACAAAAGATAAAACTTTACAGCAGATAGAGGATTACTTCAATTTCGGAAGGTTTATAGACGAAGATAAGAATGAAAGTGACGAAGCGAAAACGAAAATGATTACGTAATGTTTATACACTAAGTGGGTGACGTGACTTCCTTACAAGTTTACAAGATAAGCTGTTGCCTGTGGCTTCGCTTGCGTAAAAAAAAGCCTGTAAGTTTTCTCAAAGTTTAATATTATAGTTAATTTATATAACTTAAAATTTGACTGTTAGACAAGAAGCGTTTATAATAACATAGAAACGTATTTTTCAAAAAAAGTGAAAACAGATGATTATTAATGAGCATTAAGTAACTCTTCTTTATATTAATAAAAAGAAAAAAATAATATTAAACTACCTTGGAAATTTGATTTTATGTTGGGCAATTTAAATATAATATCATAATATTTTGAGTTTATTAAAAAACTCTAAATAAACATTATCTAAGCATTAACTTTATATGGTTAGGTTACCTAAGCTTCATTAGAGACATAGGTACATACTACACTTATTGTCTACCTAATCTAGATCTTTATTCATTCTTATCTGCTAATGGTGTAAAATCATTTTATAGCGCAAACCTATTATTGTAAGCTGTTTGTAGTGCAATAAAAGTAGATAAACTTCATTGCACATGTACAAATATTTTTTATAAGTATTATTATAAATAATGATGTTAACTCACTTAAGTAAATAAATAAGTTGGATATGTTAATTATTTACGTCACACTATGATTTATTTTTTTAGGAGTTGCCTATTGCACAACCTTTTCCCCCGACTTATTAAAATTAACGTGGACTGTAACAAATTCTGGTATGTTGGGTGGTTAACCTGGTATAGAGGGAACGGAGCACTTATTCGAGCCTTTATCCAAAGAAAACACCAGTATTTTATGAATATGCTTAGGTACTTATACGAGGCATGCCTTTTAAGTTCTGTCGTTTCCATATTTCCCGGCAATTTTGAATTGTTCTACATTCGTGCTACAAACTAACTCAAAGCGACGCATCATCCTGCACCACGACAACGCAAGCTCACACAGCGCTCGTCAAATGATTATTTGAAGCAGGAATAAGTAGAAATTCTTGACCATCCTCCATACAGTCCTGACCTAAGCCCTAACGATTTCTTTACATTTCCTAAAATTAAGAAAAGTCTGCGTGGTCAAAGGTCCAGTCCGGTGAAGAAGCAGTCGACACTTTCAAGTCAGCCATTTTGAACACCCCCACTTTAGAGTGGCATAAATGTTATAATAACTGGTTTGAGCGAATGTAAGTGTAATTAAGCTACGTGGTGAATACTTTGAAAAACAATAAAAAGTACTATAAGGTTCTAGTTGTGTTTTTTTCTTCAAACGACAAAACTTAAAAGGCATGCCTCGTACGTGTCCGTTTAGCTTTCGCGCCAAATAGACGAAATTAAATTGAGGACGATTGGTGTGATTCGCAGGTAAACTAACCGCCAGTCAGATTTATCCGACAATTATTTTTGTGCCCATTTCGCCAGAGCCGGATATATACGACAAATTCCTCTACTTGTGTAATGTTTATTTTTAAATATTATCTATTAAAAAAATATACGAGTCAGGCGCTAGGGGCACAACTACAAAACCAAGCGGTTAAAGGTTAATAAGGGCGAGTCCACCAGGATCCCCCAGGGGATCGACATAATTATATGTCGCAGTTCACTAGGATCCCCTGATATGAGAATAAAGCTATGATCACACATTAATATTTCTTCGTAATAATTATATAATCATTTTCCACGTTATGTTAGTTATTAGTGATAACTTGGATATTGAAAATTGATAACTCCCGCGTAATAGGAAATGCAACCTCTGTGATATTGAATGTGTAACAGTAAAATGTCCTGTTCCGCCGATTTTAACATTATACCCTCTTCACTTGGCTCCCATGGGATCCTAAGATACTTTTTTGTCACTTTGGCTCCCATGGGATCCTAGAGTACTTTTTTATTTCCCTTGGCTCCCAAAAGGATCGTAGGATAATTATTTACAGTTTTTGAATCCCATTTCATTTTAATGATAGCAGAGATAATAGCGTCACTTCGTAAAATGAACAAATGAGCTCTTGTTATACGACCCTGACGGTCGACTTACTGGAAAGTGGCCACAGTCGCCTATAACACAAGCAACGCTAGCGGTGCTACCGACCATAGTAGAGTTGAGGATAGGCTCTCGCCACTTACTTACTCACGGAAACACAACAGCATACATGCTATTATTTCACGGTGTCTTCTGTAAGACATCGGCGCCGCGCCACGCTACGGCGTACCCGTAAGTGGAGGTACGCCGGCCAATCGCCTCTATAGGAGGTACACAAGTAACAAAAGCCCTCCACTTGGCTCCCATGGGATCCTAGGAGGCGGAAACACTCAAGAGGTGCTCACGCTGCCAGTCCTTTGACAATCGAGGGAGAACCACTTGGGCCGAGTGTGAACACGGCTTTATACTTACAAAATAATTGTTAAGATGGCGCCATCTCTCGAAAGATACATCACTTTTGGAGCAACCTTATTTTATGGGGAAAAACATGAAAATCTAACTTATGGCTTGGCCATGTTTAGAAACCAGATATCGTAAACTAATGAAAAAATAAGGAACTAAATAAAACACAAGATACATCTATAAAACTCTTGTTTTTTTTTTCGTTAAGTCATTACACATCCATCATAAATTACAATATCTTTTACACTATACATACAAATTTCCACTTAAATCTTGTTAGTAGACATTTTCCGACAACAGACACCTAAAATTTCGGTTAATGTGATTCACTGGCATTTATAAAAAAAAACCTTACTTTTCTTTATGTATAATGATAGCCTTCAACAAGTAATCTAAAAATTTATATGACGAGCCCGTTGGATGAGTGGTGGAGTGATTGCCCCGGGTTCGACTCCCAGCTGGGTTAACTTTGGAAGTTTTGAATTTATCTCCGCTCCTAATAACTATTGAAACATTTGAAATATTCACGAAAAAAAAAAAACATTAATTTTCTAATACGTTTCGTATGGAACGGGTATTTATCTGAGGCGATACGAAGTTCGCCGGGTCAAATATTAGCTTACAAAATTAATTGTAAGACAATTAATCTTAGACTCTTAGACCATAAATGTGTGTTTAGATTTGGATTTTTTACTTTCCTAACACAAATGTTGTAATACGAAGTTTAAATTTAAGATTAGTTAAGATAAATCTATTTTACTGAACAGTCAATTTTATTGTGACTATATATATATATTTTTTAATATTTTTTTTTTCAACGGTACCAAAGGTAAACCGTCATTTATTTATACCTTTTTGGGGACAATTTTATTAATTCACATTATGACACAAATAAAACTTACAAATTCACTTTGTAAAGTAATGTGACAAATTTTTATTGTGTTGTCGAAAAATGACCGCCATTAAAATATTCAATTTACACTTATGTAAGCAAAAAGGCGTTTTCATTATTATCTAAAACATCTAACTATCCTAATTAAAGTGCTTCGAGGGAAATACCTACACACAGACACGCATGCATACATACATACATACAGCATGTTTCATTTTACAGCGAGTCTTATTTTGAAAAATAAAAAAAAAATTAAAATAGAAATATTAAAAATAATAAGAATCGCGTAAAACTAACCAATATAGTACTTAAAATTAAAATGATGAAAACAAAGTATATTTTAAAGATCAAGATCAGTGTTTTTTTTTTGCAATCTAAACACAGAAAAATATACACCCTGTATAACTTATATTATTATTTATTATTATAATGTACATAATATATATGAGCGATAGATGAAAAAAATTGATACGATCTTTTATTTTATTTTGCTTTAAAAAGTGAAGGTTGCCTTTTAACTCTTCGGCCGCCAGAGTCGGATTTATCCGACAATTATTTTCGTGTCCATTTCGGCAGAGCCGGATATATACGACAAATTTCTCACTTGTATACTTTTATAATTGAGTTGCTTTCTCTTAAAAAAAAAATACGAGTCAGCAGTTAAAGGTATCCTACATTTTTTTAATGAAAAACGATTAATCCAGATAATTTACTATACATCAGTGAGAGCCGCATTCAAATCGGTCTAGCCTTTTCTGAGATTGGCGTGCACACACGTACAGACAAGCAGAAAAGTGTAAAAAATTTAATAGGGCATCTCGTCTTTAGAGTTTAGAGGTTTTATTTTAGAGCCATTTCCTTATCCTTAAGGTCCTTGACGTTGGTTGCGTCTTTGGCGACGGTAGCCAACTTACCACATACCGTCAAGCCGGTCAAAAAAAAAACCTAAAAAAATCCCCGATCATACGCATCATTTTCACATATCTACGACTATAATTTTGGAAAAATTAACAAGAAAGAGAAAACACTTAACAACTACATAATAGATACATATATGTAATAAAATAAGAAAAGAAATGAAAATAAAACAAAAAATAAACATTATGTACACGAATATTTTCGTCGGTGGTGATTGTGCTTGAAAAAATGTCTTAAAAAAAAATAATTTGTCATGCATATAAAAAAAAAACACGCTTAGAACGTTTTTAGACTTTTTAGTAAAGATTGAATTTAACTTAGTGTTCGAAAATGTAAAGTCATTCGGTCCTTATTTTGAAAAAAAAAAAAAAACAAACAATTTTAATATGTTATATTAAAATTGATTGTATATACACTGACGGACTCATAAACTGCATCAACTTTATGCAAGGGTTTATTTATGTTTTAATAGGGTGTATTACCCCCACGTGCCCTTATTACGGATTCTAATCGGTTCTGCATAGATTTTATTAGGGTTATTAAAAGATCTTGCGGAATAATGTCCCATTCTTCTGAAAGTGCTGTTCTTAGTGCTGCCACTGTCGTGGGCACAGGATTTCTCGCATATACAGCTCTTTTTAAATTGTCTCAAACATGCTCAATGGGATTAAGATCCGGGCTGCGTACTGGCCAATTCATTGTACGTATCCCAACCTCTTCGCAATATTGTCGAACTTGTGCAGCAGCGTGCGGCCGGTCATTATCCTGCATTAAAGTAAAATTTTCGCCTATGAATCCCATGTAAGGCACCACGTGATCTTCTAAGATCTCTGTTAAGGTTTAACAAGTCACTTTTCCTCCATACAAACATTTAAGGTAAATTACACCGCCGTTTTATGTTTAATTTACAAAAGTAAGCATGATACCGATTAATCTTGTCGTTAACTAAGTTTCTAGGCATACAATCTTTAAAAAAAAGTATTAATTTAAAAGATATGATCATTGAAAAATCCATATTTTAACACAAATTTTAATGCAACTTTGAGGTTGAATAGGTCACTCAAGTTTACAAAAACTCCAAAATACTTTGCCCATAAACATTGATTAGTTATTCAAGAGTTCAAATAACTTTACACGAAATAGATATATGCAGTAGTTTTTTCATAAAAACCGTTAGCCCAAGGGTCTATTTGTGATTTTTTCTGTCCTCATTTTTGGTATGAATCGATGTGCATCTCACTCGACTTTTCTTCCCCCGCGGGTAGTGGAGGGAAGGCACGCCCACACAATAAATGGTACTAAGGAGGATAAGAGTTACCTCTATCCTCCTTGAATGGGCCGGGGAGCGAGTCACAGTGTTGCCATTTATACGGATTTATCCGTATATGTACGCATTTTCAACTTCACATACGGGTAACTTAAACATACAAATATTTATGCGGAATTATATGTTCAGAAATATAAAATAATAATAATTTTATAAGGATACAATATAATAAAATACAATAAGTAGTAACAATACTACTTATTGTATTTTATTATATTGTATCCTTATAAATTTCGTATTTATTTATGTCCAAAAATAAATAAATACGAAACTAAATAATCCAGCTGATGGACAACACTGCCTAACAAGTATCTATTGCACCATTGTTTTGATTTCGATGTTAATTTATCAATTATTCATTTATTATTATTATTATTTGAAATCATACATTATCAATTTAATCCGTAGGTACTAATATTATAAATGCGCAAGTTTGTATGAATGTATGGATGTTTGTTACTCTCACACAAAAACTACTGAATGGATTTCAATGAAATTCACAATAATATAGCTTATACATCAGAATAAGACATAAAAAAGATAAAAAGATATTGTGTGGATAAAAAAAAAGATATTGTACGGATTGGGCGCCACTGTCGCGCGGCGACGCCACAGTCGTCACAGGGATAACTATGTCTGGCGTTACCACTCACATATTTCCTGCATTTCCTTGCAACGCGGACGAAGTCGCGGGCACCAGTTAGTTTTTAATAAATGAATCCTATCAAAACGGTTGTTTTTTTGCAATTGATATTTTTTTACAATACAATACACAGTCATACGGAATTTATACGGATTTATTAGGGCCCCGAATATTACTTCGTATAAGGTTGGCAATGGCAACACTCTGTCATCTTTCAGGTCAATGTCAGCTAGACTGAGCTAGACATCGTCTATAGTCTACTAAATACATCGTAAATATTATATTTATCTAGTTATTTATAACGTGGCATAGTTTGTACGTAAAGACATTATTTTATTATTTAGTTAGGCAAAGCTGTTGTACAAGTGACTTCATATTTTCATATCACATTGACTCTCTTTGGACACCGATCTCGTCACAGTGTACCAAATTACAAAATATAAAAATAATGGGTAAGTTTTATTACATATTTAATCTATTTTTTGTTATAATATTTACATAATTTTTGTTATATTATATAGGTAAACTCGACAAATAAAGTACTTTATCACCCTAACATTATTTGTATGTTGTAGAATGATAAGGTCAGTTTTCTTTTGAAAATTTAAAGTGACAATTATGTCAATCAGTAATCAATACCTATATTTCAAATCTAAGGCCGGTTTCAGTGCTTTCCTGACCGACCGAGGTAGCAATACGCGTGCGTACGGTCAGGCGAGCTTTGTAACGACTTGTGAATTTTCATACAAGTGACAACCGCGTCAGTCGCACGATCGGTGGTGCGTATCGTCAGTACTGACCGTCAGGAGAACACTGAAACCGGCCTAAGCCTTAGCGAATTTTGAAATGAATGGAATTTGTTATCGAAACTGATAAAGCACTTTTCTGGTCGGCCATACATAATACACGTTGTCTGGGGCACCAGAAAGGACATAGGGTACCTTTCATCCAGAACGCGAACGAAGTCGCGGGCACCAGCTAGTTATTTATAACTCGAGACGGCTGGACTGAATTTTATGATCTTTATTTTAGAGATGGCAACGCTATGCAAATCATACTAATTAATAATGATTATCATAATATAATAATAATGAGTATCATATTATCATAATACATATACTTTTATTACTCAATCAGGCGGAAATGGCTGGATGGATTTGAATAGAGTATAATAATTATATCTTAGAGCAACGAATATTTCTTATCCCGGTAAAGATAATTTTGTCTTAGTATTTTTTTTAAATTTATGGTCCATAAATAATAAAATTCTTACAGTATAAATAAATAGGTATGTGCTGCTTTTATACCTATATGCTTTATTTTATGAAACAGAACCGCAAAAGGATCGTCGTAATGGAGAAAAAAAAACGCTTATACCTGCTTCTCGCAAAATGTGTTGCTAAGCGCAAAACTCGAAAACGGCTGGACTGATTTTAATTCTGTTTTCACTCATAGATAGAGGCATAATCAAGGAAGGTTTTTACGTAAAAAAATTCACCCCGGGTAGCTATTTTAAAATAATTTTAAATCAGATTCTATTTTTCTAGAAATCTAAAACAAATTTTTATTTATATTATTCCTGTTTTAGATCACCTCATGTAAACCATCCTGAGGCATATAAAGCAACTGTGGTTCAAGCAGAAACATACAAAGCATCTTCTTCCTCATGTTCTGCTACTGCTACTCAAATTCGTAACAAAATCCCAGTGTCTATGTAGTGTTTATTTTATTAATTGTATATTATTTAACTAATATATTTTTGTTTTAGCTCACCTCAAGAATCATTTCTACAAATGGTGGTTCAAACAGACATACATAATCAACCTTGTGTTTCCTCCTTCAAAGATATTATTCCCTCAGTACATTGCCCCTTGTAAAGGATTTAGCTACGATAATATTCAGGCTCAAAACTAACTGGGATGCATTGAAACTGACGCTTCTGTTTGTAAATTTGTAAGTATATATACGGACATTCTATGTAAGCAATGTATGGGGGAATCAAACAAATTAATAAAGTTTTCAAACTTGTTTGGGTTAACGGTTCAACCCGTTAACGATTTTTTAAGTATTTTGCGAAAACTTTAATAAGCACAAAAAGTATCAAAAACAAAAATTATCCACATTAAATTTTTAAACAAAATATGTTCTATACATTATTTTGATTAGCTTGACGGTTTTCAAGCTACCGCCGGTTTTCAAACTTTGAAAGTTAGTATAAAAACTTTTATACTCTTGTTTAGAATTTTATGAGAATAATTTTTACCTTTGACACTTTTTTGTATGTATAACACCCGTATTCACAAACGATACTTGTCTAAGTAGCAATACTATACAAAGAACGCTATGCGTTACTCATATCAAGCCATCCCATTCAAGAAGTTCTTTACTATGTATTGAATAACGGCCCTGTGATTGGTTAATTTGTTGTGGCATACTTCACTCTAGTATTTGACAATTGATATTACAGATGTTAACTAATATTATAACCTGTATATGCCTGTATAATATTTTTCGTTTGGCGTTGCTTGTTTTATTTTTATTTCGGCGTAGGTATTTGATTTTTATTGTTATTTTATTGACCAAATATTAATATTACGAGACTGTAGGTTGACTGATTTTTATAAGGTCTCCAGTAATCATCCGTAAATATAATGGTAAATCATTTACTTCAATAAAGCTTATGCTTTATTGAAACATTTTTTTTAAGTCAATGCATTTCGTTATTATCTACAACAAATAATAAATTATATTCATATTATAATACAAATGTTTATTTTTAATTTTTTTCCTAATTAGAGAGGTACAATAACCTGGAAACTCCCAAAAGCATAAAATCTTAGGGCCACTAGTAACTGATAAACAGGAGGTATTGGAAGGCCTCTTGTGGTTATTTTGTCGAGATTTTAACTAATCAATGGCAGGAGCACGAATAGAACAATATTATCTTTTGAAAATCTATTCCGACTCCTAAATTCATCCGCGCTGTAGTAATCGAAAGGATTTTTTAAAATCACCTATTACTTTTTTGTACTTATTGTTCGAAATCCTACACTGATATAATTATCAAACTCCTCTTCGCTACTGTAATCCATTGGTTGAAAGTACCTACATAGTTGATACAAATATAATTTTCAAATTAAATATAACCTGAAATAACCGACGACCATTCAAACTCCAACGATTATAACCTTGCTTTTGACATAAGCCGGGACACAATGCGTTCGCTAATATAGCTTGGGCCTCGGCGGCTACTTTACCTGTACGTCGATTTTGACGGACGCATAGTGTCGTTCATCACTCAAGTGCTGATTATGAATTGATTCGGCCGACCCTTTGAGTTTGTCAGCACTGTGAGACCTCATAGTATCACAAACTGTCGTATGTGACTATTAACCCAGTCACCCAAGACAAAAAAATCGCGTTAGGTCGCAAAAAATTGCACCGTTTTGATTTTTTGGGATGTTGTTAAGATAGATACCAGTAGTGTAAAACCAAGTTTGCATTTTTTTTTTCTTTTTGAAAAGGGGAAATCTCATCCATGGATACTCACAGACCCGGGGTGGCCTGTGGGTTATGTCGGACATTAACCGACTAAAACCCTTTGGCGTTGGTATTAGGTGAGGTTCCTCCACCACTTCACCTCTGTGACTTCAATATTGATAAGAACCTACACATTAATATTATTTGCACATTATTATTATTTTATTATACTCAATTTAACTTGTCTCCCCCTCCAAAAGTCATAATGAGGGGGAGACGGCTTCAAATTATTATTATTTTTATTACTATTGATTGTATTCCTAATTTTTACTGATTCATGTTTTTCTTATCTTTTACAAAGGTCCTATAATTCGTCAGGCTACATTTTTTGAAAAATCCGATTTCCTTTCTATTACTTATTTACTTGATAACAAGTGAACTTATTGGCCCTACAGAGTTGTACTTGTGCTCAAATTGAAACTAAGTAAATGCTCTACAACTTCATTTCTCATAACTTTCCATGTAAAATGATATTTTGTTTCAAAAATTTCTAACTTTTTGGGAAAAATGACCCATTTTTGAAGTAGTGTATCTCGAGATCTGTCATACAGAGCTGCGGTTACACTCGAATTGTAGCAAATTTTATTTTCTTTAAGAGTGTCTAAGATGATTTTTCCTTAGAATGCACTTTTCAGAAGTTATAAGAGAAAAACTGAAAAAAGTCTGAAAATTTCGAGCTTTTTCGAGCACCGTGCAGTTAGCACACAGGTCTCTCGAAACTGCAAACTTAGTTTTACACTACTGGTATCTATCCTAACAACTACCAAAAAATCAAGACAATGCAATTTATTGCGACCTAAGATGTCTTCAGTGACTGGGTTATTTATAAAAATGTATTTCTGCTTATTTCATTCCATGTCTGAGACAAATATGACAATTTTAGTACTGTCAATTTAATTTATAGTTTAGTTTTTATGACAAGAGAATTAGCACCAATACCACGCATACATATCATAATAATTATAAAAAGTGTGTGATGATGATGATGTTCATATTTGTATTCAATCACGTATTGTATCTTACTCATCGGTATTTGTTACTCAATCACGTGAAATCAATAGCGCAACGAATATTTATTATCTCTGTGAAGTACCTAGTAATAAAATAATAACTCCATTTGTGCTAATTTAGACTTTTTTGTGTTTGTATTTTATATAACATTCATTTTTATGTTATACCAATGTTTATAAAATAAATAAATATGAAAAGTATATTTCTTTTATTTACTTCCTAATCAGGAAAATCAGGAAAATTAACCTTACTTCTATACTAATTTGTTTGTTTCTTTGCAAAGATTTAAATCTTTGTTTGTTTGCGTTGAATACGCTTTGAAACTACTGAACCGATTTGAAAGGTTCTTTCACTGTTAGGAAGCTACATTATCAGCGATGAACATAGCCTATGTTATATAAATTTTCAAAAAATTAGAGATCCTTACTAAAACTCCAATAATGTAACCCAAGGTGTAAAAAAAATTACTTAAAATATTCCTTACATCGCGTGCGCTGCGAAAACTTTGCAGAACACATCAATATCTACACAAAGTGTCGCAACAGCATAAGTATTTATTTATTTAAAAAGGCTTACCAACTAAAGACATACTAAAATCACTATATACAACACTACTGAAAGGAACATTACAAGTATGAGTTTAAATTAAATGTCTTTATTATAGTTATGCCACGAAATATTCAATTCGGACATTCCATTCGAACGATATCACGAGTTTAAAAATGTAAGTATTAGAAAAAAGTCGCGTGGCGTGGTCGCCGCTCACCCCAGACTATAATATGCGATGTAAGCGTCATTTATTTGTTAAATACCCGTGCGAAGCCGGGGCGTGCTGCTAGACTAGTACTACAATAAATTAGTGATAAAACATTCGCGGCAAACGTCCGCGTTTGACGAGATCTCGCAGTGTGCGTTGACTAACAACGTCACAATACGGTCAAATTGTGTATGTGTGCGCGCTATTTTCTAACTGCTCATCATAGGTCTTTCTCTTTCGCTCAATTTCTGTGTGAAACAGAATGAATTTTAGCTACAGGCACCGATGAGTTCGGGCCGTCAACTAGTTACACCTTAAGTAGCGATGTGCAGTCAAACCCCCTCTATTACCGTTTTGACGGACCATGTCTATGAACAAAAGTTCTGTTCGCCCGTTCATCGATATGCCACCCCAGACCATACACGAACCGCCTCCAAAAGGAGCACGCTCCTCAATGCAACTTTGAGCATATCGCTCCCCACGTCGACGATAGACTCTTCTGCGACCATCTGCACCATATAAACATGTCCTACACTCGTCCGTGAACAATACGGAGGCCCATTGCTCTTCTGTCCAATTTAGGTGATCACGCGCAAATCTTAAGCGAGCTTGTCTGTGAGCTACAGACAACTTTGGACCATTTGCTGGTCTAAAAGGGGTGATATCCGCTTCCTTTAACCTTCTTCTTATTGTTCGTGCACTCACATTTACTCCACGCACTTCATTAAGCTCTGTTTTGATGTTAACTGACGTGAGGAAACGATTTCGCAGGGAAGTTGTAACAATAAATCGGTCATCACGATCGGTGGTTGCTCGAGTCCTGCCTGTACCACGTCTCCTTCTGTAAGAACCTGTCTCTACAAACCTTCTGTATATTCTAGAAACCGTAAACTGGTCTAAATTTAAATTTCTACCAATCGTTCGTTGATCCAAGCCCTCCCGCACCAGTTCTACAATTTGAGCCGCTTGTTCGGACGAAGTATCCATATTATGGTTCAAAAACTCTCGATGAGTTAAAAAACTAACCCAACAATTCTGCTGGTAACAATAATTCAATTGACAAAATAACACTTAAATAACACGCAAATCTGATACTACGAGTAAATTTTCTTTTCCCTCCTATATTCATTTGTTTTACTGCAGTTCAATTTTTAAATTTTGCTTTTTTTTAAGATTAAGAGCCTGTCTCTCCATATTTATATAATTTAATCTAAAAAGTTTGCATACTTATTAAAAAAAATCATTTCAAAGTAATCCTGAACTTTGATGCAGTTTATGAGTCCGTCAGTTTATATAATATAATAATATCCTTTTAATTAAAAAAAAAAAAATATTACTCGTAGTGTAACAGTATAAGTAAAACACTTGACCTCATTTTTTTATTACTTCAAATAACCAAAAAAGTACCCAAAAAAAATTTGAAAATTTTTAATATTGAAAATTCCATTTTTGTGATACTTTGTTTTTTTTTTTGAATAAAAATTTTAAAAAAATTAACATTTTTTCAAGTCCCCCAATCAAGTTACGTAAACTTAAATACGAAGTAACAAAACTTTTTTACAACTACATACTTATTTTATTTATATTATTTTATATATGAATATCAAATAAAAAAAAAAACAACTCAGATCTATCAAACAACAATATTAATTACTTTTGGTTTGATGTATCAAATTTTTATTTTTTATTTCTTCACTAAATGCACTTGTATTGTTTTTTAAAATAAATTTCCAAAACAATGGAAATTTATTTTATATACAGTGTGGAAAGATAAGTCGGGCCAGACGAAGCAAGTAATTTTTAGAAAATCTTTGAATGCAGTATTACTAATTTTTAAAAATGAAGGAATGTCTCCTTTATGTAAAATGAGCCAACTTAAGGATTTAAGGTTGTTTCCCTTCAGGGCCCGACTTATTTTTCCCACACTGTATAATTATATTTAGTGAAGAGAAAAAAAAATCCCGCTCCTAATAAAATTAAAAATAAATCACATATCAACTTTACCTATTAGTTTTAAGTCTAACAATTTTCTATGTTATTTTTTTTATTAATTTAAATTTACTTTTACATACGATATAATAATATAATGTGGATAGTTATTTAATTCACTGGGAGATAAGGCTTTCTTTTTTTTTTTCATATTTAAAGCTAAATTCTTTAACGATCAAATTGAGGAATGAAAGAAATACGTTCGCATGTCAGTTTGACTGAACAAAACAGGCGCGACAGCAAATTTTGGCATTTTTTTTTAAATGTCAAATTAAAAAAAAAAAACAAATTTAAGGCTTCAAAATCAAAGATCATGAAAATACTTGAAAACTTTCTGAGATTTCTGAGTATTTTTTGAGCTGTCGGTAATTTTTTTTTTTTTTTGAAAAAAAAAAAATAATTTAGTGTACAGAGAGACACAGCTCGTTTACGATTTTATTAGATATTCGATCTATTTTGGCATTTTTGTAGCGCATGTTCAGTTCAGTGAAGTGTAGACGACACTCATTGGTCCGTTCGAACTACATTCACACACACAATGTCCTAACATATTATACATACATATACTATCTAATAAATCTATATTTAATATATCATCTTATGTATTTTGAGGATTTTACCGAGACGCTGCTTCGCCGTCTTCATACCTTTTTTCAGTCTTGAATCTGGAAAAAAGATTAAAAAAAAAACATGTATGTAAATTGCGTTTCGCAGCCATTTTGGCCAGTAACCACCTTGTGACAGAATACCCCCCCCCCCCCCCCCAATCCCTTCCTTATCCTTATGGCGTTGCTTGTATTATAGGCGACGGTACACATCACGCAAAAAAGAAAGTACGACTCCGACGATTAACAAACGAAGCTTACAATAATTAACCTTAGATGCAATATCTATAAGGTTCATAATACAATGCATGGCAACCAATAGCGGTACTGGAAAAAAGCCGCCAAGTGTGTGGATTGGGTACATCGGTACGCCATATCAGTTGGGTACTATAAAAAGAAATGTAATAAAAGGTGTACTGACTCTTGCTGGCGCTGGGCGAGTGCTGCGGCGGCGGGGGCCGCTTGCTCTTGGTCGCGAGCACCGCCCGCTTGGCGCTCTGCTCGTGCGCCTTGTGCGGGACGTGCGCGGGATGCGTGGGGTGCGCGGGATGGTGGGCGGCCGCGTGCAACGCAGCGCGCACGCACTCGCGACGCACGCCCGCGCGCGCCGGACCCCGCAGCCGCGGGACGAGCCGCCCGAGACGCGCGCGGGGCGACCACGACTCGTCCCTATGAGAGGATTGAATAGACATTCCATCAATTAGTCTGTGGTTCCATTTTCCCATACAGTCTTGGTCTTGTGAGACGTGATTGCAAGTTGCATCGAAATACAAAAGAGAACAGTTTCCGTTAATTTAAATTAAAGTACTATCATTATTGATAACAATTATTGAAACTAATTTTAACTCATTGTGAAAAACTAGATATTTTGAGAAACTAGACATTTTGGGCATTCTAAGAACATTGGAATTTGGAAAACTGGGCATTCTGAGAAAATGTCCAAAATTCTGATCCTGAGCCATTCCCGTTATTACCATAAAAAGTTAGAAATAACAAAATTCATATTATCATGATCGTCTAAGTTCATTTTAACAAGTTACGACGTATTACGAGTATCATCGAATACTAAAATTATGCGAATGCGAGTAATGAACCTAGTAAGGAGCCCTGCGGAACACCCATTGTTTCTAAAGATACCTTTGGTCTAAAAACCATCTAACACTGATTTATTTAGTCTTTAAATACAACATAATTTCATAATTAATTCAATTCTGCTAATTCATAATTAAAACAATTCAATTAATTCATAATTACTTCAAAGCATCAGTCTATCTAATACTTGGAAACATTTTAAAAGTTTCTTGATGAGCACAGTGAAACATCTTGGATAGCACAGTTGGTAGTTTCTTGGTGAGCACAGTGAAACGCCTTGGATAGCACAGTTGGTAGTTTCTTGATGAGCACAATGAAACGCCTTGGATAGGTCATAACATGAATTTTCGAGCACTGTAATGAAATAGTCGTAAAATGTGATTATTGTATACTGACTTGTCCCCTTTGGTCTTGGCGTCCACTTTATTCCGTGAGTTCCTCCGACGTCGACTCGCACTCCACTCTTCATCATCGTCTGAACTCATCTCCAAAGATGGATACACTGGAAACAAAATTGATTTTAAGGCTAAACCATAATTTCATTATTTACAGCGTTTATATTCAGGAGTAAGTTGAAGTTTCCAAGAAAATTCATTGGAATGGCTAATTTAAAGTGAATTCATAGTAAAATTAACGAACAAATAGATATTCTAAATAGTCCTGCTGTTCTAAAAAAATATATATTATTCATGTTAATATTCTCACCATACTCTTCATCCCTGTGCACTTCCTTGATCACGTCCTCCTCGTCCAAGTCTTCGTCGGCACTGCTGGCGGCCGCTGTGGACTTTCGCGTCCTCTTGCTGCTGCTGCCAGGTGTACTGCTAAAATTACCAACATTACTCATTATTTAAAGTACAGGCAATCCATCTTCGATGGTATTACATCATATACATAAAATTAAGTGCCTGTAGTAAACGTCTATTTTTTTTTATATTATTTTATTTCAATTTATTTAATGATACATCACATTTTCAATTACTTCCCTCAACAAATATGTATAATAGTAAGCTCACTTGTTGTTTCCCTTGTGAGTGTCCTGCGCCAGACCGAAGGTCCTCTGCGGAGCTGTGTAGCGTTGTTCGCCAATGCTCAGCATTCCCGCCACCGCTGCGTCTTCGCTGTCGGCCATCAATCTCATCTTATTTCTATCTTTAACCTTTCATTCACGAGCCCGTTGGACGAGTGGCAAGGGTACTTTTGCCTAACGTCTCGCTTGGCCGGGTCTTTTTCCCTGAGTGGGGTCAACTTTGGAAATGCACTTTTCAAAGTTGGCTCTGGTCTGGATTTGCAAAGCAGTTGCGTTTTGCAGTCATTATGGTAGCCAGATTTGTGGCGGTGTTAACAGTGAAATAACGGCATAAATGTGCTGCTGTGTTTCGGTGAGTGACTAGTGGATGTCAGAGCTCATTACCCAATCCCTTCTCTTTCCCTTATCTTTCTATGGTAAGTCATAAATGTCCCCTACACTGCCGGGTGTCCCAGAGTATTTCCCAACGTTAAAAAAGGGGGGGTTATATGGTTCGAGTGTCCCAGAGTATTTCCCAACGTTAAAAAAGGGGGTCATATGGTTCGAGTGTCCCAGAGTATTTCCCAACGTTAAAAAAGGGGGTCATATGGTTCGAGTGTCCCAGAGTATTTCCCAACGTTAAAAAAGGGGGTTATATGGTTCGAGTGTCCCAGAGTATTTCCTAATGTTAAAAAGGGGGGGTTATGTGGTTCGAGTGTCCCAGAGTATTTCCTAATGTTAAAAAGGGGGATTATATGGTTCGGGTGTCTGAGAGGTTTTCCCAACGTTAAAAGGGGGGGTTATATGGTTCGGGTGTCCATGAGGATTTCCCAACGTTAAAAAGGGGGGGTTATATGGTTCGGGTGTCTGGAGAGGTTTTCCCAACGTTAAAAAGGGGGGTTATATGGTTCGAGTGTCTGAGAGGATTTCCTAACGTTAAAAAAGGGGGGTTATGTGGTTCGGGTGTCCGAGGGGATTTCCCAATGTTAAAAGTATGCTTGCAATGTGAATTTTATGTCTTTTACCTGTTAGTTTTTAAGTTTCTCACGTAAGTGAATTTGTGTAACAATTCTTTGTGAGAATAATTAATATCTTTTTAAACCTAAAAAAGGGGGTTATTTAGCTGGGATCACTAGTTATGTGAATGGCTTACGTGTCTCTGGTCGGCTCCTCGTCGGCGATCACGGAGGCTTGTATTAGGGACTCGATTCCGTTGACAGGCGCCGGACGTCTGTAGCCACTGGACGCTGAAAAACGACAACTTGACGTAAAAATTCGGTTATAATACAAAAAAAAATGATGGGATCGGAAAGGCATTAGAGTTCATTATGAGCTTTTACCTCCGGGCAAAACCATCGACTCAAGAGATCTCTACTGCCAACAGAACGAACTATTCCAACCATACTTACAATATTATAAATGCGAATGTAACTCTGTCTATCTGTTACCTTTTCACGGCTAACTACTCAACCGAACGATCGTCATGAAATTTTGCACGTTGGTCACGGATACAAGAAAGGACATCGTGTACAAAAAAGTACTAGAAAATTCATCTAGAAAAAAGTACTCTTACCGAGGGGGATCATCTAAAATTAAGAAGAACTAAGAAGTGCTCTGTGACGTTGCAAAAAGATAAAAATTATAATAAAAAGGTATCGAACAGTTGAACTGACGCGTCCGCGATGGGAGGTCATTGTCGTAATATGTCCGCACATCTTACAATTGGAATTGTAGTTCTGGTATATGTATATCGGTCGGACAATAAAAGTATATATTGGAAATATTGTGTTTATTTTTCAACGCGGACTAGGTCGCATGCAACAGCTAGTACCTGGGGCGGCGGCGGCAGGCGGGGCGGTGTGCCTGTAGTGGGGCGTGTGCGGCGCTTGTGGCTGCGCGTGGCGTTGCTTGGCGGCGTGGCGACGTCGACGCGGCGCCGGCGTCTCGTCTATGTAGAGATCGCCGTCCTCGTAGTCGTACGTGTTCGAGACTCGGCGGCGCACCGGACGCTCCGACCGACGCACGGCCACCGGACTCGAAGCCGGCTCTGCGGCCACTTCCACCACCGCCTTGGTCTCTTCTACCACCTGACACCATTTACAATTTGAATTTGCGTTCATTCGCGCGCTACTGCGATAACGTCACGCAGCGAGCGGAACGAGCTAAAGTATGTACGCGAGCGCCGACTCACGGCATGACGTCACACGTCAGCGCGGTCACACTAACATTTAGGCTGGTTTTACAGTGACGCTTATCGTCCGCGCGGGTAGTAAGCGCGCGGATGACCCCAGCTCGACAAGTTTAGAGTCGCGCGGTTTGCTGTCTCGTACAGTCGTCAGCGCGGGCCATTCGCGCGTGTTGGTTAATCTATGTAACGATCCAAGAGACGCAAAGCTCGTGGCCCGCGACGCTTACCAACCGCGCTGACGAAAGCGTCACTGTATAACCAACCTTAATATCTGTTGAAGATTCTTTTTTCTCGAGTTACCTAATTTATAGAAACTTTTCGTAACATTTTTATTTAAAAACAAGTTATATTTTATCTATTAAGAGATATCGCTTGTGTTAATTATCTAAACATTAAAATAAAACATAATTACATAGTTGGTGGTGTGATACTGTTGTGCAATGGCCGCGTCGTATGAAGGCAGATGGTCGTGTGAGTATCCCCCGTTAAGTTGCTCATCGGTAGCCACAGTTTCATAGTTGCTATTCTGGGTTACAATAGAAAAACATATTAATATAATATTTTATGTCATCATCCATAATGTCGACTCCATGTATCTCCAAATGCAAATTACCTGATGCAAAGTGGTGGCGACGGGGACCTCCTCGTAGCGCTGGTAGCCGTCGACGTAGGTGACCACGTCTTGGCCCACTCCGGAGTAACCGTACTCCGGCTGGTACTGAGGTTTCGTTTCGCTGTACTGGTATTCAGGCTGGATGTCTTCCGCCGAATACATGCCTGGAAGTTCATTATATTATGGTCGCTTTGAACAGGCATAAAGGTGATTTAAAGACTTTTAGGGTATTTAGGGCGAGTTATGTACGGTGAGGAAATCCATCCACAATTGAATTCATAAACATTTTAGAACCTATAACCAAACTTTCGTTTTTTTTTAACAATCCCATTCATTTTATTACTCATACGTGTATGTCCATTAAAAAAGGTGCAGTTGATACGTGCAAACCTTTAACTAGGCTTTAAGCTTATATTGAGTCATGACCCATATGTGGTGCACGCACGTATTGTTAAGTCTTCCTAATGGCCCACATGTGGTTCACGCACTTGTTAACGTGTTAATACTGATTTAGGCAAAAGGCTGTGTCATAGTCGAGTCGAGTGGTTAATCGACCAATGGGTTCATAACAATGGGTCTTTTATAGCTCACCGGCCCCATATTGGATGCCATTGGTGTCCATAGTCGAGTCGAGTGGTTAATCGACCAATGGGTTCATAACAATGGGTCTTTTATAGCTCACCGGCCCCATATTGGATGCCATTGGTGTCCATAGTCGAGTCGAGTGGTTAATCGACCAATGGGTTCATAACAATGGGTCTTTTATAGCTCACCGGCCCCATATTGGATGCCATTGGTGTCCATAGTCGAGTCGAGTGGTCAATCGAGCAATGGGTTCATAACAATGGGTCTTTTATAGCTCACCGGCCCCATATTGGATGCCATTGGTGTCCATAGTCGAGTCGAGTGGTTAATCGACCAATGGGTTCATAA
Source organism: Synanthedon formicaeformis (assembly GCA_945859745.1). Taxonomy (NCBI): domain Eukaryota; kingdom Metazoa; phylum Arthropoda; class Insecta; order Lepidoptera; family Sesiidae; genus Synanthedon; species Synanthedon formicaeformis. Next base: position 435,502 of record OX243977.1, read on the forward strand.
CAATGGGTCTTTTATAGCTCACCGGCCCCATATTGGATGCCATTGGTGTCCATAGTCGAGTCGAGTGGTTAATCGACAAATGGGTCTTTTATAGCTCACCGGCCCCATATTGGATGCCATTGGTGTCCATAGTCGAGTTGAGTGGTTAAACGACAAATGGGTCTTTTATAGCTCACCGGCCCCATATTGGATGCCATTGGTGTCCATAGTCGAGTCGAGTGGTTAATCGACAAATGGGTCTTTTATAGCTCACCGGCCCCATATTGGATGCCATTGTCCATAGTCGAGTCGAGTGGATAATCGACCAATGGGTCTTTTATAGCTCACCGGCCCCATATTGGATGCCATTGGTGTCCATAGTCGAGTCGAGTGGTTAATCAACCAATGGGTCTTTTATAGCTCACCGGCCCCATATTGAAGTCCATAGTCGAGTCGAGTGGATAATCTACCAATGGGTTCATAACAATGGGTCTTTTATGGCTTACCGGCCCCATATTGGATGTCGGTGGTGTCCATGCGAACGTTGGCCGGCATGTTCTCATTGGTGAAGAGGATCTGCTCCTGGTAGTCGCCCTTGCTGATGGTCCACTGCTGGATCGGCTTCAGAGGGGTGCTGTTGCGGATCAGATGCGACTTCAGGATTGAATGCTCCGGCAAACTGTACGGAGGTGGCTCGTCTCTGTGGCTCGGGGAGTTACTGCAAAAAATTATATTTCACTTTGAGAATATCATAACTTCACACAAATACCTCCTTTATAATTTTTACATATTATAAAAAAAAAATCTGTATCTGTCTGTGTATCTATGTTCGAGATGATCTATAAAGCTAGGTACTGAACGGATTTTCATGCAGTTTTCATCTATCAAACAGAGTGATCTGCAAAAATCCAGATAATTATGAAAAAAATTATCAAACTAGATTTTCTCGAAAATGATTTCTTTTTAACCCAAAAAATGACTGGGGTTAAATAATAATAATAATATTGATAGATGACATTATCTATCAACAGAGTGATTCTGATTACTGACGAAGATATTACAAAATCAAACATCCAGATAAATAATCTATGAAATATTAACCTCGATTTTCTTGATAATGATTAAATTTTGACCCATATATTATGACTTCCTACAATTTAGTCATTGTATTATCTACGGAGAGGAACACAAGCAATTTCTGGATCAACCTGTATACACTGTATCTATATTAAGTAAGATCTCACAAAACAACTCACTTTAGTTTGATCTTCAACGTTTTCTTGTCCAAATATCCATTTGTGTCCTGGTAACCCTGTATGGGCTCCTCGTATGTGTGATAAGTGTACTTTTCTGGCAACACCTCCTTCTCGGTCACGTATTTGGCGTCGGGCAGGGCAACGTAACGGCCGCCATCTTGGAATATAACCTCTTTATTGTCTATGAACAGTTTGTCGGCGTAAACTTTCTCCTCGGCAAACTCCCCGTTGCCCATGTGCATTATGGGCTTGGGCAATGTCAACTTGAGCGATTTCTTTTGTACACTCTGTTGTTTTCTCTGCGCTTTTGTCGGTGATGTGTTGTTTTTTATTTTGAAATCCTGGAATATTTTTTTTTTAATATTATCAACCAAATTGTATATAAGTAGATTCATACTTTACTAATAATAATATTACAAATATGAAAGTAACTCTGTCTGTCTGTCTGACTGTTACCTTTTCACGATTATCGTAAAATCACGACATACCATACACCCAGAAAAATAAAATAAAATAAAACTAACGCCTGGCCAAAGTGCTTTAGCAACAAGAGGTCTACTTTTTTTTTTCAACGCAAAAATTCGAAGGACCAGCTAGTCAATACTAATAATAAATCTGTAGGGGTCGGTCATGGAGTAATTTACTTTGTTTTCAGAAATATCGTGTATATAGGCTCTATACATGATACTGAAACTAAATTGACGATTTTTAGAATTTTTTCTGTATGTATGTATGTATGTGTGTATGTATGTATGTATGTATGTATGTAAGTATGTATGTTCCTCTATAACTCTTAAACGAGTCAACTGATTTTCATGAAACTTGGTAGATAAACATTTAGACGTACGGGACACAGGATAGGCTACTTTTTTTTTTCAACGCGAACGAAGTCGCGGGCGCCAACTAGTATTTAATAAGATAGTAGACTACATATTTTACTACTATTTTATGAAAGTTTTATTTTAATTCCGCACAAGATTGGGAGAATCTTGGAGATGTAACATGCTTTTTTTAATGTTAAGGTCGTCAGACAGGCTGACGGTGGCAACCGTCGCCAGCAATAACACAATGATAATAATGCACTCACCTTGTCCTTATTCGCTAGTGAAGTGGATCTCTTCTCCAAAGTCCTCAACTCTTTGGAGAGTTCTCTCACCAGTTGACCAGAGTTGAGACATTTTGGTACATTGTCACGTTTTGCGGCATCAGTCTGTTTTCAAAAAATATATATAACCATGGATTCTTTGAGATAATATACTAAGAAAATACAATCATTTTAGAATATTTCAAGCTATTCATAGCTATAGCACAATGCAAACAATGTATGACTTGGGTACAATGATTGGTTTAATTTCCCTATTGTATTGTCCTATATGGTCTGTCCCTGACATTACATAATACGTCACATTTTGATTGACAAAGACCCATTGACTTTGACCAGTGTGTATCAAAGTGAGACTTATGTTAGTTAATCTTGAACAATAGAGTTAATTAAATAATAAAACAACAGCTAAGAACCATCTACATCAAGTCAGCTTTTATCTTTCAAAAAAAAAAAACATTTAACAAAATACATAATAAATCAAGATTTACGTGTAAATTTGTCTTTAAATTATTAAATTTGGACGAAAAATTTATTATAATTCAATCCATTTCACTTCGAAATAATAAAAACCATTCGGAATAATCCACTTTAGTGAAATAAATGTGTCTTTTTTAGACTATATTTATTTAATATGCCCCTCTTCGTCATCTCAATTTTTATTTATTTATTTACACACATTTTTATTTATTTATTTATTTAAATACCATTTAATATTAGCAAATTTGGCAAGCGTGGCTCTAAGTTTGTCACATACACTATTGATGTGGTCCTTTAATTAAGACAAGGAGTAACCTCAGACCGAACACAATTTTTACTGAAATGACCGCAACCTAATATACTATGAATAATGAATCATCATCATTATATACGAGTATATATATATCAGCTTCATTATCCCCCGGTGACCGGTGACTTTGAATGACGGTTAGCCTATTTGACAGATGGTGAAAGAGGCCCTAATAAGTGGCTTACTAAATGACTAAATTACCGGTTTGAGAGCGTGCCACTCCTTGAGGGCCGCCGCTAGCAACTTGAGGCCCCGGAGCAGGAGGGCCGGCAGCGGGGCCCCCAGCGCCGGACGACTCCTCTCGCTCAGCGTGAACTCCTCGTCCTGTTCAGGGACATCAGATACAGATGGCGCTTATTTCATACTATTAGGGTCAGCGCCAACGGGCGGAGTGGACGCGAAGAGACTCCGTCCGTCGGCGCTGACCCTTAAACGTCACTGAGGGTGTCGCTCACAAAACGAAACATTTCACTTCAAAAATAAAAATTACAAAGTTTATTGCTCACATTGCTTGCGTTGATTTACATATTCATAAACTAGCCGTTGCACGCGACTTCGCTCGCGTAACTTTACAGATAACGTAGTAGTTTTCTACGGGTGTATGAATTTTCAAAATCGATTCATTCATACTAGTTTTACGAGTTTATTCATTACAAACGTACAAATCTTCCCTCTTTTATATAACATTTGTATATATACTGTCTTCTGTTAGAGTGTGGTTTGAAGGATACTTAAATTGTCAATTAATCTTAAAGAATCGTCAAAGAAAGAAAGAAAGAAAGTCACACCTGCGTCTCCTCGTTGTGCCTCCTCAGCATGGTCAGCAGATGTGCTCCTGCGTACCAGTTCATGGCTTCGAAGAGTGGATACCTCAGCAGTATTGGCGTCTCCACGCGACGCTCTATTTCATATATCCTAAAAAAAAAAACAATTATTTTTCTCAATATTATACAATTCTAGGTGCTAGATAATGAGACTCTAGAAGAGAGGCGATGTGGATACTGACTGTAGCTGCATCTCTATCGCGTACGAGTGAAGAAAGTTGCCTCCGAAAACGAGCGAATCCACAGGCGTGAGCACGGCGTGGATCCATCCCGTCGGAATGAAGAGGGTCTGTCCGGCGCACAGTTCCGCCGTGCCGTACCACTCCACCTTAACAAATATATTATTTTATTTAACTATCACAGTTAAAGACATTTATACCGCAAAGGAGAGAGAAATATGCATCATTAAAAATTATAAATCAACCTCCAACTTTCAACTCCAACAGATAATTTAGACAATAAACTACATACTTCATACACACACGCACACACACACACACACTCACCATGTCTCCAAAGAAGTTCTCCGTTTGATTGTTGGACGCACACCACTGCTGGTACAGAGCGAGGTTCGCGGCAGTCGGGGGCACCAGGTAGAAGAGTTTTCTGCCGTGGAGCACGTGGTACCACACAGTCGTGCCACCAAAGTCCACGTGGAAATCCGTGTACGAGCCGGCGGCGGACATTAGACAGTAGCGGGATACCGACGGCCTCGGGGGCCGCTCCTCGGCCGGGGGCCAAACTCGGGTGGCCCAGTCGAGGCTCCTCGCTATCCGCGGCGCCTCGACCACGGCGCTGAGTCCGCTCTCGCTGAACTCCAAACTCAGCACGTTGAGCACCTTGTCAGCGCGACCTTCGGGCGGACGCTCCAAGTATTCCACCAGGTCGCCGAGTGGCATCCGCAACGTCGCCTGTCTTCGCACGTCTATCACTTCCACCTACATTCCAAGACAACTTCCATTAATTCAAAGGTCAATTAACACTGGCACTGCTTATAGTCAAATATTGACTGATTACAGATGTACAAAACATAAAAAAAAAATAGCACTAACTTTATTTATATAAAATATAGCCTATTTTGCTCCATGATAACGTAGCTTTCTATGGGTGAAAGAATTGTTAAAAATCAATCCAGTCAAATACAGTTTTTGAGTTTATTTATTACAAAAAAACATACAAACCTTCTCTCTTTATAATGTATCTTTAGTATAGATAGATTAACACTATCAAAGGATACACAGCGACTATCTATAAATAATTTAAAATCAAAAGAAAATAGTCAACTATTTTGGTTTAATTTTTCCATAAATTAGGGGAAAAAAATAGACATTCTACTATTTCAATGGAAAAATTTATAGAAAAAAAAAAGCCTTACATCCATCTGGGCCCCGCAATATCTGAGCACAGATCTGACAGTGAATGTGGCTGGATTTGGCGTCTTCATGTCCAAACCTTCTTGGGAATGAAATAGGACCGGCCGCGTGAAACCTATACAAAACAACAATATTTTTTATTACATTAAAAACGCTCAGTAGCATTATGTACAAAAAGCATAATGAACAAAACGCAAAATGTACAAAACTCAAAATGAACATGAACAAGCAAATCATTGGATGGTTTATAAAAAAATTGCAGATAAAGGTTAAAAAATTTTTACATGTAAGAAAGAGTAGAACATTATAGAAAAAAAAATCAAGAATACTTGAATTAATAATTCAAAATATTATAAAACGAGATATTTAATAAATATTAATTACGTTTAAGTAACCGTTCTATTAAAAGAAAAACTACCTAAAACGAATTTTCTCAAAGATCAGACCCTGACAGATCGATTTCTAGACCTAAAAAATACCTAACCCTAGATTTTCGTCAAAATCGTTAGAGCTGTTTGCGAGATCATCGTGACATACAAGAATTACTCGTTTAGTATTATAAGATATGTCGCTATGTCGCTTAGTAGGAGCAATTTGTGCATGCTAACTAGGGCACTAACGGGGCACTGCCGCCTCAATAGGCACCTTAAACTAATGGGTCTCACTAGTACAGGAGAGTGTCGCTTCTGCCATGAGGCAGAGGAAACACCAATGCATATCCTGTGCGAGTGTGGCCCGTTGATGCACAAGCGCAGTCACATCCTAGGAAGCCACACAATGGCTTGTGAAGATGTGAAGAATGCCTCTATCAAAAAAGTACTACAGTTTCTCAACGTGGTAGGTATAGGTAGAGAGCTTTAGTTTACGTGACGATCACAATATTTCAGCAATGGACGTAGTGATACTGGTTCTCTAGCAGACAGGAATAGCCACTAGCGTATAATAATAATAATAATTATAAGATAAGATATAACTAATGATCCACTCCATCCATCCAACAGATTTTTTGAGTTCATTTTGATGAATGAACGGAATGTTCATTTTGAGTTTTGATCCCATGGGATCCAAGTGGAGGGAGCCTCTTTACGTCATTCATATGCAGATCTATTATGACATAGTATAGTATGTTGTTCAAAGATCACAAATTTTATCAAAGTCAGTTCAGTCTAATACTGGCATTGTACATGGCTTTGTGTACATTTGACGGTTATTCCCAACGTACCCACTAATTAACATTCTCTCTGGTTAGGACAACAATTCTCAGCTTCAAAGGATACAACAAAGGATGTTGAGAAAAAGTGTCCCCACTGGTGGGGAAGTTGAGAAAAAGATGGGATACAATAGTGGGAATGTTGAAAGTAGATCCATCCATTTGACGCCCTTACTTTGAAATCACTGCTTTGGAGTATAAGCTTGTGCTTGATAGGCGATGTTAGCCAATTATAACTAATACTTTGATAAAACTCAACATACCATTGTCTCTAATAAATTCCTCAGTAAACTGGTGTCCTTTCATACGCATTAATGAGGCAGGGGTCGGACGCAATGGCCTCGCTTGGATAGCCCGCACCCATTCCGGAGACCCACACTGTGCCGGGCGACCCTCTGCGCCTACTTCGTAACGATCTGCACGGTGGTTGTTTGTAGGTATTTTCACTGTAATACATTTTATATAATTAGTTTTACTCAAATCAGATATTAGAAAAATTTCTTTAGAAAGAAAGAGAATGGAGGTGCTAAGAACGATAAAGAAGAGGAACCTCAAATATTTCAGGCAAACATTGAGGGGCATGATACTATTATTTTTTAACTAAAAAATCACTACATATTATAAAACAAAGTCCTCCACCGCTTCTGTCTGTCTGACTGTTCACGATAAACTCAAAAACTACTGCATCGATTTTCATGCTGTTTTCACCAATGGATAGAGTAGTTCTCGAGAAAGGTTTTGATATATAATTTGCAACCATGCGAAGCCGGGAACAGGCCGCTAGTACAAGTTAAATGTAAGAATCATGCTTGTTAAAAAAATTAAAAGAATCATTTGGTATGAGCAGTCACTCCCTCTTTCGTGAAGCAGCTTCTAAGGTAAAAATAGCAACAACTATGACTTTCTAACTTTACTGAAAGCTAGATAGTAATCAAAACTTTTCAAATTGTGTAATATTTAAGATCAGACAGACGGGCCAGACAGAGGGCTCGAGCTATATAAAATAGTCGTTATCTGCTTCTGTCTTCCTCTCCGCTAATTTCTAAAACACCCGATTTTTTTTCCATATTAAGGTTGACAGACAAGTTGACGGTTCATTTGATGGTAAGTGGTTACTGTTGTCTATAACACAAGCACAAGGAGGATAAGTAATTAGGAAGGAGTGGAGACTAAATGGAAATAGTGAAGGTGATCTTGCATGGTTGAGAAAATTCTACATTTTGTAATTAGACGAATTTATATGAGACGATGGCAAATAAAGGAAAAAATCTATGTTTTTTTAAACTTACACACTGAAGGGCCATATGTCTGTACACATTTTGGACAGTGATACTTGTCTATATCGTCCGACTGGTAAATTTTAACATCAACGCAGCTGCAATATAAAATATATTTGTATTAGATTCATGTTAGGTACACAATAATACAACATTATGCCGATGATATTTTTTTATTAAAAAATGCAGTCTAATAGACGTGTTCACTAAAAAATAAAGAACAGGAACGGCTGTACACTTTATACACAAAGACCATTCTACAAGTCCGAGTAGAACAACGTTGACAAGATGTAAACAAACAGAAATATTGAATTTACACTGTATACAGTAAAAGAAATTGGCAGTAAACAAAGCCGTGGTTTTTTAGCTAGTCTTACAAAAGATTTAGAGGCAATAAATAGTAAAATACTCGACAAAACATTGTACTACCAATATGACCGCCGCACTACCAAGACACTGACAAACAAAACAATATTATTAACATACACATAGGAATTTATGGAAAAATTTCAACATTTTCCACTTTACCTCCCGTGAAACCATTCACGACAACAATCGCATTCTATCATAAATTGTCCAATATTATACGGTTGCCCACACAAACAATAAGTTTCCTTCGATGACGCCATTTTAATGGCGAATAGACAATTTTTGTTTTTTTCTTAAACCACGTTGCTTCTGGGTTGCCAGGGTAAAAATATATAAATGGAATCATAGACAAAATATTTGTAAACTAATCGAATAAATAAAACGAAATCTTAAACTATAAATAAATATACTTTAACTAGCTGGTGCCCGCAACTTCGTCCGCGTTCAAAATGGTAAGTATATAGCCTTCCTCAATAAATGGACACAAAAAGAATTTTATACATCTAAGGGAGTGTTAAATCATAAAACTCTTTTTTCAACCGATTTCCAAAAGAGGAGATTCTCAATTCCGGCTATTCCGTTTATCCACCCCAAAAAATCCACCCTAAAGGGAATACTCGGAAATGCATTTCCGAGAATCCACCCTAGCCTGTTTTGTGGATAAATGGAAATGGTTATATCAATTCTCTTCCGGTTTCCCTCCTAGACATTGTACAGTCATACCTACTATTGATACACTCTTATCGTGGCATTTAATATAATATGGATTATATGGATCATAAAACCACAGAACGAGTCATCCCCATCCCGTTCATACATTTTTTTTGAACTTCATACAACTTTTTTGAAATTTTCAAAGTGGGAGATCTCCAAAACCACCGGAGATAGAGGGGTGGTGTCTTCGGCGGATGGCCATCTATCGTGGTGGTCCAAGTGCAGGGATAGGTTTCATCCCGCCTCAATACAAAAGTGGCATTTTCGTTGAAAGGGATGGGGATACCCGTTAAAGGATAGAAGCTACTTCCATCCCTAGATGGGATACTTCCAGGGGACCATCCCGGTTCTCGGATTTTCCATCGCTTCATCCCGCTTCCATACAAATTTGTGGTTTTTCGGAAAAGCTACCTTTTCACCTGGAAATAGTTAAAATGGAGCGGTCTGTCCTGTCTCGTCGGATAGAGAGTGATGTCGTTAGCCCCATGCGATTTTTCCACCCTCGGTCCACCGACCTGGTAAAAAGTTGGCAACGGGATCTCGGGAACTAAGAGGGTCCTCAGCAATCAAGACCTATCTCACACCCCATTCACACATTTTCTTGAACTCCATACAACTTTTTTTAATTTTTTCAGTGGGATATCTCCGAAACCACCGGAGATAGAGGGGCGGTTTCTTCGGGAGTGATCAACTATCGTCGTGGTCTAACTGCTCGGATAAATTTCATCCCCCAATCGCGCCCCGTCTATCCCGGATCCATACATGAATACGATTTTCGGCGACAGGGATGATAATATCGTCGAAACCGTCGGGAACAGGGACGTGGTCGCTATGGCGCGTTTTTGTCCCTCGGTGGGATGCGGATATATGTATTTCCGAGTGTATCCCTTAGGGTGGATTTTTTGGGGTGGATAAACGGGTGCTTCCCGTGTGGTTCCATTTCAATTTGGTCCAGTTCTGACAATGGCATGCATGAGAAAACGGTTTTAAGTCGGTTTTTTTTTTGTTAAAAAAGTTATTTATATAAATGAGTCGATACCCAAAACATGTTATTAAATTGCAAAATCATTTAAAAGAAAATGGTGTACTTCAAATTATATCAGGCGCTATCATCACTGCTGTATGTTAATGTTTCTTACGGTACATTGGATTAAATGAAACCAATCAAAGATTTTTTTGTGTTAAAATTATTTTTAGTAATAAATCTGGAGTCTTGATCGACGTGACCTTTACTTTGCTTTGTTATCTACTTCCTTATACGTTTGGCTTTAATAAGCGTAGTAAATATTTAATTATTATTAGCACAAAAGGGGTCTTATAACTATAAGTTTGACCCAAGTTGCACAGTAACCGTATTTGAAACAATAGCGATCAATAGATTAGGTATCAATCACTTGATAATTTTTCTACTTGTTATATTTTTCTGGTACCTAATTTAGACGGCATATTAATATATTTATAGTTATACCTAATATAAACCAAATGATAAAGTTACCCAAGTTCCCAATTTTCAGAAAAAATTAAAAAGTTTTCGTTTAAAATTTCTAAATTGCGTTCCCTTTACCTAGATTCCTCTTATGTCACATTCACCTTACTTCTTGTCATCGTATATTGTGCAAAATATGACGTACGAATTTTGCACAACCATCATGGCGTGACCTGACGAACAAACAAACTGCCCGACAGCAATTACAGTGCGTTCTAGTGATGTGGTAGTGACTCGCTATTTAACAATGTCGATTTTTTGCTGACTGAGTTGATAGTTTGTTAGCATGCTGAGTTTGTAATTCAATGCAAAAGTAACGTGAGTCTGTTACGATTATTAGTCATGCATGTACGTGACACATTTAGAAACAAAAAAATCTTAGGTAGGTTTATTTTTAAGGAATATTTTATTCAAAAGTAATTCAGATATTATTTATTAAAAAACATAAGATAGAAAAGTGCATCTATTATTGAGTTGAAAATGATCGAAACAATAATACTGAGCTGTTTTTAAATAAGTAATCTTCGCGCTATCAATCGTAAAGCCGTATTCGTCCACAGATGTCGCTATCCTTATTAAAAAATTAATAAGGACATGAGCATTAATAACATGAACATTAATACGCAGTACTTAATAATAAAAATAATATAGCAATCACACCTAAATGTACATGTACAAAATTCAAACATATCTTGTGATTGGAACCACACGAGAGAAAGTGACACGCGCATCTTTCGACAACTTATTTCATGCTTGCATCTCAAAAATTTAATATTGCAATTTAAATCAGAGTAAACGAAAATAGCATTATATTTTTTTGCTATACCTATTTCTTTAAGGGTCGTTTCCTCTACCAACGAGTGATTCCACGACTAATGTCATGTTATATAAAAAGTTGTATAATTGTAAGTTGTTTTAATTAATATATGGGTGTTTAAAAAAGTACCGGATCGCTGTATCGAATATGTATTATATTTTGTGTACATAGTGTTAGTAAAGTTTACAAATTAATGGTATACCCTTAAAAAGTTATCTAATAACAAGACTCGTACGTCAAAGAAACGATTTATGCAAATGTAGTACTTATGTCACAGAGCAATTGATAACAAGTGTCTTTCTAATAACCTAAGTAATTATTTTTTTACTATAACAAAAAGGTTTGAATCAAATCTATAATATTATATTACTATTTACTTGTAATTATTGAATAAATTAATCAAATGTTACCTAAGGAAGAACCATTATTATCACATAAGTGCTAACGTGGTACGTGTACTCAGCGAAGAAAATAATAGAACATAAACAACACTAGATGAGAGGTATGTTGATGTTGTAATCAGGTCCGATGCACCGGTGACAGTCGACTCGACGACAGGGGAGAAATCGACCGACTCGACTTAAACCAACACTTTCCCCTCACTAAGCTGCCGCGTTCGAAAACTTACTTTGAATTTAAATTTTGTGCGTTCCATTTTCAATTATGGAATAATCTACTTGTGGTGTTTGTGAAAAAGTTTATAAAAATGACAATTAAATAAATGTTCCTCAATTTTCAATTACAGTAGGTAAGTAAATACATACTTTTATAGCCGCTCATATTACTTTACTAGTAAAATAATTTTTTTATCTAATTTCATTCTAATTAATTTAATTTAATTATTATTAACAAATGAACTATAGTGATACTATAAAAATCATAAAATAATCGTAAATATATAAGTAATTCAAATAAGACTGTTGTTATTTGCATTATCACTGTTACAAAAATCTAACTAAATTAGTTTTTAAAATTTTGCATTCATTTTGTCCGAATAATCTCCGAAGGCTAAACCGATTTTAGTGGAACTTTCATTGATAGATAGATAGAGGACTATTGTGACGCGGATTCGCAGTGAATATTTTTAAAAATTCTCTATTTTTAACCCCCGATGCAAAAGTATATGTTTAACCTGTGTATTTGTCTGTGGCATCATAGCTCCCAAACGTATGGACTTATTTTGATCCTTTTTGATTTTTTGTTTGAATGCTAACGTGATAAAGGTTTTAGTTATAATTTATGCACATCTTTTCCGGCGTTAGAAGATTAATCAATCAATCAAACGTTTATTTTGCAAGTTAATAAAAAAGACTCTTTATCCTTACATAGTATAAAACAAACTCCTCCGCCGCGTCTAACTCAAAAACTCAAAAACTACTGCACCAATTTTCATGCTGTTTTCACCAATGGATAGAGTGGTTCTCGAGGAAGGTTTTACTATATAATTTACAAAGTAACACGGGCGAAGTCGCGGGCGGCAGCTAGTTAAATTCATATACAACATTAATGTCAAGAATGTACAAGGTCTTTTCAAATCTTTTCAAAGTTCGAGTGAATAGGCTTCTCCTGGGTGATCTCGCTCGATCATATAGGCCTAAACTTCGCTACACGGTTGGATGCTAGCTAAGAATAAAAAATTCACAGATTTCGTGCCTCACGCGACTATCGAGCACATTGGAAATGAATCTAATCATTGGAATTCGAAGTTATGTTGTTCTGACTTGTTGACTTCTTTCAAAAAGGTTAAAGCTACAGGGCAAACCCATAACCCGATCGTCTTTATTTTAGGCTCAAATTGTAGCTGACTAAATTTTACAGAGGTGTTTTTCTCAAATTATTGATATCATTCTTCGTTTCCAAAATATCGAGCGCCAAAATCAAAAATTTGGAAAAAAATTCAAATTTTTTTTCACCTTTTCGGCCATAACCTTTTTCGTTTTTGACTTTTTCAAAAAATTCTTATTGCACCTTACAGCTTTCGTGAATACGCGTCTTTTGAGCTCTTTATGAATATCATATCTTTACAACTCTCCGAGATATAAGGGGATCGCACTTTTTCGTGAAATCGGGGCCTATACTGAAGCGAACGAAAACACATTTCCAATGTCAAAAAAATAAAAAAGTTACAAAAAAGGTCCCTTCTAAGTATTCTGCTGGCACTGACCTTCCGTAGGAACCCTAAGTCAAACGTAATGCATGCCATGTCCATATAGGCTCGGTTTAAAGCTATATACCTCTTTCCGGTTATATAGTGCATAAGGTATGCACTAAAACAGACTAAAACTTAATATAGTATGTCACAGAACGCGGGGTTAACGCCCGCGATGGAGACATTAATAATGTCATTAAATAACTATTAATGAGCCAGTCTGTCTAGCGATAAACTTTTTTTTAAATAATTTCTTAAGAAAAATAAAAGATAAAACTCCTGACAAAATATGTAAAGCAAAGTAAGGCCTGACATACATTGACGTAATTCTAAGTACTTTTATACAAATATTATAAAGATTAGTATGTTTGTAATGAATAAACTCAAAAACTACTGGACCGATTTTGAAAATTCTTTCACCTAATGAAAGCTACATTATTAGTGATTGACATAGGATATATTTTAGAAAATTACACGAGCGAAGTCACGTGCAATAGCTAGTATTATAGATTAGGATAGCGTGCGAGATGACAACTAAACCGAATATTTACAGGCCGTTAACTATTACCAGTTAGTCTGAAATAAATAGATTTAAATATTTTTAAATAAAATAATTTGGAATATATTTTTAAAATGTAACATTTAGTTAAATATGAATAGTTACCTAAACAAATTTAAATACCTACTACTTAACTTCTTACTACACGTGTTACTTATCTGTCTATCTAATCACTTAACTTACCTACGAGTACTAATTTGAAACTTGATTTAGGAGAACGGAATTTAGGTCCAACAACTTGTAAAATTCATTTAACCTGTTGTAAACATAAAATATGTCTATGATAGTTAAAATATTAGGTTTTGTTCTTCACTAAGTGCCTACCAATAAATAATTGACATCAATTTCCTACTACTGTGTGGTCCAGGTCACAGGTCACGCGCATGAAAACCTAAACATCTTAGTGTAGGGTCCGAAGAGAGGTCGTCTTTACCCATACCAAAAGTATATTTCATCAATTGTTATGTATGAAAAAATAAATCACAAATATTATATAGATGTGCGACAGAGAAGCATTAAGCTAAGCAGCTAGGTTTTAACGCCCGACGCAAAAACGGGGTGTTATAAGTTGGACTTATGTGACATGTGTATGTGTATCTGTGACTACTTACAGCAGATATAACATGTTTGGGCTCGATAGAAAGTAGACTCATAGTTTATAATTTTAATTTCAGATCATCTGACAAAATGTACCATTTATTTAATCTTTATTTCTGTCATATTTTTGCTAGGAATTTTAGATTTATTCCTATGATCCCTCGGGAATCGTACTTTATACTGGATGAAAGGTACCCTATGTCGTTTTCTGTAATACCAGACAATGTATATTATATGCAAAATTTCGTTACGATCATTTGAGTAGTTAAGGCATGACAAGTTAACAGAAAGACAAAACAGAGTTACTATCACAAATTATGACAAAAGCTTTTAAATGACTTTTTCTGCTATAATTTCAACACTATTAAAATTTAAAATGTTCAATGAATAGAATGACTTGAACATAAGTAAATGTCATGTCATAACTTCTTCCTGTCGATTCACAAATAAACTGACACAATAGATCTAATTAATTACGGAAGAAATATAACAATATAAAAAAAATAACAAAACCATTTCCCATATTACAGTAAACGTGGAGGTATGCTAAAAGGCGTCCACTTTACATTGACCTTTCATAGAGACTCATTTTTAACAAATTTTGGTGCTTAATAAAATGGATATTACCTGTACATTACCAATTCGATTTGCCACAATAAGTTGATCTATTCGCTGTCATACTTCTTACAAGCGAAAGATTAAAAGCTAGAAAACCAATTTTTTTAAACCCGTCACGTGCTTGACGTAACAAGTTAATGAGAGGTCTTTTTAAATAAGTTTTCCCTACTGCCCAATTTAAAATATGTTATGAGTTCAAACATAGTGTATCAATTTGTAGGCCTTGAGATTCTGGTTGGCAGGCTGAACACGCTTCAAAAGGCTCTCAAGGTCAAGTGCGAAAAGAAAAACTTTATAAAAGTGCGAACTCAAAATGGTTTTTGATTAGTAGTGCTGAGCGAATAAGGGAGGTGACTGAGTGACACTTGTTGATAAATGTTTAGTACATATTTATAAACACAAAGACGAATTTATACATAAACATATAAGCAGGGAAGACATATAGTATGTAAGTTTTTATAGTATAATAATATGATGGTGTAGAAAATTTTTTTTATAAATAAATTAGCGAATTTAACAAATATTTTTTAAATAGAATAGGTACATTTTAAAAATTACATATATTTTAATATAGAACGAAATAATGTTTTTTAAACCAAAAATAATTTTAGTATATTATTCCTTTGTATAGAATTAATGTAACTATTATTTTATTAGATTTATAATTTGTATTATTTGGTGAATAGAAATTAAAATTTATTTGTTGGTTAGTATTTTAACATTATTTTTTCAATATAATTTAAAAAAACGTAATTCTTAATTGTGTATCATTGTGAAAAAAAAGAATTCAGTGAATATTTTTCATTCACAATAAACATTAATTTATTGAATTATTTGATTACAATATTTTATTTAAATATTTTATTTGTTTATTTAAAATAGCACCATATGGTAAATCATAAAAGGAGTACTTTTAGATCCTAATTAGATTAATTTTTTTAGACGAATTTTCGTAAATTCCTTAAAACTAATCACAAATGTATCTACCAATATTAAAAAAAAAAAAAAAAACTTGAATTCTAATAAATAATCAGAATATGGTGTTTTGTATGTAAATCGTTGAAACTTGTTCTTCGTATAATTTTATAGGTTATTTTATGGTAAGTACCATGGCAGATAAAATCAATAGCAGCGAATTAATGTAACAGTAATTTACAGAATAAAATAATAACTTATTCGTAATTTTTGTACATTTTAAAATAAAGCTGATATGGCTGTACATTTTATATTCTTCCATTGTTTAATAGAAACGGGTCAGAAAAGCACTAACAATAAATAAATGAACTTAATAAAATGTTGTTCTGTTCTGACCCACAGTGGGTCAGACGGGCCCTTAAAAGTGGGTCTAACGGGCGCTATAAAGCGGGTAAAAACTAATGGGTCAAAAGGGTCCGAAGCCTTTTTAATATT
Source organism: Synanthedon formicaeformis (assembly GCA_945859745.1). Lineage (NCBI taxonomy): Eukaryota > Metazoa > Arthropoda > Insecta > Lepidoptera > Sesiidae > Synanthedon > Synanthedon formicaeformis. The sequence continues at coordinate 452,032 of OX243977.1, forward strand.
GTACCAATAAGACGAGAAGTTGGTGGAATTACACAATGTGAAATTCCATTATTTTGAAGCCCTTAAGTCCCATCTCTTTAAAAAAAACTGGTTTTCATGTCTATATCAAATATCGCCTCGTTTGTCTATGTCAAATATCGCCTCGTGAAACTAGTTTTTTTTTAAAAATAAAACTGGCTGTTTTAACCTATTCTTCTACTAAAATTATTTAACTATTAAATTATTTAATCTAGAGTTCACCCACTGATCGTAATTCAACCATGGTTAAGGAAAAAAATAAACTAAAAAAAATTGCTCACAAATATATTGGAAAAAGAGAGGTGTGAAATTTATAATAACTAGAATGGTATAGTAAAATATAATTGGATAATAAAAAATAATAGACGTCTTCAAAAATTGCGTTACGTAATGCTTGAATGCCCTTTAATAAAAACTCCAAATAAGGAAGGAACCTACAGAAAAAAAAAATAGTTAAACGCTGGTTATTCAATAATATGGCCAGTTTTAGCTAACCATTTTATGAAGTGATCAATTCTATGATCTCGCTGCTTAAAAACTAAAGGCCAACAAATCAAAATTACACTTTTTACAGGAGAGCTAATCGAAAAAAAAATGAAATTATTTTTTATCTATTTTTTTCTTATTAGATATATATCAAATATATGCATATTATACATCGTTAGAAGCCTATTTTTATAATAAACTGAATACTAGAAGAGATATCAGCATATATGTTACTTTTGAATATATAAAAAATGATCATAATATACTAAATATGGAATAAAACAACCATAAGTCTTTTTGGAACATACAATATGAAGAATTGTGATTGTATTTTTGCAATAAAAACATTTTTGGATTTTTTTTGTTTTATGGCCCTTTAGTTTTTAAGCAGCGATCTGTCAACGACATACACATTGTAATGCGTAGTGAATAAATTATTGCGTAGAGGCGCACTTTTCTGTGCATTTATCTTACGTAATGCAATGTCGACTTTCTCGCGTTGCACTTTCACTAATGTGCAACGTAGACTCATGACAATCCTTACATATCGCACGCTTAGTATTAAAGTGACCTAACTCAAAATAAGTCAAAAATGAGTTAGATACACTATAATCCGTATGTCTACGCCCTCTATGGCTTACGATTAAGAAACTCTTAAAAAGTTAGTGTTTTACTGGTCTACAAGTTTTCGGTCTCTTTTACACTGGAGGGTTTTGATGGTGACATTTGAAATTACACAGACACATTCATTAATCGTTCAACCGGTACAAAGTAAACGCCTTCTGACTTGATTTAAAAGAAACCTATTAGTTATTATGTTTGTTTAAAAGTTAAATCGGAGGTAAGTTTTACTGATTGCTTTTGTTTTATTTTGACTCGATCCATAATGAGTCCATTTAATGTTAATTTTTTTATCATATTGCACAGTATATTAAGTTTTAAGTCTGTTTAAAATTAAAAATTATGAATAATTTTTAGCACAATAATAATTAGGTCTATTTTATAATAAAAACTTTGTAAATTTATTTGTACGTGCGGATGGCTTCAATTTTAAGTCTGTTTAATACAAATGATGATGATGTGTTTATAGTAACATTCAGTATTTGGTTTGTGTTTTACTAAAAAAAATGAAATAATTTTCCTAACAATTTGCGATTTCATAATTGAGTCAATTTATAACTAAATAAAATGAACAAAATAGGTTTTACTTTTTTGACCAATAATTATAATTTTCGTTTTTTAATTAGAATGACTACTTCACGATCAAAAAAATTCTGGAGTTAATTCAGACTAAATATAACAATATTCCAACGCAAAGTTCTGATGTCCAGGTATGTAAAAATCATTGAAATAAGTTACTTTATCTATAGTTACCTGCAATATACTAATTCACTTTTTATTGTTTACAGTTGTCCAGGTATGTAAAATATTTGTTGCCCTAAGGTATATTATTTATATTTGTATGCTCACCTTTCACGTTTGCTTACAGATTTTAGTAATGTATAAAATAAACCCAATAATCAATGATATTTGAATGTCGCCGAGTATTTGAAATATGCTGAAAGCCGTAAGAACGCAGCCACCCATTAATTACCGTGTGTCATCCATTAATCAAGAAGAAAGCGACGCAGGTTTTAGTTCTAATTTCAACGTAGATGGTGGCAAAAATGTTGATCATTTGCTATTTCCATCGGCTGTTAGCTCATTTTCGGGTAGTAGTTCTTCCTCTACTTCAGTCTCAACGGTTAGTAAATAGTAGTTCTCCTTCATTTGATAGCTTTGACATCGAGACTTTGAAAGAACTATTGAATGCCAATAACACAGAGAATATACCACCCGACCCAACAAGAGAATGAAACAAAGGAACGAGAGAGAATCCAGATAATTTGACAGAAGAAACAACTAAAGCAACTTCTACAGTTTCTACTACGCCTAAAACACGCCTAAAGGTAAAAAACGCACGAGACAGCCGGAAATGTGGAAACAAAATAAGGCTAAAAATTAAGAAATTGTGGAAGTCTTATATTCATAGCAATAACATTGTAACTAATGCTCGTGAACTTAAACCACTGATGTATAATGATAAGTGCAGTTTCTTTGGTGCAGGTTGAGCAGCAAGATTGATTTTGTTCAAAGGCAAAGTATTTTGACGCTGTAAAGATGGAGGAGTGAATTTTTGTGAACTAATTTAAATCTAACTAAGATATTATAAATCTAACTAAAATATTATCTGACTTAACCTACTAAGTATACTACTAACAGCTAAGGCTAATTATTTGTTAAGAAGTTAAGATGTCTTTTAACTCAGATCCAATATAATTTATTTAATGATTAGTTACTTTCCACATTTTTTTCAATAATAAAAAAGCTACCTTATATGAATATAACAATTATTTCGTTATGTTAATAATTTAGGTTTTTGAAAATGTATGCCATGTTTTATTGTAATTATCTCCACCTATTGTTCCTACCTTGTTGTTTCCTATTTTATTTTATTTATTTATTAGGAAGCCAACAGTATACAACCATCCTTATATAAGTAAAAAAAGTGATTTATATTTAAACATTCTTTTAGAATATTGTATACTCCACTTATGGGCTAACTTTTCTGTTTACAAAATAAAGCTAAAAATAAAATAAAAACCAAATCAAACCGAACAAAAAAATAATAGTATACAAATAGGTACACCCACATAATTAACAAAAAAAATAAACAAAACTCTAAAAAGGACTATCAACTATTTATAATATAAAAACAAAACCTGACGACAGAAGATTTTCAATTTTTTAAAGTACTACTAATCAATCTGTTATAGGCGACCACTTACATTTAAATGTTTACTTTTACTTTAATTATTCCTACTTACACCTAAATAATGTAGACTTATTAATTTCAAAAATGATGGTCTACTTAGAATACTACCATGAGACTGATCGATTAATTACTAAAACATTAAGACTTCTTTTTAATATTATTGTTGTTTTATGTAAATTCTGTATAAAAATTAAAAAGTGTAAATATATATTTATTTTGTAATTACATAAATTTTTATGTACGCAATACTAATGACTGTAATTATAAAAATTAGGAAAATGTTTACTTTATGTTCACTGTTAATTTTTTATGTACATTTTTATAATTTAATGTGTTAGAATAAAAATAACTTTTTTTTAAAACTTCTAGTTACCTAAGTACTCAAAATCATTGATCTTTTAATAGAAAAAAATACTATTTTGTTCTTTAATGTTATATTAAACTGTCTTAACTAAAAAAAATATTTTCATTTTTAGTAATAATATGACTTAAACCGTAAATATACAACCAAACAGTATTGGAAGTTAGTAATAAAAAGACTTAAAATTAATTGGGTCTTTATGATTTTTAACAAACGAACTGCTATTAGGTATAAAAAAGACCTAACACTACAAACAAAACTTTGAGAACCTATTTATAAACAATATAAATAGTTTTCAATTAAAATTTAAGTCTCACTGAAATCTGTGGTTCATATTCTATATTTATGGAAAAAAAAGTAACAGTAAAACTAACATCTTGTGTTATTTATATCCAAATAAGCAACTCAAGTCGTGAATGCAAAACGTTTTTTGCGATTTCCCAAAAAACTGATTTTTTTAATTAGGTCACTTTAATATTAAGCGTGCGATATTATAAAACAAAGTCCTCCGCCGCGTCTATCTGTCTGTCTGTTCGCCATAAACTCAAAAACTACTGCACAAATTATCATGCTGCTTTCACCAATGGATAGAGTTGTTCTCGAGGAAGGTTTTAGTATATATATAATTTATAAGGTTACGCGGGCGAAGTCACGGGCAGCATTAGTGTTAAATAAAGTAAATTCAATTTATAGGATACATACAATATAAATAAATAGGGGATAGGACAGGCAGAACCTTTTTTTTTTTGTTTTTTTTTTTTTTTTTGTGTGGGAGATAGAAATATGATGTTGGCGATGCAAGGACCAATGCAGAGTAAAACCAAATTCACTCCTCTCAAGAAAATTATATCCCCTGGAGGCCTATAGGGTGGCGAAATAGAAATTTTGGACTAAGTAATGCCCTTCATGACCAGCTCACTTTGCCTTGGTGACCAGCCTTGTTGTTGCTTGTGTCCTTAGGCGGCGATAACCACTTACCATCAAGTTAGCCGCCAGCCCGTCTGCCACCTTTATATTATAAAAAAAAATTATACCCTTACACACAATTTTATATGCAATTATATAAATATTTTATACAAATAAAAAGACAAGCCAGTCATCGTAATATCTTTTGTTATTGATTTAAAACTACACGTACGCCAGCACCTATCGTAATTTATTATTCTTTAACACGAGAACAAAAAAACATGAAAAAGAACAATTATGTAAATAGAACAATAAAATGTGTAAAATGAGAATTAATTGTCCATAGACAATGAGAATTACTCTGGCATAGGTATGCTGTGGAGTAACCGCCTTATTATCAGTGTCCAGTAGGTACTTAGGCATAGACAATAATAATTAATTATTGCGGACTAATTTGCATTTTGCATTATGAAATGAAACCTAGGTACTTTATATCCTAATTCCTACTAATATAATAGCGAGTTTGTGGGGATGTATGGACGTTTGTTACACTTTCACACAAAACATATTATAGTTTATTACCTGGATTTGTTTTCTATGATAAAAATGACAAAAATCATTAAGTATAAAAAAAATCTGTCAGTTGTAGGACAATGGAACATTTATGAAACTATGACTTTTCAACATTTTATCGCCATCTGTTAACATCTTACAATTAAACGTCATACAATTAAATTTCATACAATTAAACGTCACTGAGGGTGTCGCTCACAGAGCGTGAGGGCCGAGTGCCAAACGCTCCCAAATATGTTTTCACCAAAAAATTTTGCTTCCGTTTATTTGTGTGCACAAAACTCGAAAACTAGATTGACTTGAAATTTTCACACAACATTGTGTTTTAGCACTAAAGCGTTTTTGTTTTTGTACTTTCTTTTATTCCGAAGTACCAACGGAAACGGAAAACCGAGCTAGAACAAAGCGGGGCCGGATTCAGCTAGTAATTATTTCTAAAAAAAAACAGTGGGAATTTTTGATGAAATTAAAAATTAATCAAAACTCCATTTTAATTTTATAATTTTTAGTTTAAAATTAAAAACTATATATTATTAACAAATGTTCCTATATTAAAGTACTTATGAAAACATGTATACACAAGTAATTAAAACAGCGTTAGGCTAATTACCATAACATGCACATAGCACCTATACCATCGCTAAATATACCTATGTGGGGAATAATTAACACCATTTCCAAAGAGCACACAAAGATATAGGCTGGCGATTAACATAAAATATCAGTAAAATCCACAATTACTGAGATATCGGCACCGGCTACATATTCATTCCCACAGATCTTCGGAAATGAGCGCGGCCGGGCGGGCGCCCCGCTAGAGATATGGCATATTAGAACAAACAACCGTGTCACTAAAATTACGCACACTCACGTAGAAATAGCACACAGTTACAACCGACCCGGTGTACCCACTTACACGCACACAACTGCCGGGCCAATAGCATTTGTTCGCTCGCTTGTTGTTCGTGACGAAACACGTGATTGTTGAACACGGAATTGAAGACGTGAGTGGATGAAGGTGATATGTCGCATAATTCCAATTTTGAATAAATCGAAGTTAAGGTTTTACTTTTAATTTTTGAGATAAGTCGCCACGGAACTGATTTTTGTACTAAATTATGATGCAAAGTTGTGTAAACAACCTAAAATATTAATGGTGTGATAGCAAGTAAACACTTCTATTATTTAATTAAAAATAAAAATGAACATAGCTACAAGACCATTTACAAGAGTAAACTTTTCTGCACTTTTTGCTTTTTAATTTCAACTTTTTATTTTCCAAAAATGTCCTAAATCGACGATCTTAAGGTCTGTAATCATTTATATGGACATATTACCTTCATCAACGCAAGAAAACGAAAAACCCAAAAATGCGACATATCACCTTCATCCACTCACGTTCTTCCCTTCGGTGTGAATCTCTGGGTCCGTGGGTTCCCAACGCGTTTAATTTTTTTAACATTTTGTCAAAACATTTGGTCGACATAACCTGCGATTATAGAGGTGGCTATTACCTCAATAAACAGATTAACATCGAGGTAATGGCCAGCATTCTAGGGTACTGAAGCTTTATGTTATTAAAAAAACTAGCTGATATATCGCTGCTTAAAAACTAAAGGGCCATAAGACAAAAAAATCCAAAAATGTTTTTATTGCTAAAATACGATCACAATCCTTCATATTGTATGTTGCAAAAAGATTTATGGTTGTTTTATTCCATATTTAGTATATTTTGATAATTTTTTATATATTCAAAAAAGTAACATACTTATATGTGCCTATATCTCTTCTAGTATTAAGTTTATTATAAAAGTACTTAAAACATTTAATGCTACTTAAAAATACGCTTCTAACTATGTATAATATATATATCTAATAAGTAAAATAGACGAAAATTTTTTTTTTTTTCGATTAGCTCTCCTGTAAATGATGTAATTTTGATTTGTGGCCCTATAGTTTTTAAGCAGCGATATAATACTAGTATTTTATACTAGCTGACTCGGCAACCCTTTTCAATTAGGGGTATAAAAATAGTTTACGACCTATGCTTCAGACCTACAGAATTTATAAAAAAAATTATAAAAATCGGTCATGCCGTTTCGGAGGAGTTTGGTTACAAACACTGTGACACGAGAATTTTATATATATATATATAAATTTGCAGAAAAAATTGCACCCGTTTTATACTATGTAAAAATATGAGTATGACTATGAAGTTGTTAAATGTCAAGCAAGTTGAACAATGCGACTATATTTTATACTAATAAAACAAATTTGCACTCAGCCAGCAATAAATACATCATTACATAGGCTATAGGTACTCGTATTTATCTTAAATGCAAAAACCTTTTTAAAACGTTTTAAACTTGACGCTATAACAACTGTAATGACGAAAAAGAACAAAAGTCAGGTGCGACATTCGATATCATTATCGTTTTACCTGCAATGTTATTACCTAGTACCTACCTAGCTAAAAGCTAGACTTTGCTTGGGAAGTTGAACGCGTTTATTGAATATGATATTTTTTATAAAGTGTAGCAGCTGTCAGTTTACTTGATGGTAGATGGTTACCGTCACCTAAGGACAAAATTAACTCTATTATAGGAAGACAGATATATTCTGCAGACATTGCTAGGATTTTCACTAAACGATTTTTTGAAAAAAGAAGCTCTGTGTATATAATTTGCATGCATGCGAAGTCAGAAACAGGTCGTTAGTAAGTATAGTATAAAAAGCAGTTTTTGAATGGAGTCATATTAAATGTATATTTTATTAAAATTGCAGACTACCCACTTGTATGCAGATGCCCTGGAAATGAAGCCGTTCGTGAAACAGGTAAGACTAGGAGGAAAACTTGTTACTTAGTTGATAGTATCTAACTGAATTCTTGAATTAAGAGCGGGTATAAAGAGAAATAGCCAATCCTAGATTTGAATTTTATCTAAGTAAACAAAGTCTAATTTAATATATTTTTTTAAATAGATAAATATATTATAAAAGAAAGTGACGACTGTAACAGAAAACATAATATAATGAAATTTTCTCGATAGAAAAAAATCCCCAAGTGAGCTCTCATTTCCACGGAAATGTGGAAGTTAGTGAAATTCTAGTTAAGAGCGGGTATAAAGAGAAATAGCCAATCCTAGATTTGAATTTTATCTAAGTAAACAAAGTCTAATTTAATAATTTTTTTAAATAGATAAATATATTATAAAAGAAAGTGACGACTGTAACAGAAAACATAATATAATGAAATTTTCTCGATAGATAAAAATCACCAAGTGAGCTCTCATTTCCATCGATTTTAGTTTTATTTTCAAAATGACAGACATTACAAAGCTAAAAGTGTATCAGTAATTTCACTTCACATATTATTTAAGGCTGTATGTAACAATTTTTCATTTGACATTGTAGTTTACGAAAAATTAATATTTAATACTTTTGGCACTTATAACATTTTTATTGAGCGAGATGCGCTATCTTCCGTCGCATGTTGTGCGTAGTTCTACGTGTGTCACTGTCACTGTCATGTCCAAGGGGCCACGCGGGTGAAATTACAAATTTTGTTTGCTTTAAACCCACTCTTAAAGTTTACCTGTAGGTACATGTGACAATTTTGTCTTTTGAATTAATAATCCAGTTATGATAGACAAGGCAGTGGATTACTTACTTGATGGTAAGTTCCTGTTAAACTCTGTGCTAAGTCTAAATATAAGGTGCTTGCAAATGTTTAATTGTTATCGTTAACCGAGTCAAAGAATTTTCAGTTCATATCCTATTACTTCATTCTCTAATTAATTAACTATTTTCAACCGAATTCGAAAAATGGAGGAGGTTCTCAATTTGACTGAATTTTTTTATGTTTTTCTTAAAAAACCTTTCTCTTATGCGAAGCCTCAGGTAAAAACGGATGGGATAAAGCCATATCATTTATTGATTGAGCATGAAATAATAAAATTGATTTGTTTTTTAATTATATTAAATCTAATTATAAAAATTATTTTTAATTTATTCATGCTGATGCGTTGTTTCTTTATTCCGTTCTTTAACAATAATTAAATAATTTATTTCTCAAGGCACATACATAATTATATTCTAATTGACAAGTTCGTTGGATGAGTAGTTAGAGTGCTTGTCTTAACGCTCTGTTCTAAGGTCCCTGGGTTCGATTCCGCGTGGAATGAACTTTTCAAAGTTGGCTCTGGTGTGGATCTGGATCTGGTAGTAAGCAGGGCGTTTCGCAGTCATTTAGGCAGCCTATTTGACCCCTTACAGGAGACCACCGTGAAATAAAACCATATGTTCTGTTGTGTTTCGGTGAGTGAGTAAGGGAAGCCAGAGCCCACTTCTCTATGCCTTCCATAGAGGTATTGACACGAATCAGATATTGACCTTATTCGTAATTCTACTGTCAGCCCTTATTAGCGCATCTGCAGCTCCTGCGGTGTTGCTTGTTATAAGCGACGGTAGCCACCTACCATCAAGTGGACCGTCAGCTTGTCAAATACAAATAAAACCGTAGATTTAGTATTACTACCGTTCCGTTAGTAATCGAACAGTATATGTATGAATAAAACTCCACCTGAACAATAGCACTAGGCGCATAACCTAATAGGCTCTGGCGATATCACGTGACAAATAGTAAACGATTTTGGGACTATTTGTGAAGTAATGCGACGCGGGAATTCTGTAATGATAGATAACATTTGTACGAGAGAAAGCAGGTCCGCCGTATTGTTCGCAATTCTACATGCTCAAACGAAAGATGCGCTGAAGGTCAGAGCCCATTAAGTTTTGCGATGTTAATACCTTTTTTGTTTTGCTATGTGTGTGCCACTGGTTATAGCAAATATTTGTCATTCCAGGCGTTCGTGGTTTGTGGGGCGGCTCTGAACATAGCAGGCCATGGCTGCGCCCACGGATTCCCAGCTGTGCTCTTCGCCCAGTTGAAAAGCAACGGCGGAGTGCCTGTCAAACTGACAGATCATGACACTTCTTGGATAGGTATGTGCGTATATTATTAACCCATTCATTGCCAAGGACTCGCCTGGCGAGTTCACTAAAATCGCATACTGGGGGGCTTAGAATTCGCTACATGAGTCAAGGGGGACGGTTCGTAACATTATAAAAAGAAAAGATTTATATGTTTGAATAAACCATCGAAATATTACAATGGAATTTGCGTCACAAATGCCAAAGCGGCACATAAAAAGAACGCCTTTGACAGAATCATGGCGGACTCTTGCCTTCACGCGTCAATGGTAAAAGGTAGTAATGATCAACTTCTACTATTTCATTTTAAGCTCTAATGGGTTGACGTAAAGTCACATTTTCTTTAAATTACGTACTTATTATTATGTTTGTTTTGTTTTAAATGACAGTTCATGCTCTACGCATATGTCACTTTTAAATGTTCCATAAAATTCGTAGTGTTTTGTATGGCACGCGGGTTCCATGTTGTAGTAGTTTGATGGAATAAACTTAAAACTACTGGACCGATTTTAAAAATCTTCCACCTATAGAAATCTTCGTTATCAGCGTGTGACATGGGCTGTAAGTTAAGCAGACGAAGTGATAGCAACAACTAGTGATAGAATAATTGCATAAAGGAAATAGTTTAAAAAATAATTATTATAAATTACCAGTTACCGTGTCATTATATTTCAGCGTCAGTGGTCGGCGTGATGGGCATTGTTGGCAACTTCGTATCTCCAGTCCTGATGACCAGATATGGTCGGCAAAAAGCACACCTAATTTCAACAGTACCAGCTCTCCTCGGATGGATAGTCTTCGTTCTAGCCAATTCCGTTCCTTTGTTCCTGTTAGCCAGACTTCTGCACGGTCTAGCTCTAGGCCTAAGAACTCCTCTAGCTGCGATTTTAGTAGCAGAATACACAGATCCTAAATACCGCGGCGCCTTTCTAGGGACATTCGCCATATCGCTCGGCTTAGGAATATTTTTGTCTCATTTGTGGGGTGCACAATTAACATGGAAGATGACAGCTATGGCGTGCTCTCTGTTTCCTATAATAGCAATGGGTATCATTACACTTTCCCCTGAATCACCCAGTTGGTTAGTATCGAAAGGAAAATATGAAGATGCTAAAAAGGCTTTCCGGTGGCTAAGAGGAGATGGCTCTGAACAAAATGAAGAATTGGAAGCTATGATTAATGCTCACAAGTCTGAAATAATAATTGAAGATGATAATAATTTGAGTGAAGTTAAAAAATTCTCTTGGAAGGGTTTAGTGAAAACAGTTAAAAATGTACTAAAGATTTTTAAAAAGAAGGAATTTTATAAACCAGCCATAATAGCTATCAGTATGTTAATTGTGTTTGAATTTGGCGGAGCTCACATGATTCCTGCTTACGGAAATATAATATTACAAGCTGTATTAAATAAAAAAGACCCAAAAGATGTCACTTGGCACTTTACTGTGATAGACTTATTGAGAACAATTTGTGCTTTCGTAGCTATATTCTTATTAAAATACTTTAAAAGGAGAACTATTTTGTTTACCAGTGGAGTTATGACAGTAGTGTCTTTATCAACAGTTTCGTCTTTTATGTACTTGAGGAAAGCTGAAATGTGTACTGAATCTTCAATTTTAGAAATGGTTCCTATGGGTTTAATGGTTATGTATACTTTATCTTTTTGTTTAGGTTTAGTTCCATTAGCATGGGTAATTTGTGGGGAGGTATTCCCATTGGCCTACAGAAGTTTGGGTTCAACTTTGTCGACATCGTTTTTGACCCCATCATTTGTAATTTCAATGAAAACAGCTCCTCATTTGTACTCATCAGTAGGAGTCGAAGGAGCTTTTTTAGTTTATTCTGCTACACTAATTCTGTTTTTATTAGTTATTTACGCATTGCTACCAGAAACTAAGGACAGGACATTGCAGGACATCGAAGACAGTTTCAAAGGTAGAAAAGAGGACTCTGAGGTAGAAATGAGATTAATGTGTAAGGATGACCCAGTCAACATCAGTTAGAAAGTGTTTTAATTCAAATTAAGTCTAAAAATAGGTTTTAACTAGTTCTGTGATAAATATTTGTAAATATAATGTTTTAGATTTTAGTTATTCTCGAATAAAACAAAAATTGAATGAAATTGTAATAGTTCTTTTTATTTTATTTTAAAAAGGCTGCCTGATACTAAACTTGATGGTAGGTGACTTAAATTTTCAAAAATATCAGGGTTGCAGACCATGATAATATTATTTATAGTTGAAGAAACCCTTGTTGTTAAAATAGTTTGTTAAAAAGTTCACGTAACCGCTGGATAAGTTTTTAACAGCGACTTTTTATCCAAGAATGAGGGTTTGCTACGCATTTATTACGCATAGTATGGCGATAAAACTCAGGGTAAGTATAAGTGGAACAAACAACTCATGAGATCAGCATTGTAGATCTGGTAGAAAACTATAAGGGAATCAATATTTTTTTCAATTTTATGAGAAATCTTGTTACTCTTATCGTCAACTAAACTTGAGCAACCGCAGAGGAAAAAGTTATAGTAAGTAATTTGATGGGATAATGTAAAGGAGTAAGTAACTTTGTTTTCAGAGATATCGTGTTTATAGGCTCAATACATGATACTGAAACTAAATTGACGATTTTTAGAATTTTTTTCTGTATGTATGTATGTATGTATGTATGTATGTATGTATGTATGTATGTATGTATGTATGTATGTATGTATGTATGTATGTATGTATGTATGTATGTATGTATGTATGTATGTATGTATGTATGTATGTATGTATGTATGTATGTATGTATGTATGTATGTATGTATGTATGTATGTATGTATGTATGTATGTATGTATGTATGTATGTATGTATGTATGTATGTATGTATGTATGTATGTATGTATGTATGTATGTATGTATGTATGTATGTATGTATGTATGTATGTATGTATGTATGTATGTATGTATGTATGTATGTATGTACGTGTATGTGCATGCAATAAACTGATTTTCATGAAACTTAGTAGATAAACATTTAGACGTACAGGACACAGGCTAGGCTACTTTTTTCTTTTTCAACGCGGACGAAGTCGCGGGCAGCAGCTAGTCTTATATACATATAAAGTCGTGTATGTACGAGTATGTCCCCGTATGTCTCCTATATACTCCAAAACCGCTGAACAAATTGGGATGAAACTTTCAGACAATCTTCAGGTTAGTGCAGCGGATGTTCCTGTGAAGTTTGGTAGCGATCGGACGCGGACGAACTCGCGGGCAAATACTAGTTTTATTATATTATTATACATTTTTTGAACCTTTGAGTTTGGCAACGATTCATTTGAGCTGCTCTTGAATGGCGTATAGAGCAGACGCAGCGGAGATTGTATTTGCTAACAATATATTTAAGGAGTAAATAAAACTTTTTTTATTTAATCAACTTTTTTATTTATTTAACTCAATCTGCTTGATCTGAATCTAGTTTAGTTTAATTTATTTTAATGATAAATAATTATAATATACTGTAATATTTTCCCATGGGAGAAAAAGTAATTTATCTAAAGCACAGCGTGAGTGATATCTTTGGGAAACTCTGGGAAGAACATAGAGCATTTTTTAACTATTCACGTCAACAAAGCAGCGGGAAAATGCAAGTGAGAGAATTAGTCAAAAAGTTAGTGCTATTTGACTAGCTAGCGGCTAAAGAATATTTACTTATGAACTTTTTTATGTAAAGGCTCTCAGTCAGGCTGACGGTCAATTTGATGGTAGGTGGCAACCGTCGCAACGCCAAGTGCGCTGCCGACCTCTAGAGGATAAAGGATACGGGATTGGGAGGGGATAGGGAAAATGGGCTTTGGCATTACTCACTCACCGAAACACAACAGCACACATGCTGTTCCCTAGCAGCTACTACTATTTAAATCCAGAAAAGAGACAAACTCCTGCCGGGAATCGAACCTGAGACCGCTATCATCCAACATGCTTGCCAAATCATTTTAAATCTCATGTAGGTAAATTGTGTTTCTTTTTTTAACAGACAAACAAAGTTACTTTAGCATTTATATTAGTGTGTGGTTTGTATAAGTACTATTTACAAATAAGGCCACACTTTTCTGTCTCTGTCACTTGGATGATTTCGGAAATGCTCGGAAACTGGCAGAGTATTTGATATTGATGATATATTTAATTAAAAAATTGGGAGATTAAGCGTAAATTGACGGCTATACTGTTTAATTGAGTGGTTTTCTTTTCTTTTCTTTTCTTTTCCTTATTATTTTATTTTATTTTAATTTAATCTTGAGTTTTATCTGTGTATCTGTGTATACCTTAAAATTGCCTATAAGTTTTTGTTTGTGCTGTTGGTGTACCTTTTGAAAAATAAGTAAATGAGTAAGTAAAATCACGTAAGCATAAGATTTTTTTGTTACACAAGAAAATCTGTGAAAATTCTTTGATGCAACTCTATAGATTTCCGGGAAAAATGAGTTGAAAACGTGCTCAAGTGGCGGTAAGCTCCGGCGTTCGATGTCGAAAGCCAATAATAGGCTTGTGGGAAATGCAGTGTCGCAGAAATGTGTTCTATCCATCCAATATACTCTTCAATGTTATATTTAACTCTGCGCCCAGTACTTGTCTATACAAGTAATATTCATTATCTCTTGCAGAAGACCGCCTAGAACAGCACATGTGCTGTTGTGTTTCGGTATGTTGAGTAAGAGTAATACCGAAAGTATTTTTTGTGTAAAAATTTTTAGTCATATCAAATCTCACCTTAACTACTTTTACGTTTTCACACCTTAACTACTCTATATATCATCGTGAAATTTTGCTATGTCAGGTATACAGAAAAGTACATAGGACCCCTTTACCTAATCCAGAAAAAAGTACTGTTCCCGAGGGTTCATCTAAAAATAAAAAAATTGTGACGGCTCCATCACTGTCGTCACAATAATAATGATGTCAGGCGGTATATTACTTAGGGCCTTATTCACCATCTGTCAAGTAGGCTAACTGTCATATAAAGTCACCGGTAACCGGAGATAATGGAGCTGATATACCTTTGTTTGTACGGTAAAAGTCCCAAACATTAAAAAGAAAATAATAAAAAAAAATCGCCTATCGAAGGAACTCGAAACCGAGTGCATAATTTAATAAAACATGAAATTATTTCTAAAAGTAACTAATCAACACTTCACTTGTAGTTGGTAAAAGAGGCCCTCAAAAGCCAATTATAATTTATTCAAATATTTTATATTTTTCAACGCGAACGAAGTCGCGGGTACCAGCTAAGTAGTATTTAATTTTAGAAATGTTTAGTTACCCATTATTTATGACGCATGATGATACCTTAATTCGCAAAACGAATAACTCCACTTTTGGTTGTAAATGACTTTTTGATACGGGAGAAACTTAATGACGATTAGAATTTAATTTTTAAAAGGTCTATCGGTTAATACGAGCCATAATTTCCAATGTAAAATTGTCTTTTTTCTTTTCTCGTATCATACAAAAAAAAATTATAACGTTTTTAGTCTCCCCTGTAAAGTTGGCTCAGAGGAGTTATTTGGTTTGCGAATTAAGGTATTGACATATGTGTCGTTCATGGTAAAAGTGGTGTAACTCCCTATTTTTAAAAACATCTTTTCTTGCCTAATGGTATCACATTTAGTCATAACTTTCAATATAAAAGTGAAGTAACTCCAATAGTTGCATTAAAATCCCATAGATGAAAACCATGAATGAATGCTTATATTTTTTTTCCTACACTATAATTCGCAAAAAGCTCGTTATTCTAATATTCAGTTACAAGGAGATAGTTCACTTTTACAATGAACGACACATACGTATGTCCATAAATCAAATGTGCGCATGTCACAAATGACTGGCTGGTTAGAAAATTTGATCAAGTGACAGTTGCGGCCATCATTAATGTTTCCCGCGCTTTCGTCGTCCGTTGCCAATGTGCAACCGTTTTCCTCAGGACGCGCACGGAATAATACTTCACATACAACCTATTTTCAAAAAATATAGAGTACCTATAAAAAAATAATTAAAAATTTCAAACAAATTTAATTTTCCAGACATGCAATTCTTATAAAAAAAAATTTGTAGAGAAATGTATAGAAGAAAAATTTAGGATAAAAAAAATTATATTTAATGTGAAATGAAATGAGTTAGCATTTAATAAAGATAAAAAAAAATTAAATGTTAAGATGGCGGCTCAAGTATGGTTGTGGGTGACGACAGTTCTGCTTCGTCTATGGTTTGGAGCCACCGACGTGTGTCTTGCACAGTAAGTAATAAATAATATATTCATCTTCTTTATAGTTAACTACTAACTATTTAACTATAGTTATATAGTTAGTTATAAACAAAAAATATTATAGTCGATAAATTCTTCAGTGGCCTACTTGAACACTCTTATTATCGTTGTTATTAGACTAGTTTGCTGTCTATAAGTGGAATTTTTTTATTAGTTTTAAGCTATTTACTCACCACTGTTATTATGTAATTATACCTGTAAATTTCCCTAGAATAAAATAAATAAATATATAAATAAATAAATAAATATTTAAATAAATAAATAGTATATAGTATAACTACCAATAATTCAGGTACTATAGGATTTCACTTCGGAAAAAGTCCAACCAAGCTGAAAATTTGTATACACGTACCTGTTAGCTCCCCAAACAACTCCAGAAAAGTCCCACGAGTCCAGAGGTGAGCATAACTTTTGACAGCCAAAAAACGTTACCTTTTTTCGGTTTTTTGCCTATATCTTCGTTCCTGTCGATCTTACCGCTATGAGGTATACTTATAAAAAAGAAGGAATGTAAAATTCTCTACAAAAACGTCGATATAAAGTTTATCGATAAAATCAGTCATTTCCATGGAAAACGGTGCGAAATATCGGATTGAAGCTGTAGGCAGGAACAAGTCGGTTCAGGCACCGTCGATGCGGCTAAAGAAAATAGAACATTTTTACTGGAGTTTCAATGCCCGATTACGTAAAAACTATTAGTGTTATCAATAAACTTTATATCACCGTTTTTGTAGAGAATTTTCCATTCTTTCTTTTTTATAAGTATACCTCATAGCGGTAAGATCGACAGGAACGAAGATATAGGCAAAAAACCGAAAAAAGGTAATTTTTTTCACCGTTTTTTGGCTGTCAAAAGTTATGCCCACCTCTGGACTCTTGGGACTTTTCAGGGGTTGTTTGGGGGAGTTAACAGGTACGTGTATACAAATTTTCAGCTTAGTTGGACTTTTTTCTGAAGTGACCCTAGAGTCAAAGTCTAGTGTTACTGAATTACTATAGTATAACAAAGTCGCTTATTGCCCTCAAGTCCTTACATAAAATATCGTTATGTAAAGTAAAGGATCCATGATGGATATTCCTCTTGTAAAAAAAAAGGTACCTACTGTTCTCGAGAGAAAAAATAAAAATCCAACACCTGGCAAAATCTACTTTTAAATATTTTTAAAGGCTGTATTTTTTTTTAGTTGTATTCAGCTTAATGAAAATTATATTTTGTTTGACTCTTAATTATTATCTACTTTATGACTTGTAGCCGTTTTTATATTCAAAAGACTTTTATACAACATTTGAAAGCAATTTAAATATAAATGCAGTTTTCTTTCATGAAGTTTTATAAAAAAAAAAAAAAACCACTTCATTAGTATGTCCTACTAGATTTTAATAGATTTAGGTCAAAACATGGCCCGTTTAATTGCATGGCATCTGGGAACTGGGAAGAGTGATGTAAATGGTAGACTCGTCAAGGAGACATTAAACTTATGTATGTATGTGTATGTATGTATATGTATTTATATGTAATATGTGACTTCGATTTTATAGTTTGTTTTTTTTTTTTTTTTTATTTTATTTTTCTTCTCATTATTTTTTATTATTCCCATTGTATAAATGTATAATCCCTAATTGGTTGCAAGGTATTTTTTTGTTTTTGTCTGTAAATTTTATGTGGACTGTTGATTTTGATATAAATAAATAAATTAAGCATATGGCAAACGGGTTCGTTCCCTTTCGACCGATGTGTGCAAATATTTCGTCAACAGGGAATTTCTGTGGACAATGGGATTTTGTTTCCAACCTGTTTGTACACGTATTGTTTCTTCATGAAAGAAAGGTTTAGAAGGGGTTATGAATATTTTTGGTAAATATATCTAAAAATGTGGGTTTAGTAGTCGTCTCGACCACATACTATTTTAAAAAAATAAGAAAAAAAGTTTCACTTAAAAAAAACTTGAAATAAAAGTACAGTACCGTACAAAAGTGATACCTATTGGAGAATATTGACAGTATATTTTTATGAAGTAAAGGCACACAAATCAAACAAAAATATAATATATCACGTTTTATATATACTTTAATAAATATCACATGTTTTTTCGTTGTAAACTACGAAACTATTTGACTGATTTTAATGAAATTTTGAACACTGAGTGTAACTTGGTCCAACTTGAGTTTTTATCTCGATTAATAAACTCGAAATTTTGTATGTTCCGTAAGTTACTAACAGAGGGCGTTACTAACAAGTTACTTTTAAACATATTTTGCTATCTAATTTGAGTAAGCAGGTTGGACCCGATATATTATGGCACTATAATAGGGTTTGTCGGATTCAAGCAGAACAACGTCTGCTGGGTTCGTTCGCTAGGATAAGGATAACATCCCTTGTTATCCTGCCTGCATACACAGGCATGACATAATCCTTGACACATCCTGTGATCCTTACGTTAAGTAGTGAAAAAAAATCTGGAATATAGTCCTAAGTATGTCTATATTTTTCTAAATTAAAATCTATAATATTTTAATAAATTAGTGAAAGATACGAATGCATATGGAAAGACTTTATAATTATACCTACTGATGTCATACTCGTAAGTTTAACTAGTTGCATAAAAGGTCGATGCAGGAATAATAGCTACAAACCTTATGGGACTAATTAATTTATAATTTTTAAACCACACCTGTACCGACCATTAATATTATTAAAATTTAATAATGTTAATTTAAAACCATTAGTTAATCTATCTTTGATTATGATGCTTAAAAATGAAAATAAAATACAGGACATATTTTCAGAAATTTTACTAGCTGTTCGTAGGCGCTGTACAAGCTCTTAGAAGTTGGTCTAGACGTCCTAGAAAACAAATTTCTGAGGTTTACCATTCCTTATCCTTATTCCTACTGTAGTCGGCAGCGCACTTCCAGCACCTGTGGCGTTGCTTGTTTTATAGGCGACGATAACCACTTACCATCAAGTGGACTGTCAGCCTGTCTGCCGACCTTAACGTAAAAAATAACTAATTTAGGATTTGTATGAGTCAATACTTAAGACATTTTCCTTATTAGATCCACGGCGTTCCTGACATTCCGAGACGTCCTGCCCGAAGATCCTCGGGACTATGACAAGATGAGACCACCGAAGAAAGATGACCAGCCCACAATTGTCTATTTCCACGTCACCGTCATGGGTCTCGATTCCATCGATGAAAATTCTATGGTAAATGATATCATAATAAGAGATGCTTCTGACCAGTCCTATTGGAGAATTATGGGGGAGGACGTTCTACAATTTTTTTTCAATCATTCCACACAGCACCATCTAGTTCCACAATAAGCAAATAATTGCTTGTATTATGGATACCAAACAGTTGATATATCGCTGCTTAAAAACTAAAGGGGCATAAAACAAAAAAAATCAAAAATGTTCAAAGTTACAATCCTTCATATTGTATGTTGCAAAAGACTTATGGTTGTTTTATTCCATATTTAGTATATTTTCAACCATTTTTATATATTCAAAAGTAACATATATGCTTATATCTCTTCTAGTATTCAGTTTAATATAAAAGTCTTTAAAACATTTAATGCTACTTAAAAATACGCTTCTAACGATGTATAATACGCATATATTTGATATAATATATCTAATAAGAAAAAAAATAGACAAAAAATAATTTTTTTTTCGATTAGCTCTTCTGTAAAAACTGTAATTTTGATTTGTGGCCCTTTAGTCTTTAAGCAGCGATATTACATCGATTTTTTTTGTAAATGGGTACATCCGTATATTCTTACTAATATTATAAATGTGAATGTGAGTTTATTTGTTTTTTACGCTTTCACGCAAAACCACTGAACTGATCACCATGAAATTTTGTATACACGTTGTCTGGGACACCAGAAAGGACATGGGGTACCTTTCATCCAGAAAAAAGGACTATTCCTGAGGGATTATCTAAAATAAAATAAAAAGCTAACGCCTGGCGAAAGTGTTATAGTCACAAGTGGTCAAGCGTTAAATTGCTTATTTTTTTATTTTTCAACGCGGACGAAGTCGCGGGCATCAGCTAGTAGATTAATAAAAACAAACGTCCATGACTCAGACACAAAGGTAAATGTTTGCCACATAAACATTTGCCCCTAGCGGGTTTCGAAACCGCGACCGTTTGGTTAACAGCTAGGGTTACTAGCCACTAGACCCAGTGCCGTAAATAGCCTTTTCTGCGCCCTGTGCGAGCTTATATAACTGCGCCCTTGTTTTTTCAGATATTATAGGTAGGGTACCGAGCAATGCTATGTATAGGCCTACTTTATTTCATTCAGGGTGATAAAATAAATCACAAAGGAACTTGGTGTTGGTGGACCAATTAATTATCTAATATTTTGGAAGAAAAATCTATTTAAAGAACTGCTGTGGGCGTGGGCAAACAAGCAGACGAGCTATCTGATGTTAAGTGGACCCTTCGCCTATTATACCACCCACTGTGTCTCACTCACTAAAACTCAAACGTAAGTTCACTAGTGCAAATGCGTTGCCCACCTTGATGCTTAAGATTTGGAATCGAGCACTAGGGGCGCAGCGGAACTTATCAGGAGCAAACCGAAAAAATAATAGGCCTTCCAGGTCTGGCCATTCTTGCGCCCCCCAGAGTCTACGCCCTGTGCCTGGGCACCGGCGCTGACTAGACCAAGCGTGTCGTCGCAATGAGATGATAATGGTGAAACATATTTAGCTTAAGAGTCCTTTAAGCAATTGTTCCAAGTATGTTGGCTTTACTTTACCGAGATTAGAACCCAACATTTAAATAACAATTACCTTTTTGCATAGACATACGCGGCGGACATATTTTTCGCACAAACCTGGAAGGATTTTCGGCTGCGTTTGCCAGAAAATATGACCACAGAATACAGGTTAGTAGAAATATTGTAAGGTCCTCTTTCACCATCTGTCAAGTAGGCTAAATGTCATTTAAAGTCACCGGTAACCGGGGATAATGGAGCTGATATACCTTTGAAAGAAAATAATAAAAAAAAACGCCTATCGAAGGATGCACTAAACCGAGTGCATAATTTAATAAAACATAAAATTATTTCTAAAAGTAACTAATTAACACTTTATTGGTAGTTGGTGAAAGAGGCCCTAAGTCTTCTTAAGTTACTGTATTCAGTGACACATCCTGTGACATTATTATTGTGTACATTATTATTAGCTAATAATAATGTTATTTTGACTGGGGAACAGTAATACAAAAGCATACATGCTGTTATTTTGACGGTGGTCTTTTGTAAGGGCTTATGACTGCGGAAAAATTCAAAAATTCATACTAATATTATAAATGTGAAAGTAACTGTCTGTTGTCGTTTCACGCTTTAACTACTCAACTATCATGAAATTTTTGCATACAATATTGTCAGGGATAGAGAAAAAGGACATAGACGTAGAAAAAAAGTATTGTTCTCGAGAGATCATCGGAAAAAAAAAACCCAAAAATCCAATCTGAAAAAAGTATAACATAAAAAATTCATATTTTAAATAAATATAATTTTAAGTATGTAATATAAAATCACCCCTTGTTCCCCGTACATAACCAACTTACATAACCAGCATTGGGAGAGGACAAAAAAATCGTACTCCAAAACAAAATCACATCAAAATTTATTACAATCGGGGCCTCTTTCACAAACTACATGTAAAGTGTTGATTAGTTACTTTTAGAAATCATTTTCTGTTATATTGAATTATGCACTCGGTTTACTGCATCATTCGATAGCCGATTTTTTTTTAAATTATTTTCTATTTAATGTTTGGGACGTTTAACGTACAAACAAAGGTATATCAGCTCCATTATCCCCGGTTACCGGTGACTTTAAATGACAGTTTGGCCTAATTGACGTTTGTGAAAGAGGCGCTCATTGTAATATAATGATACCTAGATTTTTTCATGTCATAAATAATGTATGACTAAGAACTGTCGCGTTTTTACAGACTTCTGGAAGTGGACTGGTTGAAGCACATGTGGAGGCCGGACTCGTTCTTCAAGAACGCAAAATCTGTCACCTTCCAGACAATGACCATCCCCAACCATTACGTGTGGCTGTACAAAGACAAGACCATATTGTACATGGTCAAACTCACTCTGAGATTGTCCTGTGCGATGAACTTCTTGATCTACCCTCACGATACGCAGGAATGCAAGTTGCAAATGGAAAGCTGTAAGTGATTTTTTGGAGTTTACACTTAGAATCGATTTTCATATATCGCTGCTTAAAAACTAAAGGGCCATATAAGAAAAAATACAAAAATGTTTTTATTGCAAAAATACAACCACAAACCTTCATATTGTATGTTGCAAAAAGACTTATGGTTGTTTTATTCTATATTTAGTATATTTTGATCATTTTTTATATATTCAAAAGTAACTTATATATGCTTATATTTCTTTTAGTATTCAGTTTATTATAAAAGTACTTAAAACATTTAATGCTACTTTAAAATACGCTTCTAACGATGTATAATATGCATATATTTGATATATATCTAATAAGAAAAAAATAGACAAAAATAATTTAATTTTTTTCGATTAGCTCTCCTGTAAAAAGTGTAATTTTGATTTGTGGCCCTTTAGTTTTTAAGCAGCGATATGTATAAGCTCGGAGTATGAACATTTATAGGAGTAAAATCAAAACTGTCACATTTTACGCGCGTAAGTTATTAACTTTTAGCGCCATCTACACAATATCTCTGAAACTAGAATGTGTTACGTAATAATACAACCTTGTGAAAACTAGATGGCACAGGTATTTACTATATCATATATTTACAAACAGATCAAAATCGGTTCTTCCTTTTGGGAACTACGATTACACAGACAGATACATAGATACACACGTCAAACTTAGATATAACTCCATGGGCCTTAAAAAGCCGACATGCGCGACGTTAATGGGTCTCATCACATCAGGAAATCTCTTATACACAACAACATAATAATATGTCAAGATAATACAGGGCATAAGGGCAAAAAAACTGATTACGCAATCATAAGACAAAACTTTGAGATGTTGGAGTAGACTCTTGGAGTGATCTCGCGTGTCCGCACCTTTTCAGATTGAAGTGTAACCCTCTATCGACAATGAACGAATAACGAGCGTCAAGAGTGCTCCAAAGTGGAATACCTATTCCACTCAAGTGCCTACTGTATTACAAGCATCAATGCTTTTTCGAGTTGCTACACTTGTAAATAAGATTTATTATTTATCCTACCAACATTATAAATGAGAAAATTTGTATGTTTGTTACTCAATCAAGAAAAAATGGCTGAACGTTTTTTCTTGGTCTACAGATCTTTTGGCATTTTTTGGCAAAATTATTTTAGTCCTCATCATAAAAACTGCAACTACTTACCACATTAAAAATGCTATAGAAGTCGACAGTTTCGGCGATTTGGTTGCAAAATATTATGTTTTTTTTTTTTTTACTTAAATAAAAATCTAATAAGGTTTTTATTGAAAAATGAACTGATGGTGATTCGTGCTTATTTATAGAAGTCAGATGATGTATAAGGTATTTTAAAGGTGAAGCTCAGTATATGAAAAAGTGAAGAATTTAAGGGGTCGAAATGAATCGCCCTTTTAGCACACATTTGAAAACACTCGAAACGCAAAGTCCCGGCCGATACATAAATTGATGTTGCGAGTAGAACGTAAAATGTAGGCCAAGTGCCCTCCACTGTACTCGCGAGGGCTGTGATGTCAGCTCGTTCTTATCGTGAGATCGTTGGAGGCTGGATTCAACCTCCCTTTAATGTTGACGCGTATCGATGCCAACTATAAATAGAACACTCTAGTCTTTTATTTTTACTCTTACTATCATTTTTACTCATTTCTCAAACGTAATTCTTTTCAATTGCTACATCAATCAATACTAATAATAAATGTGTAAGGGTTGGTCGTGGAGTAAGTTACTTTGTTTTCAGAGATATCGTGTTTATAGGCTCTATGCGTGATACTGAAACTAAATTGACCATTTTTAGAATTTTTTTCTGTATGTATGTATGTATGTACACAGGATAGGCTACTTTTTTCTTTTTCAACGCGGACGAAGTCGCGGGCGCCAGCTAGTTTGCAATAATATTATACACCTCTTACACAGGGCGTCCCAAAACCACAGTATACTAAAATCTAAAAGACTATGCGACATGAAGGGAAAGTACCTTAAATATCGTAGATAGGATATTTTGCTGAAAGAATACTTTGTTATTTTTAAAAGTTAGTAATACTGCATTCAATGATTTTCTAAAAAATACTTGCTTCGTCTGGGAATCGAACCCACTTAAATGTGAAAAAAATCACCCGTATTTTTATGATGCCAATCAAAAGTATCTTAAAAGTACTTATATCTTAAAAGTAATATAGTATCTTAAAAGAAAGGAATAACGTAAAATGTTTGATTCAAATTTCAAGAATATTATTTACTACGTAATTTTTAGAAAATCTTTGAACGCAGTATTACTAACTTTTAAAAATAACATAAAGGCTTCTTTCAACAAAATATTTTATCTACGATATTTAAGGTACTTTTCCCTTCATTTCGCATAGTCTTGGGATGCCCTAAATAATGGCAGGGCCCGTTGGATGATTGGTTAGGGTGCTTGCCTTAGCGTTCTGTTCTAAGGTTCCCGGGTTCGATTCCCGGCAGGATAAATTTTGGAAATGAACTTTTTAAACTTGTCCGCATTCGAGAAGTAGTGGCAGGGCACACGCTGTGTTTCGCAGTCATTTGGGCAGCCCTTTTGGTAGCAGTGACCACCACTTGTACAATACTGAGTGTACAAATGTACAATTTATTTATTTATTTATTCATTCAAAATCCACAGCTCTCAAAAATTACTAACAAAAACAAAAACACACCTACAGCCAATTATGGATTGTACATTTATACAAAAAAAAAATATAA
Source organism: Synanthedon formicaeformis (assembly GCA_945859745.1). Classification (NCBI taxonomy): domain Eukaryota; kingdom Metazoa; phylum Arthropoda; class Insecta; order Lepidoptera; family Sesiidae; genus Synanthedon; species Synanthedon formicaeformis. Next base: position 477,435 of record OX243977.1, read on the forward strand.
ACCAAAAATACAAAATTATACTATTTCCTACAAACTAAACAAACTATAAAAATCACATATTAAATATAAATACATATATACATACATACACACATATTAAATATAATACATACATATTACATAGAACAGCCACTGCCTTAAAAATTATAACATAAGAGATAAAATTATAACAATAGTGAGTAAGAGATGCCAAAGCGCTTCCTGATCCCCTTATCCTTAAACATCTATGTGGCATTGCTTGTTTTATAGGTGACGGTAGCCACCTACCATCAAGTGGACCGTAAGCCGTCAAGTTTGACAGAAATAAAAAATAGAAAAGCTACACATTTTTTTAGGATTTTTAGAAGGCGAACTAGAATACAAAGCTAGTTGCAACATAGGCTGTAAGGATATGCATATAGTTATTAGGTTTTACTGTACCTGTTACAGTATCCCACACTACTGATGACATGGTATTCCAATGGGACCCCGATGTCCCATTAGTCGTCGACGAGAACATCGAACTGCCCCAACTCCAGCTGGTGCAGAACAAGACTGCCGATTGCACTCAAGTGTACTCCACTGGTAAATTCCTTTTATTTATTCTTGCTTATCATCATCATCATCACTCTGTTTCTCTTCACTGCCTTCGCATCTAGCCGCTTCCTGCGACTTTTTTATTCCTTTTAGGTTACCTGATGTCCACCTGATCGCAGGGCGTCCCACGTTGCTTCTTTAAATTCGTGGATTCCATTCGAGAACTTATGTGTCCCATTGGATATCGGCCCTGCGACATATGTGAACGGCCCATTGCCACTTAAAATTGCTAATTTTCTCGGCTTCGTCGACATATTTGGTTCTTCAGAGAATTTCAGCATTTCTGATTAAATCCACCAAGAAACTCCGAGCATATTAGCTTGATCCATATTTCGCTGAGCGACTTTGAACTTGTGGGCCTGTTCTGCCGTGAATGGTCATATTTAGCACCATACCTACGTCATTGTAGATGGTCTTCAGGCCGTGACCTTTAGACATTTCGGCAGTGGTGACGAGACGTAGCTTCTCAAATGCAGCCCTCTTCTTCCCTCTTTAGCATGAATTCAAAGGTTGGATAAAAACTACTTTATAACTCTTTCAGCCTCGGAAAATATAATAAACGATAATCCTATGGTTCCACACAAAAGATAAGAAATTTTATTATAGCTTTAAGAAACCATACAAGCGGGTGATTTATGTGTTTACAAATGATATCATTTGGACTTAACTAACATATTAACGAGTGGTATAAAATATGTAGGTACCTACATTTTTATTTTGTGAAAGCTATTGAGCCTCAAATGTCATTGCTTCTTTTTTGTTAAAAAGTTTCTTATGTAACTTCATAAATACGGTCTCTTTCATAAACTTTGTATTTTAAATTATTGTATTAATTTCTGTATTAATAAATCGTTTTTAAAATTTCAAATTATGATTCTATTAAATGATGATTTATTATATTTTGATGACTGTTTAAAACCACATTATGGGACTGTCAAAATTTTTTAATGATTCGTTGATTTGCTTTGTTGCTTCGAAGAACTTCAACTGCCTGTCACAAGTTATCATTTTAAAAAAGTAATTATAATTATTTTAATCTCAACCATGTAAAAATCTATTTCATGAAATCACCAAACATTAGGTCGTTAATTTTTTCAGGAAATTTTACATGTTTAGAAGTGGTTTTCAAACTGAAGCGACGGCTCGGTTATCACCTGTTCAACACATACATACCTACTTGTTTGATCGTCATCATGTCGGTAAGTAACACTCAGTAACAGACTCAGTAAAAGTAATATAAAATCCTAATATAAATATATCTAGTTTAGCTACATTCTGAAGTTAAAAAATACCTAATTCAACTTAACACCTACTAGGCAATAAGATCGATTGAGTAGATAGTTAAGGCGTGAAAATGTAAAAGACAACAGACAGAGTAATTTTCACATTTTTGCTTTTCGCCAACGTGTCATTGTATAATATAAAATTATATCTTTAATTATCTAATCGCCTCTTTCACCAACTACAAGTAAAGTGTTGATTAGTTACTTTAAGAAGTCATTTTCTGTTTTATTGAATTATGCACTCGGTTTACTGCATCATTCGATAGGCGATTTTTTTTAATAATTTTCTATTTAATGTTTGGGACGTTTACCGTACAAACAAAGGTATATCAGCTAAATTATTCCCCGTGACAGGTAACTTTAAGTGACGGTTTAGCCTACTTGACGTTGGTGAAAGAGGCGCTTAATTTCTTTAATTTATATAATCACGTACTTACAACACAACGCAAATCACAAATTCAATAACAATAATATTGAGTATCGATTTGTCCCTACATTTTTTTAAAATATCGCTGCTTAAAAACTAAAGGGCCACAAATCAAAATTACACTTTTTACATGAGAGCTAATCGAAAAAAAAAAATTTTTTTGTCTATTTTTTTCTTATTAGATATATATCAAATATATGCATATTATACATCGTTAGAAGCGTATTTTTAATAGCATTAAATGTTTTTAGTACTTTTATAATAAACTGAATACTAGAAGAGATATAAGCATATAAGTTACTTTTGAATATATAAAAAATGATCAAAATATACTAAATATGGAATAACACAACCATAAGTCTTTTTGCAACATACAATATGAAGGATTGTGATTGTATTTTTGCAATAAAAGCATTTTTAGATATTTTTGTTTTATGCCCCTTTAGTTTTTAAGCAGCGATATATATATTACCTTTCCAGTGGGTGTCATTCTGGATCAAGCCGGACGCTGCTCCCGCCCGAGTGACACTCGGTGTGACCTCTCTCCTCACTCTCTCCACACAACATGGCAAAGTGCAGTCACAGCTACCTCCTGTCTCTTATTTGAAAGCCGTCGACGCCTTCATGTCTGTCTGTACACTGTGAGTATTCATCAAACACATTTGAAACACCACAGACTTCATAAACAACAGCAGACCATCAAACTACTATAACATGGAACACGCGTGCCATACAAAACACTACGAATTTTATGGAACATTTAAAAGTGACATATGCGTAGAGCATGAACTGTCATTTAAAACAAAACAAACATAATAATAAGTACGTAATTTAAAGAAAATGTAACTTTAAGTCAACCCATTAGAGTTTAAAATGAAATAGTAGAAGTTGATCGTTACTACCTTTTACCATTGACGCGTGAAGGCAAGAGTCCGCCATGACTCTGTCAAAGGCGTTCTTTTTATGTGCCGCTTTGGCATTTGTGACGCGAATTCCATTGTAGTATTTCGATGCAGCAGACACTTAAAAAACAGGATGATATTCAATAAATAAATAAATATCTTTACACATTCCACACAGCACCATCTAGTTCCACATTAAGCAACTATAATGTTGTATTATGGATACCAAACAGTTGGTATACAACATAGATTACTTTTTTTTTTGTAAATACATACATATTATAAATACAAAACATCCATGACTCAATTAAAAAGGTAAAAATAACACATAAACATTTGCCCCTAGCGGGATTCGAACCCGCGACCGTTTGGTTAACAGCTAGGGTTACTAACCAGTAGACCAAACGTGTCGTCAAAGGCTGTCTTCGGAAATTGTAAAGCTGAGTTTTGTCTTCTAACGTGAACTCTTGCGACTGACGTGTTTTTTTTGTATAAGTATATGAATGATTGTTTAAAGTAGATAGTACTTAAAAATGTTTCTCAGATGAATTTTAAATTTTTAGATTCGTGTTCATGGCTCTAATGGAATATTGTTTAGTCAATATCGTGTTGGGCGACGGAGCAGGAAAACCAAAGGTATCTTCTTAACCATATATAAACCATTTAAACTTTTGTCTGTCTACTAAACACGCTTGATAGAGTATCAGAAATTAGAGAGATTGATGAAACAACGTATAAAATTATTTATACCACGATTGCATATCTATAATACTTAATAGGTTTTATTTTTAATTTTTTTTACAAATGTCATTACTAGTGGTCTGTTGAACCCATCAAACTACTACAACATGGAACCCGCGTGCCATACAAAACACTACGAATTTTATGGAACATTTAAAAGTGACATATGCGTTGCATGAACTGTCATTTAAAACAAAACAAATATATTAATAAGTACTTAATTTAAAGAAAATGTGACTTTACGTCAACCCATTAGAGTTTAAAATGAAATAGTAGAAGTTGATCGTTACTACCTTTTACCATTGACGCGTGAAGGCAAGAGTCCGCCATGATTCTGTCAAAGGCGTTCTTTTTATGTGCCGCTTTGGCATTTGTGACGCAAATTCCATTGTAGTATTTCGATGGTTGAACCGATAAATTTGGAGGTTACAATAAAATTTGTAAATTTTTACTTAGCTATGCTATCCGATTCCCATTTTTTCTAGTTATTATAACAATATAGTATACTATCTCCATTCTGTTTACAATAAATGTATATAAATATATTCAGAATGACATATATATAACAAATTTTAAAATTGTCTATCTCGGTTCAGTTAGTGGGAAATCCATACTAATATTATAAACTAGCTGGCACCCGCGACTTCGTCCGCGTTGAAAAAGAAAAAAGTAGCCTATCGTTTAAGAGTTATGGAGGAACATACATACATACATACAGAAAAAAATTCTAAAAATTGTCAATTTAGTTTCAGTATCATGTATAAAGCCTATAAACTCAATATCTTTGAAAACAAAGTAACTTACTCAATGACCTTCCCTTACATATTTATTATTAGTATTGATATATATTTTTATTTTAAACGTGGACGAAGTCGCGGGCACCAGCTAGTAAGCTTAATATGTTGAAATTTTGTTTCAGGAGCCCGCAGAAGCTGCAAAAGCTAAGCAAAGAGCTATCAACATAGATCGTTTTTCACGAGTTTTCTTTCCCCTATTATTCTCGGTTCTAAATGCAACATATTGGATTAAATTCTCGCAGTACATCTGACTGCTTTCCTTTTACTTCTATGAGCATCAGTTGTTCTGGTTAGGCTTTATGTGGCCATCGCATAGACAAGATAAAATAAATTTAAAAAATACCTAAAAATATTTTCAAACGTTGATTATTATCTCAAAAAAAAAAAATTATGATTTTAAACGCCTCTTTCACCAACTGTCAAGTAGGCTACCTGTCATTTAAAGTCACCGGTAACCGGGGATAATGGAGCTGGGATACCTTTGTTTGTACGTTGAAAGTCCCAAACATTAAATAGAAAATAATAAAAAAAAGTCGCCTATCGAATTAAAGAAATTAAGCGCCTCTTTCACCAACGTCAAGTAGGCTAAACCGTCACTTAAAGTTACCTGTTACGGGGAATAATTTAGCTGATATACCTTTTTTTGTACGATAAACGTTAGCTAAACATTAAATAGAAAATTATAAAAAAAAATCGCCTATCGAATGATGCAGTAAACCGAGTTCATTATTCAATAAAACAGAAAATGATTTCTAAAAGTAACTAATCAACACTTTACTTGAAGTAAAAGGCCCTAAGACTCAATAGCTACGATATTTTTGTTTCTATCTTAGAATACAGAAAAAGTCAGAAGATCTGTTCAATTATAATACTCGACTGAATAAAGAAATGGTACAGTCGAACAAGTGATGACCTAGTTGATTATCTTCGTCCGGGTTGAAAAAGAAAAAAAGTAGCCTATCCTATGTCCTGTACGTCTAAATGTTTATCTACCAATTTACATGAAAATCAGTTGATTCGTTTAAGAGTTATAGAGGAACATAATATATACATACAATACCTACAATTACAGATTTATTGTATTGTATTGATTGTTTGATAGCCTATGTTACTCGCTGTTAATGTAGATTTCTAAATGGGTGAAAGAATTTTCAAAATCAGTCCCGTAATTTTTGAGTTTATTCATTACAAACATAAAAATATACGAGTGAATAGACTACTCGCCCAAATTTATGTCGTCCAAGTTGGGCGAATTGTCATGTTTTATTTTATCTATCATTTTTATAGACAACTCGCCCACAACGGTGATTCTCCATATAGTTGAACATAAAACTTAATAAAATATTAAAATTAAAACAAATTTTCTCTCTTTATATTACTATAGATTACTTATGTTAAAAGGTACCTATCATGAACTAGACTTCATGAGGATTTTTATATAAAAAAAATTAACCTCTCTTTAGTGTAATTTTAAATTACAGTTAATATAAAAAATACACTTTCAGACAATTATTGTAAATCGAATTGAATTGACAGGCACTTACTTTTAGAGTAGCAAATAAAAAAGTTTAGAAATCTGTTCTAACAAAGCAAAATTTGTCAGATATTTTTGTTAACATATAATTAGACAACTGGGTCAATCAACTATTTTACCCACACTTTGCTGTCCCCGACCATTTTTTATTGAAATACGTTAATTGGTTATAGATACACACATAACGAATACAACAATAGTATCTAAGATTATTAGGCACCACGGGAAACTTGATTACGTTCTCGAAAATCTTTAAATTCGATGAAATTTTATGGTAACTCAGTACACGAAAAATTTGCTCCATACAAAATATTCCTGTCCGAAGACCACATTCACCATGTGAACTTTAATTTTAAATAACCTTATTCTTCTCTCTTTCGGTTAATTCTTATTATACAACAAGTTAGTATATTATAGTTTATCGTGTGCATAACAAAATAGAAATAGGTCTACACACTTTTCCAGAAAAAAATCTCTAAACTGTGTCCCTTACTAGAATGATTTTACCTTCGTATGCTGAGTTACCCTCGTAAATTTCACCCGGGAACACATAGATGGCACTGTTTGCCGTAGGTAGCTTCATTTGTGTTTGCTTTCGCTCGCATGGCGCGACGGTGTCCTTTGATAGCGCCGTCGAGCCGCCAGTCCTCGAAGAACGTTCAGAGGGAGTGCGTGCCTTTTTGTGTCGTCTACTGAGTGACCGCGATTTTTCAATGTAAGTTTATTATTTATTTAATATAATCAGATGTTTTTGCAGTACCTAACATATGTTTTCGATTAAAGTTTACGCCGAGTACCATAATCAAATTATAATGTGCTCTTTTTATAAAAATGCTCCGATTGTCTGCTGAGTTACTTGTATACTGAGTTACTTTGGCGGTAACTCCAGAGACATTCTCGGTTACTCCTAAGACATTTACGTACTTAGTGGGATTAGCATGTAGCACTTAAAGTAAAATTGACTCCACAATTGTCTCTCCCTAGTCCCTATACAGCATATCGAGGGACCGTGACATTTTTTACTAGGTATAACGCGAGGAAATCTGCGAATCAGATCCCCACCGACCATGGGGAGATCGGTGGGGTATGTGGGACTTCTACCCACTAAAATCCCGCGGTGTTTCTTCGCTCCGTCTATGGGTGGGGGTCAGGGGACGTTTAGACACGCTACGGTGTCCTCCCGTCAGACTTGGCCCGCACACTTGCAGGCTCCACCTCGATAAGGCGCGGAGTGTAACCTCCGCGCCGGAAACACACAGCACGTCTCCCCTCGTTGCCCGGTGTTGTGATGACGGCGGACGACCCCATGTCCGCCGCTCATGGGCGAAGCGACACAGGCCGCCTATTCTCCACCTCTTGCAGCAGGCAGTCAGCGAGGGGCTTCACTCATGAAGCACCCCATAACCTCTTCTCTGCGGCACAACCTACCGCAGAGTTGGAGGCCGCTTCCACCTTAAACTCTCGGAAAACCCCTGCTCGTGTGGCCGCTCATCTCTACGGCATTAAGGGTGGGCGGCCGAATGGGGGTTTCCGCCTGACATTTCCACATCAATCGCGGCAGCCCGAGACATGCTTCACCTCGTGATATCGTCGGAAGAGTTACTAGGCCGGGTGGCGAGTCCGGGTTTTCACTCTTCCGAACGACTGCAAAGGGTGGTTACTAGGCCGGCCGCGTTACCGGGTATCCACCACCCTCCACAAAGCCGCGATTGCAGCACTCTGCCAGACGGTCCTTTCCTGCCGTAGAGCTCCGTCTTCGCGTGCGTTGCCCAACTACCATTGAGCGACAGAGCTATCCGAGAGAATCCGCCCGCTGCGACCCGCGCCGGTCTTCGGTCCGACGCACAAGGACCAGAGGTGCCATCTCTCACCGGCCTACACCCGAGTGGGCCAAGTACGGTTCCTCGGCCCAGCGAGCGGTGACCGGTGAAGCTCCAACGGACAGTTGGAACCTCCAAACTGTTGCTCCGCCACGAGCTCCGATGGTGGGAGCCCGCTCGGAGCATACGCACGTGGGTCTTCTTTGTTCCCCAGCGACAATCCGATCAGCCAAGCAAAGGTTCATTTTATTTTTTGCTTTTCTTTTTCTTTTTTATTGTAAATTGACTTTGTTTATTATGACTAAAGTTATAGTAAAACACCTATACATACAATTATAACTTAGAGATAATATTTTCAGAAATACTATTTGACCTGAAATGGCGCGACTATCGGCGGCTGAAAAACAAAGGAGGTACAGGGAAAGACTCAAACAGAACACCGAAAAATATGAAGAAGCTAAAAGATAGCACCGTGAACACTACCATAAAGTTAAACGGCTTGCAAGAGACTTGACACCTATTGAAAAAAAACAAGCAAAGGTCATCTGGAAGTTGAGACAAAGAGAATACAGAAAGAAGAGGACGAATTTACAATCGATCTTAGATGCAACACCACCAAGTTCCCCAGTAAGCGTACTCAATTTTCACAAGAGTCACCAACAGCATCGCCGGCATCAATAGCATCCTGAGGACGCGGACGAAAGAAAACAAGAAAAGATAGAAGTAAAGTGCATAGAGTTGACAAAAAATTACAAGAAGAAAACAAGAAGTTGAAGAAAAACTGTGAGAAGTACAAGAAAAGGCTGAATAGATACAAAATAAAAGAAAGAGAATCTCAAGATCAGAAAGAGAAATAAAGTTATAAGCTATTGACAAATTCGATTAAAGATCGATATGAAAGGATTAAGAGCCATAAGGAGAAAGGATTGTTCAAAAACCTCTTGAAAAGTGATAACATAGAAAAATCCAGAAAGAAAACACAATTACTACGAGAAACATTGGGAATAAACCTACACTAAAAAGAAAACGACACTACGCCCCTTGCTACTTAAGAAAAAATCATCAATATTTCCTTTTATAGTAGTATGTCTTAGGCGTTACCCAAATTTGTCTCTGGAGTTACTTACTGTCCCAAATATTTTAACATTATATTTACGATCATAATATGTAATTTCTTTCCATTATATCTTTATATTACCAGTACTTTATTCTAACAATTGGCTAGCTTCTATAAATAATTCATTTGTATTTGTAATTCTTTTTTACTTAGTTTTATTAAGAAATAGCTATAATTTTTTTGTATAACGGTAACGCAAAAGACCAATGTTAGTTAGTTTTGTACTTGAATTTAAAAATACTATCAAGACTGATTTTGTCAAAATATTTGATTATGCATGCAAGACCAAATAAATAATAATGAATAATATTTTCTTGTTTCATTCACCATTTATGTAACGCTGAATGCAGGTAACTCAGGTGACAGTTTTTAGGGTATCTGTTGTAGTTTTTTTCTAAAAACTGTCTTAAATACGAATTTTCGTCGCTGCCCTTCTAGGTTATTAAAGGAGACGATATATCTAATGCCCTAATCAAATTAGAATAAAGGAATATCAATGTTTATTTTAAAAAAAAAAAAATTTCTGATCTGTCCTTAGTGTGGGTAAAATAGTTGATTGACCCAACTAAGCAAGTGATTTCATTTCAGTGGCAAAAAAAACTATTTCTAGATTGACATTGCAATCTAGAATTAGGTTTTAGTTGGTATTTGAAATAGTAATTCAGCCGTTCAAACGATTTAATTAAATAGATGACGACAAAAAAAATTAAGCCTTGAATGGATTTAGATATTGGATAAAATTATTTGACAATCACATTGAACATTGGCTCTTATTCATTTTGTGTTTTGATTTCTCAATTTTTTTCTATTCATTAGAACCTTCTATGGTCTTTTAACGACATATTTGAAAATTCGAATATTTGAATATTTGAAAATTTTCAAACTCAAAAATTTTCATATTTTCGAATTTGAAAATTTGAATATCGTTCCCGAATTTTTGCGCTTAGAACTTAGCAATACATTTTATAATTGTTATTTTTATTTATAAGTATAAAGACGTTAAATTCCTTAAGCATTTTTTTCTTATGAATATTTGATTTACATAGGAATATTTTTTCTATTTTTCAATTGAAACTTTAAAATATTTGTAATTGATTAAAACTTCATTCAATATAATGCATCCTACATAATTATAATATTAATACTATCTACACATATCTATTGTACAGGTACCTTTATGTAGTTCTGCAATGAAGATGAATTAAAAAATAATCGATTACATAGAAGAAAGAAAACATATAAATATAATTTATAATAAAATTATTATAAATAATAAAAAAAGCTCAATAGACCGCTACTGTTACCTTTGAAATTTTAAAGTTGTTAAAAATACTCGCTATAAGTACTTAGTTATGTTATTTTAAGAGATAAATTAAAATATGTTCTGTTTCAAATTGGATTTTTATTTCTATTTTAAAAATTTTAAAAACATGTTACATTTTTTAAAAAAATAATTTAAAGATTGGTTTGCTCTTGGCCAACAACCAACTGTGTACCAAGGTTGAGGCCTAAGATGGAGCGAGCTCACCCAGAAGATGCCTATTCGCTCCAACTTTGAAAAGATTTGGGATATATGAGCTCAGGAATTCCAAACCTTGGCAGTGCAAATTATAAAGATGTTTTTTAGGGCTTGGTCCGAAAAAGAGGGATTTCGACAAGATGAGTACGTATTTTTCAGTCCAGTTCTACTGGGTACACTCCCATGTGGAGATCGAGAGGTGGCTGACAATCTAGCCAAGCTAGCGGCGACCAAGTTTAAGGTCGCCTTCCCCTTATGTTATACTAAGGGGCACTTATACAGGAGGGAGACTGTCGCCAAGTGGGAAGGCTGCTGCGGATACCAAACTTCTGTTGCCTGCCTCAAAGCCTACCGAAAGGGTTGCCAGCGGAATAGGGGGAGGTTTTAGTCCGTAGGTCACTCGACTAAACACATTTCCCAGTAGATTCGGACATACTACTGATTCAACACTCGTCTGAGAAACGGACTATGTTTAAATTTATATTATTTGTCGATAAATATAAACTTACGTGATGAAAAAAAAATACAAATTTTCGCGAATTCAATTATTGACATTGAATGAATTGCGTTTCATTGACATTTAATAATCTAATCTGAACCTAATCTGTTTCGGTTGTCTAAAGTTCTTTAACTAATTACCTAAGTAATTTTGAGTCGGCGCCAAACAAGCAAAAATTACGTAATGAGTGATGCGCGGCGTCTACTCAAAATTACTTAGGTAATACTTTTAGGAACTTTAGTTGTTAAGGTTAAATAAAATTATTTTTTGCATTTCAGTTTTTTCGGCGGTTTAATTTTTTTTATTAAAAAGTTTTTAGATAGCTGGTTATATTGCCTTTTTTTTTAACGGCAACAACGAAGTCGTTGTTGGGCTAAAACCCAACAACAACTTTCTAGACCTATGTCATTGTCCACCCTGAAATTCTAATCTAACTAAACTATTGGTATTTTTTTTAAATCGGTTCAAGTAGGTTGATTCGCGAATTACTTCGTACATACAAACAAACAACTCACCTCTTTATAATATTATCTAATATTAGTATAGATATAGATAAGATATTAATCAAAAATATATTGTCACAAACAAATCTGACGTCGACTGCGAAGTGATCAGAATAACACGGCTGATCGATTCCGAGTTGTTTACCGAACAATTGAAAAAAATACACACCAAATTATTTATAACTAAAAACAATGCGTTTTTTTTGCTTTATCGATTCAATCATGATTATCAAGTTCTTCGCGGATCAAGTTTAAAATAAGTTTAAATATACACAGTTCACCAACCATGTTAGCTGCAGTTATAGCTATAGTTAGTTGAGTTTACCATTGAATATTTGCATTATTTTCCGAATTGCACAACTTCAAGATGGTGTAGGGTCATGCTCCTACTAAATTATCCTACTGGTAGGTGCACGAATACAATAATGTACTAATTCTCCTACTGGTAGGAGCACGAATACCATAATGTCCTGATTTTCCAACTGCAGATGAAAAAATTGAAGATATATTTCAAATTTTATTATTTTTCCTCCTGTCACAAAACATTATGTACAGTTTATCTCAAAAATAAGATGCCCTTCAGAGCAAAATGTACAAAAGGCAAAATGAGCACCACACTCAAAATATTTTTGAGTTAAACTGTACATAATGTTTTGTGACAGGAGGGAAAATAGTAAAATTTTGAAATATAAGTATCTTGATTTTTTCATCTACAGTAGAAAAATCAGGACATTATGGTATTCATGCTCCTACCAGTAGGATAATTTAGTAGGACCATGACCCTGCACCGCTTCAAGAGACCTTCACATTACGGTAATATAGGTCTTAGGAGAATATGGTTGTTGAAGATGACTTTCGTCGTGTTAAAATTCATTCCATGTCCCGCGCACCGAAAGACAACATTGATGCTATCCAAAAACCCTCTTGAGTTCTTCCAGTGACTGTGCCAAAATGACTGTCTCATCAGTAAAAAAGGAGGTAAGATATTATATTTAATATTTTTTTTTTAAATAGAGATTCTATTGAAATTTCAAAGTATAACATTTGGATATATTTCATAACATCAAACTGTTTACTCTTACAACAATTGTGTCGGTGCTTGCAATAGAAAAACTTTGAAAAAAAAAACCACTTTACTTAAACATGTTTACTTAAATGCTCGTTCCTAAGTAGATAAGTAAACACAATTTTATTGTCTCCATAGATAACAAAATTATAGATTAGATATTATTATTATTATTATTCGCTAGTGGCTATTCCTGTCTGCTAGAGAACCAGTATCACTTCGTCCATTGCTGAAATATTGTGATCGCCACGTAAACTAAAGCTCTCTACCTATACCTACCAAGTAGTCTACACAGTTTCGCACCAGCTTTGAGACAATAGAGTCCGAGTCCAGTGCTTGAAGTGCAGCCTGACTATCTGAGTGAATGTAAATTACACGGTTGACGTAGTTTCTTTGCAGGTTGATTTCCGCGCATTCTAGGATGGCGAAGACCTCTGCTTGGAAGATGCTGGCGTATTGTCCCAGGTTTACACTGGTCCTGTAATTCTGGTCCCTGCCATACACTCCACAACCTACGTCAGGTCCTGATTTGGACCCATCGGTATACCAAGAAAGGCTACCTTCCTCCCAAGAGATCTTGTTATTTGACCAGTTTTCTCTTGAGAGTATCTCCACAGTGTAATATTTTTCTTCTATGTACTGTGGTAACATTGTGTCAGTAGGCATGCCTAGGATAGGATCCCTTAGTACTGAGTCTTCTAGAGCTCTCAGTACCTCGGACAGCCAATTGTGTTTACCCCGATTCATCATTCTGTGCATACTGGTTTTCGCCTCCTTCTCTAAAAATAGATGCAGAGGCGGTAGGCCCAGGATTGCCTCCAGAGATGCTCCGGGGGAACTCGACATGGCTCCTGTTATCATCAGACATGCCAAACGCTGTAAGCCATTACGCTTGTCAATAATCGTCTTCTGGTTGGCTTTTCTGTACCATACTATAGAGGCGTATGCAATCATCGGCCTCACAATAGCAGTGTACAGCCAATGGGTGAGCTTGGGACACGGACCCCAGCTCTTCCCTACCATTCGACGACTGATACATAAGGCTGCCTTAGCCTTATTTATCACATTTCCAATGTGTGCATTGGAAATAGATTAGATAACTGTTAATATGGATTATTAGCTTAGGCATTTTAATGCCCGTCGTTTCCAAGCGCAAAAGATTTACAAGTAACTGACCTTAGAATTGCTAACAGTAGACCGGTGCAGCATTTCCTGTTTAGCTGCAATCTTGACAATTATTATAGAGGTTTTCATTATTATTATTATTATTAAGACTTTATTTCAGACTAGCTGGTGTTTACGCGACTTCGTCTACGTTGAAAAAGAATTTTTTTTGAGATGGGTTTTGCTCTTGGCCAACAACTAACTGTGTAGCAAGGATGAGGCCTATGATGGAGCGAGCTCACCCAGAAGATTCTATTCACTCCTCCTTTGAAAAGATTTGGGTTATACCTATATCCTTTCTTAGCGAATGCTTACAGATTTAAGCTTTCTAGACATCTTTCTAGACTAGTTTGACATTGATTGATAGTCGTCAGGACAAACGATTTTATAAGTAAGAGAACATTATGTTTGTTTTTTTATTGTACAATTTATGATTAATTTATTATTACAATTATTTAATTTTTGGAGTTTACTCTTTAAGAATCGAATTTTTATATTAAGCCCGGGGTACGAAAATTTATGGGAGTAAAATCAAATATTGTTACAGGCTACTAATATTAATATAATATAATACATATAATATATTGTATTAATATGTTTTAATTATATTTATTACATTATTTATTTATCGTTCGTAAGGAGCAAACTCCAGTCGTGGGTCGGAGCTAAAACACACTCTTTTTTATAATACCTTACCTAAACGGTTTGCCTTTTGGCAAAAGTCCTTTTCTGTTTTTAATTTTTCTAGTCCACATGCTTCTTACACTATTTCCCATCTCATATTATGTTGTCCAGTTCAACTCTTGAGGCATTTTCTGCCTTAGAATTTTCTGGGCTCAATTTCACTTATCTTTTTGTTGATTTAATCGGAAGAACAACAGCATTTGTAAAATATGAAGCCAGGCTTAAAATATATAAACATGTCACGCTAAATAGAAACAAATCCGTGTAATAACAATGACCTGATTAAGTTTTGTTTCAATTAAACAATTCTCAATTAAACAAACCGGAGGTATGGCTTTGTGTCATTTGATTCAACCTTGTTTCCGCTATAGTATGGCAGATATTTTTATACACTAGATAATTAGGTTTAAATTGTGACAATTCTCTTTAGAACGAGCCTGTTGGATGCTTGGTTACAGTGCTTGCCTTATCGCTCTCTCTCGGGGGTCCCAGGTTCAATTCCCGGCAGGATTAATTTTGGGAATGATCTTTTCAAAGTTGAATTTGGTCTGGATTGGAAGGTAGAGGCAGGGCACGATTTCATGGCAGACACAACGTCTGAAGACCACATGAATATCAGCATATGTGCTGTTATGTTTCGGTGAGTAAGTAAGGGATGCCAGATCTCTACCTAATCCCAATCCTAAATGTTACTATGGTCAGCCTATTATTGCCTATATCAAACACCCAACAAGCCTAAATAATATATTTAGTATTTTTTTTAATCAAAATGAGGTTTACTCACTCACCGAAACAGAAATGGACATAATCCCATTCCTTTTTTATTTTTATTAACGTCCGCGTTGAAAGAGAAAAAAGTAGCCTATCCTGTGTCCTGTACGTCTATCTTATCTACCAAGTTACATGAAAATCAGTTAATTCTTTTAAGTTATGGAGCAACATAGGTACATACAATACCTACACTTACAGATTTATTATTAGTACATATTGATAATTGATGATAATACAATAATGTTAAATTTAAATTAACATTGGTGTGAACACATATCGTAATCCTTCTACTGTCGGCAGCGCACTTGATTACATATGGCATTGCTTGTGTTATAGGCGACAGTAGCCACATACCATCAAGTAGACTGTCGGCCTGTCTGTCGATCTTATCATAAAAAAGTACACCCGCTTTTATTTGTAATGGATAACAACTTCCCGCCGCTAAAAGGGCTGGTAAATTATGATCTGATTGCAAATTACAAATTGTAATTTTGTTCCATTAAGTTTCTGCATATTTTCATAATTCTCATCACTTTCTTAAGGTATGATCCCTAAATACCTAGGTATAATTGAAATCGATGCTTGTTTGCTGTCTTTTTATCAAGTTTGATAATAAAAAAAATGTTCGTGTCTGTTGTTTACTTATTAGATAAAGTCATATGACTCGCAAATTACAATTGTTTAGTTCTTTATCAAATTTGAAAGCAAATGTAGATAAAATCAACAGTTTTTGAACATGAAGCATTTAATGGAATGAGATACGAGTAAGTACGTACGTAACTCCGAGTAAATTATTTTCAAAACACAACAGCGTTGAAAATTTTAATACCTATAGAAAACAAATCTATAAGTTATCATTCATTGGCTGTGACATGATTTAGGTAAAACCAGCACATAATTTTTTTTTTATTCCAGCAAATTCCTGTGAACATTTCAGATTTATGAATTTTACAGATTTCTGAAGTTTAAATACTAATGGCGTAACATATTTGGATGAAATCTAGCTCACACATAGTTTGTTATCTGGATTAACATATAAGACACTTTTCATCCTGGAAAAATTTTAGGTTCTTTTGAGATTTTTAAGAAACTACAGCGCGTACGAAGTGGCGGTCACCAGTTAGTACCTATATGAGTTGTATATTAAAGCTACGTCTGTGCTGGGCTTAATTATACTTATATAAGAACTAGCTGGTGCCTGCGGCTTCGTCCGCGTTGAAAGAGAAGCCTATCCTGTGTCCTGTACGTCTAAATGTATTTATATACCAAGTTTCATGAAAATCAGTTAATTCGTTTAAGTTATGGAGGAAAATACATACGAGTACATACATACATACAGATTTATTATTAGTATTTGATTAGAAAATAAAAGTTAAGTTCATGGCCGCATTATTTGAACATGAACGCGCAACAAATTGACATTCGCGCTTCGATCTGTCAACAACTCAAACCAACAGTCAGTCAACTTCAGTCAGCCGTCACCGTCAGTCGACCGTAAGCGTAAGATGACATTTCGTTTGTACGTGTTGTAGTGCGCTAATGGTTCCGGCTAGTGCTGCGCGTACGCAAACGCAATTTGCAAGAAATCGTCTTTAAATTGCACAATTTATCTTATTAAATCTGTTACAACGCTATCGGTGATCGCGGACGGCATTACTATACAAAGACGGTTTTAGTGTGACTATTAACTTGTGAATTCAATATTTTTACATTTTGTTTATAAACTTTAATTGTAAACGCAAAAATTTTTGCATCCAAGATGAAGGAGGTTAGCAAAGAAGAGACATCTGACGATGAATCCGGACTAGGATATCAAAATACTCTGGTAAGTGATGTGAGCTTTCTTTTTAAAGAAAATAGCGACAATGACCTTCACGGGAGCCGGTTTTATGTGGACTCAGCGAAATTTTCAACCAAATAAACTTTGCAAGTGACTCGTTCGGTCCAAAGTGCCTAGGTATACAGATCATACAATGTGTTGTTACTTTATTTGTCATTTATATTCAATGATGATTTTAATGATCTATTTTATTGATAGATAAGTAGGTTCCCAATCTAGGCAAGTAAATGACTAGGTATATTGAAAATAAAATAAAAAATAATAATTTTCCATTCGATTTATTGGTTTATTTCGAATTGGTTTACGATTTTTACTCAATTCTAGGTTTATTCTAGGTTCATGATGGTACATAACTATACCTACTATTTCTATCCACAACGCGAAATAGTTCTAAACAAAGAAACTTTTTAATGTTTTGTATTTCCTAGTTTCCTAGTGATAAGATTAATCAAAATGTGATAAAAAAATTATTTGATCACATTTTTTGTTTCATTAGATTCACTAGAACAACACGTGTGTTGAATGTGGAAATAAAAAATGCGCATGTGTATGTGACAAAAAATAAAAAATGAAAAATAAAAGATTAAAAAATAAAAAATGTGTATGTGACATCAACTATATTATAGAATATCGTTATGTGACATACTTACACGTATTTTTGTATGCGTGCAGAAATAGAATTTGAAAATTTTGTATGTAGGTACAGTCGGGGTAAGAAAACTTTCGTCACATTAAAGTCGACATTTTCTTGCAGGCAACACCTAACTACATCATTACATTGACTAAATAAAATTTATTATAAACTTCTTTATAAATACATATAAGTATAAAATAAGACGCTTCCCACCGTCTGTCCCTCTATATGTACAGTCGGGGTAAGAAAACGTTCGTCACCTTACAGTCGACATTTGCTTGCACCAGAGCCAAAAATTGCCAAAAAAAAAAACACGATCAGTTATGCCAAAATTTAATTTCAAACTTCTATCAATTGTCTGCTTAGTGCTTCAATTTTAAAGGGTACTAAGAGTGCGAATTGATAAAGGAATGAAGTTGAAAATTGACGAAGGTTTTCGTACCCCGACTGTACTTAATTTTCATAGCAGATTCGAAACGTAATTGTCACTTTTATTACGTTTAAGTTTACTTTTGAAATTGTGTCTCGTGCTATATCTAATCTTTGTATTCTTTAAACATTTGCTCTTCTTGTAAATGATTCAGTGACGAACTTGCCACATAATTAAATAGTTTATTTGTTCAATTGAAGAAGTCGTATTCTAATTCACCGATGTAAATAAGTTAGTTTACGGGTCGCTAGTTATTAAAAATATTGACAAATCAATAACTGAATATTATAAACTGAATAGGTAACTGATGTCATAACTATTAAAATTGTTTTCTTTAGATAAATTTGTTTTCTTGAATCATAGTTTTCACAAGATATATTGTCGTAATTTATTACGGCATATTAACATTCGCCACCAACATGTCAACTGGTGGTGGTGCGTCTTAGTCGCGTTGAAAAATAAAAATATCGTACTTAGTTAACGCCCTAAAAAATAAGTAAAGCAATAAACGCCTGATATACTTTTGCCAAACGTTGGATCTTTATTATTAGGAAATGGAAATTCTATACTATCTATATATATATATATATATATATATATATATATATATATATATATATATATATATATATATATATATATATATATATATAAATGTTGCATTTAAACAGAGGAATGATCTTATTTACTTTTTTGCCAAAATTAACATAATTTTCATACTTTGACCGTTGTTATACTTGTTATGGCAATCATGGAACGTTGCTGATTGAGCCACAGCAAAGCGTGGCCGGGTTCAACTAGTAACTATCTAGTATAGTACTCGTATAATTATTTTATAATATTATACTCGTAATATATTGAGGTAAAACAGTGAAGAAAAGCAGTTGTAGCTTATTAATTAATTATATTTAACCAGCCAATAATTTGCAAACGTTAACGTATTTTCGAGTTTGAACAAAACTTGAACTCTTGTTCGGGATCCGTATCATTTCTTGCCTTCATCCGAGCTTTGCTTGTTTGTTTGTCTGTATGGTTACCTAGTCGGTATATGCCCACTGCTAAACAGGTCACATCTACTGTTTTCCTGAAACTATTTACCGTAAAAAAATTCAAGATTCAATTTTTAAGATTTCAATTCAGGTGAAATCTAATAATGTTAGTACATCAGGTGAGATTGTAATCAAGTGCTGCCTTGATTTATTAAAAAAAATTTAAAGCGCTTTAAAACATCCTTTATGATGCGCAATGTCAAGGTTTGGAGCTCCCTGCCGGCGACAGTGTTTCCACGATTGAATAGTCGATTGAATAGCCATCTTCTGGGTGAGCTCGCTCCATTATAGGCCTCATCTTCGTTACATGGCTGGATGCTGGCCAAGAACAAAACCACCTGTAATAAAGAAAAATGATAATGTATCCGAAATTACCGGTTTGGAGATGGTTCCCGTTTAGAACAAATGCAGAAGACAGAAGAAGTTACCTACACAGCTTTTGTGTAAATTGTAAAAATATTAATAATAGATTTATCAACATTATTATCCAGGATCTGGCATTCAGTCCTGTGGGGAAGTACCCGTGTGGATTTTTTTTCCGGGAAGCTTAGCTTAGGTTTGGGTGGATATCCGCCAATGTACATTTTCCAATTTTTTGTATGAAAAAAATAAATAGAAATCTGATGAAGGTGGTATCACATGAAAGGAATTGATTCCAAAAATATACCATTACATTTACCAGTTGGTGTAGTTATATCCACCAAAGTCTAAAATACTTACCAAGATTCTTATTAAACTTTCCTGAAAAAATAATTCTCCATACGCAACTACTATCTGTATATGTATAGATAAACTTAATTACGTGTTAAAGGAAAAACAAATTTTCGCATAAACATGTCTTTCATTGACATTGATTTTGTAGATTCTGACAGACACATAATCTAATCTGGTTTCGGTATCGTAATTCCTATTTCGATAATAGTCATGTGCCCCGATGGTTTGACGAGCTGTGACGTGACAAATTGCTACTAAAAATTTCATCGCGATAAAATATTATCGCATATGTTTTTTACTAATCTATTATTACATAAAACATAATCTGTTATTTGCAATCATTTAAGTATTTGTTTAATTTTATTTTTTGACAATACGTATTTATATACCTATACAATAAATCAATCTGTCCTGCCTGTGATCACGTATGGTGCTGAAACGTGGGCTCACGGCAGGACTGATCCACAGGTTTAAGGTTGCTCAACGAACTTTTTTGTGGATAAGAAGAGAAATTCTAAAATTCATCGGAAAACCAAAGTTTTTGTCGATATTGAAAAGAGAATTATCAAGTTGAATGGGTCGGTCACATTCAACTTGGTGGCATCCAGCAGTGCTGAAAAACAGGCTGATAATGATGAAGATGGTTATAAGTATGATGATGATGATGTATATAAAAATACTATTATATGAAATAAATAAAACTAGATTAACGCAAATAGCAGGAAGAACCGGTGGTGAGCTGCAGAGTGAGAATATTGTACAAAAAAAAATGATATAAAAATAAACCTCTAGAGCTCACCTTGATAGCTCTAAAATGGCCGTCTACTGAACTTAGCAAATATGCATACGATCAAAGTACATACGAACACTACTCTATATTTCCAAAATTTTATCCCTTAGGAAGTAAGTTATGTCTGGGAGAACTGGGATCTTACTCCATTTGGAAACCGAGATCGGCCGCTTAACGAGAAGAGTCGAAATGTCACCGTAAAATTGTACGAACCGTTAGTTTATAATTTATCTAGTGAGATTATAAACTGTCGACAGATTGTGAACAGACATTAAAATTTACAATCTAACGCATAGAGCTAATCTAAGCATGATGCATAGAGCTACAAACAAAATGAATTGGAATTATTTGTACCACTGGATCTAAATGGAACTTTCTTTTTAGTATTAACACTTTTTCGGTACCAACAGTCATGATGTCGTGTCATGTCGCCTTCCCTGACCTTTAGCTAAATTATACTCTTCTATTAGTTTAATCACACTTTTAATTTTTCCATTTGTCAATTCACACTTCTTACTATTTTGCTTATGTCCACTGTGGTATCTTTGTAGATCTATAGTGAATTGTTGTTGGTCAAAAATCACAATTTTACGGCTAGTCATGGTTAGTTTATAAACTTACGGAAATTTAAGCGTTACATTGTAAATTTTAATATCCCTTCACAATCTGTCGACAGTTTATAATCTCACTAGATAAATTATACGGTTCGTACAATTTTACGGTGACAGAAATATGCTATGAATGTGCCAGCAATATCATTGACACTTTGTATTGATGAAACAATAAATTAGATAGATGTAAAGATGTATTATAAATATATTTGAAATGAAACAAATTGAAACACGGAAATAATTAGAACATGTCAAGACGAAATTGCACAGAGGTGCAATTCTTGCAATTCGACGTCACCTCCAAGAACGAACCGTGTCGATGCAATATCGTGTTACCTCAATGTCGACCTACATCTTTTTCACATTCAACAAGCACAATGGATAATTAACGTTGACCACTTCGATAATAAATATCGGTCAAGATTTTTAAGCAGTCAGAGTATTATTAAATTAAATATATTGACCTGCTCTAAACAACTTAGTTTAACTTTATTTAGAGTACTAGCTGGCGCCCGCGACTTCGTCCGCGTTGAAAAAGAAAAAAGTAGCCTATCCTGTGTCCTGTACGTCTAAATGTTTATTTACCAAGTTTCACGAAAATCAGTTAATTCGTTTAAGAGTTATGGAGGAACATACAACATACATACAGAAAAAAATTCTAAAAATGGTCAATTTAGTTTCAGTATCATGTATGGAGCCTATAATAAACACGATATCTCTGAAAACAAAGTAACTTACTTCATGACCAACCCTTACAGATTTATTATTAGTATTGATTGACAATGCTAATTATTTATTCTGTTTAGTTTACTCTATTGGCGATGTTCAATATAATGTTATTTGCAAACTGTTTTTATATAAAAAAAAACCTTCCTCGTTTAACGATCTTTTTATTAGTGAAAAATCGCATTAAAATAGCTCTTCATTTAAAAGATCGTAGTTTAAAAGATCTAATTTTAAAGTCTACGTGCGAAAACCTTCGTCAGTTTTGAAATTCATTCCTTTATTAAAATCCTAGACTCTTAGTATCTTTTAAAACTAAATCACTAAGCAGACAACTGACATACGTTTGAAATATAATTTTGGCATGACTGATAACTGCAAGCAAATGTCGACTTAAAGGTGGCATCCTTTTCTTACCCCGACTGTACACATAGAAGGACAGACGGCGGGAAGCAACTTTATTTTGTACTAGCTGGCGCCCGCGACTTCGTCCGCGTTGAAAAAGAATAGCGCACAAATAACGCTAAGATTTCTTAGCGTTATTTGTGCGGTTTCAAACATATTTAACAAATACTCGGAAGATCTATCATAACTTTTATGGTTAGGGAGCCCACGATGCTAAATGTGTAGTCACTCGAGCGTCGTGGGGACCTATTGGACTTTGAAGATTGGATGGTAAGAAGAAAAAAGGTTATATGAAGTTTTTCATTTGAGCGGTGGGGTGAGCGTCTACAGGCGTTCAAAATTTTGTAGGCGCTGTATTTTAAAAAATCCTCCATATAATCGTCAGATTAAGAATCAGCACGATCAGGACTTTAGGCTGAACCGTCTCTATGAAAATCTGACGCGCTCGAGTATTAACAAAATGAGAATCGTCAAAAATATTTTTTTGCATTTTCAAAAAGCTGCCACGAGCTTGCGTTACAGCCGAATCGTTTGAATTTTAAATGGGAGCTTAGTTTAGGTTCACTTAACATCCTCTCTGAAAATCTGACGCGCTCGAGTTGTATTTAAAATTTTACCCCCACCCCCGCCAACTCCACCAATCAAATCGTCAGATTATTAAAATGCACACTTTTCAGCATGTAATTAATCTACCATAGCTTAATCTTACGCGCTCGAGTGACTCCAGAAATCCCCTCTTGGGCTCCCCAACTAAAAGCACAGGGGAAAAATTATAGAAATCCGTTTCAGATATTAATGGGTAGTAACAAATCAATACTCAATACTAATAACTCGGTACTCGGTAGGTCTATCACACTGCCATCCGACATAACCCATCTGTCTGTCCCCAGGCCGGTTATCCATGGTTTCCTCGTGTAAAAAAAAGTATTGTAAAAAAAATTAAGTTTTGTAAAAAATAGTAGTTTTGGTTTTTTTTTTGTAAAAAATAGTAGTTTTGGTTTTTTTTTTTTAAAAAATAGTAGTTTTGGTTTTTTTTTGTAAAAAATAGTAGTTTTGGTTTTTTTGTTGTAAAAATAGTAGTTTTGGAATTGAAATAAAGATTTAAATATATAGATAATGAAGAGCTATTTTTTGGCTAAAACAAACCGATCGAGTGAAAGTGGCTCATAAATCATGAACAATGTGAGCCTTGACGCACGTTGTTTCTAAAGTTATTTGCGGACATTTTGTTTGTATTTGTGCAAATACAGGAGCTCGCTTATCAGCTGAGTATATTACATGCACGACAATTTACCGTGCACATAGCTTTTTTTATATCTTACTAGAATTATGCGAAATAAAATGCCAAAGTTTATATGTTTAGATGTTTGTTACTCAATCACACAAAAACGGCTGAACTTGGATGAAATTCGGCACACAGATAGGTTATTACTTGGATTAACATATAGGATACTTTTATCTTGGAGTAAATTTTGATTTACAAACAATTCCAGGATTTTCCTGGAGTTATTATCCCCGTTTGTAGTTCTTAATGTTTTTTATTTTTATGCGAAAACAGAGCTGAAACAGTTTAATAAATTACAGAGCAAACCAATTTGTGTAATTTTTTTATTACAAAAGTTTGCGTTGAAAATAATTTTCAAATTCAAAAATAGGACATGGTTTTTTTTTTTATTTCTACTACTGATCCGCTCTCGACTTCGCTCGGAGTACAATTTTTATACATACAAATCTTTCCCGTTTATATTCGCTTTCCATATTTGTGAAAAGATAATTTAAATCCATTTTGCGATTTTGGAGTTTTGGAGTCTGGAGTCTAGAGTTTTCCGTTTTGGAGTCCATAGAGGACAAACATACTTACATTGATTTTTATTTATACAATAGATTAAAACAATGATAAAAACGTTCGTTCTCTTATAAGGACAAGAACTAAATATTATGATGTCGAAGATACTCTATTGTATGTATGGACTGCGTAAGTATGTATGGACTGCGAATACGCAAAGAAACTACAGACGTCATATCGCCTGGATGGTACTACATGTGTTATAAACGAGGTTTAGAAATATTTAAATATAAATATCTTTGTCACTTTAAAACCTTCTTTTAGTACAAATGCGAGTATAACTAGAACTACGTTTGAGTAAAGAAAGATATTTTAACAAAACTTTTTTACAAAAGTACAAGATCTATGATGGTATCCTAAATGTATTTAAACCAATGATGGTTGGTAACGGTATAATATGTACCCATAAAGGTAGAAGCTTTTTTATATATTTATATAAATTAATAAAATAGAGTGTTTTTTTAATAGAAGATAAAATAAAATCAAATTTAAAAAAAAATTATGACTTGAAATTTTTGTACATTTTTTGATAATAATATTGTCATTTGAAATCAAATTTTGAGATGTTTTGATATATCAAGTCCCAGTGTCGTGCAAGATTAATTTGTCCACATAAGTGCCGGAAATGTGGGCACCGTGTGGCACGAATCAAGGCGAGACGATCGCCTGGTTCGCAAAGGAGCAAACATAATGGATAATTGTCTCTGCACAGAAGGGGAAGCGTGAGTGCGTCTCCATTCTCACATAAGGCACGAGCACATGACATTGTAGTTACTATTGGAGTTAACGCCTTTTCATATTTCATTGAATATGAACGTACGCCCTGCACAAATGATTAAATGGAATTTTTAATGTAACATATAAATTATGTTTATATGAAAATTTATGAGAGTTAAATCAAAATCGTCACATGTCACGCGTTACGTGTGAGGCCCTTCTCTCACGAGGCTATTCAAATGCTACGCGACTGAGATGCAAACCATGATAGCCTACTCGTACGAGCTACTCGTTTCCACACACGGAGCTACCCAAATGAGACTATTTTTTATCATTTGAAGAACAACATTCGTACGACGATGTCTGGTGACTTAGCGACGAGGACTATTTTCTTCTCTATTTATATTACAAGAAAAAACGAAAATATAAAAGATTCTATAAAAAAATATAAAAGGGTACGTAGGGGTGCACCGTACATCAAAAAATAATAATAATTGGTCAAATTGAATTTTGGTCAATCTCAATCCACGCCTTTTCTGTTATATATTTTCAGACATTTTCTGGCAGTTTATTATATATAATTATATAAACATGAACAAAATTAATATTAAAATTTTGTTCCGCCGCCAATTTGTAATGTAACCCGTATACGACTTGGGTAGCGTGCGACCAGCAAGACAAAGTGAATATGTATGGCGGCTACTCACAAGCGACGTGTAGGATACGCGTACGAAACACAAATCGCTTAAGAGTAGCGTCGTGAGAGAAGGGCCTTAGTTTTAGCGCTTTAGCGCCATCTACAAAATATATCTGAAACTAAAATATGTTACGTAATAATACATCCTTGCGAAAACTAGATGGCACCGGTAATCATTCATTTATATTATACTCATCAATACTCATAGATTTTAGTTCTCAAATTGCTTGTCCTGACTGACTATCACCAGAACTACTAAGTTTTGTTAACTGAAATTTGGAATATAGTTTTATTTTATAACGTAATTATCCGCTAAGAAACCACTGCGTGCGAACCCGCGGGCCGGTCACTAAGTAATTTTGCATAACGACGACACGTTTGGTCTATTGGTTAGTAACCCTAGCCACAGCCCTTGCTGTTAACCAAACGGTCGCGGGTTCGAATCCTGCTAGGGGCAAATGTTTATGTGTTAACATTTTACCTTTGTACCTGAGTCATGGATGTTTTGTATTTATAATATACTGTATGTATTTACAAAAAGTAATCTATGTAGTACATCAACCGTCTGGTATCCATAACAAGCAGTAGTTGCTTACTGTGGAACTAGATGGTGCTGTGTGGAATGTGTAAAGATATTTATTATTTATTTATTTATTTATAACGGTCAACTGAGTAAGATAATAGCAAAAATGTCGTGTCGTCCCAACAACGGATACGTTGCACAAGTGTAAGTACGCATTCACGGCCGACAAGACTTCCGCCACGTCCGTCAGACGGGAGGTGTAGAACGACGAATCATATCAAATGCTAATATATAAAAATTAATCTGCATTAACTGAGTATTTTTTTATTCTCTAGCTAGAAGATAATTCAAATATCATTGTTCGAAAAAATAATATAATTAACGATCGCAAAATTTTTCACACTTACATTTTTTTTTTTAAATAATTCAATAGCTAAAAGTTTAAGCGCCTCTTTCACCAACGTCAAGTAGGCTAAACCGTCACTTAAAGTCACCTGTCACCGGGAATAATTTAGCTGATATACCTTTGTTTGTAAGGTAAACGTCCTAAACGTGAAATAGAAAATAATAAAAAAAAATCGGCTATCGAATGATGCAGTAAACCGAGTGCATGATTCAATAAAACATAAAATGATTTCTAAAAGTAACTAATCAACACTTTACTTGTAGTTGGTGAAAGAGGCGCTAAAGGTTTTTACTCTTAGTGTTGCCTATTAAAAATAACGAAAATGTTTATTACATTTTCAAAATAGAACATTACATAGACTCTATCTGTTTCTTCGCTAACTTCTCCAAAACCACCCAGCAGATTTTGATGCGGATTTCACTAATGAAAAGAGCGATAAACGAAGAAGGTACGTTTACGTATTACGTAATAAAGCTGAAAAAAGTTTTAGCTTGTATTCGCGGGCAAATGTGGTCACATACCATACATAGATCATTGATAGTTGGTTTGACAATCGTGCTCAAATAGGCCAAAAAATTAATTGTGTTGCTAACTGCGTCAAGTCCTTCACTTAACCAGAATTTCCTTACGCACAACTCGTTACTATAACAACTTTGGCATTGGACTTGACTTTGATGGCATCAAATTTCAAGGTTAAAAGTTGCCATTCTTGATTTATGTAACAAAGCGTGTCGTGATCAGTCCGCCTGGCTTCACACGTCGGACGAGTATGATCTATTCTTTTTCTATTGATCAAAAACGTAAACAAATATAGCGTCGCCATGGTCACTGGACTGTTTTAAAGGTGGGATTTGTACATAAGGCATTATCAAAAAAAGTTGACTCAGTGATTAACTCATTTAGAATTTGTTCGTATTGTTTTAGTTCTATATCGTGAATTGTTTGTTTACCTTTTTGATCAATGAAAAAAGAATACAATGTATACAACTAAATAACTCCTCTGAGGCAAACTTTACAGGGGAGACTAAAAACGTTATAATTATTTTTTGTATGATACGAGAAAAGAAAAAAGACAATTTTACATTGGAAATTATGGCTCGTATTAACCGATAGACCTATTAAAAATTAAATTGTAATTGTCATTAAGTTTCTCCCGTATCAAAAAGTCATTTTCAACCAAAAGTGGAGTTATTCGTTTTGCGAATTAAGGTATAGATATACAATATTATTTGCTCTGTGAGTTTTAAAACTACAAGTATAAGTTTTTTAGCTTACAGTTATAGATTTTTTTTTGTCACATTACGGTCCACTTCTTGATGGGCGCGCCCATCATACTACTGGTAGTTTGTTGTCAAATCTTATGTATTGTATATGTATCTATGTCAGAAGTTGTAGACTTGAGTTCGCTGACTGATGAATTTGAAGACCTTAATCCCCCCTCGAGTGAGCTACACTATTCACGTTTTGTTGTCAGTAGTCTAAGTAAACTGAATATTGTAAGTTTTGTGAAACTTAACAAAACTGACAATTCTCATTGTCAGATTGACTGGGATTTGTAAGTGCGCTGCCGGCCTTGGGTAGGACTTAGGACAAGGTGGTATCTGGCATCTGTGCAACGTCGCAAAACGAGAGGCGACACCCTCTTGCCACCACTGCGGCGGCCCGGAGGATACCGCCCAGCACACGCTGGCAGAATGCCCGGCATGGGACCAGCAGCGGAGGCTTTTAGTCTCCACTGTCGGAGGAGACCTCTCGCTGCCGGCCGTGGTTCTGTCCATGGTCGGCAGCAAAGAGGCCTTTCAGGCTGTGATCTCCTTCAGCGAGGATGTCCTCTCGCTGAAGGAGGCGGCGGAGCAAGCGAGGGAGGATGCCGCCCTAGCTGACGACATCCGCCGAAAACGACCGGGGAGGCGGAGAAGGCTCTACGGCCGACACCTAGCGCCCCCTTGATCGGCCGGAGGGTGAGCGGATATGGGGATCCGCTCACCTACCAACCCGGCCTTGGTGAAAGACGTGCTCGTGTTCCGGCACGTCTTCCCACATATTTGAGACCCGGGGAGGAGGGAGCCTACCATCCCTCCTCCTACCGATGACCTTTTTGAGGTGCCCAAGTTGGGCTAACGCAGGCGGGAGAGCAGGACGAAATGCTCGCGCTGACACCTCTCTCCCGCCCCATGTGCGTGCGTGGCCAAGGAACACCGTGGGGTTTTAGCGGGTAGAAATCCCGCATATCCTGCCAGCGCCCCATTTCTGGCAGTGAATCAGGATCGCTGATTTCCCCACGTAAAAAAAAAAAGGTGGTATCTGGCAAAGCGTTGAGGCATTATCTATGTAAAGAGAAAAGATTTTGTATTTTTGTTTGTAATAAAAAAAAAAAAAAAAATCAAACGGTACTGGACCGACTTTAAGAATTTTTCACCTATAGAAAGCAAAATTATCAGCGAGTAACAGGCAAGCAATATTTTATAAAGTTATGAGGATGAAGACGCGTGCAATAGCTAGTATATAAATATTTTCAATTGATTTAGTTTTGATGATTTTAAAATATCGTAAGTAACTAAGTAGTTTTATAATCGTGAAATTTTGTATGTCAGTCAGGTGCAAAGAAAAAAAGTACTGTTTCCAAAGGACGCGAACAAAGTCGCGGGAAAATACCACTTGACCTGACCTGAGTCTATCTTTTTAATAATATTCTACTAAAGTTTTTATTAGCATAAAATGTGCTCATCAATGCATCCGCGGCTGTACCAAAAAAGTGAAACATCTTCCTTCGTCTTAAATCACTGCAGGGTCACATTAACCTCGTGGAGTGTTTTATTTGTCACCGATTTTATTTGTTCTTCCTTTTTTAACGCAGTATCCTTTTGAGTGAGATACATATATAAATAGCACTTTTACAATAATATTATCTTTTCCTTTTCGTATAAAAAATATATATTTTAACAATAAAGCGGTCAATGTCAGCTAACTGGTTAGTGTTTACACTTTTTGGGGTTCCGCAGGTAGAAACACAAAATTGGGTTCAGTGATAGGATAGTGTAATTTATTAGTTGGAAATCAATAATTGGTTTCAGTGAGAGGAGATAGTATGATTTATTAGTTGGAAACCAATAATTGGGTTCAGTGAGAGGATATAGTATGATTTATTTGTTGGAAACCAAAAATTGGGTTCAGTGATAGGATAGTGTGATTTATTAGTTTTAAACCAATAATTGGGTTCAGTGAGAGGATATAGCATGATTTATTTGTTGGAAACCAAAAATTGGGTTCAGTGATAGGATAGTGTGATTTATTAGTTTTAAACCAATAATTGGGTTCAGTGAGAGGATATAATAATAATAATAATAACTGCTGCTCACCACATACCGGATGTTACACCCGCGCTCGTCTGTTATGAGATTGTATATTCCTCGGAAATTGGGGGGCCGAGGCTTTCTGAATGCCAAGGACCTTCATAACCGAGAAATATGCAGTCTCAGGGAATATTTCCTTAACAACGAGTGCGGGATACATCATGATGTTGTGACAGTTGACAAACACTTCACTCCTCTATGCTTATCTCACGAGAACTGGCGCAAACCAGTAATATTGAGTGCTGAGAATCGCAGGGAGGTATGGAAGAGCAAGGAATTGCACGGGCGGTTCTATCGAGCCCTCAACGGACTCGATGTAGACCTGCTCGCTTCAATAAACTGGCTACGTTTTGGTGACCTATTTGGGGAAACCGAGGGTTTTGTCTGTGCAATAGCAGATGAAGTTATCAAGACGAGAAACTACCGGAAATATATTCTCAAAGACGGTACGGCCGACATTTGTCGAGCATGCCACCGTCCAGGAGAATCATTGAGACATATTATTTCCGGTTGTTCTCATCTTGCTAACGGCGAGTATTTGCACAGACATAACCAAGTAGCCAGAATTATTCACCA
Organism: Synanthedon formicaeformis; assembly: GCA_945859745.1. NCBI lineage: Eukaryota > Metazoa > Arthropoda > Insecta > Lepidoptera > Sesiidae > Synanthedon > Synanthedon formicaeformis. The sequence continues at coordinate 508,152 of OX243977.1, forward strand.
ACAACTTGCTCTTCAATATCACCTTGTTGAATTTGAAGTACCGTATTACAAATATGTGCCTGCGCCCGTCCTTGAAAATGGTCATGCCACGCTCTATTGGGATCGCTCCATAAACACGGACAGGACTATTGTCGCCAATAAGCCTGACATCGTGGTTATTGACCGATCCCAACGCCGGACGATGCTTGTTGACATTACTGTCCCACATGACGAAAACCTCGTGAAAGCCGAGAAAGACAAACTTACCAAGTACATAGACTTGGCTCACGAGGTGACCGCCATGTGGGATGTCGATTCGACAATCATCGTCCCGATAGTCGTATCGGCGAACGGTCTTATAGCGAAGAGCCTCGACCAACATCTCAAGAGGCTCTCACTAGATGGCTGGATCAAGGGTCAGATACAGAAGGCGGTACTTCTGGACACGGCACGAATTGTCAGGAGGTTCCTCACTCTGCAGCCCTAACCACCGGTAGCTTGGGCCTAGCCCCGCTACTAGCGGATGTCTAGTTTTAAGTTTTTTATAATATATATTGTTTTTTTTTTTTTTTTTTTTGTATTTATATAAATGTATATTGTAAAAAATTTAAAATTAAGAAAAATAAATAAATAATAATAATAATAATAATAATAATAATAATATTATGCATCATCAAGCAATGGTTCATGTAAAGAGAGCCAAGCCTACCCGCTATCATCGCCAAGACGCGATTGGGGCTGGCTCTCACCCTGCAGAGCAGAGACGCGCACCGCTTGCATATGATGGTGAGAAAACAATCTACTCTTGCCTCCGCGAACATTCCCGATGCACTGCAGAATATAGCATGATTTATTTGTTGGAAACCAAAAATTGGGTTCAGTGATAGGATAGTGTGATTTATTAGTTTTAAACCATTAATTGGGTTCAGTGAGAGAATATGAGTTTGAACAACTTTCTTCGTATGCTCATTATATAGGTACACATAATTATGAGATATTTAATATTATAAAGAGAGAAGATTTGTACTTTTGTATTAACTCAAAAACTAGCGGACCGATTTTGAAAATTTTTCCACCTATAGAAAGCTACATTATAGGCGAGTAACATAGGCTATATTTTATAAAGTAACGCGGGTGAAGTCGCGTGCAACAGCTAGTTATCAAGTCATGTCTGTTACTTCGCCAACTTCACAATCAACGAATTTTGTTACAGTTTTCTATCACCAGATTACTGCCGACATTGAGTAAAATAATATAATTAGTACTGCTTTTAGAGTTACCAATAAAAAAATATGCGAATCTATATTTATGTTATCAAATAATTTTACTGTCATGATGGTGATCACTAGCTGTTATAAATGCTTAATTATTACAGCTAGTTATCGAAATTAAATTAAAGTTAATAAAAAATTTAAGTTTGCAATTTAATTTTAACAATAAAAAGATGTAGCATTAATGTTTGTCTTACAATTTAATTTGACCAATAAGTATACTAAAAATGAGTATGTACGTGTAAAACGAGTATGTGGGGCATTTCTAGGGCAAATATTTAAACATGCGGAACCCTATCTCATTAAAGGCACGACACACTTAACCGCAAATTTGTTTGACATTCACGATGATAAGCGAGTCACATGCCTTCTGAACTCATGTCACACACGCAACTGCTGATCCGGACTTGAAACTTATGTATACTGTATTTCTAGGTTTCAAATCTGCTTAGGTTTAACCAGACGGTACAATGAGAGATGTTTAGACTAAATTGACGAGCCCGTTGGATGAGTGGCAAGGGTGCTTGCCTAACGTCTCAGGGGCCCCGGGTTCGATTCCCGGCGGGGTCAACTTTGGAAATTTTAATGTAATTTTCAAGGGCACACTGCGTTTCGCAGTCATTTGGGCGGCCCGTCTGGCGGCAGTAACCACCACCTTACAGAATACCACAGTGAAATAACAGCATATGTGCTGTTGTGTTTCGGTGAGTGAGTAAGGGATGCCAGAGCCCTTATCCCTTATCCTTAATCCTTCTATGGTCGGCAGCGCACTTGTAGCAGTTATGGTGTTGCTTGTGTTATAGGCGACGGTAGCCACCTACCATCAAGTGGACCGTCAGCCTGTCTGTCGACCTTAACATAAAAATAAAAAAAAGTTGGCTTCTAAGTAAGCTGTAAGTATTTGCTAGTAACAATGCTTCACGCTCCCCCAAATATTTTCGGAAATAAGGCTTAGGTTATGCTATGTTAGGTTAAACATTAGGTTATCTTAGAAAAACATATTTTATGATGAAGTACTGGCAAGAAATCTCATAAGTAAATTAAAAAAAAACTGTCCGCGTCTGTCTATTTCTCCGATTACTTTTAAACCACAAACCAAACAACGGATTTTGATATGGTTTTCACTAATGGAAAGAAGGATAAACGAGAAGGTTTGTTTGTATATAAAAAAATCCAACTTTTTCGATGCACACCTTTATTACGTGTTTTATATATTCATGTCATGACAATCGTCCCTCTTATTTTTTTTAATAACAAATAAATGATTGCCTTTTATGAGATATCTTACTAAAATTACAGCAAAAAGAGCGAGCCACTGAACCTATCTTATTTTATTGTACAATAAATGCTCAGTAGTAAGTAAATAATTAAGTTCGACAGTAGAAATACAGTAAATGCACAGTTTAACAAACCCAATGTCAAAACAACATTTTGTCTAAACCAAGTCCTTAAGATAGGTCAATAGGACGTGTAGATAGGTCCTATAGATAGGCATTTGTGAACGTTTTTGTCAGGCAAAAATAACGATGTTTTCGAAGTTTGGCACCAACCACAAAATTCCGAATATAATTACATAAATATCACTATTCAAAATTTGTTCCCATTAAAAATACGTTTTTTTTTAATGTGTGGTTTTTTTGCTGTGCGTAATGGCCAAACAAGTTTCTTATAACATCATTTTCTTAATAAAAAAAATTAAATATGTAAGACGCTGTTTAAGATACTTTGGTTTTTTTAAGCACGGGGTTATCCCGCTTAACGCCATAGATACTCGCATACGAAGTATACGAAGTTTACCCATGACTTCATGAATTTAACTTCTGTTACCTCCGATGTATAAACTACGATGTTATGATACAGTAGTAAAGTTTTACTAAAATATTTTCATTAGTTATTGAGTGAAAGAGTAACACACATACATCCGCATCCGCATATTTTCAAAAATCAAAATCCTTTCTTAGCAGATAAATGTTTCAAATTTCAGTTTTCTACACTTACTACTTTTTGGCTGTGTGTTCTATAAATATTACATATAAATTCTGTTATTTAATAAATAATAATATTTGTCGGACAGTGGCAATGACCACTTACCTCCAGGTTATTGGTCAGCCATGATTTTTTCTTCACACAAATGTCTGAGTAAGAGAGGAATCACGTGAGACGTTCGTCATTCTTTTGCCAATCGAGCAATTATCGTGTGATTAGTGTTTGACATGTCGATAAATGTTATTGTTATCGATAACCGAGGACGCACTAAACACTAATACAAACTGTGGAAGCGAGATGAGGCAACCATTAACAAGGATTGTAAGGGCGTGTGCACACTGTGAGTTCCATTTTCAAACTACTGAATAATGACATTTTAAATTTATATTTATTTTTATGTAATTCGTGTAGGTATGAAGATAAATATGAATGACCATTGATATATTAGTATAATAACTGTACAATAAGAATTGCATGAACTCTGGTTCCTCGTCCTCGACGAGCGTCTCGACAGGTCAGATGTATACAATATTATACCATTTAACTTAAATTATTTTAGAATCAACTTGGGCCACTTTTTGCCCTATGGGTCATGTAAAATCCTTAAAATTTCAAATTCAAATTCAAAATAATTTATTGAGGTATAACTTGAGGTCTTAATTATGAGATCGACCCTTGTAGCGATGCGCTGCCAGAAATCAAAAAACTTATGCTTGTCCGTGGTTTTGACACTTGACATTATAAATTTAATTGGCAATACACGGACAGCTTGAAGCAGTCGATCCTGACTGCATAGTGAACTACAGTCTTCTACGTACATACAGACACGGAACAGTTGCAGTCAAGCAGTCGCCAGGAGACATTCTAAAATAATTAAAAACTTCTCTTCATCACGTCTTAGTTCCAAAAACAAGTTCTATTTCTAATACAGACTTTTCCATTTCTATGGAATTTCTATGAAATAGAACCCACATTTTTCTATTTCCACGCCGCCAATGTCGTCGTCTGATGGTGGTCTTTTGTAAGGTGGTTACACCCGTTAGACGGGCTGCCCAAATAACCAAGAAATTTGCCCTACTATCACTAATAAAATTAAAACAATAATTGGTATTATTCACAGTGTGTCATGTCACTACTGAGTGTGCTAGTGTGTACGCCGCCTTATTTTCAGTTTCAGTGCATTTCGTGGAGGAGTATCAGAGCGTTTGTACACTTAAAGCGATTAGTTCAGTTTACCTGGACCAGTCGCTCTCGGACGGTTCTCTTTGCTATATTAAAATTGAGACATTAAAAAAATGCGCGCGAAAATGTGTAACATTTGAAAATTTTATTTTTAACTCACATTTACACTCATTACTATAGAAGCCAAAAAAAGTTTTTTAAAGAATATTTTTTTAGCATTATTTTTTTTTTTAGTTCCTAATGTTTGGTGTTGTTATTGTTGTAAAAAAAATCAATTTTTAATCAATTTTTAAAATAGCAATCAACTTTTAAACAAATACAATTAAAAGCTGATAAAATATATCCTAAAGGGCACAATTAAAAAAAAAACACACGCACACATTATCTTACGCTTCTCACGCTCATTGGTGACTTGTTTGTTTACTTAGTAAATTAAATTTATTTGTTGATAAATTAATAAGAAATTGATAAAAAGTGCATCACACTCGTGTTATATTAACGAGAAAATTTATTTATAATAAATTAATAAACTATTTAACGTTGATTAATATTGAATCAGTGCCCAGTGACTGACGCCACAAACTTGGAAAGTGTTGGTTAAAGTTTTCGTTGAAATATTGCAAGAAAATGAAGTTGAAAAAGCAAACTTTGGTCACTGGAGACACGTCCGAGGAGGAAATTGGTCACAGCTACTTAGGCACTTTGGTGAGTTGTGTTTTTTAAAAAAATCTACTGAATTATCTAGCTGAAGTGATCATCGAAATTCTAGTTTAGAAATTCGTTTAATACCTCTAAGTAACGGACTGCACATACTAGCGAGCGAGTTGTCTATAAAAATAATAGGTAAAAACATGACAACTCGCCCGTCAGGCGGGCGGGCGAGTTGTCCATTTACTCGGTATAAGGAGTAATATCGGTTTTTAACATCAAACTACTACAACATGGAACCCGCGTGCCATACAAAACACTATGAATTTTATGGAACATTTAAAAGTGACATATGCGTAGAGCATCAACTGTCATTTAAAACAAAACAAACATAATAATAAGTACGTAATTTAAAGAAAATGTGACTTTACGTCAACCCATTAGAGTTTAAAATGAAATAGTAGAAGTTGATCGTTACTACCTTTTACCATTGACGGGTGAAGGCAAGAGTCCGCCATGATTCTGTCAAAGGCGTTCTTTTTATGTGCCGCTTTGGCATTTGTGACGCAAATTCCATTGTAGTATTTTGATGGTTTTTAAATATAAACTGTTTCTATATGTAAATTGGTCAAAATTCGAATATAATGCAAATATTATTTCCAAAGTTTTTTATAGATCTTGTAAAAAGTTACTAAATAAAACAAAAAGGAATATCAAACAAAAACATTTTGCGTTTAACTATTTATATTAAACTAGCTTTTGCACGCGACTTCGCCCGCGTAACTTTATAAAATATAATAGCCTATGTTACTGGCTGATAAATGTAGCTTTAATAAGATGAAAGAATTTTCAGAATCGGTACAGTAGTTTTTGAGTTTATTCATTACAAATATACAAATCTTCTCTCTTTATAATATTAGTATTAGCGCCTCTTTCACAAACGTCAACCGGTAACCGGGGATAATGGAGCTGATATACCTTTGTTTGTACGGTAAACGTCCCAAACATTAAATAGAAAATAATAAAAAAAAATCGGCTATCGAATGATGCAGTAAACCGAGTGCATAATTCAATATAACAGAAAATTATTTCTAAAAGTAACTAATTAACACTTTACATGTAGTTTGTGAAAGAGGCCCTTAGATTATTAATATTAGTTGTTTTTTTAATTTTATTAGCCAATTAGTATAATTATAATAAACTAGTGACCTGCTCTCGGCTTTGCCCAAGATGCATTTTTTTTGTATACTCAAACCTTCCTTGTTTATCTCTCTTTTCACAAGAGAAGAGAATCAGAGATGACTGATATATGTATAACTCGCTGGTGCCCGCGACTTCGCCCGCGTGAAAAGTAAAGGATGTGTAGCGTCTGACTAAATGTGTAAAGTAATATTAACGCCTGACATCTTTGCTGTTATAAAATTTTCAGGGGTTGTATCTTTATTTTTAGTAGATAGCTGGTGCCCGCGACTTCGCCCGCGTTGAAAGTTATATACTAAAACCTTCCTCTTGAATCACTCTATCTATTAAAAAAAACCGTTGCGTAGATTTAAAGATCTAAGCATATATAGGAACAGATAGACGGGAAGCGACTGTTTTATACTAGTGATATGTGGAATTAAATATTTTATGAAAGAAATGGTTACTGTGAGTCAACCATAGCCCTTATATAATCCTAATATGGTAGACAGTTAAGTAGCCACCTACCATCAAGTGGATAGTCAGCTTGTCTGTCGAGCTTAAAAAAAAAGTCGAAAAAAAAAGTTTTTTTTTCTAGTCGCAAAAATTTCTAGAAAGCTCAACTATTTCTTTGTCGATTTCGTTTGATCTCGAAAGCTATGTCGTGCTAGATTTTCATTTAAAACTAGTTTTTTTTTCTTAGAAGCTTGTTGGGAGAATTTCCAAAAAGTCCTTCAGTTTGATTTTTTTTTAACTTTGGGAAATCCTTTTAGATACGCCGCAGTGTAGGGGACACTGGGTGTAAGTTATGCCGGTTTCGTAATGGTTAAAACCCAACGAATTTCTAGCGCGGCCGTTAATGGGGACGTTTATGACACGACGCGGCAATCGAGGGGTACGCAAGCAGTCGGAACTCCGCGTACCCGGAAGTGGAGGTACGCCGGCCATCTCGGGAGAAACGGGCGGCAATCTCAGTTTGAACCCTAGGTCTATAGTCATTCGATTCATTACATACAATAAACATCTAACGATAATAAAAGAATGAGACTGTATATAAATTGAGCCAATTCCCGCAGTACAATTACCCTGGTCTATTAATGAATCGTCTAGTGTCCGTCTGCATTGAACAGGATGCATCTGGTCGTTGCATTCTTGCATCTAAAATTGTGCTAATTGTTTATACCTATTTGTCTACTTACTTCATAATGGATGCACTATACTTCGCATATTATTATTATACTAATTTTTCGGTATAAAATAAAAAAAGTTGTCATATTTGAAGACGTGAGTGGATGAAGGTGATATGTCGCATAATTCCAATTTTGAATAAATCGAGGTTAAAGTTTTACTTTTACTTTTTGAGATAAGTCGCCACGGAACTGATTTTTATATTAAATTATGATGTAAAGTTGCGTAAACAGCCTAAAATATTAATTTTATGATAGCAATTAAATACTTGTATTATTTAATTAAAAAAAAAAGTGAACATAAAAAAAGTGAAGCTCCCTATTCCATTAACAAAAGTAAACTTTTCCCCACTTTTTGCTTTTTAAAACCTTTTAAAACATAACACCTTTTTCAACTTCTTATTTTCCAAACAATCTTAAGGTCTGTAATCATTCATAGGACATATTACCTTCATCAACGCAAAAAACGAAAAAACCCAAAAATGCGACATATCACCTTCATCCACTCACGTCTTCATTTATAGCTTTTACCAGCGACTTGTCCGCGCCCCTTTCATTTTAATGTAGAAAATTATAAATTCAAAATGTAACAAAAAATATACGAACAAAAATTATTCCATTTTTTTCTATATATCTATACATACAATAAAATCGTAAACGAGTCATATATACAGATACATACAATATTTGAATTTTTTTTTTTTTAAAAAAAAAAAAAAATTTGTTCGCATTATATGTACTCTGACAAAACGTAATTCAAACACCAAAGAACAGCATATATGCTATTATTTCAAGTTGGTATTATTTAAGGAGATGGTTATTGGTCAAACAAGCCACGCTTCGAATCCAAAACTTAGTCTAAGTAAATACTTAGTGTTAGCATACAAATGCTATATTCACACGTCAATAATTAGTTCGCCTAGTTGTATTAATTAGCATAATATACAATTATCATTTCAATACTAACTCAATAAGCATGCTTTATGATGTGACGTCAAGACACAGCAATATGTTTCTGAACATAATATATATGATAAGTACTAACACATAGTATGTATAATCTATACTTCTATACTAATTAAGAGTTGTATGTTTATCATGAATACTAATAATAAATGTGTAAGTGTAGGTATTGTATGTCTGTATTTTCCTCCATAACTCTTAAACGAATCAACTGATTTTCATGAAACTTGGTAGATAAAAATTTAGACGTACGTGGCACAGGATAGGCTACTTTTTTCTTTTTCAACGCGGACGAAGTCGCGGGCACCAGCTAGTAATGAATAAACTCAAAAACATTTTTCATTTTTTTACAAAAACATAAATAATTTTAGTACAAAAATAAGCGACACGCGCGTCATTGTTAATAAAGAATCGATTAACGTTTGCTTCTGAGATAATTCATAAAATGTAATTGCTCATTAAAATAATGAATTGTTCATTAAAACGACAACATTCTATTAAAAAACAAGATGAGGCAAAAACATAATATTCAAAGGTAACTGTGACGTCATTGCATCATATTTAGTATTTTTTGGGAAAGGAAAACGTGATAGCTAAAATGACCGGAGAGTAATTAAGGCGTGAAAGCGTGATTATATTATATTATATTATATTATATTATATTATATTATATTATATTATATTATATTATATTATATTATATTATATTATATTATATTATATTATATTATATTATATTATATTATATTATATTATATTATATTATATTATATTATATTATATTATATTATATTATATTATATTATATTATATTATATTATATTATATTATATTATATTATATTATATTATATTATATTATATTATATTATATTATATTATATTATATTATATTATATTATATTATATTATATTATATTATATTATATTATATTATATTATATTATATTATATTATATTATATTATATTATATTATATTATATTATATTATATTATATTATATTATATTATATTATATTATATTATATTATATTATATTATATTATATTATATTATATTATATTATATTATATTATATTATATTATATTATATTATATTATATTATATTATATTATATTACATTATATTATATTATATTACATTACATTATATTACATTACATTATATTATATTATATTATGTCTTATCAAACAGGCGTTATAATAGGTATACTTTCTTTATAGAATTTGTATTTAAATGTGTACCTTGATAGGCGTAAAAAGCAGTTTTATTATTATTGGTATATTATACTACAAAACGTTGCGTGTTTCGATCACATGGTCATGTGTGGGTAGGCATAAGATGGTTCATATACTCGTAAAATGCGTTTACCGTTTGAACTTGACAGCGAAGTAGAAAATTGCACGCGATCTTATCTAGAGGCTGAGTTCTTTAAAGCGGAAAATCATCGCTCAGTACGTCTTCCTATTCGTACATGTTCTTTTGCAACAAGGAAGTTAACTAGTGAAACAAAACACTCAGTAAGAAAATTATAATTTAGATTACCTCAATAATCCCCTATGTCCGGTTTTTAGAATAGAATAGAATAATATTTTATTTGTAGTAAAGGACATTCAAGAACATACATAAGTACTTAAATATAAAAACAAACACAAACGTCCCCCGCTACAAACTGGCTCCAATTTAGCCCTAATGAAGGTTGTAAAAGCCTGCGCTGGTCTTCCTTTAGAGCTGATGGTGAGGTTACGCACTTATTGGTTTTTGAGGCTTCGTTATTCGTTGTCGGCTAAACCTAATAAATAATACCGCCTTGCATCAAAAAAGAAACAGCTTACCTCCACAATCTCATCCATCGAACAGTCAATCCCATTTGATAAAGCCAACATGCAAATACTAACATGATAGGGAAATGGGCTCTGATATCTCATACTCTCACCAAAACACAACATCACACTTGCTGTTATTTCAAATCCTTCTTTAAGGGGATGATTACTGCTGCCAAGGGGAAGATTAGTTCCCCAAATCATGGTAACCAGACTGACTTTGAGTTGGTTGTTAGCCACAACCAGTGTTAAAGTAATTAGTTATACCATTAAAGACTAAAATTGTCGCAGACACTAACTACCTCGACATTGTAACATTAGAAGGAATCGCATAAGGATGTTTCAAGTTGCATAGTGTGCAACATAACACCCGCGACAAAGCGACAATTGTCGTGCGATTATACAATTTGTGCGACTAACCGGTCAGGTATCCCGTGGGTTGAGGATACACCGTCTGATTAGCCACATGATTAGGTAAATTCTGCAATTGTTCGACACACTACAGCGTGACTAATTTGGAATGATTATGTGGCCTTATTCTCTGTTGGAATAAATTCCAGTGCTTCTTTCCTTTCGTGAAAGACTACCATTTTGTATTCCTTAACTTGACTGTAACTGGTATGCTAAGTATGTACATATATTTGCTGTTCGGATATTTCAGCTTTGTATTCGGATTGGTTATTTTTTTTTTATTAGAGATTGGGTTTGCTCTTAGCCAACAACCAGCCAACAACTAGCAAGGATGAGGCCTATGAAGGAGCGAGCTCATCCAGAAGATGTCTATTCACTCGAACTTTACAAATTTGACGGCATTCATCAACAATTACTTACCAAAATCTATAATAAACATGAAGATTAAAAAGTAAAACAAATTTGTGTCAAGTTTCATGCATTGATATAATGTCGAGGTTACAAAAGGACACACAATTAACATCAGTATGTCAAATACAGAAAGGTATTGAAAGTCATGCTTAACTTTAATAGTCGACTGAACAGCGAGTTTCAGCTATTTGTTCTTAAACATTTGAAGTTATCCATATAAAGTTGAAGGAATTTAGTTAAAGTTATTGACTTTGCTGTATTGTGGCTGGTTGTTGTGAATGCTCCAAAAATCAAACGGTGTCATGATGACAGACATGCTTCATTACTAGCATGCACATTACTAGTACTTAGTACTAATACTCATTACTAGCACAAAAGCATGCTACAATAGTAATGAGTATGTCTGTCCGTAGTTTTACTATCAGATGACGAAGAACTATAGAGTGCTTTTCTCTTTCTTTGATTTCTTGAATCTAAACCTATACAAAATCACATAAATATATCTTCAGCTCCAATCAAAATATGAACTGAAGCCAAATTCAAAGTTCTAACGATGTCATGCCTATTGATTGTTGCTTCTTGCTACTTAGTTGTAATTATAAGACATTGATTGCTAAATATATTTCAAAATCAAACTCAATTACAAAATAGACGCACGGAAAATCATAAGTGGAAATAGCAGTGAGGAAAATCGTAGATTTTCCTTTAGAATCATTCAATTCCAAATGTGGTATACTTGTGGTTTTATGATATAATTTTATGGGTAAATAAATTGGAAACTCATTCCTGCTCTCACAAAGTTGCAATAGAAAATGAAATCGTTTTTTTAAACATAGAATCAAACATAGAATTATAATAATATTGAGATCCTTTATAAATTATTCTAAGCTAAGCACACTGTAGATAAATACTTTAGTAGGTTCATTCGACAGTAATTTGTTTTGATTTTTTTATAGTTGTAGGTACGGTATTTGCATGGTATAATTGCTCCATTACGCTATACATCGAGTGGCCAAATGGCCATCTAGAAAACAGTGAGGATAATATACACTCGTGACTATGTAAATGATGTTCGCATAACTTGTATGTCTTTACCTACTAGAGGTGTCTACCTACAGCCTTGTTCTTGTTACAATTTTTTATTTTCATGTTTAAAGTCATCGGACTGGTTATTCTCATGACGTCATATGTTTATGGATTATTGTGGAGATGGGGGCTTTCAAAATCTTTTAATGGAGTGTCATATAACCATATAAAAACCAAATCTTCATCTTTGGATACACGGTTGGATGCTAGCCCTAGAGCAAAGCCTAACTAATAATAAAAATTAAAAAAATTACTTGCTTAGAAAGCAGTCAATAAAATAGAATTTCTGAATAAAATAGACATATTTTTTTTAATAAAATATATAGTTTAAATAAAATTTGGACAATTTATATTTTCACAAAAAGGTTTTACTTTTTTTGAGTAGGTACTTGCTTTTCTAGGAAAAATTTACGTGACATTAGGTATGATTATTTAATTTATTTAGTATAATCTATACTTATAAAATAAGTAGTTTGTCCTGACTGACTATAGTAACGCACAGCCAAAACTACTAGATAAGACTAAAGACATATAGGGAATATAATATACCCCAGTTTCATTAATATAAAAAAATAACAAATTATTTAATAAACGAACGAGTATCGATAATTACATACATAAATCATAATACTCGTAATAAGAATTGAGACCAATAAAATTATTTAATACCGATAATATTACGATATGATTATTATCTACTAATGTAAAAAACACAAATCGATCCCACGAACCGGTTTCATGGGAAATGGACAACTTTGTGGTTTACTAAAATGTGTCTGGATTTTTTTGGTATAGGTAATAAATAATTATAAGAACATTAACTTTATACTAGTTTTAACTAGTACGTCAGAATGTAAATACCAAGTAGCGGTGCGGACCAGTCATTTGCGAAATTGCAAGCATTGCAAAATATACTTTAAGGAAGTAAGATTTTTCCCTCTTATCATCATTTTTATGCTATCCTAAGGTGGACAGGCAGATGAGCTATAACTCTTTAAAAAAAAAATTCAAACCGTTTCTTCGTGGACGACATTGTCAGAACTGGACCAAATTGAAATGGGACACACGGGAAGCACCAGCTTTCAAATAAAAAAAGAATCATCAAAATCATTTCACCCAGTCCAAAGTTCTGAACAAACATTTTAAAAAAAACAGTCGAACTGAGAACCTCCTCCTTTTCAACCGACTTCCAAAAAAATAGGAGGTGAGGTGAAATTGTAAAAATGGTCAATTTAGTTTCAGTATCATGTATAGAGCCTATAAACACGATATTTCTGAAAATAAAGTAACTTATTCCATGACGAACCCTTACAGATTTATTATTAGTATTGATTAGGATTGTACCAAAAAAAATATCGTTAATATTTTTTATTGTTATTTGATATCTCATATACACGAATTATGTTTAATTTTATGGTCGCGCTTGATTACCAAGAGGTTGTTGAACCTCGTTGCAAAACGCTTGCTCATAAATCCAGTCTGCACAATTTCTTCAATGGAATCCATTTACTGCACTTTCCTGAGGCTAACTTTTTAGTTATTTGGAAGCTATACTATCAGCAAGTAACAAAAGCTATCAATACTAATAATAAATGTGTAAGGGTTGGTGATGGAGTAAGTTATTTTGTTTTCAGAGATATCGTGTTTATAGGCTCTATACACGATACTGAAACTAAATTGACGATTTTTAGAATTTTTTTCTGTATGTAACATACATAACTCTTAAACGATTTCACTGATTTTCATAAAACTTGGTGACATTTAGACGTACAGGACACAGGATAGGCTTTCAACGCGGACGAAGTCGCGGGCGCCAGCTAGTGTTTTATAATGTTACGCAGACGTAGTCACGTGCAACAGCTAGTAAAGGTAAGATGATAAATTATTGTATATAATAGTATACTGTACTTGCAAAGATATGTGTTATTTCGATGATTGTACTCTATTACATAGAATTGTAGATTTTTATTTAAAATATTGTAGTGTCCGAAAACAAATCCTAGGTTCTGAAATATGGCAATTTTCTTCTACTGGCCATGGGATAAAAAATAAATCCACCGTAAACATCGCCGAAGGTTCCTAAGATAATCTAATTAGGTACTCTGTAAACTAAATATTTGCAATACTTATGTTGATCTCCTTTAAGGCCTGCTTTCGTGTGTTTAAATTGTTTAATCTCCGATAAAGGTTTGTGACGTCAAAATTTCCACACCTGACGTCACTCTCATGTGACTTCTGTTTTCTCGTGGACTTTCCTATATATGAGTATTAATGGGTGGGTCTCAGACGGTCTAGAACGCATTTTGACTATAGTTGTAGTTTTTTATTGGTAATTCTTTTTTTAGTTTATTATCCTTTATCTTAGGCAAAAAATCACCACACTAAAAACTTAGGCTAAAACTAAGGCCAAACTTAGAAGAAACTTTTATACAAAAATAAAATAATTATTATTAACAATAGTAATTAATACATAAAAATTATGTACCTACTAGAGAATTTAATCATAGAACAATAGCGTTTTAGACTCGATAAAAGGGAATAAAATATACCATGTCCAACCGCCTACTACGACTTTCCGATGGTGTCATGTCGCACGCAAGGTATTTGTGCGAGACAACTACTAAAAATATATTTATTTTCAGTTGTCATTTCGCACATTTCGTACGAAATAAAATCGTGCGAGATGACAACTAACAAACCGCCATGTCTGTTGCTTAGCTAATTACTGATGGCGGCGGACATAGGCCAGCTACTGCACCGATTTTCATGCTGTTTTCACCAATGGATAGAGTGATGGTTCTCGAGGAAGGTTTTTAGTATATAATTTACAAAGTTACGCGGGCGAAGTCGCGGGCAGCAGCTAGTTACTGATAAAAGGATTATATGCTTTTAATAGGATACTATGAATGATACGTAAGTTAAATTAGTTAGACGGCTATATTTAGAAATGCGTTAAAACAATTAAAACGATCATGAGACCCGAAAGCGTAGGAGGTTCTGTATTTAGAACTGCATTCTGTATGTAATAGTTTTTTATAGAACGATGTGTCAACACCTTTATATTAATTTTCATAATTGTTGGTTTTTTAACGTCACAATAATATGTCTCTATTTAATTTTGACTCAATTTAACTGCACTCCTATGGGTAAGATTGCGTATGGAGATTTTTTTTAGGAAAGTTTAGTATTTTAGACTTGTTTGGAATTGTAACTCACCGGAACACTATATTTTCTTTTACTTTTCCTAGTTTTTTTTATTATTGTGTAATTTTTTTAACAGTGTATTATAATTCACCTTAGAAGTGGTATTCACACACACATAAAATGGGTTGCCACACATGTTTGTTATAGTTTTTTCGTTAAGTTGTTTCTTAAGTGTATATTTGTGTGAGCAAATTTGGGTGGATCTTGTGTAAAAATAAAATAAAAAAATAAAAAATTCTCCATACATTATGCCAGCTATAAATACACATTTAAGCCTATCGTCCAATCGACAATATTCGAATACTAGTCGCTAGAAATAATAAAATATTCTGAATCTTCACTGCGTTTTGTCTTCTTAAACTGGGCATATGCCTACTTGCACTAATCCATTAACAACCTTTTCTCAAAAGACTTCATACCATTTTTCGGTAAATTTCAAAATTTTCCCATACATTTTTAACATTTTCCTGAGCAATTTCAACATTTTCCTAAGCCAATTTCTAAGAAAATGTTTAAAATGCTTGGGAAAATGTTGGAATAGCCTGGAAAAATGTTGAAATTGACCAAAAAATTGTATATAAATTAAGCGTGCCTATACACCAATCAATTATCTTAAACTAACAATACCGAGATAATCTCTCGGGGATATCTTTTGCAAACATTGTATGGAGTCAAGGTTAGTTTCGTTGAAACAGTAGGAACCAGTAACGCTTTGTCTTTCTTCGCTTCGACTTCGGCGAGAGATTTATGAGAATTAAAAAAAAAGTTCTTGTGACAAACAATGGACCAAGAAGAAATGGTAGCGAGAGGGCAGCGCGTTGTGGTATGTCAAAGATGCCAAGCGATTGGCAAGAAATACACATAGCTTGTTCATGATATTATAAGATACTGGGGTAGAAATATTTTAGTTGCATTTAGTAGTGAAAAAGCACACTTACAGAAGATCACAGCAAAATAATAGCATGTGTGCTGTTGTGTTTCGCTGAGTAATACGCGTGTCCGCTGAAATACGATGTGTATCATTATATTATAAACTGTACTATAACTATATTATAAACTTACGCTGTTGCACGCGTCTTCGTCTTCGTCCGCGTACTTTTTATAAAATATATAATAGCCTATGTTACCTACTCGCTGATAATTTAGCTTCCCAACAGTGAAAGAATTTTTCAAATCGGTCCAGTAGTTTCGAAAGCTATTCAATTCAAACAAACAAACAAACAAACAATCAAATCTTTCCTCTTTATATTATAATAATATTAGTATAGACAATTTGAACACGTGTACTGTGGGTATATCTTAAAATAAATAAAATAAAAAAGTACAATGGCGTAAGTTATTCTTATGCAGTTCCTCCTGGCCAAGTAGCTATTACTTAGGCAGGAAGAGAAATTAAGCTTAAAAATAGGGACTGTCTTATTTTATTATACCCAAAGATTTAAATCGACAGATGCGGCATTACTAGCGAAAGTGTGTTACAAAATACAACATACATTATACTAAAGACAAAAGTATAAAATACATATACCTTTGTCTAAACACACTTTTGAACACTGACAACACATTCCTTACTTCAAACGTGACTGTGACGATAGCGACGCTCTCAACAAGCGACCGTCACTCACTGTAGCTGGCGTGCAACTGTAGTTGGGTGTAGCGCCTGCGCTAAACCCATTGTTAAGGTGATTCTAAGAGCCGATGGATTTTGCGCGAGTAGGCGGAGCTAAGATGTAGCCCCCGCACCACCCGTACTTAGAGATCGCGTGAAACGAGTCAAAGACTAAATAAAGTAGAGTGGTAACATTTGATATTGAACATATTATGCCTAACTTCACAAAGCATTTTTGAGGTGCGTCAGCAAAAAAATGGTTAACTTTTATTTATTTATATATTTTAATAGTATATTTTAATTACAATTCTAGTTTTATATCATATGGCGTGTAAATAGGCAGCTAATATTTACTGAAACCAACTATGACATATTTAGCAGATAGTAATGACCGGTTTTATCAAAAAACATAATTATGGATCCCATGTTAATTTTATATTGGATATTAAAAATTAGAAGTAAAATTGAATAATTCTCAGGGAGTTCTTTTTAAGGGAGTTGTCGAGATTAACATTTTAACAAAATAAATGATTAAAATCGGTTCTTAATCAGCGGGGATATAGCGTAAAATATAAAAAATATATAGGTATGTAATAAATTTATCAAAAAACTTATTTTAATACTAAATATGAAAACACAAATTAGAAATTGAAATTCATTTATTGTGATCTTTGCTTACAAAGTTTTTGTTCATCCATATTCATAATATGCACATGTTTCCACGCCACCAGTGAGGTAGTGTGTATTTAGCGCGTTTTTTTTACGTGGTTTCCCCGGTAGGCCTATTCCACGATCTATTGTGACTTAGACCTGAAAAACTATGTGTGTTGTGGGGAAATCTTTAGAATCATTTGGAAAGCTTTTAGGGTATTTGAAGACTAAATTCGTTAGGAATGTGTAAGTTTTGTAAAAATATAGTTTTTATGGTGAGGAAATCCATTTACAAATAATTTTATAAAGATTTTATTTAAAACGTAAATTTGTTTAATTGTATATATGTAAATATTGATTTACAATATAAAAATATGTACAATATTATAATATAGCTGTCCAAATTATTAAAAATGTCTGCACAACAAACTATTAACTTCACTTCAAAACAGTGTCGTATCTGTTTATCACCTGCTCAATGATAAAAACTATTCGAAGCCGGCGCTGCGACGAGACGCACAACCTCCCCGTACGACGTTCAGCGTTACACTGCCGCCCGTCGCCCGCGCACGGACCCGCTAAATCTTTGTTTAGGTAAAATAAGATAAATATGGATAATGACTTGAAAAACTATTATATTAGGTCATTAATTGTACAGTATATAGGTCTAATCCATACCAAAATTTAAAAAAAAAGAATCATGTAAATATTCCTTGTCGTTTAAAAGAAGATACAAGTTTTCAGCCAAAAACGACTTCCATCTAGATTTTTTTTTCACATAGTAGTTAAACAGTTTGACCAGTATTATTTGTACCTTATATAGATAAAATATCAATAAAAAGCATATATTTTTTTCGGAAATTTATGTTGATTTATGAAAGAGGAGTTAGCCTCTGAATATCCCGTTTTGGCTCTTAGTATCGCCTTAAGAATTTTCGGTGTGTTTTTAGTATGGCGCGAGGAGATTACGCCGCATCTTCGATTTAAATCTTTAATTATACCCACTTTTTAAATTATCTGTTTTTTTCTCAGATGTATGGTCGCTACCAACGCGACCTGAGTGAAGCGGCAAGAGAAGAAGCGAGAAGACTACGAAGACTACGAAAGAGAAGACGAAAAGATGACAAATTGCGACAGAAAGAGTTGGAAGCCACAGGGACACCACGGCCCAGTGGGAAGGCGGTTAAGATTCTAGGTAAGAGGCCTAATGGAGTCATGACACGTTTGGTCTAGTGGCTAATAACCCTAGCTGTTAACCAAACGGTCGCGGGTTCGAATCCCGCTATTTACAAAAAAAATTGTATTTACAAAAAAGTAATCTATATCAACTTTCTGGTATCCATAATACAAGCAATATTTGCTTACTTTGGAACTAGATGGTGATGTGTGGAATGTGTGAAGATATTTATTTATTTATTTTTAGCTGAAACTCAGCTCTATAATAGTATTCAGTATTTAAGCAAATGCTGAATATTAAAAATTTTAACATGCATGCTATCTTGCAGGCAGGCTGACAGTCCACTCGATGGTAAGTGACTATATGTGACCGTCGCCTATATAAAACAAGCAACGCCACAGGTACTGCAAGTGCATTGGCGACCATAGTAGAATTAAGGATAGGGTTAAAATTTGTTCAACTAAGCGCCTGTTTCACAAACGTCAAGTAGGCCAAACTGTCATTTAAAGTCACCGGTAACCGGGGATAATGGAGCTGATACACCTCTGTTTGTACGGTAAACGTCCCAAACATTAAATAGAAAATAATTAAAAAAAATCGGCTATCAAATGATGCAGTAAACCGAGTGCATAATTCAATATGATCAGAAAATGATTTCTAAAAGTAACTAATCAACACTTTACATGTAGTTTGTGAAAGAGGCGCTAAGTAATTAAAAACCAAGAAACAACTTTGAAGAAATTAACTTGTAATTGTAATTACTAAACCGAAAAAGACCAAATTTCAAAGTTGACCGTGCTTAACCTATGTGCATCGGTTTTTTTTTTGAGATAACTCATTATATCTTCATTTTTTTTTATAACCTAATCTTATCCAATTTGAACCTTTTTCTGACAGTCATTCTTGTAAATTGGCTTCAATTCGTTTTTACAAATTTGATAATAATATCGCTTCTTTTTTGGCCTGTACATTTACTTAATCAAAGGGTCATTGCAATTATCAAAAACAGATAGGATTTTTGTTATTTTTTTCACTCCCTCTACGTACATAAACTTTAAAATCTTACAGGCTTTTTTTTAAGAGAATAGTATTCAGTTATGTTGGATAACTTTTAAAAGTTCAAGCATGTGGATAATGGCATGTTTCCTTCGTCATTAATAAGCTATACGTACTTGTAAATTGAAGACACCTTTATTAGTTACTAGCTGGTGCCCGCGACTTCGCCCGCGTAACTTTGTAAATTATATACTAAAATCTTCCTCGAGAACCACTCTATCCATTGATGAAAAAAGCATGAAATTCGGTGCAGTAGTTTTTGAATTTATCGCCAGACAGACAGACGCGGCGAAGGACATTGTTTTATAATATGCAGTGATAATATTGTATGTGGTAACAATAAATAAACAATGACATGAAGTGTGTGACAGGTTATTTTTGGAGACACACGTTCGCCCGTTTGGGAGAGGATTGGGTGTTCCTCGCGTTGCTGGGCATCATAATGGCCATTCTCAATTTCGCGATGGACAGAGGCATTGCGATATGTAATAATGGTAATTACAACACTTTTATATTTTATTTTTGCAAGCCATAGCTTATAAACTATTAGTTAATTTAACAAATCTTTAACTAATAGTTTAAAAGCCTTAGCAGTAAATTAAAGAGACCGGCTCCACCAAAGATTCCAATGGCCAAAGTGGCCAATGTCACATAATATTTATCATAGTTAGTTATATTTTTAACGAAAGATTAAAGTAGCCGATTAAACCATTCTTTGTTATTTTACACGCTACTAGAAAAGGATAACAGGTAAATATATTTTTTATATGGAGTCTAGATTTTTTTTAATCTATCGGCAGTCTGATGGTCTACTTGATGGTAAATAAATAGGAACTGTCGCCCATTATAAGCAATGCTATAGGAATTGTAGTCGTTGGATTGCCGTTGGATGTCAGCCGACATGATGTGTGTGGAAATGTCCCACCCTTAATGTCACCCCCCTTAATGTCCACCCTTAATGTCGCTCAACCTTAATGTCACCACCCCTTAATGTCACCATCTTAATGTCACCACCCCTTAATGTCCACCCTTAATGTCACCACCTTAATGTCACCACCCCTTAATGTCACCACCCCTTAATGTCACCACCTTAATGTCACCGCCCCTTAATGTCGCCCACTCTTAATGTCACCACCCCTTAATGTCGCCCACACTTAATGTCACCACCCCTTAATGTCACCACCCCTTAATGTCCCCCACTCTTAATGTTGCCCACCCTTAATGTCGCCCACACTTAATGTCGTGGAGATAAGCGGCCATACGAGCGAGGGTTATCCTAGGTCTAGGATAACCCCTCGCTCTAGGACCTAGAGTGTCAGGTGGAAGCGGCCTCCTACTGCGGTAGGTTGTGACACAGAGAAGAGGTTATGAGATGCTTCAGGAGTGATAAGCCTCTCTCTAACTGCCCGCTGCGAGAGGGGAGTATGTTCCGCTTCGCCCTGGAGGCGGCGGACATGGGGTCGTCTGCCGCCATCACAACTCCACAGCTTTACATTTTTTTTATTCATAAACATTATGAATATACTACGTGCTATCATTTCAGCACGCATGTGGATGTACCAGGACTTATCTACGTCTACTATCAGTCAATATGTGGCGTGGGTCTCATTGCCGGTATGTCTTATACTCTTCGCGGCTGGATTCGTGCATATTGTTGCTGCCCAGAGCATAGGTAAGACATGCTTACAATGTATTTGGAATCTTGTGTTCCTGCTTACAATGTTCTAATTGTATAAGGGATAGTTCAGAGCTAAAACTTAACTGCATCACTTTGTTGATATATTTTTTCAGGTGTTTTTTTTCAAACGCTTAAATTAGTCGCGGGCAAAAATTCATTGTATACTTAATCTACCCAGGAATATTTATCACTAACGCAATATGAGATTTAAAAATAAAATTCTTCTATTCCAGGGTCCGGTATACCAGAAATGAAAACGATTCTCAGAGGAGTACATTTGAAAGAATATCTTACGTATCGAGCATTGATATCTAAAGTTATTGGTCTCACGGCTACATTGGGATCCGGTTTACCATTAGGAAAAGAGGTACTTTACTTCTATCGCATGTTTTTCCACGTTATTCACTATATTAATACATACTGAATACTGAAATACCACTCGTGCGAAGACACGGACAGCTGAAATACTAAATAAATATATTTATTTGTCATCTTGATTGGCAATAAATAAAATGCAATGGCACCTGTATAAACAATAGCAATTGTAATATCTACTTCTAGCTACAATTATTGCAAAATGTTTTAATTGCCACACTTATTTAGCAGTATAGATAGATGACGAGGTGGCCGAGTGGTTAAGGCGTTGGACTGCTAATCCAATGTGCTCTGCACGCGTGGGTTCGAATCCCATCCTCGTCGAAGTCACGTTTTGATTACGGTGAAATTTATATCCCCATAGGACAAAGTACTTACAATATTATGAGACACCTAAAGTCGGTCACTTTTGGAGTCTCCCAATGGGAGACCATAGCCGCCTGTTCAGCAGTGAGAACAAAGACCGCTGTCCGACCTTAGTGGGATAAGGATTGCGGATAACTCTTGAACATTAATGAAATAATATAAACATTGTTTCAGGGTCCGTCGGTTCACATTGCGTCAATGGTTGCGACGCTACTCTCGAAGTTAGTGACTAGTTTCCAAGGCATCTACGCGAATGAATCGCGTACTACTGAAATGTTGGCAGCGGCCTGTGCTGTCGGAGTAGCTTCTTGTTTTGCGGCACCCGTTGGAGGTATTTTATTTATTTCATTCAGCAAAAGCTCGCCACACTTTACGCTTTTAACTTTAGCGCGCAACATCAAGGGTCCATTGTAAAAGTCAACTAAAGCTGAAATTACAATTCGGTACTCAAACTTATACAAATATTTAACAAAAAAAGGATGTAACACTGTCCAATTCTAAAAACTTAGATTCACCTCGTATTAACATATTTTTATGAATAAAAAAGTTTTTATTATAATTTCTGACTCACTACTAGCCGGGAATACCCACAAAAACCCCACCGCATTCCACCATCAGCGGTGGTGTGCGGGTCTGAGATCATAGCCAGGCCTTATCCGAGGATAAGGCTCAGAGGTCAGACGTCCCACTTCTGACCTCTGAGCCGCACCATACGCCCGGGCAGTTCGGCCAGCTCTTCGACGCGTGAGTGGATCAGCCTGGCCCAGGCCAAGAACCTCTTTTCCACTCAGAGTCACCCAAAACGTCTTGACGGTATTTAGCCGTCAAGACTGCCAATCATTGCCCTGATAACAGCGTGTAAGGACAATCCTGTCCCACGACTGCCGCCAGAGCCGCCCTCTCATTTACCCAACCTGAATTGATAATCAAATACCTCCTCGTTAATTGCACAAATCAGTATTAAGAGTGATTTCTAGAGCAGAGCTCCATCTTCAACATAGTGCTTCTGCTGGAGCAGGCAGATGAAGTATGACCATCCGGTCATAGTCATTATCTGTTCCTTAGTACGGTCTACCGTCGAGCGATCAATGTTAAATTTGATACATTAATTTTATTTTGTTTCAGGTGTATTGTTTTCTATTGAAGTAACTACTACGTACTTCGCAGTTAGAAACTACTGGCGCGGTTTCTTCGCTGCATGTTGCAGTGCAATTGTTAGTACCTAATATATTTTTTTCTTATTTATTTTATTTTAGGGAAATTTACAGGTACAAATATTAAAAAAGTTATAGACGATTAAACAGATAACTTACACCGATCATAAAAAAAAAAAAACATTTATAGCCAAAAATATAGTTATAATTCCTTCTGTTTTTGTAAAATCTTATCTTATATGAAATTTTGTAAATGTGCATTGTTCTAACTTTTAAAGATCTTAACAAATATTATAAATGCGAACGTGAGTTTGTTTGTTTATTACGCTTTCATTCCTTAACTACTCAACCGATTTGTCAATACACATTGTCGGGGATATTGAAAATGACCCAGGGTATATTTCATCCAGAAAAAGTAGGAAGGTACTGTTCCCAAGGGATCATCTAAAAATAAATATAAAACTCCAACTACTATTTGAATTGTTTTATGGGCGCGGAAGAAGTCGCCACCAAAAGTTAGTTTTTCATAAAATAATTTGTCCTTAATATAACATATTGCAGATGTTTCGTCTTTTGTCTGTTTGGACTGGAGCTATGCCGACAGTGAAGCCTCTTTTCCCCACCAACTTGCCTCAAGATTTTCCATTTGATCCTCAAGAGATAGCGGTTTTTGTCTTACTTGGGTGAGTAACAATTATCTATTATATACTCGTATACAGTACAGATAATTTGTTTTGTTTCTAATGCAGGCAGTCAGTACATAAATTGAATACAAAACATTCGTACCTACCCTATACTCTGTTCATTTGAACAACGGATTTTGTGTAAACAAATTTATAACCTCAAAACATGGTTTTTCACAATTTATGGCTATTTAAACTTAATTTAAACCGTTTATTTGTTAGAAAGGGGGCGTTCAAGTATTATCAAGCATTTTAAAGATTTGTGACTTCCTTTATAATGCGCAATGCCAAGATTTGGAAGTCCTATGCTCATATAACCCAAATATTTTCAAAGTTCGAATGAATAGGCATCTTCTGGATGAGCTCGCTCCATCATAAGCCTCATCCATACACAGCTGGTTGTTGGCCAGGAGCAAAGCCATCTCTAATAAAAATAAATCAATAAAAGCTAGTTGTCATATATTATGTCATTACAGAATCGTGTGTGGTCTGTTGGCGGCGCTGTGGGTGTTTCTGCATAGAAAATACGTTCTCTTCATGAGGAACACAAAGACGTTGAGCAACTTCTTGCAGAAAAAGTACGTTTACTACAACATTTCTAATATATCATTTCGACGACTACACTCAATTTTTGCTTAAAATATTTCCTATAAATTATTACATAATTACTTCACAATTTTGTGGGATTTTTTTCAATACACAAAGAATTTCATTTAATTAAAAATCGTCGGTGAGCGTGCAAGAATCGCTGGTTTTTTTTACTTCTTTTCAGTAACACAGAAGACTGTTTTAACCCTGTTTTGAGAACATGAAATTAATTTAAAAAAGATTTTTTTAAATTTTTTTAATTTAAGTAAAGTTCAATATTGCCAGGCGTTGTAAAGAAAAGTTCATTCACATTACACTTACTGAATTCATGTTTAAATTCCAAAATTTATGTCACAAAACAAGTGTACCCTTTTCTACTGTAGGTATCATAAATTTTAAAACAATTTACTTTTTCAGTCGATTCATATATCCCGGTTTCATGACGTTGGCTGTCATGTCAATCCTGTTTCCGCCAGGAATCGGCAAGTATATGGCAGCAGATCTTGGAAATCAAGAACAGGTGAGGC
Source organism: Synanthedon formicaeformis (assembly GCA_945859745.1). NCBI lineage: Eukaryota > Metazoa > Arthropoda > Insecta > Lepidoptera > Sesiidae > Synanthedon > Synanthedon formicaeformis. The sequence continues at coordinate 533,347 of OX243977.1, forward strand.
AAATAAACCTTTTATAAGTAGTTTATGATAGCGGCTGAAAATTCCCTCTACAGCAAAACAAAAATATTCTTTTTGAGGTATCACTTCTTTACGAGGGTTAGCAACTATCTTAAACTTGTAAGCTTCTACATTACATAATAATATTGTATAAATAAAGAGATGCATTCGATCTAAACCTATTTTTTTTAAATTCCAGGTGTTATCCTTGTTCTCAAACTTCACGTGGTCCGATTCTCTCACTGCTGAGCAGGCGGCGATGGTCTCCCATTGGGAGACTCCAGAAGTGAACGTCTTTGGATGTCTCATTATATATTTCCTATCCATTGTAAGTAGTTTGTCCTATGTTGAAATAAATCGTACCATATCAAAAACATGACTCCGACGAGGATGGGATTCGAACCCACGCGTGCAGAGCACATTGGATTAGCAGTCCAACGCCTTAACCACTCGGCCACCTCGTCATCTATCTTTACTATTAAATAAGTGAGCCAATTAAAACATTATTGCAATAATTGCAATGAGGTGCATTACAATTGGCATTGTTTATACAGATGCTACACATTTTGTTTGTTGTCAATATTGCATAATTAATTATAAATTACTGAGTACAAAATTCGTCAAGAGATGAAAAGAAAAAGCAATGAAAATATACATATTTATTTATTTATTTATTATACAAGGCCCCCAACGAGGCAGACATCCAACTGTAACACATTGTTCAAAATAATTAGCACAAGGCGGATGCCGCCGCAATTATAGGAAGCTCAGCATGCACCAATAAAAGCTCCAAGCAACATCCTATGTACTACCTAAATCTAATCTAATGTAAACTTGAATTATTATATTATGTTGCATGCGACGAGGTGGCCGAGTGGTTAAGGCGTTGGACTGCTAATCCAATGTGCTCTGCACGCGTGGGTTCGAATCCCATCCTCGTTGGTAATATTTTAAAAATAACGTCGCATCGTTATCATCAATGATCATTAAGAAATTTTATTAATGTTTACTGGTTTTATTCGTGACAACCAATTTTTTAAACTGCCTATTATCCAGGTTAAAACTTTTTGTTTATTTAAAAGGTTATCAAACAGGCTAATGGTATACTTGAAGGTTGTTACCATCGCCTATAATACAAGCAACGCCACTGTTACTGCAAATGCGCTGCTGATCATAAGGTTGTCTGTCCCCTTACTCACCGCAAAACCGCAGTCGGGTTGCCCAAACGATTGAAAAATGCAGTGTGCCCTGCCATTACTTAAAACTCTATAAACTTATAAATAATTTATAAATTTGATAAAATTAAATTTTCACTTGAAAATAAAATTGTAAGCCCCAATATTGTGTTTTGAAGTTACCACCTTACACACAGCCTAGTTGTTTTTCGGTCGGTGAGTGTTTCGATCAGCCTGTCTGTTGACCTTGGCATAAAAAAAGTAAATTGACATAATCTTTAATAGTTTCTTTCTGGAATTCCAGTACTTCCTCAGCATGGTGGCGTGCACGCTGCCTGTGCCCGCAGGCATATTCGTGCCGGCCTTCAAGATGGGCGCGTCCCTTGGCCGATTCACTGGCGAGGTGATGCACTATTTCTGTCCCCTGGGCGTGGCGTATGGGGGCCACATACAGAAGATCCTTCCAGGGGGATACGCAGTGGTCGGCGCGGCCGCCTTCACGGGCGCAGTCACTCACACTGTGTCCACCATAGTCATAGTCAGCGAGATGACTGGCCAAGTGACTCATTTGCTGCCCATCATGGCGGCGGTCCTCGCTGCCAACGCCGTAGCGGCTCTGCTGCAGCCGTCTTGTTTCGACAGCATAATTCTCATCAAAAAGCTACCGTATCTGCCCGACCTACTGTCTTCTGCCAGCAGTAAGTTTTGCTGCAAATAATGACCTTAATATTCAAATAACAACGAAGAAATTTCAAGTCCAATAACAACGTGTTCAGTACAATTGATGTTACCATTTGTAACATCAATATGTGATAAAAAAACCAATGTGGGCGAGATGACTACTAAAAATATTTAAAGTTGACTTTTCGCACATTTCGTACGAATAAAATCGTGCTAGATGACAACTAAACCGGTACTAACTGTTGCCTGCGGCTTTGCCCCCGTTGCAAAAAAAAAATGTTGGCATCGTCACCCCAACAGTCGGTCTAATAATATATAAGTATTTCTTCTGTATTAACTTCCAAATAAGGAGTGATATATTTTTCTCTAATTCAGAATTTCAACCTCACCAATCCGTTTTTATGCTCGGTAACTATAATTCAAATTTCAAGGTTCTAATTTCAAAGAACTAAAACTTTAATAGTTAAAATAAAATGTATTCAAAATAAAGGATTCCGACGAGGATGGGATTCGAACCCACGCGTGCAGAGCACATTGGATTAGCAGTCCAACGCCTTAACCACTCGGCCACCTCGTCATATATGTAACTAATCAAAAAATTGCATAAATACATACATACATAATAATTATTTATTTATTATAAATAGGATTATTATTATTTATTATAATTAATGCAGTAGGAGACACATTATAATTTTACCTGTATACAGGTGTGTAAATATTAAATTATTATACCAAGTAATTAGTACAATATATACTATAACCATACTATATTATCATGTAAAATATACCAAAAACCATACAAATGACAATTAATTCTCAATAAGTTAAGTTCAAGTCGTCTATAAAATTCTCGTTGCAACCAGTTACAACAGCTGCAGTCTGCAATTTTATTGTTAAACACCCAGATGCACATTTCTGTCATATAAACTCTTGGTAAACTTATGCGGTTTGGTTTGCTATAAAGTAAATAAATAAGCCCACATTTAAAAATTCTGGTTATTACATAAACATATCTGATTTTTAACTTTTTATTTTATTGTGTGCTCATGACCTTACAGTCCTCATTACATATGATATATGCAACTATGTGAGAACTATATGTAATTCCACAATTTTATTTATAGGAATGTATGACATATGCGTAGAAGACTTTATGGTGCGCGATGTTAAGTACATATGGAACAGGATGACCTACCAGCAGCTGAAGGATCTTCTGAAAGAAAATAAGGTATGCTAAATTTACTTATTAAGGTAATACAGGTCAGTTTTCCTCCATACAAACGTAGAATGTTAATTTCTCCGCTGTTTTATGTTTAATTTACAAAAGTAAGCATGATACCGATTTATCTTGATTTATTACTAATATTATAAAGAGGAAAGATTAGTTTGTTTGTTTGTTTGCATTGTATAGGCTCCGAAATTATACTGGGTCTATTTGGAAAATTCTTTCACTGTTAGGAAGCTATATTATTAGCGAGTAACACAGGCCATTATATGTTTTATAAAAAGTACGCGGACGAAGACGCGTGCAACAGCTATTCTTGTATATGTGTCGTTCATTGTAAAAGTGAATTAGCTCCTTGTAACTGAATTTTAGAATAACGAGCTTTTTGCGAATTAAAGTGTGGGAAAAAAATATAAGCATTCATTCATTGTTTTCATCTATGGGATTTTAATGCAACTATTGGAGTTACTTCACTTTTACATTGAAAGATATGACTAAATGTGATACCATTAGGCAAGAAAAGATGTTTTTTTTTTAAAATAGGGAGTTACACCACTTTTACAAGGAACGACACATATATGTGTGTTGTGTTTGTAGACGATAAAGAGCTTTCCTCTCGTGGAGAGTCCCGCGTCGATGGTGCTTCTGGGCTCGATCCATCGCTGGGAGCTGGTGCGTGTTATAGAGCGCCAAGTGGGAAGGGAAAGACGTCTGTCCGTAGCTGCTCTGTGGCATCGAGAGGCTGTCCGTCGCCGGGATGAGGAACGGAGACGTCAACGCCGCCCATCCCGATTCGAGGTTCCTTTTTGTTTTATTAAATGTTCCCTGCTTAATACTACAGGCAATAGAGAATTTTTTTTCTGCACTAAATTACAACTTTTTTTTAATAGTTGCAGTATCACGTAGCCATTGTGTCAATAAACAAATCGTAATAGTCGAATAAATCGTAAACGGTATGCGATAGAAAAAAAGAAATTCAACAAAAAATATAGGAAATTTATTTATCTACAATAAAGGTTATTACCATTTTTGGCCTCAAGTGCACGGTTACGGAGATATAGACCGAAACGGTTTTTGTCAAAATGGCGGCACTTCCGCCCGCCTAATTTGTAAGGATTTTGTGCATTTAGGGTCAGTATGTGATACTGAACCTATTTAAAAAAAAAAAGAGTTGTAATTTAGTGCATTATGGACAAGAGTAAACGGCTCCTCTATTGCCTGTACTATTAGTGAAAACGGTCTCCTATGAAGCGCACGTAACGACAGTTTATATAATGGTATGACGGCACCATATTCCGCAAATAGCTTGGTACTAACCAAGCTGGTTTTTACCAAAAAAATTACATTAGGAAGTGACATATTTTATGTTAAGTCTGAAAACAGGCTGACGGTCCACTTGATGGCAGTAGGTGGCTACCGTCACCTATCACAAGCAAGACCATAGGTGATGAGTATAAAGGATACGAACTGCACAGATTATATAGAAGAGTCTATACAATTTCTGGAAACTATTGTTAGCCCCACTTCCTCACACCTAGATTAGATCTACTTAGTCGAAGTGTTTGATGTCAACGATCGATCGATTTCAGGTCACCCCCGCTCCGGACGTGTTACGGGCGCATTCCGGATCGTTGCTTCCGGCACCCGGCGCCCTCTTCCGTCCAAAGTCGATCCTCAAGAAGACAAACTCGTTCACGCTGACGAGGCCCTCCGCGCCTCCCTCTCCGATGGTAAATGCTCCCCCTCACACTGCGCTACCCACAGTATACACTACAGTGACGGGCGCTGAGACCAGGTAATTTGGGATTTGCGTTTATTTCACGTAATCTCGTAAATTTTTGTGGTAATTGTATTGCTGCCGAAGGTGCTAATCAATTGAAGACGTGAGTGGATGAAGGTGTTATGTCGCATTTTTGGGTTTTTTCTGGTCTTTTTGTCCACATGTCCATATGAATGATTACAGACCTTAAGATCGTCGATTTAAGACATTTTTGGAAAATAAAAAGTTGAAAAGGTGTGTTAAAAAAAGTTAATTTTGAAAAGCAAAAAGTGCAGAAAATTTACTTTTGTTAATGGAAGAGGGTAATTGTAAATAATACAAGTGTTTAATTGCTATATACCATTAATATTTTAGGTTGTTTACACAACTTTGCATCATAATTTAGTACAAAAATCAATTCCGTGGCGACTTATATCTCAAAAATTAAAAGTAAAACTTTAACCTCGATTTATTCAAAATTGGAATTATGCGACATAGTATAACCTTCATCCACTCACGTCTTCTTCATTTATATTATCTCAAAATTTTCTGAGATGGCGCTATAGACCACGTCTCGGGGGAAAAAAAATTCCATCGCCCATAAATAATCTATTTATTAATTGACAGTTGAAAAAATTTAAGGCCTTTTCTTGCGTATGAGTCGGACGAAGTTATTGTTACGCAAAAAAGAGTAAGTAACATTGGCAAGTTTTGATTACAGAATCCGCGCAGCCTTCGAAGCGATATTCAAACGGTCGTCGATGCTGCAAGACGTCGAGAGTGGAATCAACGATCAGATGCCGCAGACTCTGCCCAGGAGTCCCTCCATCAACAAGAAAGTGCAATTGGTGAGTTTCTTAGAGCACATACTCCTATTGATTGTTTGTATTAGACGTTAAACAGGACAAAGTCCCGAGGTGGTCAACTGAGCCCACAGCCCGTTTAGCCCGCGGGCTCAGTTGACCACTTTCGGTTTTTTTTGTGGGTGACTCAGCCCACTAGCCGGTCAACTCAGCCCGCTCAGTTAACCACTTACTACGGCTAAGGGTCTATTCAGCCCGCAAGTGGTCAACTGAGCCCGCGGGCTAAAAGGGCTGTGGGCTCAGTTGACCACTTTCGGTTTTTTTTGTGGGTGACTCAGCCCACTAGCCGGTCAACTCAGCCCGCTCAGTTAACCAGGCTCAGTTAACCACTTACTACGGCTAAGGGTCTATTCAGCCCGCAAGTGGTCAACTGAGCCCGCGGGCTAAAAGGGCTGTGGGCTCAGTTGACCACTTTCGGTTTTTTTTGTGGGTGACTCAGCCCACTAGCCGGTCAACTCAGCCCGCTCAGTTAACCACTTACTACGGCTAAGGGTCTATTCAGCCCGCAAGTGGTCAACTGAGCCCGCGGGCTAAAAGGGCTGTGGGCTCAGTTGACCACTTTCGGTTTTTTTTGTGGGTGACTCAGCCCACTAGCCGGTCAACTCAGCCCGCTCAGTTAACCAGGCTCAGTTAACCACTTACTACGGCTAAGGGTCTATTCAGCCCGCAAGTGGTCAACTGAGCCCGCGGGCTAAAAGGGCTGTGGGCTCAGTTGACCACTTTCGGTTTTTTTTGTGGGTGACTCAGCCCACTAGCCGGTCAACTCAGCCCGCTCAGTTAACCAGGCTCAGTTAACCACTTACTACGGCTAAGGGTCTATTCAGCCCGCAAGTGGTCAACTGAGCCCGCGGGCTAAAAGGGCTGTGGGCTCAGTTGACCACTTTCGGTTTTTTTTGTGGGTGACTCAGCCCACTAGCCGGTCAACTCAGCCCGCTCAGTTAACCAGGCTCAGTTAACCACTTACTACGGCTAAGGGTCTATTCAGCCCGCAAGTGGTCAACTGAGCCCGCGGGCTAAAAGGGCTGTGGGCTCAGTTGATCACGGAATGGACAGTCACTCTTAGGGCTTCTTTCACCAACTAAAAGTAAGGTGTTGATTAGTTAATTTTAGAAATCGTTTTCTGTTTTATTGAATTATGCACTCGGTTTACTGCATCATTCGATAGGCGATTGTTTTTTATTATTTTCTTTTTAATGTTTGGGACTTTTACTGTACAAACAAAGGTATATCAGCTCCATTATTCCCGGTTACCAGTGACTTTAAATGACAGATAGCCTACTTGACAGTTGACATTTGGTATGTTTTACTAAAAATATAAAATTATGATAACACTAGCTGGTGCCCGCGACTTCGTCCGTGTTCTCTATAGCCTATAGCCTTCCTCGATAAATGGTCTATCCAACACAAAAAGAATTTTTTAATTCGAACCAGTAGTTCCTTAGATTAGCGCGTATACCTTAGTAGTTCCTTATAGCTATATTGGTATATATATTGGTATAGATTATAATAATAACTAAATTATGGCTAAAACGTTATTGTTTTAGAAAGAACGCGTTTATCGCGTTATGGGTGCCCAACAATTATGCATCAGATAATATATTTTCCATCAATCAAATTTTGTATTTTAATTTTTGTCAAACATAGGTTTCTAGGTGTTGTTTTTCTCATTAAGAGCGGGTATAAAGAGAAATAGCCAATCCTAGATTTAAATTTTATCTAAGTAAACAAAGTCTAATTTAATTAATTTTTTTAAATAGATAAATACATTATAAATGAAAGTGACGTCTGTAACAGAAAACATAATATAATGAAATTTTCTCGATAGAAAAAAATCACCAAGTGAGCTCTCATTTCCATCGATTTTATTTTTATTTTCAAAATGACACACATTACAAAGCTAAAAGTGTATAAGTAATTTCACTTCACATATTATCTTAGGCTGTATGTAACAATTTTTCATTTGACATTGTAGTTTACGAATAATTAATATTTAATACTTTTAGCACCTACATTTTTATTGAGCGAGATGCGCTATCTACCGTCGCCTGTTGTGCGTAGTTCTACGTATTTTGTGTCACTCTCATGTCCAAGGGGCCAAGCGGGTGAAATTACAAATTTTGTTTGCTTTATACCCATTCTTAAGTATCTGATTCCTAATGCAAGATAATTGACTTTAAAGCCCCGCGAGCGCGTCTGCGATATGTCACCAGAAGACCAGAAGTCGTGGGAACAGCTCGAGATGGCCAAGGAGATAGACTTCGACAGGATGCTGCAAATTGCAAGGAAGAGAGACACGGTGAGATTCTTTTAAGTTAACTTGTGACGAACTGGAAGACAATGGTCTTCCAATAGTATAATGACTTAGTTGCTGACTCAGTGATTGAATAATGATTTGATTTGGTTATTTTGGTTATTAAAAAAGATATTACATCATTTATAGCATCGGGGACAAATACTAAAAAAAAATTTACACGTATTTTTTGTTTCTATTACTATCCTGAAGAGAATATAATAGAAAGTCTGCTATTATATTAATTGTAATACATATAATAGTTTTAGACTTCTGAGGCTTTTATTGTTTTCTTTTTGAATTTTATCGACCGCTTGTTGGTCCGCCGTGGATAACATAAGTATTATGTGGGTTTATTTTGTTTTTATTTATTTTTTATAAATAAAATTCAAATCAATTGGAAACTACATGGTGTCTTATATCGTTTAGTTGGACGAAATCGAATACGAAGATGAGAACATGTACATCTGCCACATTGATCCCGCGCCATTCCAACTCGTGGAGAGGACGTCGCTGCTGAAGGTATCTCTTCGTTTTTTTCTACCTGACAAACCTTGACTGATGGTTCCACTTGATGGTAGGTGGATACTGTCGCCGTCATATCTTTAGCATTGTCAACACACTTAAAATAAAATAAATATCTTAGTAAGTGGCATGGCAGCAGAGTATAGTAAAACAGAAATAGTAGATATAATAGTAAGGGCCTCTTTCACCAACTGCAAGTAAAGTGTTGATTAGTTACTTTTCAAATTTATTTTCTGTTTTATTGAATTATGCACTCGGTTTACTGCATCATGCGATAGGCGATTTTTTTTTCTTTTCAATGTTTGGGACTTTTACCGTACCTACAACAATATCAGCTCCATTATCCCCGGTAACCGGTGACTTTAAATGACAGTTAGCCTACTTGACAGATGGTGAAAGAGGTGCTAAGTTGTGTAGAGTAATTTCGTGAAGCAAGATTTAGATTAACTAAATAAAATGAACTACCCATAGCGTCTACTTTGTCTGCTCTACATTTTAAAAACTATTGGTACACCGCGAACTAGGAGAACTAGTTGAGCAAAAGAATAGTATCCTGAGTTTCTTTCGGGGTTTAATTCTGAGAATTCTTGTCATTGCGAATTCTGAGAATTGAGAGCAGATTTGTCATCTTGGCTTTTTCCGAAACCCTGGTGAATTTAAATTTATGATGACGATCATAAGAGTTTTTGTAGAAACCTAACTGATAAATAAATATTTTGATTTTTGTTTTTGATTTTCAGTGAATAGCAACTCTATTTGCTAAATCTGGCCACGAGAGCATTAAGTGTTTTAATTTCCATAGGTTCATTCGTTGTTCTCAACTCTTGGCGTGAGTCGCGCCTATGTCACGGCCATCGGACGTCTCATCGGCGTAGTTTCCCTAAAGGAGGTATGTGTTTTAATATTTATCCATCCAATTCGAAGGAAATATTATGTTTGTAAATTACCAAACGTTCACTATTTCCTCACAGCCTGTTCACATAATTTGAAATTGACAACATGACATAAATTATGTTGTGGCAATTAGTAATTATATGATCTTGTGTCACGTTAGCAATTTAAAAGGAATTTAAAAGGAATAATTTATTGAAATGGTAATTTTTTATAATAACTAGTGTTCACTTACTGGGTGAAATTCGACCATAATCATTTTACTTTCAATATTTTATTTACTTGAATATTCATAGATATCCACAGATTCTGTAAAACTAGTTTAGTTTACACTCATGTCCGTGTCAGACGATTACTTGTTGCTGTGAACTGACTGAAAATTAACAGGTCACACCACAAGCCCTTCATGTTACTGTTTTTTATTTACTTACATGTTAAATGTTTTATTTTAGCTCCGCAAGGCGATCGAAGATGTCAACTCGGGCGTATTAACATTAGCGACTCGCCCGGCTCCGCCTGGCACTCCGCCCGCCCCCCTCATTCGTGCCCAATCCTCCCTCCCATCTCCCCCCACCGACAGCGAGACCGCACCACTCACCACCGAAAAGTGAGCACGCATCACTTTCAAAACCTTTACCATGAGTTGTAATGACCGCAATCGCTAGCGAGAGCGTAAAATATTGTTAAATAAAATTGACAAAATCTGTCAATTTGACGTTGACAATTGACAATTTTCCGTAAAAATATTTTAAATTGTCAATGTCATATTGACAGATTGTCAATGTCAAATTGACAGATTGCTAATGTCAAATTGACGTATTGTCAATGTCAAATTCACAGATTTTCATATAAATATTTTACGCTCTATAGCTAGCGAGTGCGTTTATTGTAAACTCGTGGTAAGGGTACTGAACCCGTGAACACTAACAAGTCATCGACATAAGTCAAACGTCATAATAATATGTCAGTCGTGTAGCCGAACAGATTGATTTGTCGTATGATTTGATTTGTAAGCTGAAGTCACCTCAGTGACATGTTTTTTATAAAGTAAAATATTTTACTGACGGTTATGAGTGTTAAAGAAACGTTAAAAAAACAAACTTGTCCATGATATTAGCCAACGGTTAAGTCGAAAGAGAGTATCGGTAGTTAAATTTATATTAAAACTGTGCTCTTAATGAAAAAAAAAATGCAATGAAGGCAATACATAGATTGAAAAAAATATAAGAAAATGCTTTATTAAATATTTCTTGACTACTGACACTCCTGGACATTTTTAAAAATATGTTTATTAAAATGTCCGTCCATATTATATTTTCTATGTCTCGAAATAGCTAAGTGTATCAATAAAAGTAGTTTCATTATCAAGAATTGTAACATAAAAATACGTAAAAAAATAAATTATAATTAAATTTAGTTTATTTCTTACAAAGATAATAATATATCGAGTCCCCTTATAAGTGTAACTATTTATTTTAGACTCACAATTTTTTTAATATGTATTTAAAATCTCAAATGTAGCTCTTTTCGACAAGGCTTGTGAGTATCGAAATCATTCCAAAAGTGTTGTTATAGTGGTTAAGTTATATTAAGTTTAATATTGTTAATGTGACCACATTAATATTATGTTGTGGTGATGAAAATTTGTGGCAACAATGTGCCATTCGTTTTTCATGTTCGCAAAGTGCCATGGTGTCTCTAGTTCGTATGGCATTGCTATATCTAAGTCCAAATTTTGCATATTTTTTATTGTGATAAACTTTTTTAGCGACGTTTTCGTCCTTTTACAAGAAAGAATTGTGTAAAAATAGACAATTTTATATATGAAAAAAAGTAATATATGTAGGCATTTTTATGCAAAAAAAAAAACTTTATAAATACCTATATTAAACAATTTTATGTCAATTTAAGGTAAGTATAGATTATGTATTAAAAAATATTGCTACAAATAGCAATACCAAACAGTATTTTTAAAAATCCTTGCCATATAAAAAAATTAAATTAACTAAATAAAAAGTAAATGACTAATGCTATTTTTTAAGACAATTCGTTTTGGCATTTAAATGTATTTGACTAAGTTCTGAACTAGACAAATGTTGGACATAAGACAGTAGTTAAATCTATAACTATTTATTTATTTATACCGAAAAATCAATTACTAAAAAAAAAATCTTATAACTGTTGGCAGTACATTATCAACTAAATTTGTTATTATTTATTTATTTTTATTTAGTATCCATTTATAGCGCCATCTGGCGGAGTTCAAATTACGAATGTTACTTTGTTTTCGTTGAGTATTAAGAGAAATGTGTTCCATACAAATTTTTAGTTACGTTTTAAGTTAAAAACGTAATGTGTAGAAAAAAACTTCACTGAATACATGAAGAATATCTAATTTTTGAAGTTGATTTTTGTCATAATTTCATATAATTTGTTCATTTGAAATTATAAAGCAATTATTTAAAACGCTTTTGTTATATGATTCTATATAATCTTATGGTAAAAATTAATTTCAAATCTAGTTACAAGCTGGATTTCTCGTAAAATATGCAGGTATTCTAACAAAATAACCATAATATTTCTATTTTTTGTATAAATAGTAAATCTTAATACAATTGCAAAGAATCGTTTGAATCCATCGAACCTAAAAAATATCTATACGCTTGTATGGGAACTAAAAGATCCCGAAAACTATAATAAATGTTGATAAATAACAATATTATAATAAGTATTATTATATTTTATATATATTAGTCTTGGTTGTATTATTGCATTTTGTATTGTGATCTGTTGCTTTTTATTAGTAAACGATGTTTTGTGAGATTTTTGTTTTGCGTTCATTTATTTTAATTAAACCTTTTTGGACCATTTCTGTATTTCCTAGCTCATATAACCAAAATCTTTTCAAAGTTGGAGTGAATGCATCTTCTTCTGAGTGAGTTCGCTCAATTTCATCGTAACCCGAATATAATATATAGGAATAATTAGCACCAAAAGTAATGAGGTTGATGACTGGGTTGCCTCCACGTGCGAGAAAATTCAAATGCGCATGCGCACGTCTTGAATGAAAATGTTTTTTTAACACTCGAAGGAAAACTTTTTTTACCAAATAAGGAAGCTCTATGATTGATATCAGTATTTGTAAAATAATTCGCAAACAGTTACAATTGTTACATATTTTAATGCGATTTTTAATATTTTTTCAATAGTAACTTTTTTTATATTTATTTCATACCTAAATACGAGTATATTATATTATGTTAAATTTGATTACAAATTTATTTCCTTGTATGTAAGTTTTTTCTATAATTTACAATTTCTATAAAACAAAATTATTTACTGAGAAATAATATGGGAAAGAAGAACAGTTTTTTTTTTTTGCTTTTGTGCGAAGTTAAAATATAAACCAAAGCGTATTGACGGTTTTTTCTAAACCATAAATTTAAACAGATGATTTCTTTGCATGAAGCTCTTTTTAACAATTTAATATAATTTCCAAAAAGTTATCAAAGAGATAACCCGTTCGAAATATTTTAAAGGAGGCAATAAAAACAATAAATATATATAAAAATTAACTTTAATATTTTTGTCGTCTTTTATATTCACATAATTCCCTTATATTCTATAATACTCCGACAAATGTACATTTTCCTTTTAAAGTGTGATTGTCATATTATTTTTAAAACATTAAGGGCCTCTTTCACCAACTACAAGTAAAGTGTTGATTAGTTAATTTTAGCAATAATTTTATGTTTTATTAAATTATACACTCTATTATTCTATTATTTTTCTTTTTAATGTTTGGGAGTTTTTACCGTACAAACGGTACAAAGGTATATCAGTTCCATTATCCCCGTAGGTTGACTTTAAATGACGGTTAGCCTACTTGACAGATGGTGAAAGAGGCCCTAAGTATACGATTTTTTAAAAATGTAATAATGTAACTATTTACATTTTTAACTAAACAAGTATCACAAAGTAGCAAAAAAAGTAACATAAAAAATAGTTCCAATTTGAATACATAATAAAAAAAATCAAATTATATACATACATATTGTGTGATGAAATGAAGTCAGAATGAATCACATATTGTTATTAATACTAATAATAAATGTGTAAGGGTTGGTGATGGAGTAAGTTACTTTGTTTTCAGAGATATCGAGTTTATAGGCTCTTTACATGATACTGAAACTAAATTGACCATTTTTAGAATTTTTTACTGTATGTATTTATTGTTCCTCCATAACTCTTAAAAGAATTAACTGAATTTCATGAAACTTGGTACATAAACATTTAGACGTACAGGACACAGGATAGGCTACTTTTTCTTTTTCAACACGGACGAAGACGTGGGCGCCAGCTAGTTTCTAAATAAAATCAGTATGAGAACTGGCTAATTGAAATGATACTTCATACTTATTTAGGTACAAATATTTTATGATACTTAGCGCCTCTTTCACCAACTACAATTAAAGTGTTGATTAGTTACTCTTAGAAATAATTTTCTGTTTTATTGAATTATGCACTCGGTTTACTGCATCATTCGATAGCCGATTTTTTTTATTATTTTCTATTTAATGTTTGGGACGTTTACCGTACAAACAAAGGTATATCAGCTAAATTATTCCTGGTGACAGGTGACTTTAAGTGACGGCTTAGCCTACTTGACGTTGGTGAAAGAGGCGCTTAATTGTAAAAATAATAAACTTAAAATTATAATTTAATTAAAACAGCATCAAATTTAATTCAATAATTGCAATATATAAATTTTTTTCTAATATAAAAATAATTTATACATTACTATTTACATAGCATTAATATCGGTCCAGCCGAGTTCGTATACTAACATAAATGCAACATATGCTATTTCAACAGAAAACCGCCAATAAAATTAATTTATTGACTTGTTAGCACAATTATTGGATATCAGTGAAACGATTGCCTGAAAAATTAGATAGGTACTGTCATCGAAATATTCCTTTAACAAAATTACTATTCGTAGTATAGTCACAAATGCCAAAACGGTACATAACAAGTACGCCTAAAAAATTATGGCGGAGTCTTCCTTCGCGCGTCAATGGTAAAAGGTAGTAACGACCAAGTTCTAATATTGATTTTAAACTCTAATATGTTGGACATAAAGTCATATTTTCTTTAAATGACAGATGACGGTTTTGTATGGAGTGGGAAATCCATTTGTAGTACATTGATAATTCGTACAAGAATAGAACAATATATCGATAAATACAGCAACGAGTGTTTGGCTATTTTTGTTTTCCCTTTAATAAATTAATAAAAAAAAACCTTAAAAATCATTTAATAAACAGCACTAATGTTGGCTTTGGCCTTGTCGTGTCTTTTGTCTTTTGCATTTCTGCCTTTATGTTCATATCCATCTCGAGAATTTTATTTATTATTTAAATTTGCATTGTTTTAGAAATCAACTTTAAAAAAAATCAAATATTATTACTTATATAGAAACTGAAATACAAATTTTACTGTTCATTCGACGATTCGGTATTGAACCGCCATTTTGTTATAAACTGAATTGGCTATGGTTATCATTTCACTACGTAGTTTTAACATATTCTGACAGATGTCGCTAATTATATACAGGCAAATTTCTAAATAAAAAAAATAGAACTTATTGTCAAATAGTTTCTGCTTTTAACTCTCTGTACCTCGTAAATTAAGGTCCAATTAATTATTTTAAAAAAAATTATTACTTTTTATTAATTAAAGTTACGTTACGTTACAATAATTTACAAATATTCAAGGGCCACGTAACATACCCAAATTTCAAATACCTATCCTATTCAATTTCTAAGTTTTTGATAATTTATCATACTTCTAGTTATATTAAAATTATAACATACTCAATAGAAACGATTTTAACTTGTGATTTCAAAATCTCGTTAAAATCATTTTACTAAACTACACACAATATAAAAATAAAAGTTTTACCATAAGAATAAAAAATAATCTTTTTTTTATTCTTATACCAAAAATAGATGTCAAAGGTTGACTCAAAATTAACTACCTACTTATAAATGCATTGAAAAATATTTAAATAATCACAAAAAAAAATTATAATAGCGGCTGAAAGTTGATAGTCAGATTTTTTAAGATTTAATTACATTGTTAATTTTCTACTTTTGTTAATAAAATTATAAGGTATTTTTAAACATATTTCTGAACATTTTTTTTCTTTTCTTCCTTCTTTTTAATATTAGTATAGGATTGTATATTACCTTGCTCTTTTTTTTTTTTTTTTTAAAATTCTGAATTTATCAATAAACTTCGTCATCTAAAATTAAAGCTAACGAATCTGTAATCAAAATATACTTACAAAAACTCTAATTTCTATTGAGATTTTGTTATTGTTATTATTATAAGAAACAATATTTTGTTTTCTTATAAAAAGTGCACAATTTTACGCGTAATTTAATGTTACTTAGATAGAGATTCATTTTATATAAAAATAATAATAATAATAACACATAAAAGGTTCAAGATCTGAGTATAACCTCAGCCGCTTCACACAATCTTTAATTACAGACTTATAATTACCAGTTATCACAAACGTCTTAATTAACCAATCAACAGACACACTATACGAATCCAATATTACATCACGGTATACTTGAGTGAAGCACGTTCTAGTTATCAACAATTGTTTTCTTGATAAATAGAAATAACTTTTTTATAAAATAAATAAGTATATTTTTTAAACTACATAATATCGCTGCTTAAAAACTAAAGGGCCATAAAACATAAAAATCCAAAAATGTTTTTATTGCCAAAATACAATTACATTTTGTATATGTATGGTTGTTTTATTCCATATTTGGTATATTTTGATCATTTTTTATATATACAAAAGTAACTTATATGTTTATGTATATCTCTTCTAGTATTCAGTTTATTATAAAAGTACATAAAACATTTAATGCTACTTAAAAATACGCTTCTAACGATGTATAATATGCATATATTTGATATATATATCTAATAAGAAAAAAAAATAGACAAAAATAATTTATTTTTTTACGATTAGCTCTCCTGTAAAAAGTGTAATTTGGATTTGTGGCCCTTTAGTTTTTAAGCAGCGATATATTAAATGTTCATTATTGTATCAACATGGAATTGTGATATTTATTGGTTTAAAAAAGCATTGCAGCATTTTTTGGACTTGATTAGGCCTTTAATTTTGTTTCCATGGAGTGGGAGGCAAAGTGATGTATTGATGATAACAATATCGGGGATAATATCCATTATTTATATCCAACATCATTCTATAGCTGTTACAGGAAGATTTTTTGGTAGATATATATATGTATATTATGGTCCTTCTGGAACCAACTGGTTCCGGAAAGTTAAAACAGGAAACGTGGCAGTACAGCATATTCAAACTAGTAAGAATTGGTTCAAATTGACCTATGTTACTTGTAAATAAATGATTTGAATTATAAAAAATTGATTTTGAAAGTTGGATTCCTATTAAGTAGGATTCCCAGTAAGTAAATTTGAATTCGTGGTTTATTCCCATCTCGGCACTAACGAATTTATATGATAATAATTGTTAGGTATACTTAATTATCGAAATGATACTCGTAGAAACACAAATTTACCTGATTATCGTTAGATAAGTACATAATATACGCTCAAAAAAAATATTACACATATTCACATAAAATACACGACAATGTCCACTACACCTTAAATTTTTTCACGTTACCATTTTGTACGTTATTGTCTAATTTATTTGTATTGTCCACTTTGTATCACATACAACCGCAAGTCTCGGCCACCATATTGGGTAACACCTTTTGAGTGACTGTGTTATTTGAGTCCATATAAAGCAATTGCAAAGAACTGAACGAGGTAGGCGCACAGCACGGTTTGAACTCAGGTTTTCTTTCATTTGAAACCGAGTAGAAATATTTTCTAATGATATTGTGATGGTAGCTATCGGATTGCGTGACCCCAGATATTGGGGCGCAGTCTCCTCTGCAGAAGTAGGCTTGGTAGCCATCTGGCTTGATGATCCAATCGTCCCAGCCGAGATCCTTGAAGCTAACCCACAGAGGTTCTCGGCAGCACTCTCGAGTGTTCTGTGCACACTCTAGCGCTCTACCGCGACGTCTCTTCGCTGAGTACTTGGTGTAAAGAACCAAAAAAGGCCGATGCTTCTCGTGGAAAGACAGAGGCGGTCGACGCAGCTGTAGAAAGAAAATAAGTTTGAATGAGTTGTTCGGCACCAATGACTGAATATAGAGTTTTCTTGTCAGTTCTACTCCATTGAATTGAATATGCATTCCGAATGTAAAAATTTTGGCTAATAGCTGGTATCTGCGACTTCGTCCACGTTGAAAAATAAAAGATATACTTAACGCCTGACAAAATATGTAAAGCAATATAACTCCTGACATACATTGACGCTTGAGATTATACGTTGGATCCATCGAAATACCTACTACAATGGAATTTGCGTCACAAATGCCAAAGCGGCACATAAAAAGAACGCCTTTGGCAGAATCATGGCGGACTCTTGCCTTCACGCGTCAATGGTAAAAGGTAGTAATGATCAATTTCTACTATTTCATTTTAAACTCTAATAGGTTGACGTGTTTTAAATTATGTTTGTTATGTTTTAAATGACAATTCATGCTCTACGCATATGCCACTTTTAAATATTCCATAAAATTCGTAGTGTTTTGTATGGCACGCGGGTTCCATGTTGTAGTAGTTTGATGGTTGGATCTATATTTTTAAATAGCCCTATTGGAATATTTAGCCTATCGGATGAGTAGTTTCGAAAATTACCTCCTACACAGATACTTTATTTATTTATTTATTTATTTATTTATTTATTTATTTATTTACAATAACATATTATATTTAATTTAATTGGCCATGACAGCACACACTAGGCTTGCAAGCCTGTATCGTGTGCTTCATGAATTGATTAAAATTTATTTTTTGATACTTAAAATAAATATCAAAAAATAAAATAAAAATAAAAATATTAATTTTAATATTAACAAATTATAAATTACTAAATATACACTAAATTAATATACACTAATAAATATGTACATATAAAAGTAAATGACACAATAAATTTAGAATATAAAATGAGGCTATCGATATATTATGTTTTTAAATTGATTTAAATAGTAATACAAACTTTACCTTTATATAATATTAGTATAGATTGTAAGAGTTGGAAATTTAGTCCTAAATATTTGGCACAACATTTTTACAGCACAAGAATCTTCATTTCGCAAGTCAATTTCATATCTAACTTGTCAAATTAAGTCAAGTTAGTACCTGACAAGTCCTGCACGCCACGTGCAATGTATGCAGCCTCTCCCTCTCCTCCAACCAGACCCTCACGGCCCAGGCCAACTCCACCCGCACCCAGCCCTCGCCTGTGCTGGTCTCCTTGATGGCGATGGGCTTTGTCTTCTTAAACTGTTGCTGACTGTCCCAATGGGCTGCCTCTGATATCACAAACGTCTGGTTGTACTCGTCTAACGGATCCGGTTCCTGAAAATTTCAAAATTCTCATGATAAACCTATGTCTGTGTGATAAAACTAAACCTATTGTTTAGTTATGTCTGCTGTTTATGTCGACTGAAGCCAAATAGATGTAAAAAGTGCTCTTGTGACGTTGCTAAAAGAGTTGCTCATTTATTCATATTCATACGGTCGCACGATAAGTCAGTTGAGCGGACGCTTCCGGAAGAAAGGTCGTAGACGTTCGCACATGTTATAGTTGGAATTGTAGTTCTGATATATCAGTCGGACAGTAAAATTATTGGGTCTAAACATAAAGTGGTTTAATTAGGGGGTGCTAACACTATGTAATTTGATTATATTAATAAATACCTAGGTAAATAATATATTAAATTTTTAAATTTTGTTTAATATTTAAATTATACTTAATTTTGTACGAACCTTGAAAAACCATAATTCTACAACGGTAACTTCTTCTGGCTCTACATCCGGTGGCAGCTCAAACTGAAGACAGGCGAACGGATATCTTCCAGAAGTGAGACATTCACCTGGTGACAAAAATGGACAAAATTGATTATCTAGGCATGATCTATAAGCCATGATGATCTATAAGGCATGATCTATAAGCATGATCTAAAAGAAAATAATGAACTCAATGTGCAGGTGGCCATTCCTTCAATTCATATTTGATTATGTTTGGTTTTATCTGGATTGAGAAACAGGAAATTGTTTGCAAGGCAGGAAACTTGAATATCGTTTGCATAAATGTGGAATCTACAGTTCCTGCTGTGTATATTTAAAAAAACAGGACCCAGTATGGATCCCTGAGGAATTCCTCCATTAACACGATATATTATGTATCATATAAAATTATATGCATATCTACGTATACATTATATAAAGTATACGTTACAAGCTATAGTAATGAATAAGTTATCTATGCACAACATTGTAAACGAAAACCCATTTACGTACGCTTCCGAAGCCACAATGTCTTTCATTACATATTTACGTTTTTATAAGTCGAGGTCCAAGTTCAAATTTGTGTTCATATATATTTATATATTTTCACTCAACATCCACAGCTTTTATTTATAGGTAGGTACAATTTACAGATCTTGTGCAAAACACTTTTTCACTCCTACTAAATTTATAGTTAAGTAATGATAATTATTTTCTAATCCACACGGGAAATTGAAAGCCCCTTTTTTAATGTTGGGAAATCCTCGTGGACATCCGGCAGTGTGGGGACACTGCGGGGTTATGCCGGATTCGAACCGGCTAAAACCCAGCGACTGTAGCGCGACCGTTGGTGGGCGGGTTCGCGGGGAAGTTATGACACGACTTCGGTGCCCCGCCACGGTTATCCAGTGTCATACGATGTTGTGTAATCGGCTTCGGCCACCAAGAGTTATTCTCATACTCCTATAAGTTATTATTCTAATTTTTGATGTGTAACATCTTACGGCTCGGTTTGGTGGGAGTAAAATCGTGCAAATACAACGGAAACGTGTTACAGGAAGCCGGGAGTTATATTCGTAGAGCGAGAGCTATTTCATTTGACCAATGAGCACACGCGGACATCGCTGCAATGTTGGCTCTGTACTCTGGGAAATTACTATAGGCAATAGAGAATTTTTTCTGCACTAAATTACAACTCTTTATTTTTTTTATTAGTTTACTGATACAAATATGGCCGCTTCGGTCATCCTTTGTGCCCCGTCTTCACTTGAAAATCTATAGTCGAATAAGTAGTAAACAGTAAGTGATAGAAAAAAAATTATTCGACAAAAAAGATAGGAAATTTATTTATCTACAATAAAGTTTATTACTATTTTTGGCCTCAAGTGCACGGTTACGGATATATAGGCCGAAACGGTTTTGTCAAAATGGCGGCACTTCCGCCCGCCTAACTTGTAAGGATTTTCTGCATTTACGGTCAGTACGTGATACAGATACTATTTTAAAAAAAGAGTTGTAATTTAATGCATTATGGACAAGAGTAAACGGCTCCTCTATTGCCTGTAAATCCTTTACTTACATTCTGTTATTTCACAGTCGTCTTATGTAAGGGGGGTGGTTACTACAGTGTCTATTTTACAGTCAAAATGACTGTGAAACAGACAATGACAGTCCATAACTGAGACAGAGCGTTAAAACAAGACTCATATAAAGGGCTCATCAAATAAATTATATGCAATAACTAATATACTGGTTAAATAAATTGATTAAACAGTTGTATACAAAAATTAATAATGTATCCGGAACTAAATGGCGATGGTTTTATCTATTTGGTACGCGACATAGGTAATAAAAAGTTTAATTGATCCGGCCGCACAAACCCCGCCTCGCCCTATTGATCTCCCTAGCAGCCGTTATCGGTCGCGCCTCAGATAACCAATTATTTTAAACTTAATTTAACTGCGCGTCTCATAATTAATGAATCGAATTGTTCAATTTTTCAGAACACAACGGTCGTTTATGTAACGGTATTTTTGCTGGGAATATCTGCGAACCACAGATCCCCACGGATCATGGGGGGAGATGGGGTATGTGAGATTTGTACTCACTAAAACGCACGGAGTTTTCTCGCTCTCTCTAGGGCAGGGGTCAGGGGTCGTGGCGGCACATCGAAGAGGTTTCCGGAAATCCGGAAGACGATTTCCCAACGTTAAAAAAGGGGGTCAGGGGTCGTTTAGACACGCAACATTCTCTCCCCCGCCAGAAACAGGCAATAACATCATGTTCCTTATCGTCACTCTATTTTTATCAGGGCTTCGGATAAAAATAGCCAAGATGATTAAGATTCTGAATTCTGACGAGTATCAAGAACTACTGGTTCGAATAGAAAAATTCTTATTGTGTTTGATAGTCCATTTATCGAGGAAGGCTACTTCGGTAGGACAAGACATCTTACAATTTTTTTAAAAATGAGAAACTAAAATATATGCAGATATGTCTTAAAAACATTATTAAATTAAAAAAATATTTACAAGATTGGTATAACAAGAAGGTGCGATATAACATTTTGGTAGGGGAGCCGAAGAGGAGATTTTTGGATTTACTCGAGCGCGTCAGATATTGCCAATGTATATGCCCCACGTGTCTCCGATAACGGGGAATTTAAATACAACTCGAGCGCGTCAGATTTTCAGAGGGGATTTTAAGTGAACCTAAACTAAGCTCCCATTTAAAATTCAGACGATTCGGATGTAACGCAAGCTCGTGGTAGCTTTTCGAAAATGCAAAAAATATTTATGACGAATCTCATTTTGTAATACTCGAGCGCGTCAGATTTTCATACAGACGGTTCAGCCTAAATTCCTGATCGTTCTGATTCTTAATGTAACGATTATATGGAGGATTTTTTAAAATACAGCGCCTACTAAATTTTGAACGCCTGTAGACGCTCACCCCACCGCTGAAATGAAAAACTTCATATAACCTTTTTTTCTTCTTACCATCCAATCTTTAAAGTCCAATAGGTTCCCACGACGCTCGAGTGACTCCACATTTAGCATCGTGGGCTCCCTAACCACTTTGAACGCGGATGAAGTCGCGGGCACCGTTTTATATAGGCTTGTGAAATTGCAAAGAATCAAACGTGGGCCGTCCGGATCTACTATTTCAGATATGATTTTAATATAATATGAAATGCTTACGCGTCACGTAGTAATACTAAGTTGGAGGTCGCAATGTTATCGTTCGGAGCCAAACTTACACACAGCGCTTGCGTGATTCATAAATTACTATACCTGCTAAGGTAAATAAATAATTATTTGCATACAACTTGTTTCATCGGAACCCGTTCTTCGTGGAAGAATTTTTATTTCGAAGCTCTTAGAAATCTACTTGTTGCGATGGAAAATCTTATGTACCGATGTACTGAAATTATCTTGTATGTAATCTACTTACTTACACTGAACTGCAAAGAAAAAGGGTGCCTGAGCTAGCTTTATGAAAAAAGACTAACTTAAAGCTAAACTAAATAAATTTTATTTTTATTGAAGCACATTAAAATATTCTTTAATTTAGTCTTTATTTCATAGAGCTAGGTGAGGTTTTATTGAAGATATTGAAGATTTTCTAACCGACCCTTTTTCTTTGCGGCCCAGTGTATCTGTCCTGTTGATGATGAGTAGAAATTCTCAGTAGTATTTGTGTATAATAATTATATTTAGGAAAAAAATATGTTTAAAAAAAAAAGAAAAAAACATCCTGCATGAAAAAAAATTAAAATTGAGTTTGGTTACAAGAAATGTCTATGAAGACTTCTAAAATATTACAATTCCTGGAGTAACTATATTTTATTATTTTCGCGTGTTCGCGTATTGTAAGTGACGCGAATGTCTTTCATCGCATTTTTCTTCAAAATCAAAATATTTATTTATCAATTAGGTTTCTCCAGGAAACTCTTATGATCGTAATTATAAATTTACCAGATTTTCGGAAAAAAAAAAACCAAAATGACGATAATGAGAAGAAACCCCGAAAGAAACTCAGGATACAATTCTTTTTGTCATTTTAAAATATAAAATTACAACAAAAGAACTTTGGTTCCAGAAGACAATAAAATTGTCTTACCGGACTTATAGAGGAAGCTTAGTTGAATTAAGACAGCAAATTCTTTCAACTACCTCACTGTCGACAAACAGTTTATTTTTAATGAAGGATATCAATTAGCCTTATTTTTTTTAATAGGCAACACAATCGCGATTTATTTCCTCGTAGATAAAAATTGCTAAAATGTACTTTTCGTCTGGTAAACAGATGGGTGAAGTACGACCTCACTAAGTATCCTGTACTATATGTTTCCGCTCTCTACACCTCCATTTCACACATCTCCGCCCATCTCCGCTTTGGTGGAGTCCGGCCCTAATATGCTTACTTTGGGGTTACACCATAAGTTAGTCTTGGCGATAATACGACCTAGGTGTACATAGGTGGACCACGGCACTTTTTATTGCCCGGGTCCACCCAGATGAACAAAGTAGGTGGACCACGGGCACTTTTTATTGCCCGTGGTCCATCCAGGTGAACAAAGTAGGTGGACCACGGGCAATACACGATATTGACGACTTATGAACTGTTATGAACTGCGCCCCCAACGAGTATTTTTTTCTATTTAATTGTCGACAAATATTATTATTTTGACGAGCGATTGAATTAAGTGATTGAGGTATAAATAGCAAAATAGTATAATGTTGTTGACAGAAGTAATGAGTAAAAACCTATTATTAGATTTAATAGGTGACGATCTACTATTTTTGATATTTAAAATGTATTTTTGATGTATTACTCTGCAAGTTTTCTGCGCGTTATTTTTTTGAGGAATAGATGAGCTTTTATTATACAAATTGATATTTAACTAGCCTTCGCACGCGACTTTGCTCGCGTAACTTTATTAAATATATTAACCTATATTACTCTGATAACGTGAGTCAACTCTTCGCTTTTTATTACTTTTACTAAAGTATAGATTGGCGATTCAAAAATGAAGTTCTGAATAATAAGAAAAATGTTCCCTAAGTATCATCATCATTATCTCATTCGTAGGAACATCCACTGTTGGATAAAGCCTTCCCATAATTTTCCAATAGGACCTGTCAGATACAGCCTGGATTCACCGTAGACCTGCGGCCCTTATCAGTCTGTCCACCTTCTGAATGGGGGGGATGTTTTACGCTGAGATTTCCAAGTGCCTCCATCACTCAAGAACCTTCCGGCTGTCGATCAACCTACTGGAACTTGGCATGACCACTTTGTTTTTTCGAAAAACTAGACATTGTGCTGAATTGTGCTAGGTTTGTGCTGCGTTGTGCCGTAAACCGCGAGTCCTGATCCCAAGAAACGGAGCTGTAATGACGAAAAATCGATTTTTGCTTCAGCATGACCACTTTGTTTTTTTGGAAATGTAACGAATGTGCTGCATTGTGCTAGGTTTGTGCTGGAGTGTGCTGCAAACCGTTTTCGATTATCTCAAAAAATAGAGCCGCTATAGGCAAAAAACGAAGAAAATATTTTGTATGGCAGCATGACCACTCTGTTTTTTCGAAAATATAACGAATGTGCTGCATTGAGCTAGGTTTGTGCTGGAATGTGCTGCAAACCGTTTTTGATTAGCTGCTATAGGCAAAAATGTTTTGTAGATCAATGCCGGATTAAGATGCCGCGGGCCCCGTAGCAAATTCTATCAAGAGGCCCTTGGTTCGTATTAAGATCTTCAGTTTAAGGTGTTAAGATATTACGTGGATTTTAAATGTTAAACTAAAGCGACTAATTTTTTTAAAATACGAGTATATATATATATGTAAATCAATATAATTTTATTTAAATTTTTAAGTACTACATAAAAAGGTAACATTTTGTAATGTTCATTTTAAAATATTGAAAATTTAGCAGTTTATATGTGGTTTCGTAAGGTTGTAAGGTATGATTTTTTTCATTTCAGATAGGAGCGTAGCGTATAAATATTTTTGCTGAAAAAAATATTTTACGTTCAAGTAGGCATATACACGGGCCCCCAATGCGCAGGGCCCGTAGCAATTGTTACTTTTGCTACGTAGCTAATACGGCACTACTGTCGACTCTTCGTGCTATGTGTCCTGCCCACTGCTGCTTCAACTTACTGATCCGCAGGCTTATTGTTGGAGTCTACATCACGAAGCATAATCTATGGTTTTTAAAAAAATCCGTTACCATGGTGAATTTTCTAACAAAAAATGTAACTCCGACTGTCATGCGTGTATCTTGTAAAACTATTATCTCATTGTAATATAGTAAATAATAAACTAAGTTCTTGTATATATGTTTTATTCAGCTATGTGACAGGGTCATTAATTGCTAGATTACACTTATGATAGTAACTTTCTTTCGTCTTTTTTTTTTTTTTTTTTTGACGAGGAGTAGTCCGCTTACAGATTCCCTACTAGGCTAGCCTAGGCGGAAGAGGTATGTGGGGGTCGCCCAGCACCTGATCGTGGCGGCACTGGGAATACCCACTAAAACTCCCCGGTGCCTCCTTGCCCTTTGAGCGGGATTGAACGGGCTCTGCCGAGGCAACAAATTCGATCCAACTTTCTTTCGTCTACAGATCTCCTCATTTATGATTTGATCTTGCAGTGTAATCGTGAACATAGCCCTCTCCATAGCTGGTTGAACGTCGTTGAAGTTTCTTACGAGACCCATAGTTAGGCGCCATTAGTCATAATTGGTAACAAACGCAATAACAATGTTGGTATGTTGGGAATAACAACAACAATAACATTTGAGAACGCGCACATTACAATCACTAAAGCGTCTCTGCCTTTGATATTGTATTTGTTGTTTATTTATTTGGTTTCTTGTTTGTTTTTTTTTTTTAACTTTATTTAATATTGTGTTCATAGCTAAATTTTATGGTAAAAAAAGAAGTCCGTTATCGGCAGTAGGCTTAAGTACACATAAATGTATTTATTCTTGTATTATTGTCGTATTGAGTGCTGTGTGACTGTGTCAATAAAATAAAAATAAAAAATAAAAACAAACATTGCTCAAAAACTTTTGAGGCACAGAAATTTTGGACAAGAAGACGACTGCACGTATATTATAATTTGGAGATACAATTTGATGACAAATTTTTTTTTTTAACCTTAACATTAACCTTTTATCAGGACAGTTAATTTTATTTATTGAGAAATATTTACCCTCGTCTAATAAGAAAATAACGTCAGTATCTTTGTTTACTTTGAGTGACAAATCTAAGGACTCATTAAAAAAAAATCCAAGTAAACAGATAATATTCATATTGAATTAATAAGTATATTGGAAATTATAAAGTTGCGTATTTGTTACGAAAATAAACTCTTATCCTGTTTTCAATTAAATTAATTGCGTTCATTTTGGTACTGGCAGGGTACACTGTTCCCAAGATGGCCGGCGTACCTCCACCTTCGGGTACGCCGGGTTCTTAGCGGGTACGCCGGGGAACCCAAGAGGGGACTTTGGGATTTACTCGAGCGTGTGTCCGATAACGGCATTCTCCGATAATGTATATTCCCCACGTGTGTCCGATAACGGATATGTATTAATTTTCCGGTTTAGATGGTTTAGGTTGCTTGGTGGGGGTTGTGGTTGAGGAGCCTAAGAGGGGATTTTTGGATTTACTCGAGCGCGTCAGATATTGCCAATGTATATTCCCCACGTGTGTCCGATAACGGATATGTATTAATTTTCCGGTTTGGATGGTGAGATTGCTTGGTGGGGGTTGTGGTTGGGGAGCCCAAGAGGGGATTTTTGGATTTACTCGAGCGAGTCAGATATGGCCAATGTATATTCCCCACGTGTGTCCGATAACGGATATGTATTAATTTTCCGGTTTAGATGATGAGGTTGCTTGGTGGGGGTTGGGGTAAAATTTTAAAAACAACTCGAGCGCGTCAGATTTTCAGAGGGGATGTTAAGTGAACCTAAACTAAGCTCCCGTTTAAAAAACAGACGATTCAGATGTAACGCAAGCTCGTGGCAGCTTTTTGAAAATGCAAAAAAGATTTTTGGCGATTGCCATTTTGAAATAATCGAGCGCGTCAGATTTTCATACAGACGGTTCAGCCTGAATTCCTGATCGTGCTGATTCTTAACCTGACGTTTATTTGGAGAATTTTTTTTAATAGAGCGTCTACAAACTTTTGAACGCCTGTAGACGCTCACCCCACCGTTGAAAAAGGAAATATCATAATAAATTTTATTTTTTTCCTACTATTTAATCTTCAAAATCCAATAGGTCAACCACGACGCTCGAGTGACGGGACCTTTCTTTCAAATTTTTAAAATAAAATATATATATAGGTAAATAGTTTTAAAAAGTCACAATATTTTTTATGTTTTATTTTTATTTAACAAATGTACTGTTAAAATATTTCAATATTTTCAAATTTTTTATTTTTTATTTTTGCACTTTCTGTTTAGTGCCAATCTCATTCACTTTGAGACATAAGGAAAAAATGTCAGTTAAGTATATTCCAGTTATATTTTATCTTGACAACATCAAACTGTGTTTAAATTTGTTCTACTTATTGGGTCATTTATATCTCTTGCCTTATACTTATTTCGTAATATGTCAAGGTAAGCATAGATAAATAGAGAAGCATCCTGTATTGTGAGGTTATTATGCGATCTTTGCCACGAATGATGTGACTATTGAAATAAATTAAAATTAAAATAATTTGGGATAATTCGTCTGAATTTCTGATCAAAGAATGGGTAAGGCAGTATGAGCTCATGCAGGTCTTGAATATATCTTATAGAAGATCTATAAGTAGATCTTATAGATCATATCGAAATATAATCCTAGTTGTGTTTGATATGCTATAGATAGATAGAGCATAGCCGAATAGAGCTGACACCAGTTTCAGTTTTAGTAAAGGCTTATTGGAAACTTGGAGAAATTGTCTTAATTAAAAATAAATAAACATAAGCAGTAAGTATTAGGTGATTTTTTTATTAGAATTATCTTAGTCTTCGATTATGTCGGAGGTTGAGGCTTTGATCCCCCAGGCCCCCGTAACTGAAATTTTTTTTTAACTGTAAATATATATAAGAGAAAGAAAAAAGATTTTTTTTGTAACTGTAATTTTGTTTGTTATTTAAAACTAAATGAAAATTATAATTTTTACTTTAAATAAACGGCCTACGAGGGTGGCGTAACCCCTGGGAGAAACCTTTAAAAAAAACGCTAATAAGTTAATGATATTTTTTTTTTTTCGAATCTTAATTTTACTGTAGTTGTCAACTCAACTCAACTTAACTGTAATTATGTTTTATCAAATTAACAATTAATTAAGTATTCGGTTAGTTTTATTATTGTTTTAGATAGTAATTATTTAAAACATTGATAAAATTTGACATTTCCCTTCCTTGTTTCATATACGAGTAAGTTAATGATACCTACATGATAATAACAAATGAACGAGACACGTGTAATGTACAAAGAATTTTGCATTTTTTTTAATATAAATTATCAGATGACCTTTTATTTTAACGTAAATTACTCGTAAGTATATTATCAGATTGCAACAATAATTTATTAGAATTACTTCATATTATGAGTAATTTATTAGATAACTAAGCGACCCGCCCCCGTCTTTGCGCGGATGCAATTTTCCGGCATTTAAACTCTTAAAAAGAGTGCTTAAGAGCATATATAAAGAGAAATAGCCAATCCTAGATTTGAATTTTATCTAAGTAAACAAAGTCTAATTTAATTAATTCATTATAAATGAAAGAGACGACTGTAACAGAAAACATAATATAATGAAATTTTCTCGATAGAAAAAAAATCACCAAGTGAGCTCTCATTTCCATCGATTTTAGTTTTATTTTCAAAATGACACACATTACAAAGCTAAAAGTGTATCAGTAATTTCACTTTACATATTATCTAAGGCTGTATGTAACAATTTTTCATTTGACATTGTAGTTTAGGAATAATTAACATTTTTATTGAGCGAGATGCGCTATCTTCCGTCGCATGTTGTGCGTAGTTCTACGTATTTTGTGTCACTCTCATGTCCAAGGGGCCACGCGGGTGGAATTACTGATTTTGTTTGCTTTATACCCATTCTTAAACAAATTATCTGATTTTCATGAAACTTTGTAGATAAACATTTAGACGTACAGGACACAGGATAGGCTACTTTTTTTTTCAACGCGGACGAAGTCGCGGGCGCCAGCTAGTATCTAATAAGAATTCAATGTCAATTTAACACCTATGTTTTTTAACTAGCGATTTAAAATTAAGACTGCTAAGCGCCTCTTTCACAAACTAACAAGTAGGCCAAACTGCCATTTAAAGTCACCGGTAACCGGGGATAATGGAGCTGATATACTTTTGTTTGTACGGTAAACGTCTCAAACATTAAATAGAAAATAATTAAAAAAAACGGCTATCGAAAGATGCAGTAAACTGAGTGCATAATTCAATATAACAGAAAATGATTTCTTAAAGTAACTAATCAACACTTTACATGTAGTTTGTGAAAGAGGCCCTAAGTGTTAATATCGATTAATATAACATTACAAGGATGTCACAGATTTAGCATTGATAGAAGACAAAGTACGTGATGATATACAACTGTTATGTTATCAACAGATAACATATATTATACAATTGATACACTGCCTAGTGAGGTAATGTTCTAAATATAAAAATAAATAAAGAACGAATGTATTTCAATAAAAAAAAAATTACAATAACCCTGCAAAGAGGACTGAAGCTTTATTTTTTATACTATAGCCTATAGTCTTACTCGATAAATGGATTATCCAAAACAAAAAGAATTTTTCAATTCGAACCAGTAGTTCCTGAGATTAGCGCGTACAACGAAACAAACAAACTCTTCAACTTTATATATTGGTATATATCGCTGCTTAAAAACTAAAGGGCCATAAAACAAAAAATACAAAAATTATTTTATTGCAAAAATACAATCACAATCATTCATATTGTATGTTGCAAAAAGACTTATGGTTGATTTATTCAATATTTAGTATATTTTGATCTTTTTTATATATTCAAAAGTAATTTATATGCTTATATCTCTTCTAGTATTCAGTTTATTATAAAAGTACTTAAAACATTTAATGCTACTTAAAAATACACTTCTAACGATGTATATATATAATCGTTATTTGATATATAATGTAATAAGAAAGAAAAAATAGACAAAAATAATTTAATTTTTTTCGATTAGCTCTCCTGTAAAAGTGTAATTTTGATTTGTGGCCCTTTAGTTTTTAAGCAGCGATATATCTTGTATATTTATAAAATGAATTTGTGTATATTCGGGAGATCGTAAACTATTTTATATATCCCTAAATGAGGGTGGAACACCCTAAAAAAAAATTTATACGGCAAAAAAAAGGTTTGCCGGGTCTGCTAGTTTAATATGTAAATATATATACTTAGAATTATTCATTTAGAATTAAATTTCAACATATAGGTCTATACTTAAATTAGGTTTACTAATAATCGTCAATAGAATGGCACATTATAGATTTCTATAATTTTGTATATAGATATATTAATTATTAAATTAAATTAAAATATTTATTTATTTACTAGCTTACGCCCGCGACTTCGTCCGCTATGGAGGAACATACAATACCTACACTAACAGATTTATTATTAGTATTGATTGATGATTTCACCTCGTACAGTAAGGCTTTTTTAGATAAATTAATTTCCTAGAACACAATGATAAAATTGAAGACGTGAGTGGATGAAGGTGATATGACCGCATTTTTGGTTTTTTTTGCGTTGATGAAAGTAATATGTCCATATAAATGATTACAGCCCTTAAGATCACCGATTTAAGACCTTTTTGGAAAATAAAAAGATGTAAAAGGTGTTATGTACAGTAAATTTTAAAAAGCAAAAAGTGCAGAAAAGTTTACTTTTGTTAATGAAAGAGGGAGCTATGGTCATTTTTTTTTATTAAATAATAGAAGGGTTTAATGGCTATCATACCATTAATATTTTAGGTTGTTTACACAACTTTGCATCATAATTTAGTACAAAAATCAGTTCCGTGGCGACTTATATCTCAAAAATTAAAAGTAAAATTTAACCTCGATTTATTCAAAATTGGAATTATGCGACATATCACCTTCACCCACTCACGTCTTAAATTTTTATCGAAATATTAAAAAGCTTCACTTTTATAAGATTAGTACGAATGTTAAAATGTTGCGCACACCTGATAGTTTTTCTTCTCACGACGGGAATTTTAGTTTTAGCACGTTTTAATAAATGTGTAATACTCCTGAATGAAATGTACATTTTACTTAACATTGAGATCAAGATCAGTCATTGTTTATAATATAATGATCATTACTATTATTTTATCAATTAGAAACATATGTTTAAATGTGATATGTCTACCATTCACGTGCTGTTAACTATTCCTCTTATTAAACTATTCATAATAAATGTTTATTTGCTATTTGTTTACGTATTAAGAAAATAAGATAATAAGAAAATAATATGTATGTATAGTAAATCATTATAAAAAAAAATGTACCTTGTAAAAAATAGAAATTATTTATCTGATGAGGCTGATGATTATTTGTTTATTGTAATGCTTTCTATGGGAAATTTATGTTAAAAGGAAAGAATCAGTTCTTCGCGATCTAAGTCTTTCGTGATGGTCATAAGTACCTAAATTTAAACAAAAAATGCTATTGTAGAGACTCGAAATTATAAGACTTACTAACAATGCACAGCCAAATAAAATATTCTAAATTTCTGCTTTATAAGCACATATCTATTTTATAACTGAATCACTGGCTAAGACCGGATTTTTGAAAATTTCAATTCCGTACAGTCAGTACAACATTTGTGTAACATTTGTATTTCTCACCTTCAACGGGAAATATGATTTTCTGCTCCGTTCTGCCGTAATAATCGTCAAACTCTGCCGTCTTCTCGCCTTGGCTCAACGTTTGACCTTGAGCTACTGGCATTGGAAGACTGTTTACTGGCACCGCCACATCTGGCTTCCTACTCAACCTCAATTTCTTCAAGATCTGCTGCTTCACATACTCGATTCTGGCTTCCGTGACGCTCTGACCATTCGCGCAACCACTGCACGCACCGAAAGCACCTAGTTCTATAAGTAAATTGACTAAAACAATACACACGATCACACGCGACATGGCTACGGCAGATTTCTACGGCGCAGGCAGTTGAAATAGCTTAGCAAATCGAGCCGCATACGTGCGATTGCGGCAGCGTCCAACGCTCGACTGGGCTATCCCAAAACAGAGAATTCCGTTTTAATATTATCCCTGATGAGTTTTTTTTAAAGGGTGTCCCACTCCGCGGATCACTTTTTACTGTTATCTGGACGTGGCATTCTTCTGTCGGTATCTGAGGTCACAGATAGTAAGCCACACTTGGACAATGGACTGGGGCGTGATGATATGGACCAGTCAATAATGTTTACGTTATTTCAAATCGCACATGGTAATTCGCTGGATGTTTTCATTGGGAAAACTATAGGTAAACTGAGAAAGTAATTTCGGTTTTTTTTGTAGGAAATATATGTTTTTTTGTATATAATTTTTTTTTGTATATAAAATTCAGGAAACTGGAATATTTTGGACATAATTATCGTGCGCGGCGAGAAGTATAATCTCCTGCAGCTGATCAGGGGAAAACACACGACGTACTTCTTGGCTCAAGAATCTCCACGAATTGTCCACGAATGATATTGTGAAAGTACCAGATCGCTGTTTTAAGCCGCCTCGAAGGTTAGGATAGCCATGATAATAGCCGACCTCCGATAGAAGATGGCATTACGAGAAGAAGAAGATATAAAAAATATTTCAAAAACCGAAAAACCGTTTTCTTCAGCTAGTGGGAAAATGCAAGGGAAAATACAGGGGAAGTGGAGCAGAGGCATAAGAAAGACATCCTGGCTGAAGAATTTAAGAAAGCAGTTCGGTTTAAGCATTCTCTTTCTTTCGCGCAGCAGCTTCCAAGGTCAAGGTAGCTATAATGGTCGCTAACCTTCGTAGAGAAGCTAAGAAGAAGAAGAAGAAGGCGCTGTAAGGGATGCCAGAGGCCGTTCTCCTAAGTTCAACTTATTTATTTATTAAAACGAGGAAAAAACTTTTTCCTTATTCTTTATCATTTCAGAGTAAACTGCGCGCTTGTCATATATCTTTATTGTTTCTTGTATTTAAGGCGATGGTAGTCTACCTGCCACTTACCTATCCACTTTTATGTGTTACTTAAGGCGCTTTGGAGCCGTCAGGCGTTGGCCGTCCGCGGTGTGTAGCCCGCTTCAACCCGCTCTGCATATACATACATACATAGTATATCTCCATGTTTTTAATGAAAATGTTGATTGATTTAGGATTGGTATTGGAGGAGCGAGGGTCTTTTGATACAAGTATTTTTATATACTTAATAACAGGGCTCCTACACCTTTTTTGTACCTAGGCTTAAGAAAATTAATAAATTATTTTGAATTTGTTAAAATCGTAAAGCCGTGTGTCTTTTATATTAAAAATTTTTTCAAAAAACAATTTGTTCACTTTATGTACAGAGTTCAAAAACTGTTTTTAGCATTTTGACCCGTGGGATTTTCAAAAAACGAACTACAGTACGAAGTTGCGGGCCCCAGCTATTAATAGGTATGCTATGTTGTGCTATACCTACCTAATATATTAAAGTAGGTGCAACAAATTCTTTATTTTTTAGCGTGTAAATGAAATGTAAAAGTACGAGTATGACGCATGCTCTGATGAGAATTTTTAGTAAAGATTACTTAAAGCAAATATTTGCAAATATTCTTAGAAGGAAAATTTGGTAAGTAATCTCTTAGAAACAAAATAAGTACTTAAGTCACGAAGATCGAGCGTGTTCGCAATGATTCACATTTTTACTTGATTCACAAGTAAAATATTTATGGGTCCTTTAAAAATTGTCAAATAAGCGATGGTTTTAGATAAAAAAAAAGCTGCAAACATCCCTCGTAAAACGTTATCACTCCGCTGTAAATAACCACCATGACGCGAACAATAGTTAACGCCAGTTTAACGGCAAGTGGCAAGCGAATCCGGGGTCAAAGTCTATATCTCCCGTTGGGCACGTGATCGCAGCGTGATCACCTTCCTGTGTTCGGTATCCGAGAGCATTCCTGCGCGCACAGATTGTCCCTTGTCATGTCAAATGCATCCGGGCTTAAGACTCTTTGATAGATTAAAAATATTTCGGCTTAAAATCTTTTTGGTATTACGTGTAGCGTAAAGAAAGTATGACGAACGAAGATAATTCAAATTCAAATCATTTATTAGATGTAAGTTTTTACAAAACATTTATCTTCGTCAACATTACAAACTACCACCGGTTCTGAAAGCTGTTTCTAGGGGGAAGAACTCGGCAAGAAACCCCCTAGTTGCTCTTTTCATAAATCAATTTACAACATACGAGTAACACGTAACCATACATATATATCAATCTAATAACACAATATTCAACTATATTCGACTCCAAGGACGTTCATCATTTATATAATCTAATATCCTATAATAACCCTTTTTGCACAGGGTTTTCTTAATATAAACTTTAAATTTATTCAGAGATAATTGTTGTATATTAGCAGGAAGTCTGTTGTAGAAGCGCTCCATATGTGACAATCCTTACTTTTACTAATATTAAATACTTACTTTTAATTCCTTACTTTTATTAATTTTACTAGAATTAAATAGCTCCATATGTGACAATCCTTACTTTTACTAATATTATAAATGCGAAAGTTTGTATGGATGTTTGTTATTCTTTCACGCAAAAACTACAGAATGGATCAATGAAACTATACAATAACATAGGTTATACATCAGAATAGACATAGACATAGACATACATCGAAGTCGCGGGCACCAGCTAGTGAAAGAATAAATGAAGATACTTAATTGAAAAAATATAATATTACATCTATAATGGGATGGGACATCCCTAGTTCCATGGAGCATGGGTTGACAACTAGTGTGGGATGCCACCTGGTCGACACTTTGGCACCTCCTTCATGGAACTTGATAGCTGGTGCTGCACATACATATACAATACACAAATAACTATGTACTCTGTATTTTTTTATTATTTTGTTTTATTAGAGATGGGTTTGCTCTTGGCCAACAACCAGCTGTGTAGCAAGGATGAGGCCTATTATGGAGCGAGCTCACCCAGAAGATACCTATTCACTCGAACTTTGAAAAGATTTGGGTTATTTGTGTAAAATACACAAATACGTACTCTGTATTTATGTAAAATACACAAATACGTACTCCGCATTTGTGTAAAATACACAAATACGTACTCTGTATTTGTGCAAAATACACAAATACACTCCACTCGAGAACCTTCCGGTTCCGGTGATGAGAAATTTCAATTTTCTGATCCACCGACATATCGGGAACTTTCGTACATCTACGGATCTCTTCATTTCGATGTGACCTCACCATCATCGCATCTTGTTACTGTGTGGTCTTGTGAAGCGACTTTGAGCTTTCTTACGAGGTCCATAGTTAGAGAGCACGTTTCAGCCCCATATATTGACAAAGACAAGGGCATAGCTTACAAAAATTTGTAAAATGAATTAAATATGCAGAAGCGTCTTAAAAACACTATTAAATAAAAAAAAATTCGCAAAGTATTTGTGCAAAAAAAGAATTGTTTCAAAGCAATATAAGTAGAGGAATAAGATATTGAATGCAAAAAATAAACTTTGAATGGCCCTCCTGTAAAATTACAAAAAGTGCAGTTATGCCTTTGTCTTGCCGAAGGTGCGATTGGTCGAAAACTTTTGTTTTGAGACACTGAAAAATTTTGGAAGAGAAGATGGCGTTACGTAGGTATTGTATTGTAAGTATATCACAAATATTTTTAATTAGCAATTGTTTTAATGATAACATCTAAGTTAAACATTTTACTAATTAACTTAATTAAAATGTAACAATTATCATTTTCGCGTTTAATTTGCTCTTTTTTTGTCTCACCTTTAACAAAAAGCACTTGTCCTGATGTTCAATTCAAAGGTTATTTCCACATATTTATGTTATATAAGAGAAAAGATATGCAACATATTCACTAGTGCAAAATACCTATTTTCACCAATAAAGTAGGTATTCATATTAACTAGCTGCTGCCCGCGACTTCGCCCGCGTAACTTTGTAAATTATATACTAAAACCTTCCTCGAGAACTACTCTATCTACTGGTGAAAACAGCATGAAAATAGATGCAGTAGTTTTTGAGTTTATCGCGAACGGTCAGACGCGGCGGAGGACTTTGTTTTATAATATGTTGTTATTTTTATTTAAATAATATAAATAACAAACTTCAAGCACTCACTTTTTCCATGTAGGAATTTCCACCAATGCTACTCTTCTGGGATATTGTAAAAGCTACAGTATCGTGGTGTAATTTTTTTATTCATTTTTTATTGAAACAGTCACACAGCATAAGATCATAACATAATAAACAGATTAAAATCTATATAACTTTGGCTAACGTTCGTAGACGTGGAGCATGCGTGGTGAAGTTATTTTTTCAAGCCCAACTTAACCGAACATTTAAGTATTTTAAAAAAATGACAGCATTATATGTAGATCTCTCCCTCTCCTTGTGCTTCTTCAGTCCTGACGGTTAGTAGTCAACTTCCTGAAGCAGTCCCTGTCAAGAGCCAACTAGAATAGAACTCGACTGAAGCAATACCAGGCTCGAATATTTCCGAGCCACGACTTTCTTCTTCGCCGTCTCTTCCCTTCCATCTATCTATTCTATATTTTATAGTTAATCTCATCGATGTGAAATCCATATTGCTGTAATATAAACGTAATGTATCTGTCACCGTATAATTGTACGAACCGTTAGTTTGTAATTAATCTAGTGAGATTATAAACTGTCAACAGATTGTTAACGGACATAAAAATTTACAATCTAACGATTAAATTTTCGTAAGTTTATAAACTGACCACGACTAGCCGTCAAATTGGGATTTTTGACCAACAACAATTCACTACTACAAAAGTACCACAGTGGACACAAGCAAAATAGTAAGAAGTGTGAATGGACAAATGGAAAAATTAAAACTGTGATTAAACTAATAGAAGAGAATAATTTAGCTAAAGCTCAGGGAAAGCGAACATCTGATAAATAATACCATCATGCTAAAAGACATGACATCATGACTGTTGTTACCGAAAAAGTGTTAATACTAAAAAGAAAGTTTCATTTAGATCTAGTGGTACAAATAATTCCAATTCATTTTGTTTGTAACTCTATGCACACGAACACGTGCCACCTATAACGCCAACCAATCAATGGACAGTTTAGTTTACAATTTGGCGAGTGATAAATTTTAAGACTGCGCAGTGATTGCTTCATTTGTTTGTAATTTGACGGGTTAGAGATAGTAAGATTATAAACTGACAGCTAGACATGGTCAGTTTATAAACTCACGAAAATATAAGCGTTAGATTGTAGATTTTTATGTCCGTTCACAATCTGTCGACAGTTTATAATCTTACTAGATAAATTACAAACTAACGGTTCGTACAATTTTACGGTGACATATCTATCTATTGCTGCCAATGCTAGCAAAGATATAGGACCAGTATAGGTACAACTTCAAAAAGTTGTTGCCAAGACAACGGAAGTTTTGTAGATAATTTATTTACCAAAATTCGCATGTGAAAATATCGTGTCTAAGTGACGCGTATACAATTTTTTTTTTACAAAAATGGTGACCGATTTAGTGGTCGTTGACAAGTAGACTTTTGCTGGTTCATTCAACTTTAGATAAAGGGAGATTAAGAAAACAATAATTTAATATTAATGTATGAAAAAAAAAACTTGTTACTTTAGCAATACGAGTATAGTAAAAAAAAATTCTACCTAATTTGCGTAACATTTACAACCAGGGCTTAACCACTTACTTAAGTAGGTTAGGTATTTTTATATTTACTTAAAATTTAAACACATTATTTTTTTATTAAAGAGAGGTTTGCTCGTGGCCATACTAGCCGTGCAGTAAAGACGTGGCCGATAGTGGAACGAGCTGATCCATTTTTTTCAACCAACTTTCAAAAAGGAGGAGGTTCTCAATTCGACTGTATTTTTTTAAAGTTTGTTACCTCATAACATTCGACTGGGTGAAAATTCTTTTTGTATTGGATAGTCCATTTATCCGAGGAAGGCTATAGGCCATTTAGTGTGACCTAAAAGGCTAAAAAAAATAAAAATATCCTTATTTAAATTAACGCCATCTATCGTTCAGTGGCACAACTATTAAGACAAACAGCTTTGACTTATAAAGTCGGCTGCTCACCGCGAGAGGGCGCGATAATCAAATTGGTTCGAATTGAAAAATTCTTTGTGTTGTAAGTATATAAAAAAATTTTTATAAAATAAAAATTTTATTTATAAAATTTTTTTTATTTATTTTAAATAATTTTTTTATAAATATTTTTTTTTTGTTTTTTGGCTATATAAAATTTTGAACGCGGACGAAGTCGCGGGCACCAGCTAGTTATACATAGAAGGGAAAGCGACCCATTTTGACATAAGTTTGAAACTAGCAACGTTTCTTTCCGTTATAGCTCTCTTAACTACAAATTGTATTACCAAATGACGAAACACAAATTATGAAACTCTCATTTATCATTCCCATGTTTAATTAGTATTATCAGTAGAGGTTAAGAATTTACTGTTTAATTGGTATTGTGTGACGAGTAAAAAAAAATTAAAACATTTCGGCATCATATGAGAATCACTTAGTAATGTGATGCTAAAACCGTAACCGAAATAAGATAGGAAGTATTGTGTATTATTGACTCATTATTAAATCCTTTCATAGTATAAACTGAAGTTGTTTTTTGCGTATGTCTGTCTGTTTATCCTCTAACTTCACCACGCTACAGGTTTTAAGCGGTTTTCCCTATAGAAAATATCGATCAACGAAGAAGGTTGTTGTATATAAAAAAATCCGTGCGTTGCCGGGGGTGGTCTGCTAGTTTTGTATAATTTTACTGTATACTAGCTGGCGCCCGCGACTTCGTCCGCGTTGAAAAAGAAAAAAAAAGTAGCCTATCCTGTGTCCCGTACGTTTAAATGTTTATCTACCAATTTTCATAAAAATCAGTTAATTCGTTTAAGAGTTATGGAGGAATATACATACTTACATACATACATAAAAAAATTGTAAAAATGGTCAATTTAGTTTCAGTATCATGTATAGAGCCTATAAACACGATATCTCTGAAAACAAAGTAACTTACTCCATGACCAACCCTTACAGATTTATTATTAGTATTGAACTATCTTTATAAAACTTTATAAAATGTAGTCTATGTTACTCGCTGATAATATAGCTTTCTATAGGTGAAATAATGTGTGTGTGTGTGTGTGATATCGCTGCTTAAAAACTAAAGGGCCATAAAACAAAAAAATCCAAAAATGTTTTTATTGCAAAAATACAATCACAATCCTTCATATTGTAGATCATTTTTTATATATTCAAAAGTAACTTATATGCTTATATATCTCCTCTAGTATTCAGTTTATTATAAAAGTATTTAAAACATTTAATGCTACTTAAAACTACGCTTCTAACGATGTATAATATGCATATATTTGATATATATTTATTAAGAAAAAAATTGACAAAAAATAATTTAATTTTTTTCGATTTGCTCTCCTGTAAAAAGTGTAATTTTGAATTGTGGCCCTTTAGTTTTTAAGCAGCGATATTATAAATACAAAATATCCATGACTCAGGTACAAAGGTAACCAAGGTAAACATAAACATTTACCCCTAGCGGGATTCGAACTCGCGACTGTTTGGTTAACAGCTAGGGTCACTAGCCAATAGACCAAACGTGTCAACGTGTCGTCAAATGACACGTTTATTGGTCAAATGTCATAATGAAAATTGTTTTTTTATTTGTTTTTCCCGTGAGAAAACAGAGAAAATATTCTGACGCAATTTCAATTGGTAATATGCAACAAATAAGAAACCGGAATTTGTTACTTATTTAAATATTGTGATTGTTTTTATCAAGTGCTTAGTTTATCTTTGAGCACGTGTCGTACACGATATCTGTGTTTTCAATAATTTCACTAACCGTGGCCCAAGATTTCGTTCGCATTCTTAAGATATCAATATATAATTATAAACATAAACTAAAATTAAGAATTAAAAGAAAATGTGTATGTAACCTATATGTAGACTAACCGTAGGGCATATTTTTTTTTACTTTTATAATTTTGATACCAGTTGTAATTTCTAACGAAAGGTCCAATTTAAATAAGAACATAAAATATAGTCTATAGTATGTTACTCGCTGAAAATGTATAGTAATGAATTTTCAAAAATCAGAAGTTATTTTTGAGTTTATCTATTACAAATAAACATAGACAGTGTTTTACAGATATTATATAGAATAGGCTTTTACCTTAATAGTAAAATTTCGTAATAGGTGAAGGAAAAGTGGAAGAAAAATTTCCACCTATGCCTACCAGTGGGGCCATACTTAATAGGGATAGGTGATAGGGATGGACGAGTAACCTTAATTGCTACTGTTTACAAAAGAAAATCTTTTATTGCTTTTAATGATGTATTAGGTTTGCCTTGAAATATAAAGAAAATAACCCCAAAAAAACTATTAGTTATTATTGTTATTAATAATACTAGGTGTAAAATATGTTAGAAGAACATATTAGTTTTAATTTGCCCTCTAATCTATTTTATCTATTATGTAGATTATTAAAAAATGGGTCTCATTAAAAATGTGAACAACCTTGTAATCGGCGACCCCGCGGTCGGCGGTCATACAATTCATCACAAAACACGTGGCCACAGCCTGATCTTATAATTATGTTATTTATTTTAAAAAAAAAAATACATGACAGAAATTTTACTGTTAAGTATGACGTAACTGATTTTTTATTTTATTTATAAAAAATCAGTTACATTTTATGAAATGTTATATCAAGATAGTCTTCTGTATTGGGGGTAGTTACCGCCCAAGCCCAACACACACACACACACACACACACACACACACACACACACACACACACGCACACACGCACACACGCACACACACACGCACGCACGCACACGCACACACAGGAGTTTTGTTACAAACACTGTGACACGAAAATGTTATATATAAGCATCAAACTATTATTCTTATTTTTTATCCATTATTATTTAATAGCATATCAAATTATTAAAAGAAATGTTTATATTTTTATTTCCTTGCTGATCGTACTTCAATGAGTAAAACGTCACAATATAGCGCCCATATCCAATTCTATATTTTGCCGCGCATTTTCACTCTTATCTTTCATTATTAGTTATATATTGTTCAGCTTGTTAATAAATAAATCATACTCTTATTATTTACTGGCTGATGCCCGCGACTTCGTCCGCGTTGAAAAATGAAAAATATGAACCTAAAAAAATATCTGACATCTATGGCTATGATGACGACGGTGGCGCCGCTACGGTGACAGTGACGCCCAATTTTTACTTATTTTCAGACGATTCTACCATTTTTTCAGGATAATATATATGATATATGTTAACCCAGGTATTAAACTGTCTTTTCGTCAAATTTCATCCAAATTAGTTGAGCCGTTTTTGCATGAGAGTTACAAACATTGATACGCTTTTATTTCGCTTTTATAATATTACATATTTAGGACTAACTGGTGCCCGTGACTTCGTCCGCGTTGAAAAAGAAAATATAATTATGAGTAATAACGCCTGACATCGTTATCGCTGTGACGACAGTGGCGCCGCCACGCGACAGTGGCGACCAACTCTTTATTATATTTAAGGCCTATTTCACCAACTAAAAGTAAAGTGTTGATTAGTTACTTTTAGAAATAATTTTATGTTTTATTAATTTTTGCACTCGGTTTAGTGCATCCTTCGATAGGCGATTTTTTTTTTATTATTTTCTTTTTAATGTTTGGGACTATTACCGTACTAACAAAGGTATATCAGCTCCACTATCCCCGGTGACAGATGACTTTAAATGACAGTTAGCCTACTTGACAGATGGTGAAAGTGGCCCTTAGACGATCACTCCGGAACAGTACTTTTTTCTGGATGAAAGGTACCCTATGTCCTTTCTTGTATCCCTGACAACGTGTATGAGAAATTTCATGTTTATCGGTTGAGTAATTTTTAATGTGAAGGAGTAACAAACATTCATACATCCATACAAACTCGCATTTATAATAATAGAATTAATATTCCAAAGGTTCACAATGTCAAACTATCTGCTACTTTTACTTACAGTTTATCTATTATTTTTATTGAATTTATATTATGTAGTGATATAAAAACAAACTACACAAAGTTCATTAAACTTTTAGTAAAGGTGAAATGGTTTTAAAATGACTTTGAAACGTGTTTGTTTTTCCTTGTTTTGTTATTTGTTTATTTTTATTTTCCGGTAATCCACTACCGGTTTTGTTATATTTTTGTTACATTTTAAATATGTTTTGAAACAAAGGTGACGGTTCCTATAAATACCTAACTCAATTCGCAAAGTATTGATCAGAAAGGTAAACAAACAATTCACGACATAGAATTTTCCAGTTTTCACCTTAATTACACATTTATATATACTTACTCGCATACACTACACATAATATTCTGTACGATATGTACCCAAAATTATTGCATATTTTCGGAGGAAAATGGAAAAAACTCGATAAAATCGTCACATAACCTGCACAATTACTTATTCTTTCCTACTTCGTTCGATAAAACTACATCTTTTAAGTCTATTTTTTTTTGTTACTAGGTAACCCTTTCGCCAGTCGAACCTTTAAAAGATTTGGATTATACGGGGTTATATGAGCTCGAAGGGAGTTTCAATCCTTGGCAGTGAGAGTTAATGGACTACTTAGCGAATATTGTCAAAAAATATTTAAAAATAATATGCAGACATGTCGGATTACAAGGGGCCGGATTACGGGTCTACTGTGTATATGTATATCTTCACACATTCCACACAGCGCCATCTAGTTCCACAGTGCGACTAACGCTTGTATTATGGATACCAGACAGTTGATATACTACATACATTACTTTTTTTCGTAAATACATACATATTATAAAAAACAAAACATCCATGACAGGTAC
Organism: Synanthedon formicaeformis; assembly: GCA_945859745.1. Classification (NCBI taxonomy): domain Eukaryota; kingdom Metazoa; phylum Arthropoda; class Insecta; order Lepidoptera; family Sesiidae; genus Synanthedon; species Synanthedon formicaeformis. Next base: position 576,987 of record OX243977.1, read on the forward strand.
AAAGGTAAAATGTTAAATTTGCCCCGAGCGGGATTCGAACCCGCGACCGTTTGGTTAATAGCTAAGGTTACTAGCCACCAGACCAAAACATCAAAACGTCAAAACATTACGATACATGGTACCTCAATTTTAGGGTCAGCGCCGACCGACGGAGTGGCGGCGAAGAGACTAATGAGCTATCATTTGAAAATCGACTTTAGTTACTTCAGTATGTGATTGAAAGTGGTATAATAAATAAAAATACTCTCGCGTTGGCAAGCGCGGGCGAGCGGCGCGCGGTGAACCTTCAGCTAAAGAAACTAAAGTCGATTTTCAATTGATAGCGCTTTAGTCTCTTCGCCGCCACTCCGTCGGTCGGCGCTGACCCTGTATCCAAATAGATACACCTGCAGAGAGAACGTGTTTACTTGCTTCAGTAAAAAAAAAATACAGTAGATCCGGGTTACTTTAGCTCTAGGGGGTAACATTGGCTTAAAACAAAAACAGTTTGAACCAAGTAAATACTCGTGCAACCAACAAAAAACAAGTTTTTTGTTTACTATCATATTTGCAAAGAAGTGGAATTTTGAAACGTTTTTTTCTAGAGCTAAAGTAACCCGAATCTACTGTATTTTTTTTTTACTGAAGCAAGTAAACACGTTCTCTCTGCAGGTGTATCTATTTGGATACAGGGTCAGCGCCGACCGACGGAGTTTTTTTGTTTTGAGCCAAAGTTACCCCCTAGAGCTAAAGTAACCCGAATCTACTGTATGTGTAGAAGATTTTTTTAGTAAATAAAGGATGTAAATGATAATAAAAAAACAGTCTTTTATTGTGAAAAATCCCTTTTATTTCTATTCTCATCTATACCCACTAATAGTAATCGCACTTTTTTTTTACAATATTTACACTGTACACATTACCTATACTTACCTTATTTTTAAATAAATTATTTATACAGAGAAAAATTATGTGATTATTTCTTATATTATATACTTAATATTAATATATAAGTGAAACAAAGTAATATATTTAAAAGCCAAGCAATCAAAATAATAAAATAATATTTCAAAATTCAAACTTAATTTTATTGTTCAAATTTAAACTACTTACATATTTATTTATTTTATTTTTCACAAATATTAACTAAATTACAATAATAAAACACAAAAAAAAACTTATTAAAAATGAGTAATATGACGTCATACAAACGTAATGTATTTTTTTTGTATTTTATCATTGTTATCCTCTTATTATTTGTTTAAAACAAAAATAATACAGTTTAATATTGATCAATAATTAATTTTAAACACTTTTTGACAAATAATCAAAAGTACCTATTAGAAAAAAAAGTTTTTTTTTTTTCAAATGGCAACACAAAGAAACAAATAGACGAAAAAGAGAGCTATAATTAAATAGTAAAAACTTGAAAAAATTGAAAAAAAATTTTTTTAATAATAATGAACGCTTGGCTAGAAGAGAAAGTAAAAAACCCACCAAAAAAAATTAAAAAAAAAAAAAACAAAAATCAATTAAAAAAACGTATTTGCTATAAGAAAATAATAATCTCACTATAAAATAATAATTGTAATAAAAAATTACATACAATATTTATTTATATATTGATTCCGATATGTATATGTATGTATATGTCTATCATATTTACTTAATTTTAACATCACCATTCGTATCACAAAACATACATAGAGACAAAATAAATGTATTTTTTTATTATTACAATTTTTTTTTTAAATTAAATCCATATGTTTACACTAAAATAACATTTACAGTGGAAATCCATTATGACGTATTTCAAGGGTTCATAAGTCGTTATAACCGGTTTCCACTGTTTTTTTTTTTTATATAAATTATAAAACACTAATGTGATTTTTATGTATTTGACATCAATGTACTAAAACTATGGATTTCGCATTCCATACAAAACACTACGAACTTTATGTCATCTGTCATTTAAAAGCAACCAAACATCTGTCATTTAAAACCCACCAAACATATGTCATTTGAGACCAACCAAACATCTGACATTTAAAATTAAAACCAACCAAACATCTGTCATTTAAAACCCACCAAACATCTGTCATTTAAAGAAAAATGTGACTATGTCAACACATTGGAGTTTAAAATCAATAGTAGAACTTGGTCGTTACTACCTTATAACCTTTTATCATTGACTCCGACATGATTCAGTTTTAGGCGTACTTTTTATGTCCCACTTTGGCATTTGTGAAGCAAAATCCATTGTTGTAGTAGATTGATGGTATTTGATAATAATAATAATAATGAATAATATTCTTGGTATTTTTTTTAATAATTCCGGTAAGATCTTTTAAGTATCAAGGTTTTTTTTTATTTAAAAAGAAATGTCACACGCCATTATGAACTCTCCTAACAAAATGACTATTTCCATAGAGTAAATATTATTATCAATATAATCTTATTGTCAAAATGACATCAAATTATGTCAATAATGAAATTAAATTATGTCAATAATGACAATAAACTATGTCAATATTGACATTAAATTGTCAATAATGACAATAAGCTATGTCAATAATGACAATAAACTATGTCAATAATGACAATAAGCTATGTCAATAATGACAATAAACTATGTCAATAATGACATTAAACTATGTCAATAATGACATTAAACTATGTCAATAATGACAATAAACTATGTCAATGATGACATTAAATTATGTCAATAATGACATGAAATAATGTCAATAAATGTTTAGACTATTCGTGAGTCATCAAATGAATTGATCTTTTTATATACTTAATATAATATAAAATTATAGTCATCAATAGATATTAAGCCCACTTAAGGTCTTTAATAACACAATTGGCATACTTTGTTTTAGAGTACCTATAGTGTGTCTAAACATACTTGTCTCAAGTGGTAAACAAACATGGCGTACTAACAACCATAGACAATTGAAAAAGAGTTGGAAATCACCAAATAAAATCTACAATAAAATAAAAACGTGAAAATAATTGAAAATAAAGTCAAAGTAACTAATCATAATACGTTTTTTTTTTTGTTAAAAAAAAAGCAAATGAAAAGAAAAAAAATCAATTTTTTTTTTTCGAATTAGTTCGAAATCCTTTCCTCATCCCATCTCTAAATTCCATTTTGGAAACTAGATTAATATATACGAAGTGTCAAACTGTCACAATTTTATTTTTGATTTTGTGTTAGACTCGACCTGACTGCTTTGGACTTGACGGACCTGTTTTGGAAAACTCAAAGAAAAATTGTGCTCTTGACTTGACCGACTAGTTTTGGGATCTGCTACTATTGATTTTAATTTAAATTTTGTCTTTTCTATTTAAAAAAAAAAGACCAAAATGATCGGAGAACACATTAAAAGAGAAGAAGATTTTTGTGTTAATTATTGTAAAAAAGTCATTAAATGGGTTGGGTTTTGAATTAAGTGTGGTAGTTTTTTAAGGTGTTTTTAGGCTAAATTAGTTAGGAATTGTCATAGTTTTATAAAAATATAGTTTTTATGTCTAGGAAATCAATTTACAATAAGTAGGTATTATCCCTTTATGGTCTTTATTGTTCACTTAATATTAGTATTCTCTGCGTTTATTACAAAATGTGTTGTAAGACTTATTTGTACTGTAAACAAATAGGTTAGGTTAGGTTCCGGAATGTTATGAAAATGCGAGCGGAGCGAGCTCACCCGATTACAAAATGTGTTACAAGACTTTGCAATGCAGAAAATAGGTTAGATTGGAATACTGGTTGTAGCAGAACAATTGTGCGCCTATTTAAAAAATGTGTTACTCTGTGGTTAGTATATAGTATTTTAAAATAATTATAAAATTAATTGTAAATTGATTTCCTAGACATAAAACCTATATTTTTATAAAACTATGACAATTCCTAACTAATTTAGCCTAAAAACACCTTAAAAAACTACCACACTTAATTCAAAACCTTTCCCGTGTATCTTTTAGATTGTGAGATATTTTATATAAGAGATTGACTTTTTTTTTTAAAAGTCCCGATTTTTTAATATTGTTTGTTGAGCACTTGAGACAAGTATGTTTAGACACATTATAGGTACTAAAGCTCTATCTCCTTTTAGGCTTCGTATATTTTCTTTCTTGTACCACATTCGCCATTTTATTAAGGGCTTCTTTCACCAACTACAAGTGAAGTGTTGATTACTTACTTTTAGAAAAAAATTTATGTTACTTTTAGACGATTTTTTTTTAATGTTTGGGAATTTTACTGTACAAACAAAGGTATATAATCAGCTTCATTATCTCCGGTGACATGTGACTTGAAATGACGGTTAGCCTACTTGACAGATGGTGAAAGAGGCCCTAAGTATTTAAAATATTAATAGACAGGGGTGGTTTTATATTTCGTGTTCGTTTTGCTCCCTCGAGTCGATTTCGGGCAGAGGGGGCGAGGGGAGGGAGAGCGCGGTGCGGGGGGCGTCGCGTTCGAGCGGCCCGAAGGACCAATTTCCGGCGCCATCGAATTCCAACACGTGCGTGTGATATCTCCTATGAAATGACACAAAAATTGCACAAAAATAATATATATACATAGTCATCAAGAAACTTTGACGAGCCCGTTAAGGCGTCAGAGAGTCAGAGAGCGTAACAGAGCCTTTAGGCAAAAAAAGTCTGGAAAGAAATACTATTAGAAATCGTAATACCTTATCAACTTGGTGGTTTAGAATAGGACTACACTACAGTATTGCCACTGTTTAATTTCTAGACTTTTTTATGAAGCTGTAGACGAGTGGTTAGGGTGATTGCCTTAAAGCTTATTTCTAGTGTTCACGCGTTCGATTCCCGACAGGGTCAACTTTGAAAACGAACTTTTCAAAGTTGGCTCTGGTCTGGATTCGGAAATTAGGGGCACACTGCGTTTTCGCAGTCATTTGGGCAGTCCCTAAGAGAAGACCACAGTGAAACAACAGAAACACGTGTTTTGTTTATTAATCCTATTGTAGTCAGCAGCGTATTGTTTAGAAGGGGTATCGAGTTCCGCTAAAGTGTTATCCAAGGTTTGGTCAAATGTTGGTGTCGCCACGCCAACATTTGAGATCACAGAGATACAAGAAGTGGCATGCGTCTAAATGAAACTCACCATACGCTGGGCCTGTGCGTGATCGACAGCAGCGTTATGCCTTCCTTGACAGCCTCTTCGTACATGACCACCTCCGTTTCCATGGAAACGGCACTCGTGCACTCGTCGAGCAACGCGTACACCGGCCTGTGGTAGAACATGCGAGCCATCGCCATGCGCTGCTTCTCACCACCGGATAGAGTCGCGCGCCAATCGCAAACCGCGCGCAGACCACCGTGACGCTGCGCGCACGCGTCCAAACGCACCGTGCGCAGGATCTTCCAAGCGCGCTCCTCTACGGACGCGTCACCGTGACGCGCTATCGCCGGGTACGTCACCTGGTCGAGGAGCGATCCGGCAGACATGTACGGACGTTGCGGTATGTAGAACATGATCGGACGCGAAGTGCACTCGCCGGTACCGGACTCTTCTCCCGTGCAGTACGGACACGAGCACGGGCGCGGTACGCTCAGTTCTCCACCGTATACGGCCCAAAGACCGGACACTATCCGGAACAGGCTCGATTTGCCGCAACCGTTGGGTCCGACAATGAGCAAGTGAGTTCCGGGTGTTATGTCCAAAGTGACGCCCGAAGCGACAACGTCGCAAGCGGGAGTCACGATGGGCACGTTGCGAAGGCGGATGGACAGGTCCGTCGTGTACGATATCTTGCCCATGGGCACGGGCTGCTTGTCGCGGAACGTAACCTGAAATAGACCGTACATATAATGTTACAAACGGACCGCAGAAAATTGTATTAAAATCAGTTAGGTATATAGTTTAGAAGTTGCTTACCTGGAAGACGCCAGGCGCACTCGAAGCTGTGACGTGGACTGCGCGCACGCAGCGCCCGCTGGCGACCTCGCCAAACACCACCAGCATGTCGGACACGCGCTCCGCATACCCAGCGAGAGTCACCACCTCCTGACCACCACATACCATCATTACTTATTAGACATCACTTATTATGTGATACACACATCACTTATTAGACTATCCCGCACAGATTCAACAAGGTTACCAGTTAGGACTGCGTTAGTGCTAGGTGGACGTATGTACCTTGTAACTTGACATTAGTCTTTCGATGGCGTCTGCGGCTGAGTTGAGCAAGTTTCTCGAAGTGGTCATGTATTCGGTGCGAGCGCTGATTCCCTCCCCTGAACCTGAAAACCAAACACATCAGTTTTTTTTTTTTTCAATATTTTTCTACAAGAAATATAATATATATTTTTTATGTTAAAGTCCGCAGACAGGTTGACGGTCCACTTGATGGTGGGTGGCTGTTATTGACTTAAACGCGATTAAGGACTAAGGCATAGGTCAAATGACCTCACATGAGTTCTGTTTTTTGTTAATTGTATGATATAGTATATTGTGCCTAATTTGTTTACTATTATCTATTATTTTGTTTGATTTGATTTTTTTTCTTAGCTTTTAATTTGTGGACAGAGCCTATACTTAAGTGGAGTATATATATAATACAATATCATAAAAGAATAAAAAATTTAAATGTATAATTATGTGTAATTAAAGGATGTGAATTCAGATAATGCAGTGAACCTTTCTTTCAATGAGGTTTTTCAACTTGCATATACCATACGTAAAGTTAAGGTTAAGATTAAAAAATGGTTGTTCAGTCTTAAATACGACTATGTTGAAAAACTATTTAAATCAATTTAAAAACATAATATATCGATAGCCTCATTTTATATTCTAAATTTATTGTGTCATTTACTTTTATATGTGCCTATTTATTATTAATTTAGTGTATATTTAGTAATTTATAATTTGTTATTATTAAAATTAATATTTTTATTTTTATTTTATTTTTTGATATTTATTTTAAATATCAAAAAATAAATTTTAATCAATTCATGAAGCACACGATACAGGCTTGCAAGCCTAGTGTGTGTTTTCATGGCCAATTAAATGAAATATAATATGTTATTGTAAATAAATAAATAAATAAATAAAAATAAATACATAGATTTTGGTTTTGAGTAGCATAAAAGGTGGAAGACTCACCGTCCCCCTTGGTCCCGGTGAGGATGGGCAGAGCCAGCATCACCATCCCGGTGCCGGACCAGACGTACTTCATGCAGAACTGCTCCAGCATCACGTACCACAGCTTCTTGTTGAACACGGACGTCATCTGCTTCACGAGGCCCTTGTACGCCGTCTGCAGCTGGTACAGCTCCACCTTAAACGGACACAATCGCCACAGCTTTACAATCCATACAGTTGGGCAACGAATGTACTTGCACAGAGCAACGCGGCGGGGGAAGCAACTTTCAAGGCTGGCGCGTACATGTTTTTAAGTTCAGTGAGCGGTGGCGGATTTTCCATATTGTGACAACCCTAGCACATCCTCGCGTGAGTGGCGGCGTCGCCCGACATCAAATTCGTTGCCCAACTGTATGGATTGTAAAGCTGTGCAATCGCATTTGGTATATTGTTAGTTCCCAAGTGTCACGCCGGTGGCGCTAGCTGCTTCGTGTAAAAGGGATTGATTTAGGATTGATTGTATCTATTTTTCGCGTAATAATATCATTTGTTACGGCGCCATCTGCCGAAAGAGAGGGGAACTAACTCGCCAACGAGAAGCGTTGTCGGGTTCAGCTGGTATCATATCATCATCAATCAATCAATTACTAGCAATAAATCTGTAAGTGTAGGTATTGTATGTTCCTCAATAACTCTAAAACTTAACTGATTTTCATGAAACTTGATAGATAAACATTTAGAGGTACAGGACACGGGATAGGCCACTTTTTTCTTTTTCGACGCGAACGAAGTCGCGGACGCCAGCTAGTGAAATAATAAATGAAATAAGACATACCTTATGTCCTCCATAAAAGGCGACCTCTTCGGCATGAGCGATGAGCCTCGCGTGGACGTGCCTCAGGTTGGCCTTCATCCTGGCCTCTTCGCCGGCCAACGCGCCGAACCTTGGCGACAGTAGCCGGAGCAGCTGGCCCGTCAGGCAGATCACCACCGTCGCTATCCCGGGACCTGGGGGCACCACCACCGTTCACCACAAATCAGACGTGAAATTTACAATTAAAACTCCATTGGGCACATTTGGGACGCACAAATAAAACCAGACGTGTTAGGGTCTGATATAGATAAAACCACGCTCAAATAAAACCAGGTACTAATGAGAATAAAAAGCACAGTAGTACAATTAATGGGAATCAAAAGCCCAGTAGTACAATTAGTGGTACTAATTAGAATAAAAAGCACAGTAGTACAATTAATGGGAATCAAAAGCCCAGTAGTACAATTAGTGGTGCTAATGAGAATAAAAAGACCAGTAGTACAATTAGTGGTGCTAATGAGAATAACAAAAAGTCCAGTAGTACAATTAATGGTACTAATGAGAATAAAAAGCCCAGTAGTACAATTAATGGTACTAATGAGAATAACAAAAAGCCCAGTAGTACAATTAATGGTACTAATGAGAATAACAAAAAGTCCAGTAGTACAATTAATGGTACTAATGAGAATAAAAAGCCCAGTAGTACAATTAATGGTACTAATGAGAATAACAAAAAGCCCAGTAGTACAATTAATGGTACTAATGAGAATAACAAAAAAGCCCGATAGTACAATTAGTGGTACTGTAGGGAATAAAAAGCCCAGAAGTACCATTAATGGAACTAATGAGAATAAAAAGCCCAGTTGTACAATTAATGGTAGTTAAATGCCTTTATTGAAGATTGATTTTTTTAAAGTGGGGTTGAATTTAAAATCTCAATACATTTTGGACATTTTCCTTTGCAGATTTGGGCATTTAGATTTCTTAGTTTTGTAGATACTTGCACTAGATTATAATCAATTGTTACCACAAAATATATTTCTAGACATAGTTCATCTTTCCATCTGTTTGTTGTAGTCATTTATAAATGAAAGAATGTTTGAATAATCACCAATGAATATGTTGCCCTTCATTTTGCTGGAGTAACTGGCCAGGGTCAACACGATGAGGAGCAGATCGAAGCAGGGCTTCGTCAGAGAACTGTACAAGTGCGCCACGGACTGAGTGAACACTGACACGTCCTCTGTCAACCTGGAAAATAAAATATATATTTACATAACATAATAAATACCATGATGATGTTGTATATTTAAACCGATATTTTTTTTAAATCCTTTAATAAATGACTGAGAAATAGATTATTTAACGACTCGCGTGTGACGTCACTTAACCCGTCACGTCGCAACGCAGATCACTTAATATAAGATCAAGTGACGTTACGCGCAACTTTAAAGTCTCACAACTATTTTATTACTAGAGATATTTTAATAATTTTTTCGCATTTTTTTTTGTTTCATTTTATTTAATTTTTATCGCCCACCTGTGATCGGCGTTCTCGATTCTTGCGTCGAGATTTGCCACCCGGTAGTAGGTCTGGTTCTTGAAGTAGAGTTCGTAGGCGTGGTTGACGAGGCGAGTGCGGAAGGCGAGAGCGAGCCGACTCTCCAGGTAGCGGATCATCGAGTTGATGAAAGTGGCCGGGATCGCGATGCCGAACCACTGCATCAGCAGGGCGGCGAATCGGCGCATGTCCTTCTGCACTATGTGCCTCACTGGAAACCACGATACCGCACTTACTTAAGCTTTCCAAGAGTGTCCAAGAACCACTATACCACCATCAATGTACTACAACCGTGGATTTCGGGCCTAGTATCAGTAATCCGATTACTTAGTCCCATGATCGGACTGATGAGACTTTCGCCTCGATAGTCCGATGATATAAAACATCGCCTTTTAGTCCGATGATAACACAATTTTGTTAAATTAATTACCCTTTTGAAGAAACATCGGACTACTGAGCCTTTAAGTCCGATTGTAAATTTCGCACGCGATACGAAACACTACAAACGCGATACGAACATTTAAAAGTAACATAATATGCGTAGATCATCTGTCATTTAAAACCGATCAAACATCTGTCATTTAAAGAAAATTTATGTGACTACGTCAACACATTGGAGTTTAAAATGAATAGTAGAACTTACAGTTACAGTTAGTAGAACTACAGGTCGTTACAGTTAGTAGAACTACAGGTCGTTACAGTTACAACCTTTTGCCATTGACTCCGCCATGATTTCGGTTTAGGCGTACTTTTTATGTGCCGTTTTGGCATTTGTGACGCAAATTCCATAGTTGTAGTAATTCGATGGATATCAAACATACTTTGGTTGTTCAAGAACCACGATTGTTAAACGATGATAAGATAATGTAGCTTTTTAAAGGTGAAACAATTTTTAAAATCGGTCCTGCAGTTTTTTAGTTCATTCATTACAAACAAAAATACAAGAATACAAATTTTCTACATTTTTTTTATATTAAAGTTGGGTTTGCCAGCATTTAGCTGTGTAGCGTATAGCAAGAATTATAATATAGCTTGACCTGTTTTTTTTAATAAAATTTATTTTATTATTTTTTACTTCTTAATGAATAATCTCGCAGCACGATGCAAATTACAATTGGCCGCTATAGACATTATTTTTTTTTAATAAAAGGAACAATAAATTATAACAAAGAAAAACTCGTTGACATGTTGATGTTAATTAATTTTAAGCGCATGTGCAGTTACTTTTATTAAGAATTATAAAGTTTATAATAAAAGTTTGAAGGCGAAAAGTCTTAAAGTTTATTGTTAAATAACTCGAGCGACTCACCTATGGATCCTTCCAGGGCGGCGACATAAATTGACAGGAAAGTTCTAGAAAATAGACACACAGTGTGTGCCGCCAACAAAGCCACCTCGTGACTCCGAAACGAGGGCACCATTATCTTGGCGAGAGACACCAACTGCCTGATGAACTCCAGGTTGAGTCCTGGGATGTGTTCTGTTTCCGGTGGTGATTCGTCTGCATCTTCCTGGAATAATATCATTTTTTTTTTTCATGTGAAATATCTTCTGGGCTGTTGGCGTGGCGACGCCAACATTTGGCGATACTTTGATCAAACTTTGGCCAACATTTTGGCAGACTATTATGTATTTTTTAAATAAATAATTAGAACAACATTTGACCACTATGCCAAAAGTTTGGCCAACACTGACGGGACTAATATGTATTTTCTTAAATAAATTTTTCACATCAATATCCCAAAAGTATACTTAACGCAATTTTGATTTGACAACGACGATATAGATTTGTGTGTTACAATATTATTATTTTTTGCAATAAATAAAAAAAAACATTGCAGCGAATTTGATCAGAAAATGAGCAATTATTCTGAAGAAAAAAAAAAGCGCAAGATTTCTGAAAAAATTGCGCAAGATTTCTGAAAATATTGCACAAGATTTCTGAAAGAACTGCGCAACATAGACAGTTGAAATCGAAGTTGTGCACACTGAAACGGGCGATGTTGCATTGCAAATTCACAAACAACTTAGAGCCTCGGTGCACGCAGTGGTTACGTAAAATGAGCCACCAGCAAGCTGTTGCGCAATCGGACTCGCTCGCAACAACGCTTGCATAAGCCGATTGGTCAGATATTTGGTCAATATTTATTCTATCAAAAGGTAAGTAAACTTCGGCGCTAATATTTACTTTGGCGTCAAAATTTTTAGATCAATTCGCTACGCTCTTTTTCCTCTGCTATAAACATTTGCAGTCAGAGCTCAGTTTACTCTCAAATTAGAAAAGACGGCAGGAAGCCCATGTGATGATTGGCACCAAGGAGCAGTCGTGCTCAATTTCAAAAACGTTAGACGCGTTAGACACGACTTCAAAAACGGTCAAAAATGTTTTATTGCAAAAATACAATCACAATCCTTCATATTGTATGTTGCAAAAAGACTTATGGTTGTTTTATTCCACATTTAGTATATTTTGATCATTTTTTTTATATATTCAAAAGTAAAGTTATATGCTTGTATCTCTTTTAGTATTCAGTTTATTTACAAAAGTACTTAAAACATTTAATGCTACTTAAAAATACGCTTCTAACGATGTATAATATGCATATATTTGATATATATCTAAAAAGAAAAAAAAATAAACAAAATTTTTTTTTTCGATTAGCTCTCCTGTAAAAAGTGTAATTTTGATTTGTGGCCCTTTAGTTTTTAAGCAGCGACATGTTTGCGCGGAGTTTGTATATTTTTGGTTATATATTTATATTGGAGATTTCGAACAATTTATTAATTATGAATTCGCGGTTAAAGAATCGTTCGTTCGGTTCGTTATAAAAACAGTTTTTTAAAACAATCGTAATAAAATAACTATTGTTATTTAATAAAAACGTTCGCTTCAGCATACGGTGGAGAGATAAACTTTAATCATTAATATTTATAAGTTTGATGCCGCAAGAACTATAAAAAAAAATTCTACGTATAAAGGACATTTATAGCTATGTGTATTCAAAGTTTCGAAAATGATTTGCCGGGGAACGTCCTTAAAGCGTCAAGAGAGCTTGGCTGCATAAATTGTTTTTTGTCAAAATATCAATATACCAAGTACTCGTTTGTTATATGTCAGACACTTATCACTTGATGTTAAGAGGGAAGTATAGTTTTGCCATCCTAACGAAATAGGTATTTAGAAAAACACATGCTATCGCTCGTGGGCTCTTTCCCCGGGGCTATCGTGCGAAAGATTTCCATTTCATTTTTGATGAAATTTCCATTTCGGGAGAATACAGTTTCCACTAACTAAATCTAAACAAATCACTTTGGTTTTTATGTCGATCGTTTCAGCATAATATATTCTAGGTTCACAGGTTTCGTTTTTAAAAAAAAATTAGATTGTTTTTATAAAACAAACGGTTTAATTCGACAAAGTTTTAATAACAAAAATTAAGTTATTTGAGGTTAAATAAGTTTGAATCTATTGCAAATTTTGAAAAAAAAAAAGGAAAACCTATGAACTTAGTGTTTCATTGTGTCAAAAACATACAAAAAAATCATGGAGATTGGAAAATATTTAAAAGTGGAAAAAACATTTTCTCTTTTTGTATGGACGAGTACGTACTATATTCTTCCCTCTTAAGTAGCTGCCATCATATTGCAGTTACTAACTCGGTGAATTACTTACAATGTTTTGTTTGTTGTCTGTGTCGGCGTCGCCTCGGCATAGAGCGCACTGCTCTGTCCCGCACCTTCCGCCGCAAGACCCATTCAAAGCCTCGTTCTCGACTGTCTGAAGTTTGCCATTCTTTGCCACCTGAAAATAGCATTAATACTCTATACTATCTTGCAGTTAGGAAGCCTGTGTGTCCTGGAATCGTTAATTACAATCAAGAGAGATCGTACAAAATCAAAAGTGGCAAAAGTGTACTCAGCGGCATATTATCCAAGTAATGTACAATCCATGGCTCTTTGAAGGAAGTCGAATGCTTTTTTTTTTATTGATTTGCTTTTTAGCCTACCTACATAGTTTTCTGGTAAAAATGACCCTCAATCTAGGGGACATATAATAAGAAAAAAGTTTGCCTAGGGATATCTAGAGAAATAGTAGTTACTGCAAATGTTAAAAGTGGATGTGGTTCGTTGACGAACTCTTCATTGTGGTTAATTTAAAAAAAATTTTTTTTTTGGATAAATATTTTTTTATAATTAAAAATAGTTTTTTATGAGCTCTCTAAGATAATTGAATTATTAAAAATTTATTTCCACTTAGCGCCTCTTTCTCAAACGTCAAGTAGGGCAAACTGTCATTTAAAGTCACCGGTAAGCGGGGATAATGGAGGTGATATACCTTTGTTTGTACGTTAAACGTCCCGAACATTAAATATAAAATAATAATAAAAAATCGGCTATCGAATGATGCAGTAAACCGAGTGCATAATTCAATATAACAGAAAATGATTTCTAAAAGTAACTAATCAACACTTCACATGTAGTTTGTGAAAGAGGCCGTTATAGTAATTATAAATCGAGTTTTTAAATGTGGTCATTTTTAATTTTTTGAAATTTATATTAGATAACTATTAAATAAAGCGTCATTTCGTAAATTTTCATTTGTATTTTATTTTGCGTGAAAGAGGCAAACATCCATACATCCATCCATACAAACTTTGGCATTTATTTATAATATTAGTAAGGATTAGTATGGATAATGGGTTTGCTCTTCGCCAACATCTATAGCCGTGCGGCAAAGACGAGGTCTATTTATTCGAATTTTAAAAAGAATTTGGGTCGTATGAGCTCGGAAACACAGAAGCTGCCGGTAGGGAGTTCCATTACGATACTAATTTTGGTAACAATAATGGGAGGATTTACCTTATAATTATTGTTGTTGTGACAGGGCGGCGGTTGTTTCTTCTCTCTGGTTCCGTACAAAGCGCATGCAGCTAAGGCCACGCCCACACCAACACCAACGGCTATACTCGGCTGAACCCTGAACGCCTGTTCGCGTATTTTCGATAATATCGCCGGCATTTTCTCCTCTTTTTTATTGTATACTATATTTTCTATATAGGTACTCTTCTATCTTTACGATTTGGTCATTTACACTTAATTATTAGGTAAGTAAAGAGATCAGTTGCTTATGTTACGTAGATCACAGATTTATTGGTACTGGTTTTCATAAAAAAAAATATCTATGCAATTTTTATAATCGTAGTATAAAAATTTGTTTTCTTTCTTTTTTTTTATAGTCTGTTCTCCTTTTCGTCCATTTTCCTGTAACAAAAAAAAATACTAATAAAAAAAAAAACAATATTTTTATTTATTATAGTATAAAAAAACGGTTATGGAATGTCACTGTTTTCGTTAAGTATACACTAAACACTATATATTTTTGTTAATGACATATCGTACCTTTGTATACACAATTTTTTAATATTGAATATACTTAGATAGATTAGAATCTCCACTAATATTCCTAAATAATTGCTCATAACACACATTAAAAAATATGTTTTTTTATTATTAGTGTTTATCAAAATAATTACGCAAATAGACTTATTAATCACTGATTTGAAATCGTGAATTTTCCTAGATAATGTTGTGTTCAAAATGACAAAGATAATGAAAACCTTGAATTCAGACGCAACTATAGTTATTCAAAACATGTTAGCAACACAAATAAGAGGTTAAGAGTTAACCAACCACAACTTCCGGTGGAGATTACAGTTAAGACACGACAAGCAAAAAAAAATTAAAATAGGCGTTAGAACCCGGAATTTTCTTTCACTGTTTTATTAGTTCTTTACAAAATCTTAGATAAAATTACAGTGCATAATAAACAGACTATATTTACCTACACAATTTTAAAGGGAAGATTGAATTGAATTTGAAAATTTGAACGATTTATAAAAAAATCTATTTTCTAAGAAAAAAAATTAATAAATCACTGTCCAAAAATAACTTTCTTGTGACAGTAATAAAAATATTAAGCGGCAAACTTTTGGTTAATTAATTAACTAAGTTCTGTACTAAATTTTTTAATCGGCTACATTTTTTTTTTCATATTTTACACAATATTTAAGAATAACCTTCCAATTTTTAATTCTGTTCCGGTCATCTCCAAGAAGCTTTAAAATTGTGTTCGCTTCGAGGTTACTTCTTGTCTTAATTTAGTTTGAAAACAATCGAATATTAAAAAATCCGGTAGTTCATTATGTGTACAATATGTCTAATTAATTTCAATTATAAATATAATAACACAGAGATCCTGTTGATATAGATTAAATTGTAATTACAGTTAATTAATCAAGAGATAAGAATGACGCGACCTGTGAGGTCATTATGTTCAACCATACGATTTTCCTTCAATAAAATTATATAAGTTTATTTCTACTACATATACAGGGTGTTCCAAGACTATGCGACATGAAGGGAAAGTACCTTAAATATCGTAGATTTTCTACTACATATACAGGCTGTTCCAAGACTATGCGACATGAAGGGAAAGTACCTTAAATATTTTGTATGGGAATGCAGCAGCGCCACCTGGTGGCTAACGTGTAGCGCTGCTTCATTCTCATACAAATTGACATTTACGCGTGCGACGAGTTTGATAGAGTAAAACTCGCACTAGGCCCTCTGTATGGGAATGAAGCAGCCACCTTGTGGCTCTTGTGAGAAAAACAGTTGAAAAATAAAAATATGTAAAATACCAAAATATAAACAGCTCAAGTGATTTCTCAATTCCATTATTTATTCTTCATCTCAAATAAAACGTCAAATCTATCGCTATATTTAACATTGACCGTGCAATTACTCTTTGTTCTTTTAATTTTATGCAAAACTATTTAAAATATTACAATGCACCTGTCTGTCTGTCTGTCTGTCTGTCTGTCTCTCTGTTATTTTGGTGTTTTTAGATGTATTTTTTTTTGATAAACTTCAAAATCACCAACCGCAATAATGACTGTTAGGGTCGTACGAACGTTCATGCTAACAAATGGATTATAATATTTTTGTATGTAATTTTTTTTGTACCTACATATTTTTTTCCTGTAAAGTTTAATTATTTTTTAAAATGACAGATTTTAATTATAATGTGACAAATGGGAAAGTGAGTTTGTTTGTTACGCTTTCACACCTTAACTGACAACGTGTATGAAACATGTATTTTGCATATATATATATACACGTTGTCACGGGCACAAAAAAGGACATAGGGTACATTTTGTCCAGAAAAAAGTATTGTTCCCTAGGAAAGCAGATGAATTCACTATTAATTGTAAAATCTAGTTGTTATTAATGCTTAATGATTAATATGTGGCCACCTTTGCCTTAAACCAAACAAAAAAAAATTAACTACACGTTGTACCCGGATCAAAAAAAAGTTTTTAGATTTTCTCAGAAAATGCTTAACAAATTTGAATGCGGTTTTCACTTAAGTATTTTGTAGCAAGCTTCCCCTAACATTAAAGTTCCTTCTTTCCAATCGGTTTACAAACAAAAAAGTTACACCGAATACCGAAATACGAAGTTACACCGAAATACGAATACGCGTACGAAGTCGCCGGCACAGCTAGTGTTAAAAATAAAACTATAATTTCGATTCACATTAAAATCACACTGGTTCATAAATTTTATTTTTAATGCTTGAATCATCCGATCACAAAGTGTGCAGAATAAATTCCGAAAATGTCCGTTTCTATCGATATATTTATTCTTTTATGGATGCTAAAAATAAAATCTAAACGATCAAATGCGCGACTAATTTTAGATTAATAAATAGCATTAAGTATATATAATTTGAGCCAAGAATTTCTTGAAGTGTGAAGTTTGAATATAAGTAGTCTTCTTATGAAAGAAGGTTATCTAAGTATTATGTTGACTGTATTCAAATAAAAATATAATTTTGCCGCGAAACGGTAGTAGAATACGTAAAAAATTGAAGGCATTTATTATTTATTTACTTAATAATCAAAATATAAATAAATTACTCTCAACTCACGTGACAACGAACAATCAAAGTACATGACGTCACTTGTTCGCAAACATCACCGCTGTCGCTGTCAAAGACTTCGTCGTTCGGTTAAGATCATTTGATTTGGGAACAAGTGACGTCACAGCAATCACGTAAAAGTGTTGGCGTTTCGAAGCGAGAGTTTAAAAAGAATTTAAAATACACGATTTTTACAGTAATACTTAGTTGTATTAAAAAATATTATTATTTATTCTGGGCTATATTAGGTACTTGACATGATTTTAAATACTTTCCCAAAAGTAGTCAAAATCCCCATTATAACAGTATAGGACCTGTACGAAAAGCATGACAAAACAAGAAAAAAAAAACGCACTTTCGGATGAATCGTTCATTCGAATTTCATTGACAGATGTACGTACATAATATATTAAAATAGCTGACCCGACACACGTCGCTGTCAAAAGCATGTTTGACGTCAATATTTCATTGAAATGTCACTTTGAATGAGAAAAACAAAAACGTTTTAAAGTTTTTTCGGGGCATTTATCTGTTAATAAATGCAACCTTTCTCGAACTGGTGCAATATTTCTCGAGTTTTGTGCTTATAGGAACACATTTAGCAAATTTAGCAAGTTACATAATGACGTTATTACATTGAATCGCAAAAAAAAAACAACATCTTCGTAACTGGAATTTTTTTTATCTACATTGGATGCTCAAAAATTAGTGATAATAATATTTAAAAATAAAATAAAATAAAATAATAATGATGGCGTAGAGAATTAGGTATTAACCTACAGCGATAATACTACATTATTACAGTACTGCAATTAAATCATCTTCCATTATAATTCATATTATAATTACGAACTTTAATAGATAAAGTCGTAATGATAAAGCACAACAAACTCAATTATAAAGAAAATAATAACACGAAGAAATAATAATAACACTAATAAGAATAACTTTTAGCAAAATCTTGTAAGCAAAGAAAAATAAAAAGAGGTTTGATATTAAACAAAAGCTCATTCCAATATTAAGGTATAACAGCTAAATATTTATCTAAAAGCTAAAATATCATCTTTTGGCATGTGGATTTTGAAACATATATGAAGAGGCAAAACTCTTAAATGAGGAAATAGAACGGTGACATAACCTTTGATATGTAATACTAATAACAAAAAATGATATTATTAAACAGGCAACATGGAGATCTTGATAAAAATCTTGATAAAGGATAAGCTGCAAAGTGGCAATAGAAAATGGGTTCCAGCACCGAAACAAAACAACACAATTATTTAATAAGCTTACGCTAAGATATAAATGTTTCTACTTAGCTACTTATTAATGCTAAGTAAAAAAAATGTCGCTAACGACTACACCATAATGACAGTGGACCGAGTAGGCATCCCTGCGGTACATCCGCACGTGTCCGTTCGAAGTCGAAGTACACGGGGACCTTGACCCTTGAGTGAATCAGAAATACGCGACGGGCGTCACTTTAGCTCCGACCTCTATGCTGATGTATTAAAAAGGAAAACTTATTGTAAAGAATCTTCTCGGAGCGTGATGCACATAATCAAACCTCTTTGTCAGGTTGAACGGTAAAATGTTGACTAATTTTTTGTTTATAATTATCATCGAAATACTACAATGGAATTTGCGTCACAAATGCTAAAGCGGCACATAAAAAGAACACCTTTGACAGAATCATGGCGGACTCTTGCCTTCACGTGTCAATGGTAAAAGGTAGTAATGATCAACTTCTACTATTTCATTTTAAACTCTAATGGGTTGACGTAAAGTCACATTTTCTTTAAATTACGTACTTATTATTATGTTGGTTTTGTTTTAAATGACAGTTCATGCTCTACGCATATGTCACTTTTAAATGTTCCATAAAATTCGTTGTGCTTTGTATGGCACGCGTGTTCCATGTTGTAGTAATTTGATGAGTAATAAACGTATTTTATATCAACTAATAATCAAATCAAATCGATCATATGTATGGTAAATTCAAATTTGGAAGGAGGAAAAAGAAATTGTCGGAAATTTCCGCGGACGAAGCCAACCCAAGGACTAACCAGCTTCCTTTGGATTGCCAGAAGCAAAAAAACATCATTACTCACTAATGCGTGATTCGAATAAGTATTTGTTATTTGTTGACACTTTACACATCTATAAATTAGACATGTAATAGAATATATCAATAAAATATCTATAAATAAACATAAGGTTCTTTTAAAATATATTTGACGGCAAGATACAAGATGAGTACTGATGAAGGCCCTGGCTCTTCATATTTTTTAATTTATGTATATGTTTTGTATTACTAAAGTCTTTTTTATTTTCGACTTCTTTCAGTCATATTTCTATAGGAGATTGAATAGCTGTTAATTATTAAGACTATCGTCATTTTATCCACATATTTAACGATAATAATGAGTCCATTGGTAGGTGGTGTGTTTATCGAAAATAGTGTGTTTACCTCTTCATTACACAGTTTATATTCAACTAGAAAAAGAATATAACTATTGAATTCATTGATTATTATAATTATCAATACTTATAATAAATCTGTAAGGGTTGGTCATGAAGTAAGTTACTTTGTTTTTAGAGATCTTGGTTTTAATCTAGATTCTAAATTATAATAAGTTAGAAAAAAAGTTCTTTCGCTATTAAAGCACACGTTAAAAAAAATCAAACTATAACCAATTTAATTATGTATTGGCTGTGTTGATTTGAGTTCTTTAGCCATGACTATGTCAATTTTAGAATTTTTGATTTTTGATCATTTTTGATTTTAAAAATTATAGAGAATATCGCATAAAAATCTGTATAGTTTGTAAAAAAATATTTTTAAATTGATAAAAAGTCAGTCGAACATTCTTTCATATTATAGAGTCTATATTTCGAATATCTTCAGCTACTTGTTATTTTAAAATTTGCTCCGACTAAAACAATCTCTTTATCCTCTATTCTAGGTTACACTATGTTATTTACCTGTGACTGCTTGTCACTGGCATAACCAAATATATATATTCATTAGTTTTAGTTAAAATTTACATAACCTGCTCAGAAACACGTCCGAGATTTTTCGGTAATGTTCTAACGTTACTAGCATTTAAATTCCGCTACTTATTTGAAATTCTTGTATCAAATGTACAACGCTAGCAATAATTTTAGTCGGGGAACTCCTAGAATCAAAGCATACAAGGAAGATTTTTTGCAAAAAAAAAATATTAAATGGGTTATCTACTTAAGTTTTTAGTGTTAGTAGAGCCATTAAAGATCCACTTAACACAACTCCGAATAATGCTTGATAAGATTAAGATAAGATGAAGATTGCGTACAGAAGTTTTAATAAAGTTTTATTTACAGGAAGAGCTATAATCTCTTGTTTCCGTTCGACCACAAATCACGAGGTTCATCTTAAATTTCATCAAAATAATTAGATTAGATGTTAGCTGTACCGCTGAACAGAGCAAAACACGTTATGAAAAATTCGTATCTTTTACGATAAAGGGTGGCTTGGCTAGTTCTCGCTGTTCATTTGATGGTTAATGCTTACAGCTACCAATAGAAACAAGCAACGCGAGATGCAGGGCCGCTGCCGATCTTGACTGGATATAAAGGACATCATTTCATTTCAACCTACGAATAAACAGGATGCCCTATGGTTTATGGACTTTGTAAGAAAGCTCAATGAGCTATTGAGAGGGCTATGCTCGGGTAACAGTGCGAAATCAAATCAGGAATGCGGAGATCCAGGCTGCTTCTGACCGGTCCTATTGGAAAATTATGGCAGAGGCCTATTTCCAACAGTGGACGTCCTGCGGCTGAAATAATGATGATGCCTTACAACTAATAAAATATCTCAAAACGTGAAATCCAAGAGAACTTTTGTGCCAAAATTGCAATCCCAATCACTTGGAGAAAAACATTAATTATATTACTTCGTTGCATTCAATTATGTAACTGACGTACAACAGCACGATAAGAAACTTTATTATACGTAGTAAGTTTATTTATTTACCTTGATCCCGAATAATAATGCAACAAAGTTTTTAACATATTAATGCTAATGAGAAAAATCAAAAGATTAGATCACTACGAGACGAGACACACTTTAATAATGGAAATTTTTTTAGGTGGCAAACTCGATACTTTCATTATCGAACGGTTACTAAAACTTTTCAACATCATACACACCCAAAGAGAACCTACCTATTTTTCAAAATAACAAAAGTGTTTGGAAACTGTGTTTCAACTATTAACTCAGGTTGAGGTTTTACTTATTTATTTATTTATTTATTCAAAGGCAAATTATGTGCTAAGCCACGAAAACCCGCAGATTTTATCTGCATACAGCAAGCAGTTGCGTCGGTCAAAATTGTTCACATAATATTTTCAAATCTACTTTTGACTTTGCATAAAGTTAAATTAATAGTGTTTGAGATACATCGCAATTAGGTTTTGTAGCTTGTAGGATACATTATTTACTTGATAGAAGATATATTTTTATTAAATTTATTTTGAGTGAATGACTCGGTTTTGACTTATTTCATAATCGATGACCGAATTTCACCCATATAAAATACTGGACACCCCATATAAGTATATGGCAACTTATATTTAAGAGTGGTAAGTTATTCGGTAAATATTGAATACTCGTTCATAAATTCTGAAGAAAACCTTGGATACAAAAATATAAAAACCTCAATAATGCAGACCTTATATCGATACCTTAATTCGCAAACCAAATAACTCCTCTGAGCCAAACTTTACAGGGGAGACTAAAAACCTTATAATTTTTTTTTGTATGAGACGAGAAAAGAAAAAAGACAATTTTACATTGGAAATAATGGCTCGTATTAACCGATAGACATTTTAAAAATTAAATTCTAATTGTCATTATGTTCCTTCCGTATCAAAAAGTCATTTTCAACCAAAATTAGTGGAGTTATTCATTTTGCGAATTAAGGTATCGATATGATGAAACCTCCTCTATCATATAAGCTGTAAAAACACTATTCATTACACATGACGTAG
The DNA here is from genome assembly GCA_945859745.1 of Synanthedon formicaeformis. NCBI lineage: Eukaryota > Metazoa > Arthropoda > Insecta > Lepidoptera > Sesiidae > Synanthedon > Synanthedon formicaeformis. Next base: position 599,482 of record OX243977.1, read on the forward strand.
GGGACGAAATAGGGATAACATTATTTACTTAAAATTTTCCAAGGACTAAAGCAGGTGGGAGCAATTCCAATTTGACGGTATCTACTTGTAATTTGTATAGCCGTTCACATTTAGCAACAAGTCTGTCACTGAAAAGTCGGTTATCTGATGTCCTTCTCGTGTGTTTCATATTTACGAAATTTGGCTAATCTTTTCGGGCACGCAATTTTCCCGCATGCTCCAATGATGCGGAAAAAATACCCCTTGTTCAAAAAAATACTTTTTGGAGCAAATAATATAAATAAAAATAAAATAAAAGTAAGCTATTCCTCCAAAAAATAATATTTTTATAACAAAAATTTTTTTTTGGAGCAATTGATCGTTATTGACAAATCTACGAAGGAAACAGTAACCTAAAAGAAGCAGTTCCGTCCGGGATTCAAAACTGCGTCTGCATTATTAGCATCAGATACTCCAACACACTGAACTGATTTGTCTCTATCTAGTTATGGTTATTTGTGACTGCGATTTATGAAGGAAGGCCCTCACATCTAACAGACGTTTAGTGAAAGTAAAATAAAGAAAAAAGTGTATCGAATGTCCTCATTTCTCCTTGCTTACTTTACTTTTTAACGTTATATACATTCATGTATACCATCAATACTAATAATAAATCTGTAAGTGTAGGTATTGTATGTATGTATGTATGTTCCTCCATAACTCTTAAACGAATTAACTGATTTTCATGAAACTTGGTAGAATAAACATTTAGACGTACAGGACACAGGATAGGCTACTTGTTTTCTTTTTCAACGCGAACGAAGTCGCGGGCGCCAGCTAGTTTAATAATATGTATAGTCTCGTCACGTTCATTTGTCATGACAAGATCATGCATTTAGGTTGGTGGTTGATGAAAATAAAATATGAAAATTGAGTAGAGTAAGACAGACATTTAAGATATAGACACTGCGAAAGTAGACTTGGCAATCAAAGTATTTGAAATTTTCTTTGTGAGGGCAGTAGTAACAATAACAAATCGTTAGATGTGATTTTTGTGTCAATATGAAAAATTTCGAATCATATTTTGCCTTTTATGTGAGGATTAATTGTTTCTCGTCGTTCTTAGTTAATCATGAGATTACTAAAGAGTATATTGACTGTCTTTTAGCGCCTTTCAATCGCGATTGCGTCATCGATCTTGCAAAAGGGGAAATAAATAAGGTTAGAATTATGTAAACAAATTCTGACATCCATCTTGCATTGTTTTTTTTTTTTCATTTTTTTACAGTTACATTATTTAAGACAGTTTATAGCTTCTTTAGGGAAAGACTCCTGCAATTATCCCTTCCCTTGTCCTTTGTGGTCGGCAGCACACTTGCAGCACCTATAGGCTATAAGCGTTGCTTGTGTTGTTGGTGACGGTAGCCACCTACTATCAGGCCTATCGTCAGTCTGTCTGTCGACTTTAACATAAAAAAATAAAATAAAAAAGACTCCTGCAACTTTCAAATGTTTAAATAATTTGTGTTACAAGCATGTACAGGGAGAGTACAACATTCTTTACACAATACTTGTGTTGAGTGGCCCTACTCTTTTTTAACAATTACTATTTCAATTACAATTACAAAGAATGCAGTTTTTGTTTTGTTTGTGTTTGATCGTTTGTTATTTGATGTGTATATTATGTTCACGTTGTGAGTTCGTGTGCGCGCGCGCGCACGTGACGGACAGAGAGAAAGAGAGCGTAGACCTAGCACCGAGTTTGTAAAGGATAAATTTAGAACTTTTATATACTTTCGGTTTCAAGGTTCTTTGTTCATTGAGATTTTTACTATATAAAGAGTTCCATAGAAAGTAATAACTTGTATAATATTGCTTTATCCTGTTTTATGCCTTTTGGACGCTTTAGGACCACAATTAAAAATGATCGCACGCAACCAGTTCAAAACGTAACTAAACTCGCTCTTTCTCTGTGGTAATGGACTGTCATTTTCCACTTTTATTCATTTTCCGCTCATTTCTATTCTCTCATTCTCTTTCACAATGAAAAATCAACTGATAAAACTCTTTGTCGCTGGAAATGTAAAACTATTTTATGTAAAAAGAGTATACGTTCCGCTTAGTCATTTCTCACTCATTAAGTATCTTTTTGCGGTGGAAACCCCGCTTTAGTGGAACAAGAATCTTTAGTTTTCTTATTCCAATATAATATTTTAAAAATTAATGTCAAAAATACAATACGTATTATGATACTCTTCCTATGATGCAACAACAGTTGACATTTAAACTTTAACCCTCAGTTATTTTCGCACTGCGGCATAATGACATACTTATCTCTCTACAGCTTTTTCGAGAACGCGCGTGATGGAAACATAAAAAGCTCATTACAAGCATAACTATCAATTACGGCAACTTCGCCACGGCCGTAACCTTCGCGAAAAAAGCGTCTCTGATATAACCGCAATCAAGATGTTTTAACGTGCTTTTGACAAGCCGAAACGAGCAAATAACTGCGGATTATGAAACGCCTTGAAAACGTCACGGTTTTCGTAATATTTGTTTTGTAACTTGCAATGTATATTATACGACATACATGGACGTATTTAAATTAAAACATATCTCAATAGAACCTTGGTATAATCTTAATGAGTTTCACAATCTAATGGGACAAGGGCTGAGACCACCTTTCACGTACAATACATACAATTTCATTATTTTATTGGCATTTTTAATTTATCAATCACTCAGATTGTTAATAACAAAGTGGAAAATCAAATTTTTTAAATTTTTTCAACGGGGATCTTTTTTAAAACTTTTCAACAATACCTCCAAGAAGTGAAAAAAAATTGAGATTTTTAGTTTAACAATTATTTGATTTTTTATGTCGATTGAAAACTTGTAAGAATTGGTTTTAATTAACAAAAGCATATCTAATAAAAAATTACAGGAAAAAATTTTTCGCAATGGAATTTTGTTTATTCAAGTGTTAAGTCTAAAAGGTATGTAATTTTTTTTATATCTAAATATTCATATTTAATGGGTTAAAATAATTTTTATTTTTCACAAGTGTCCGTATCGGTCGGCGCGCGCGGAACTCACATTACCCGCTTTTAGCGCTATTTTCACCTCTAAATTAAAATTATAAAAATTGGTGGTAGAGTTTCGGGAGGTAGGACTTTTTTTTAGGAAATTTTCTGCTCTTTAAGTATCTTCTTTTTACATTTCTTATACCTTTAATAGTTTTCGAGATATTTTCAAAAAAACCAAACCCCTTATTTTTTTTTTGTTGCTAAATTGTTTATAACTTTTGTAATTTTTATCGGCCTTATCACTTCAAATTTCTCAAAAAGTTTCTAGATGACATTCCGAATCGACGAGGTTTTCACCAAAATGGCTCTTGTTTAGTCTAGACTATTGGCGTCGATTAGGTAGAGGCTAAAGGGAGTAAACCAGACATTCATTCAGCTCATTTCAGCTTTTATCCCTATAAAAAGGGGGATAAAAAAAAATCAATAAAAAAAATGTAAAAAAATTATTTCGGTTTCAATTTCATTTTTTTAAATTACATGGTCACAGAGATTGTTTATGTTACGATACGAGTAAGTATATCAAGATTGAAATGTAAACGTGTTTTTTTTTTTAAAGATGATGATGCAACACTTGATACGGGAGACGGTGACCATGATCCGGTTGATTTGAATAAAATTAAAATTAATACTTCATTAATACTCCACTTCCAAAAAAGGATAAGTATATATATATGACTATGTAATTTTATTGTTGAAGGTATTTTGAATTTCCATTTGAGTTTTTGTAGAAGTTAAACTTAACAACTATAAAAATAGGTTTAAATTCACATTTTTCTAAAGGGCCATTTATAAGATTTGGCATGTGTTAACGGGCCAGGCTCTTGAGGGCCGTACCTTTGACATGACTGACCTAGTACTTTATGTACATAATGTGAGTTTGTCATACTGATAATCGCATTTGCTCCATATTTCGAGTACCTTCAATATTGGTAGGGGAGCCCAAGAGGGGATTTTTGGATTTACTCGAGCGCGTCAGATATTGCCAATGTATATACCCCACGTGTCTCCGATAACGGATATGTATTGATCTGACGGTTTGGTTGGTGGGGTTGGCGGGTGTGGGGCTAAAATTTTAAATACAACTTGAGCGCGTCAGATTTTCAGAGGGGATGTTAAGTGAACATAAACTAAGCTCCCATTTAAAATTCAGACGATTCGGATATAACGCAAGCTCGTGGCAGCTTTTTGAAAATTCAAAAAATGTTTTTGACGATTCTCTTTTTGTAATACTCGAGCGCGTCAGATTTTCATGCAGACGGTTCAGCCTAAATTCTTGATCGTGCTGATTCTTAATCTGACGATTATATGGAGGATTTTTTAAAATATAGCGCCTATAAAATTTTGAACGCCTGTAGACGCTCACCCCACCGCTGAAATGAAAAACTTCATATAACCTTTTTTTCTTCTTACCATTCAATCTTCAAAGTCCAATAGGTCCCCACGACGCTCGAGTGACTACACATTTAGCTCTCGAAGCTAAATGTGTAGCTAAATGTCTCGAGGGCTCCGTAACCATATCGAATGGAACTAAATGTATGGTAGGGCTTATCATTTCAACCAATGTTCGCCCACTCTAAATTGACCTTAATCATTGCGATTAAGGTCGAAAAAAAACAACTTATATTCCAACTAGTTGGTTCCTGCGACTTCGTCCGCGTTAAAAAAAAGTCACTACATAGTATAATACAAAGGCGCTTACCGTCTGTCTGTCGCTATGTATGCTTAGATCTTTAAAACTACGCAACGGGTGATTCAAAAGGAAGGTTTTAGTATATAATTTTCAACGCGGGCGAAGTCGCGGGCACCAGCTATCTATTAAAAAAAATAAAGATACAACCCCTGAAAATTTTATAACAGCAAAGATGTCAGACGTTATATTGCTTTACACATTTAGTCAGGCGCTACACATCCCTTACTTTTAACGCGAGCGAAGTCGCGGGCACAACCTAGTACCGAAGCAATAAAATTCCTGACATCTATATTGCTCTTACATTTTTAGATGATCCCTCGGAAACTACTCTTTTTCTGGATGTAAGGTACCCTATGTCCTTTCTTATTGTTCTATTAGGTTAAAAAAACATGACAATTTGTCATGTCCATTAACTCGATTTGCGGCAGGCGATTTGTCCATTAACTCCTGACAATTCGCATTTATAATTTGTATTTTATTTGTATGTATTTTATTGTATTAGGATTCATTAAGGAATAGTGGACGAGACTAGTTAAGAGTATAAAGTGATAATTTCACATTTTAGTAGAATTAATGTATGCAGAACAGATCGTTATCAGACACACAATAATTGGGTTGAATGAAAGCGTAATAAACGGTTGGAAAACGTTGGTTGGTTAACTATAATAAACGGTTTGTTTACCGGCGGTGGCTTTCTCTAGAGAAAATAGTTACGGCGGCAGCAAGAAAATTCTCGCACATCTATATATCAATGTAACTAATAAACTATACAGTGGGTACATAACTTTCCCTTTAAATACCGAGTTAACCCTTCAACAGCTTGGTTTTGTACGAGTTGTCGTGCCTGCGGACTAGCGCCTGGACTAGTAAATTATTATTTTTCAACAGACTTCCAAAAAAGGAGGAGGTTCTCAATTCGACTGTATGGATTTCTTATCTTTTTTGTCTAAATACTTTTTTTACTATTTACGACTTTTTCGACTATTATGATTTGTTTAATGCCTATATATCGTAAAAGTCGAATAAGTCGTAAACGGTAAGTGATAGAAAAAAAATTATTGGACAAGAAAGATAGGAAATTCATTTATCTACAATAAAGGTTAATACCATTTTGGGCCTCAAGTGCACCGTTATGGAGATATAGGCCGAAACGGTTTTTATCAAAATGGCGGCACTTCCGCCCGCTTAATTTGTAAGGATTTTGTGCATTTAGGGTCAGTACATGATACTGAACCTATTTTAAAAAAGAAATAAGATTAGTAATTTAGTGCATTATGGATAAGAGTGTAACCGGCTCCTCTATTGCCTGTATTAATTTTGCTACATTTTGGACTATTATAATTTGACACGCTAAAACTAAAACATTAAAGTGGAAAACTTAAAAAAAAGACCACTTCCGCTTGTCTATGGAGAAAAAGAAAAACAAACACACGTGCTCGGGGAAAATGGCTTGATCGGGGTGGATTATTCGGTCTCGGGCTTTTATCTGGTACGGATGGTTCTTGGAAGTAACTAATTAGAGATAGTTTATTTATTTACTAGCTGGCGCCCGCGACTTCGTCCGCGTTGAAAAAGAAAAAAATAGCCTATCCTGTGTCCGGTACGTCTAAATGTTTATCTACCAAGTTTCATGAAAATCAGTTGATTCGTTTAAGAGTTATGGAAGAACATACATACAAACATACAGACAGAAAAAATTCTAAAAATCGTCAATTTAGTTTTAGTATCATGTATAGAGCCTATAAACACGATATCTCTGAAAACAAAGTAACTTACTCCATGACCAACCCTTACAGATTTATTATTAGTATTGATTGATATATTGATTGATTGATAACTGAGCTTGTAACGGACATATAGTTCCTGTGTAAGTTAAATACATTTGTTATACTCGAAATCCAGCCACCCTCATTTGAAACACCTACCCCTGTGTGGTCCCATTTAAATTTGGTCCAGTTCTGACAATGGCATCCATGAGAAAACGGTTTGAAGTCGTTTTTTTTTTTGTTAAAAAGAGTTATTTAAGAGTAAACAACGTAATGATTTTAAAAAATAAACATTATACAAATAGAGGAATTTGTTGTATGTATACATATATTGCTCTGGCGAAATAGACACCAAAATAATTGTCGGATAAATCCGATTCAAGCGGCTAAAGGATAAATAGGACAAAGTAGCCGATTAAAACTTTAGTTCAGAACTTAAGTTAATTTAATAAGCTTAAAAACAAAAAGTAGTTGTAATTTTTTTATTACTGTGACAAGAAAGGTTTCTTTTTTAGGGTAGTAATTTATTTTATTTTTTATTTTTCAGAAAATAATATGGATTTTTTTATACGGATCGCCCTAATTTTTTAATTTATACTTTTACTAGAAAAAATTGGAATATTTTATTTGAGAATTTACTTTAAATAAAAATCTATATTTATAAAACATACAATTTCTTAAAATAATTCAAAGTATGTAATATAAAACAATAATTAAATTAATTTAATTAAAATTAAAATGAATATTATAGAAACAACTTTAAATAAACAAGCAGTATCAATGAAAAATTCCAATCATATATCCGGAACTCTATTTTTTAAATCACAAAAAAAAAAATTAAAATACAGATAAATTCAACAAACACGAGTGTGTTAAAAATTTCAACTGAACCACAAAGAATCACACGCGAAACGTATACGATCATTAATTGTCTGAATAACCTCAGTGGAGCCTTTAAAAGGTCTATGTGGAAAATTAAGGTTCTTACTTTAACTTACCTTTAAATTAATCCAAGTATAATAGCACACAGCACAAAACACAACACACAAAACCCTTTGGAAGTTGTTTAGAACACTTTGACAAATCGACCTTCTCGATTCGATAATAAAGTGTCGACTAATATCGAATAAATATCGATATAAATTTATAACCGATTCGCGTCGAACCGAAAGCGTGCGCCGTCAAGCAACGCTCGTGAACGACTGACCGTCCGTCCGTTTGTGTTTGTGATTTGTGTTATGAGGCGAGCAGTTCAAACGCTGACGTGTTATTTTACTTGACTCGATTGACGTTCCAAATTCAAATTCGTAATTATTTAGTTATCATTTGAACGCATTTTGAACGAAATGTGATATTATCATTGCGTTGGTGAGCAATGTATGTACGAGTATATACAGTACACATATTATGTACGTACACGTTTATTTAAATTATTATTATCCCACTGATTAATAGTGCAATCATTGAGAAAGTAGACATATTGGGACAATATAGACATTCTGAGACATTAGACAATTTGAGACTAAACATTTTGATAGACTTAGCATTTTGTAACAATGGATATTCTGAACCTGAGCCATCAAATGGTACTAGAGCAACTTTATGTCTTACTGTTAATACCAAAATATCACTAGTGGCGTTAGTCGTACTATCGACACGAAGTAGTATCACCTAGTAGTATAATTAATGGTACAATCCATTAATCTAAATTATTATTATTATCCCACTGATTAATAGTGCAATCATTGAGAAACTACACATATTATTGGGACAATAGACATTGTGAGACTAAACATTTTGATCGGGGCGGCGCAACCGTCGTCACATCGATAAAGATGTCAGGCGTTTATATTACTCATGTAATTTTCTTTCATAACGCGGACAAAGTCGCGGGCACCAGCTAGTTGAATTATAAATTAACTACGAACCTATGTAAGGAAATTAATATTTTACTAAAAATCGAACGTTTCAAAGAACTCTTAAAACTGTTTGCTTAAATATTAAAACAATATTGGAATTACTAATTTTGTTTTACGTTTTTTTAAAGTTTTTTTTGTTTTTTTTTTTTTCGTCTGTCGTGCGAGTTGGTCACATTATAAGTATATTACAAATAGCTCTTTGTTTACAAAAAGTGCCTCATAAATTTGACTTTGTTAAACTTTGTTTGTTTGTTAGACTTTGTTTAACAAAGTCAAATTTATAAGGCTCTTGACTTGACTACAAATATTGTAGTCAAGTTCCGTTCTACTTGCGCGTGCGCACCCTAGTAGAAAATGCGAACACATCTTTATACTAAACTAGCTGTTGCACGCGACTCTGACCGCGTAACTTTATAAAATATAGCCTTTGTTATGGACGAAACACACGATCAGTCCATCGCGTCAAATGGACTGACGTGAAGCCAAAATTTGATCGTGAATGGTAAAATCTTATAGCTTGATGTCAAACACTGTATTGCTAATGGCGCCGTTGCGTCACGTCAGTTCTTCGCGCCAACTGATTGTGAGTGTAGAAATCAAGGAGGATAGAAATGTATTCTAGAAACACTATACGCCGTGGCATCTTGTCGCGCTTCCAAATCAGAGCTCATGTCAACGTCACTTGACCCGGTCAAACGTATAAATGACAGAAGAATTGGACTGACCGTGTGTGGGCACAATTTTTGGCGTCGCTTCATTTGATTTAAGTCGCCTGGAGTCACGTCAATGATTGATCGTGTATTTCGTCCATTACTCCCTGATAACGGCATTCTATAGGCGAAAGAATTTTCAAAATCGGTCCACTAGTCTTCAAACATAACAAACATACAAATCTTCTCTATTTATATTATACACTAGTGTTAGACAAAATATAGTGACTAATATGATAACCCAATGTGGATAACTATAATGAAAATTCAGCACATGTGTTGTTGTTTTTGAACGCGTAGTGAGTAATCGAGTAACAGTCATACATTTGGCTACGTTCTTTTCTAATATAACAACACAATAGTAATATTTCTGGCTTCGTTTTTGTTTTGATTTTGTTGAGTTCCTCATTGGTCCGAAGGTTTTTGTTTACAAAATTTGTCAGAATAACTGTTTAGCTCTATAATCTGATATTCACTTTTATATACACTGATGACTAACTATCTCCCGAAGATTTTTTTATTCAATCCAGCCGAAGATTGTTATGCAACTCACAAATAATTATTATGACAAATAATTGTTGGTTTGAGTAAGTATCTAACAGATGGCGCTATGTTAATAATGTTATATAAGTAATTTGCAAAAAAAAATTATAAAAAAATGAGATAAAAACTATCCTATCTTTTAAGTTGGGCCAAATTACATATAGTTTTATCAAAACCGGTTCAGTAGTTTAGGAGTCCATCGCGGACAAACAACGTGACATGTAATTTTTATATATATTAAGGAATTTACATCCAAAATTTAATTACACCACTCGTTAGGTAAAGGATCAAAGAATATTTTGATGTACATGAAATATTTGAATTCGTTGGTTATATACATATAAAATTACAGTTAAAAAAAATTAACTGACCGTTCCTTTTGTATCATAAACAAACACAGTATAATTAGGAATGGAAGACTTTTAATAATATTAACTAACCTCGTCTTTAATAACTGAAGCCATATATATTTTATTATTAGTTTAAGTCTTAAAGTGTACGGTTACTTAGATAATAACTTTACATAATTACTCACTCAGGTATACATATTATATCTATATATATAATGTACCTGTGTTTGTTTGCATATCAATATTACAGCGGGTAAGTAACTTATTTATAGTTAAGTTAGCAACTTGTAACAGTTAAAACTATTTTTTATTAAACTTTCTTTCTACTTTTTTTACTTATTATTTTCAAAAAATTCTTTCAAATCCTAGGAAGATTCTTATGAGAAGAAATTTTTTTTTAAATATTGCCCGAAAAATTGTAACCGTGCCAAGCCGGGGGCGACTCGCTAGTACATAATGAATATCTGTCCTTCTGAATGAATTAAATTCCGAAATAATTAAAACGTAATTAGCGCTCTGTTATCACTGAAATGTGTCCTTTTAAAGATAATAGCGAACGTACATTGACCATTGTACACAACTGAGTACATTATAGTCATAAACATGATTATTATAATAATTTAGATTTGTCATTTAATAACATTGAAAGAGACGAGAGATAAAATCGACGTCCTCATAAGTCGAGCGGATAACCCTTTAACCGCCGGAGTAGGAATTTTTCCGACAATTATTTTCGTGTCCATTTCGCCAGAGCCGTTTGTATATATATGACAAATTCCTTTACATGTGTAATGTTTATTTAGAAATCATTGCGATGACAACTCCTACAAAACCAAGCGGTTACCGTTAAAGGGTTTAAGGTGCTTGCCTAAGCGCTCTGACTTCGGATTCGATTCCTGGCCGAGCAAAGGTGACTCTGCGGGCCTATTCTCTATCTGTGGTTTTTAAAACCTATCGACTCCAATGTCGACATTAAATTGGAAATATTACTTTGTCAAACTAAAAACCACACAATAACGCGCCAATAACTTCATCGACATGTATTACTACGGAAAAAACGTCGTAGACATTTTGACATGTGCTTAGTGAATACAAAAGTAGACAATTGTCGAGTCTATAACCGCATCGAGTCGATAACCACAGCAAAACCACACTTAGAGAATACGGGCCCTGGTCTGAGTGTTCAAGGTATCACTTCCAATGCGTCATATGGTAATCCACCATAACACATGTCTACAAAAGTGCTCACTTTGGAGCCATACAATTTGTGTAAACCAGCAGACAGGCTGTCTGCTGCTGGCTGTGTCGTCGCGTATAAACACATGCAACGCCATAGATGCCGCAAAGTGCGATGCAGACCTTAGTAAGAAGGCGATAGGAAAAAGCACACATTCTGTTATTTCATGACAGTCTTCTGTAAAGCTGTGTGGTTACTGCTGCGAGACTGGTGTCTTATTTATGACTGCGTACGCAGTGTGCCCTGAGGGCCTAGTGCGAGTTTTAGGCGCTACGCCCACATGAAAAGTCGAGGCCGTCGAGGCCGTCGAGGCGCGTCGCGGCGTAGACGAGGCGTGAAGAGTTGCAGTTTCGTTTAATTGTTGCGCTATTTCACCTCATTTTTGGTTCTGTTTGTTTCTATTGCTATAGTCGGAACGTGTCTGGTCATAATGACACGGGTTACATCAAACAAGTTCGATGATTTTTATATTTAGATCTAGATTGTGACATTTTACTTTTATTTAATAAATACACGACCACGTCTAAACACAGCCGCAAACAAAATGCTGCGCCCGTTCGGCGACGCTTCGCGCCTCGCCTCGCCTCGCCGCCGCCTCTCCAGTATGTGGGCGCACAACCATTGATTTCTATAGAAAAGCTGGAGGCGGCGCGTCGCCTATGCGCCCGTTCCTCGACGGGACGCGACGCGACTCTTGTGTGGGCTTCGCGCCTTACTCTATCAAACGCGTCGAAAGTGTAAACGTCAATTTGTATGGGAATGAAGTAGTACTACACGTTAGCCACCAGGTAGCGCTGCTTCATTCCCATACAAATTGACGTTTACGCGTTCGAAGCGTTTGATAGAATAAAACTCGCACTAGGCCCCCTGTTACTACTGCTTTGCCTTCACGATACTGTGAAATCGCTAAAATGTGAAAGTACGGTTGGTTCCGACTTGAAAGAGAGTAGCTAGCTACCTATATAATTTACAACGATAGGCGGGAACAAGTCGCGAGCAAAAGCTAGTACCTACCTAGTAGTCTAGACTGTGAAATTGTAATCCAGTCGACTCATGATATTTATACTTTTTGTACGAAAACGCTATTTTAATTTATTCTAGTGAAAATATAATTGAAAATGTTTAAGAAAAATCTCCGCAAATCATAATTATTGAATCAAACCAATAATGAGGTCAAATGAAACCGCCAAATAGCCGACGTATTAAATAATACTACGCAACATAAATAAGAAGACGAAAGTAAAAGTCTTTCGAACCATGTTTCATAACACGCAGAGATGATTAGTGCTGCGCCATTGCGATGTCGATACTTCGTCATACTGTGATGAGTCATGCTTCGATAGTACCATCACCACAAGGGAATTTTGAGCCACTTGTCACTGTTCTTAATTTAGCCGTGTAATGCAAATCGGGCGTACTTCGAGTACACGACTGATGACCAATTTCAATCATTTATCAAATATTAAAATTATAACACCGCTAAGTTAAGAACAGTCACAAGTGGCTCAACATTCCCGTGTGGTGATTGTACATAAATAAATTAACGATGAACACAATAATGGCTTGAATTTGTGAAATACGACACATATATATTCTATATTATTTAAAAAAACTACCGTTTGTTTTACACTACTGAGCAACCGTTACAACTCAGTAGTACTGTTTGTACTACACTGACCAGCTAGTCATGATTATTTAATGCAAAATGATATTAATTTTTAATGTAGACCGACAGGCTGACAGTCCACTTGTTCTTAGATACTACAGTCAACACAATCACAAGCAATGCCAGAGAGGATTACTCTGGCGACCTTAACAGGATAAGTGACCTTGCATTTGATAGTCAATTTTTAAGGACGGTTATTTGATATCACGTTTTCTTTTTGCTCGGCTCCTAAGAGTGGTAGACTCTTAGAAGTCAGAAGGAAAGCTAAGTGCTGTCGTTAGCATAGTAGGTAAGCAAGTAAGCTAAGCAATAGTAATGCTATGAATCGGCTACCGAATTCGGCCGCCCGATGAAAACCGAAAACGACAAAAGAAAAAGGAAAAGAATCCGACTTCTTTTAAATTACAATGAAACCGCGGGGTACAGCTAATTTTAAAATAATCGAATTAGAATATGCTGTAAAATATAGTGAGGCCTTAATTACTTCGGAAAGAGAACCGAATTTCCATTTAAACGAAAAAAAAAATATTGCCGCGATAACGCCTAAGCAACAAGCACGATTAATTAATATTGTCCGAGATAATTTTCAATCTTAAAGTAAGCGACCATTTATGATATATACAATTTACACATAATGACTAGATATATAGTGAATAAAATATTAGGAAATAAATTAACAACAAAATGTAACATTAATTGCTGTCACACGCTTGCTATTTTATCTTCATCGTTTAATGTGGAACCAAATTGTTTTCCAATTAGTTATAATCGAATTGGTCACGCGATCTAAATTATTTGATAATTGGGCCAAACACACGTTCAAAAATGAGCATCTCTTAAATATTTCTAAATGTATTTCCTTGACAAGTAGCTTATTACATTTGTAACATATTAGATGTGCACCGCGGCTTCTCCTGTCTTAAAATTCTCCAAATTTGGGATCAACCGTTGACGCCACTAGTCGTTTTCTTGTTCAGGCAACTTATGACTACTGACTCGTCTACGTTGGAACGCTTCTTACCTACTGCTCACTACTTGCTACTTAACTGACTGATTTCTTACTCGCTACTGTACTTATTGAAATCCAAACTGGACATAAAAAGTTCTGCGTGAATCTGTGCACTGGCGATCGCTGGCGATATGTAATTACAGTAGTACACAGGCGCGTCGTAAATCTTCGTTCACGCAGTAAAGGAAGTACGGCTCCGACGATTAACGAAGAAAGTTTAAAACTTACAATTAATCCTAGATACAAAGCCGCGTAGTGTGTGGATTGGTCGATAGCATTCTCCACGCTTTAAGAATTCCTCTTCTGCGCAGGTATATCGATAAGCCATATCAGTTGGGTACTACTGTAATATACTTCGCTTCGACTAAAGAAGTCGACAGTCGATGAAATCAACTGCCCAACACTATTCATCTCGAAGCGGACGGACGTAACGAAAGTGCTCCATTGTGCTCGGCCGGCCGGTCAACGTAACTAGGAACTGCCATCTTGTACACAATGTCATAGTGTGTCGACGTTATGTAACTTCACACGTCAATGTGGGACACAGTCAGTGTTCACTTTGTTTTGTAAGTACAAAGAAGGTGGCTTACGCAATAACTTCCTTCTATGTTTTGAAAAAAAAAAATCATAATTGCTCTGAAAGGAGGATGGAACGAATTTTGATAAAGATGTTAGCGACTTTCCCCGCCTTCGCACGGGCGAAATATTTTTTATGATAAAGTCTCTCATACACTAACCCTTTTTTTTAACGTTAGGAAATCCTCTTGGATACCCGGCAGTATAGGGGACACAGTGGGGTTATGCCGGATTCCTACCGGCTAAAACCCAACGACTTTCTATCTGTCGCGGCCGCTGATGGGCGGGGTCGTGGGGACGTTGTTACACTACTTCGGTGCCCCGCCACGGCTATCCAACGCGGGGAGAACCACGGCGTACCCGAAAGTGGAGGTACGCCGGCCTACTCGGGGGACCTTACGACGGGCGGCAGTCTCCCCCAAGACCACCGCCCCGGTCCCGGTTAGGGTGGAAGGCAGCAGATATAGGCCACCCGCCTGCGCCCGAGCCTTCTCCGGCGGATTGGCTGGGAGAGGGGATCCTCTTCCCGCTGCCTTTCTGCCGCTCATACACTAACCCTAGGGCCACACACATCGCGATAGAATTATTGCGAAAAAACTTAGTCTCCGGCCTACGGCGAATGTGCATGGCCACATTGCAAACAGAGAAATGACGCAATAGTTTATCGCGCGAAGATTCTTTCGCTTGTGGCCAGGTTCTTTTGGGTTCCATAATATTTGCTCATCCTCGTATCGTAATTGGTTATAAACTCTAAAATTCTGTCATTAATCCAATCTATATTCAATCTTCAACAGCAGATTAACTCGCAAACAAATAAAGCAATACGTCCGCTAGTTCCGCTACGCACGACGCCTATCGGCCGACTGAAGTGTAGCCACGCAAGCGAAGTTCATCGCGATAAAACCCTTTGATGTGCGCGAGTTTACCGACAGTCGAGCGAAGTGTCTGCGGCTTCGCCCGAAGTGCCGAAGTATTTGCGAATATTCGGCTACACACATCGCGATAAAGCGAATGTTCGCGTTATCGCGATGTGTATGGCCCTAGCTTTACTGACTCTCGTAGTGACTCACATTACGACAGTCAGTAAGAATAAGAGTGTCGAGGATTCTGTTTAGACCATTTTTTTAAATTTGTCTTCATAATTGTTCTATTAATTCGTCTATAACACAAGCAACGGTGTGTTGTATCGCTGACAACGTATGTGTAAAATTTCACTATGATCGGTTGAATAGATAAGACGTGAACGGTAACAGACATACAGACAGGGTTACTTTCACATTTATAATATTACTAGCTGCTGCCCGCGACTTCGCCCGCGTAACTTTGTAAATTATATACAAAAACCTTCCTCGAGAACCACTCTAGGTATCCATTTGTGAAAACAGCATGAAAATCGGTGTAGTAGTGTTTGAGTTTATCGCGAAAACATAAACATTTGGATAAGAATAGTCGGCTCGATGATTGAATAATCCGATATTTTGATTCAATAGGTACCAAAAAATATTAGGTAGGTACCCCACTTTCTTTATTATTTACAATTTATTATTTTTAAACGGTACCCCCGCAGTTAGGTTTCTATACTTAGCGAGAGGTTGCGATTGCGATGCGGCGCAGTGCCTGATGTAGGCTTTAAAAGAAAACCTGTGTTACCAGGTCACTGGGTCCCTCCGCGGCAGAAAATAACGGCGAAACAAGCGATAATAACAGATCGTGTGAAAGTGATATATTTATTTAAAACGAATCGTATAGTAACTAAACTATAGTATCAATACTAATAATAAATCTGTAAGGGTTGGTCATGGAGTAAGTTACTTTGTGTTCAGAGATATCGTGTTTATAGGCTCTATATGTACATGATACTGAAACTAAATTGACCATTTTTAGATTTTTTTTTCTGTATGTATGTATGTATGTATGTTCCTCCATAACTCTTAAACGAATTAATTGATTTTCATGAAACTTAATAGATAAACATTTAGTCGTACAGGTCACAGGATAGGCTACTTTTTTCTTTTTCAACGCGGACGAAGTACCTAACCTTGCCAGTATTTTAACTTTCTTAATAGAGAAAATGCAAACACACATAATTATACGTTACTATAAACACAATCGTGATAGATGATAGATATCGTTGGTAGTTATTAGTAAGCCTGCCACTTCTTTTATATCAAAAAGTGAATTAGTAAAAAAAAAACTAAGTACTCGGTAGAGCGACGGGCCATGAAGCTCATCTAGTTATACTAATATTATAAAGAGGAAAGATTTGTTTGTTTGTTTGTTTACAGTTACGCTAAACGAAGTCGCGTTAAAAATTATAGTCGGTTATAAATTTATGGTTGAAGCCATGCTCCAAGATTATAGAACACCTTCGCAATATCGCCTGCCTGTCGGTTTTCTATCAAATATATTTTGAAAAGAGTGCATTACTTGTTAGGCGAGTGCGGGACAGCTCTAACAAAGTCATATCAATGATAGCTAATAGGCTAGACTGTATATATATTCGAAATTGTTGTGATAGACATGTTGGTTGTAGTTTTTAGGTATTTTCTTATTATTATTTTCTATTATTATTTTCTTTTCCTTTCTTTCATGTTGTATATCTTATATACAACATGTATATAAGATATGTATGTTGTATGTTGTATATATTATAATTAAATGTATGAATAAAAATGTAAAAATATGGGTCTAGTTGCCTGTAAATAAATGAATTTGAATTTGAATTAACGATTTAGTTCCTCAATTTCCTTTTCTTCGTCGGACTATCGCTTCGGGACAATCGCTTTGCCGTACACAAACAAATAATAAAAAAAAACAATTGAAGCGATATTCTATGAAAAAAATCATTGCATATGATTGATAAATGTTACAAATAGTATTGATTGCAGCTACGTACAAGGATGTTGCATAGCGAGTAACGAATGAGCGCGGCGGCCGTTGCGCGTTGTGGATGCGCACACGCAACACTTAGCGCAACAAAAAGGCGTTTGATGAACGCAACCAATTATAAATAAATGGTCGTAATAAAACCGTTCCAAAAACTGTTATTTTACTTTGCAGATTTATGGTTCTATGACCAATTTAGAAAGACTTTTAGAGACATTTAGTGATTTGCAGTTTCTTGGCAGATAAGTTTTGAAGTCATAATAATAAAATTAATAATAATGACGTAGGTATGTACTTATTGTAAATGACTATATATGCTTGTAAGCAATATAAAAAAAAATACAAAAATTTAGGACGTGTTGTTGGGAGTTTCTTCGCAGCTTCTTCTTCCAGCGCTAACACATTCCGAAGCTTGCATGTAGTTTCAGATATTCAAAAAGAGAAATTTTATGTTCCCATTTTGAAATAAAATATTTTGAATTTTGAATAAACTAAACTACCGGTCTGGAAACAATAACTACAAACTAACAAGCACTTATAGAAAAATACCGTGAAATAATGGTAAATGTATTGCTTTAGATAGAATTTGCTTAAGCAAAGGATGTCACAGATCACTTTCTTATACAAAATGTGTACCTTTACTCATTTATACTTTCAGGGTCTTTTTTTATTAGAGATTGGTTTGCTCTTGGCCATCAACCAACTGTGTAACAAGGATGATAGAGTGAGCTCACCCAGAAGATTGCCTATTCACTCCAACTTTGAAAATATTTGAGTTATATGAGCTTGGAAACATAGGCCGCTGCTATAAATGTTATAAGATATTTTGTTCTTTATCCAACGGATGACGGTTGACACAAGTTTCCGATGCATTGACGTTATTAAGATCAAAGTTCATATGGATACAATAGTGGTTTATTATAAACATATTTTTTTAATACATGTTCAACTTACATTACGTGAATTGTACTTACATAATACGAGAACGTTGCTCCTTACAATTACATCTGAAAAGAAAAAAACAGTTGTTATGATGGAATGCATAATGCAATGAAGACGTGACTGGATGAAGGTGATATGTCACAAATCGAGGTTAAAGTTTTACTTTTAATTATTGAGATAAGTCGCCACGGAACTGATTTTTGTAATAAATTATGATGCAAAGTTGTGTAAACAACCTAAAATATTAATAGTATGATAGCAAGTAAACACTTCTATTATTTAATTTTTAAAAAAAGTGAACATAGCTTCCTCTTCCATTAACAAAAGTAAACTATTCTGCACTTTTAGCTTTTTAAAATTCACTGTACATGACACCTTTTTCAGCTTTTTATTTTCCAGAATTGTCTAATATCGAGGATCTTAAGGTCTGTAATCATTTATATGAACATATTACCTTCATCAACGCAAAAAAACGAAAATACCCAAAATGCGACATATCACCTTCATCCACTCACGTCTTCCAATGTTAAAATATACTAAAAATATAGACACGTGGTAAAACGGAATGTTAACAATTCCTATAGTGCCAACTCAAGTCGTGAAAATTGCACTCTTGTAGCTGTTGCCTAGCCCGTTGGATTAGTGGTTAGGGCGCTTGCATTAACGCTCTGTTCCAGGGTGGTTTCTGGGTTCGATTCTCGGCAAGGTCAACTTTGGAAATGAAATTTCTATAGTTGGCTCTCGTCTGGATCTGGAAAGTAGTGGCAACATCTGGTGAAGTTGAAAACCTTAGTTTCTAGTTATAAGGACAAATACGTCTTACTGAATCAAAATGTCTTTTATTTTTCCGAGTGCATATGTGGGCACTGCAAAGCAAAACGGCGAAAGGAAACATTATTTACCTACTTATTGCAAAATGCAGAAGTTGGCATATATATTGGTTTAGGTTAAATCGCTTGCTTGCGTAGCAGCGGCCATGTTTGTCGGTCACACATTCCCAGCTTTTGCAACAAATACCTCAACGTCTATGTCGCATGTGACTTTAAAATGGCTGTGTACTTGTTTATCAGTTAGTTGGGATTATAGAGCCAAATACAGCCAACTAACATATTTTGTAAATGACTTCGTCTCGTTTCTTAGTCGTCCACTGTTTGTATATTAAAAAAACGAGCTAAGTAGGTATAATGAAAAATTATAAACTAACCCTACTTGAGCCCAAACACGCCATAATATGTGCTGTAAAGTTGCTGAGGAGTTGAGTGTCCCGCAGACTACTTGATAGTGCAGAATCAAGTGAAGGTAACCATGTCATGGAAATACCATTGAAGTACTAAACGGTGATGGTGTTGATAGACAATCTACACCAGCTTGGCATTTGGGCGAAGAAAGCGAAGCGAAGACCAAAGTTGGGAGAAGGAAGAAGTCGTGTATGAAGAACATCAGAGAGTGGACCGAGATAGCTAACGCAGTAGAACTGTCCCGACGAACAAAAGACAAGAACTGTTCTAGGCTTATCGCCAACCTTCACTAGTTAACAGCAATTTTTTCTGCAAATTATATATAAAAGCTTCCTCATTTAACGGTCATTTTTTTTTTACTATATCGAGGCAGCGCTTGGCCGCGATCTCACTTGATGTTAGGTGCAGATGCGGCCAAAGATGGATCACGCTTACCTAGTAAGTGCCCATTTACGCTAGACTTGATGACCCCGAGGTTGTAATTTTGGAGAAACACGGACGCAGGCAATGAGTTCCACTCCTTAGCAGTTCGGACAAGGAAGGTGGAACTATAGCGCTTCGTGCGTGACCGGGGAACATCAACCACGAAGGGATGAAACCCCCGCCCGCGCATCGTGTTCCGCAAGTGGAACGGCTCTGGCCGGATCAGATCCCATAGGATGGACGCACATTCTCCGTCCATCCTATGGGATCTGCACAGGCACGCACAGACGCACAGGCACAGCAAGAAGAAGAATTATTAATTCTCATCTTGTTTTTTAAAGTGTTTCTTCTGTGTTGTTCTGTATACTGAGTTGCTAACACGCGTTTTGATGTTACTTTGATGCAATCAATCACCCAATTTAGATTTAGCGGTCAAAATAAATTACTCCACAAATCGTGTGGAAAATTCCTATGAGAAATCCGCGTGTTATATTTGGAAAGAGTAGAGTTTGACGAAATCAAACATCATTGGCGTATTGCGTCGTAGATCTCGAATGTGTGAAACCAATTTTAACTATATTAGGGCAACATTTGAATTTTATAAATCTGAAATATTCACAGGAAATTACTGAAATTAAGAAAGAGATTCATTACCTAATTCTCCAAAGTTTTAAAAAAAAACAATGGTTGCGAATGATTTCCTGGAAGCGATTCAACTATGTCAATTTTCTGTTACGCGATTGTTCCAAAGTTATAAAACTAGCTAACAGCATTTTTTTCTGCAAATTATATATAAAAAGCTTCCTCGTTTAACGGTCTTTCCATTAGTGAAAACCGCATTAATCCGTTACATAGTTTAAAAGATCTATACGTACAAAAAGAGGGACAGACGGCGGGAAGCGACTTTGTTTTATACTATTACTAGCTACTACTACTACTACTAGCTGGCGCCCGCGACTTCGTCCGCGTTGAAAAAGAAAAAAGTAGCCTATCCTGTGTCCCGTACGTCTAAATTTTTATCTACCAAGTTTCATGAAAATCAGTTGATTCGTTTAAGAGTTATGGAGGAACATACATACTTACATACATACATACAGAAAAAAATTCTAAAAATCGTCAATTTTGTTTCAGTATCATGTATAGAGCCTATAAACACGATATCTCTGATAACAAAGTAACTTACTCCATGACCAACCCTTACAGATTTATTATTAGTATTGATGTCAGCATTTAAATTGGTCGACCTAACCTGTACACACTGCATAATCAAGCATTTAAACAACTGGCATCGTGGCCTTTGGCATCGAGGGAGCGTCGGTACGGTAAGTTATCAATCAGACAGAACTTGAAAGTCAGTTCGATGATGACTAGTTAACCCAGTTCTAATAGTATAGTTTATTACATGTGTTTGCTTGGATCCTTTCCTTTGCTTCTATTTCTGGGTTAAAACGTTTGAGATAATTTACAAATGACCCGACATCGTTTTCTATCACAATTGAAATTATTATAATAAGTGAAACAATTTTATATTGTGGCACAATAAAAAATACTCTTTAATTATAGATATTAAAATCTAAAATACACTTTTAGTATTTTTTTTTAGTTATGATCACATTATAATTAGTTTCATGTTATTTTTTTTTATTATAATCCCCGGAAAATTGGTAATGCGTCTGTGCGCTATTTTGGTGACGCAATCTTGTGACATACTCAGTACAGTTAGCAACACTGGACGGCCTGTTTTCAGTTGCGGATGACGTCACATATTAGATGTTAATATAATGTGAGAAGGTTCTGCGCATTAGCAAGTTGCGGCGATTATAACAGATGCATTGCGTGACATTTGAACTATTGAGTGTTTTATCGAGCTCTATATCAGTTGCAGTTAAAGACATACGTCATATAATAACTATAGTATGGTATACTTTTGTGGGGCAGTGTCCCACAAAAGTATAGAGATAAGTCAGTGAGATATATTGTCACGAACGCACGAAAAAAATGGATCCCAGGGAGTTGGTCAAAAACAAAATTTAAAGAAATCAATGCACTAGCCGTATTGATTCACAGTACATTTTGTACACACACAATTTTTATGGGGTTGGTATTGCATTGCATTGAATTGCGACGACAGTTGTCAATGTCATATATATCGAGTGGATCAGATGTAATGGATCTACTCGATTGTATCTGATTAATCCATTATATATAATCTGAGAATCCAGTATATCTTATCCATTCGCTTACCTGCTACAGTTTAGTCGAAGCGATAAAAATGAAAATGGATCAAAATAATACACAAAATCTTCATGACGTTCGGACAGACATGCCAACCATCAGGTTACTAGAGCGACTAATAAGAATGTTCTACAAATAATCACACATTTCACCGTTCCGAGTAAACTCACTTCAGTAAATAACCTGGCTACTATGCCAGTGTGTCGCCACTCTTCGGGTATGCTTTTAAACAATATTTGATGTCAATATTTATCGTCACCACGAGTGGTAATGTTAAAAGCCCATTTCGAAATTCAGCTTCAACTTGTTCGAATTCTAAATATTCTACACATATAACGGAGAGACCTTGTATGTTAATATACTTTATCAATATAGACACAGACTATCATCATTTCCAAAATTATTGCAAATTGAATAATGATAATTTAATGTAAGGGAAATTGTTCAACATGCAGATAAATATATCAACAGAAAAGACATATCCAGGTCGAAAATGTAGTCTTACTTATATGCCCCAGAACCTCTAAGATTAAAAATCCCAATAGCCCCGTGAAAGGACTACTGACTTATACAATACAATAAAAATACAACTAGGTAAGTATACATATAATCATGCTAGAAAACGTATGAGCTCTGAATTGAAATGTATTTTTTCATTGTAATATGTATTATAAAGTAAAAAAAGAATAACTAAGTACTGACATTAGTAAAAAAATTTTTTTTATTCTAAAAATTATTATTATTTTTTTAATAAAAAAAAAATTTCTATTTACAAAATTTTATTTTTTTACAACATACTTGTACTTTCGTGTGGCCAGTTAAAAACTTGCATATTAATATATTGTAAGTTATAATAATAATTATAAAAGAAAAATAATTATTATTTAGTGTAAGCACAAATTTAAACGTCTGCGCTTTCAAACCTGTTAAAGGTTTGAAAGGCTTTTCAAATAAGCAAATAAATATGTACACTTACTATTAAGTATTAATTATTTGAAAGTTGGAATATTAATTCCAACCTTTTCGACTAAACAACCTTGCTCCGGTTCTCTGGTCAACCTTCAAACCTTAAGGGCATTGAAGCCTTAGAGAAACCATAGAGATAGCATTAAAACCTTAAAATAAATTAATTAACCTATAAAATTTCATACATGGCGTCAAGTTATTATATTTTCAATTTCACTGCGCTAGTTATTATAATATATTAGCTGCTGCCCGCGACTTCGCCCGCGTAACTTTGTAAATTATATACTAAAACTTTCCTCGAAAACCACTCTATCCATTGGTGATAACAACATGAAATTCGATGCAGTATTTTTTGAGTTTATCGCGAACAGACAGACTTGGTTTTATAATATGTAAAGATTTGACGTCTCGTACATCAGTCCTAAACCCTAATGGTCCTAATGATGTAATTCCCTGACAATTAATTTTTATTTGCATTTTAAGAATATCCAAGTTGGTGAACGCAGGTCAGGGGTCTTTAGGTTAATGTGAGAGATAAGTAAATATGTTATTTTACGTAATAACGCTGGAAGCTCGAGCACGCTCGAGTCATGGGAGTCATTACAGATATTGTATTCATTTGTAAAACATATTTATTTACAAATAATAGTAAGTATATTATATAAAATTTCTTGTATTTGAAAAATAAAAACTGAATAATATGATGAGGGCTTAGATCGTCATGGCAACGCGTCTCACCTTTTTTTTTCTATCGAGAAAATTTCATTATATTATGTTTTCTGTTACAGTCGTCACTTTCATTTATAATGTATTTATCTATTTAAAAAAATTAATTAAATTAGACTTTGTTTACTCAGATAAAATTCAAATCTAGGATTGGCTATTTCTCTTGGCTATACCCGCTCTTAACACACTGTCGTTTATCTATTAAAAAAATCTGCCTTAAATCCGTCAATTTTACAGATGTGAAACCGGAGCAGAGAGCTTGTTTTAAACAAATTAAAACTACTTCCTTATTAAAATACGCATAAGTCATTCCGGACTTAACCCGTCCAAATTTGGTTCTAAACAATAGTCTCGTAGGTATTACATTTGCACATTGATTAACGAAATAATCATATGCATTTTCATGTGCGCGCAACTGTCAAAGGAAATTAAACCACAATCACAATTTAACTGTATTTAACTATTGTTTGGTGGACACGCAGTTAAGCTATACTGTTTCCGCGATCTATTTGATCTAACTGTTTGTATTGTGAACTGCTTATTCGATCTGTATTGGTGGAAAGTTGATGTTTACCTACTTTCAAACCACAGAATATTTGAAGTGTGTTTTATAAAACAGTATTTTTTTTTATGTAAAAAGATTGACAGGCTGACGGTCGATGGTGGGTGGCTACATCGTCGCCTATACCTGACAAATGTATATATATGCATTTCATGATGTAGGTATTATCGAGTAGTTAAAGCGTGAAAACGTATCTTACATACGAGTATGAAACTCGTACAATCTCACTGTCGCATTTATCAATACTAATAATAAATCTGTAAGGCGTAGTGTTTCTAGAATACATTTCTATCCTCCTTGATTTCTACACTCACGATCAGTTGGCGCGATGAACTGACGTGACGCAACGGCGCTATTTGAAATCCAGTGTTTGACATCAAGCCATCAGATTTTACCAATCACGATCAAATTTTGGCTTCACGTCAGTCCATTTGACGCGATGGACTGATCGTGTGTTTCGTCCATAACATAGGCTATCATCATCATCAATCAATACTAATAATAAATCTGTAAGGGTTGGTCATGGAGTAAGTTACTTTGTTTTCAGAGATTTATAGGCTCTATACATGATACTGAAACTAAATTGACGATTTTTAGAATTTTTTTCTGCATGTATGTATGTATGTATGTATATATGTATGTTCGTCATAACTTTTAAACGAATCAACTGATTTTCATGAAACTTGGTAGATATACATTTAGACGTACAGGACACAGGATAGGCGCGGGTCCAGCTAGTACCTATTATTATAATACATTTCGCATACTTTGCCATTTATAATTTAGTTAGAATCATTATAGTCTATGAAATTCAGGAGTAGTATAAATTTAATTAAAAAATCTACACACATGGCCGCCAAAGATCATAATTTCCTTTCTTCTATGAAAATGGGCACATAATTGCTATTAGGGTAACGGTATTTTGATTGACCACTTTTAAAAGAAATTTCGTAACCACATAATTATGTCTACGTGTAACAATTTTCTCTACGCTATTGACCTTATGAGAAGGTTCAGTCACCCAACCTTACGGAAAGTTCCCAACGGAAAGTTACCTCGGAAGAAAGTATGTAATCGCAATGGAAAACGCACTCATCTGGTTTAGAAATATTTGGGTTACATTCTAACATATCACATTATGACATTAAGCGCCTCTTTCACAAACGCCAAGTAGGCCAAACTGTCATTTAAAGTCACCGGTAACCGGGGATCATGGAGCTGATATACCTTTGTTTGTACGGTAAACGTCCCAAACATTAAATAGAAAATAATAATAAAAAATCGGCTATCGAATGATGCAGTAAACCGAGTGCATGATTCAATATAACAGAAAATGATTTCTAAAAGTAACTAATCAACACTTTACTTAATCTGTCAAGTAGACTAACCGTCATTTAAAGTCACCGGTAACCGGGGATAATGGAGCTGATATACCTTTGTTTGTACGGTAAACGTACCAAACATTAAATATAAAATAATAATAAAAAAATCGGCTATCGAATGATGCAGTAAACCGAGTGCATGATTCAATATAACAGAAAATGATTTCTAAAAGTAACTAATCAACACTTTACATGTAGTTTGTGAAAGAGGCCCTGTCAAAGATAATTTATAAGTAATCCGATGGAGTGGATAATTATCTTGTCCCATTGAATTTATAAGGGCCTTTACACACGATGTTTTTTTAAACGAGCCGACAACGCAGGTTATTCGCGAACTGGGCTGTGTTCCTGCACCCGTTCGATCAAGGGTAATTTTTCTATAAACGCCGTTTCAGCACTCCGTTCAGGACAAGATTTGATCATACCCTTTCCTGGCGTCTTGTCAGAGCTAATTACGCTGTGCCTGGCCATAGTTTTCCCAAAGATTTAAATCGAGAGATGCAGCATTACTAGCGAAATTGTGTTACAAAATACAACATACATTATACTAAAGACAAAAGTATAAAATATATATACCTTTGTCTAAACACACTTTTAAACACAGACAACACATTCCTTACTTCAAACGTGACTGTGACGATAGCGACGCTCTCAACAAGCGACCGTCACTCACTGTAGCTGGCGTGCAACTGTAGTTAGGTTGAGCGCCTGCGACCAACCCATTGTTAACAAATTTTCGGTGTGTTTTTAGTATGGGGCGAGGAGATTACGCCGCATCTTTCGATTTAAATCTTTGGTTTTTCCCACCTTTTGAATTGCCAATCGTTTTGAAAGCAAATTTAAGGACGTACATTCACGTCAAAAACTATCATAATATTTCGGTAAACATTCCCACAACTCCACTTTATAACAGTTCGCAGTAACACGACATTCATAAAGAGATCGGTCGTTCACTATATACAAACAAAAACAGTTGGACAGGTTGTTTGTTTGAAATGTTGAAACTGCTACTACTCTACTACCCGTTTCGTTAACCTTTTCCGTTGAAAATTGGAACAATAAGGTCGATACCGTCGTTTCCTTGTATAAAACATGTTGAGTTAAAAAAATGCAAAATTGTTTACATTAAATGAAATATAGAGGACCTTTCACGAAAAGCATTGAAAGCATTGAAATTATATGCCAGAAAAATAAATGCAACAAATGAACTAAAGGACAATTTTATTAAAATAATTTTTAAGACTTGACATTTTATAAACATTGTAACTTGTTTTATGTATTTATATGTATTTTATCATTTATGTATGTATACATATTTTTTTCTATAGAAACTTAAATTGTATGTGAAATTTAAACTGAAATGCCAAGGTCAGCATGCAGGTTGACGGACAGTATTTTGGCTTCTGTCACCAATAAAAACAAAGGATATCCTTGTTTTTATTGGTGACAAAGGTGACAAAGGAAGCTTGTTTTTCGCCTAAAACCATGTAAATTAGACCAGCCGCTGAAACTACACGAATTATTTTCCCTGATTTTATTAATTTGACTGGACTATAATATATGATACTGTGGCCAATTGGCCATATTAAATATAGATACCCAAAAGTATTCATATATATGTAAAAAGTACAATTAAACTACTTCCTCCAGTCACTTTCAAGTTAATTTAGACAGTAATTATTGTCTCGTAAAAAACCTCATAAACCTCGAAATTACAGTTAAACGTTCGTGGCAGAGATGCCGTTACTTCTAGCGAGATTCTTGGAAGACTATATAATAATACTAGCTGCTGCCCGCGACTTCGCCCGCGTATAAAAAATAGATAAAAACCTATTCTCAGAAATACCAAGTGTACAAATAAAATTTCATCAAAATCGGTTAAGCCGTTTTGGAGGAGTCTGGCAACTAACACTGTGACACGTGAATTTTATATATTAGAGATAAAGCAAGATTCTTGGAAGACTATATATTATAATAATATATCTCTTGCGAATCTAAACTGAACGTAACATAATATGTTGGTTGGTAGCTAGTATACTCACAAATAAGTAGAATACGGTATGTAGTATACTCCCATAAAATTACGTTAGCATTAGCACGCAATTGAGTAGTGACACCATGCTACAAAAAAATTTTGGAAACATTTTTAGGCGCCTAAAGAAGTGAAACATTTTTAAGCGTTAGACATTTTTGAGATGGGGAAAAAACCATTGAACTCGCGACACTGTTACCGTAACCGACACCTCTTTTGACAATTATAAAAGTAATTTCAAATAAAAATAGAAAACAGCCAGTGATATTCCAAAAAAGGTCGTCAACATTTTCAGTATAGAGGAGCTACTGACAGCTTACTCTTTTTACTAGTAGTGGGTACTTAGTATAATTTTTGTAGTAATAGTTTATAATAATGATTAAAAAAACACTTCATTTAAAAGTATTTCCTGCACAATAAAATATTTACTGAGGATTCAAAAAATAAAACACGTATTAATTGTTCAAGTTTTCACTTCTGTCGGCACTCCCGGAGTGCCACTGTTTTTTTTATATCATTATTATTATTTATTTATTTGACTTAATGGCGCTGAAACGCCCTTATATACAAACACACACACGAAAAATTGTACACACGAAAAAATATATGTCACAAAAATGAGTTGATAGATCACAAAAATGCGCAGTCTTAACTTTTCTTTTAGTTTTTCTTAAAAAACTTTTAAATAAATCCAAAGTTGATTATTAACAAAAAATTAAAAAAATACTGGTACCTTTGTAGGTACAAGTACAAATAAACGTTCCTAAAAATTGTAACTAAAATGAAAACAAACCAAACGTGTTACATACATTTTTTTCTTTTAGATTCTTACTTAATAATACGTTTATTTTATTTTTTCTTTCATCTTATTTTTTTCTTACATAGGAGTGGGTTAAGAGGAGGTCAAGAACTGTCAAAAATCATCTTACATAATAAATGAATGGGGCCAATTTGATTGTCACCCTGACGCGGCACATATTAGTAGACAATCCTAGAAAATTTATTAAATCATCGCGTTTTAGTTCTGTACACGCTACTATACCATTATCTCGAAACCATCTATTCAATGAAATTATACCTATGTTTAGCCGCTTTCATTATACAAATTGAATTCTTCCTTTTCAACAACACAAATTCGATGCCGCGTTGTACTTATAGATACAGTTAAACATTTATTTTTTTAAATGATAATAAAATATAAGTATTTTTTATGTGGCATAGGCAGTAGGATAAAAGAATAAAGAAATGGGATAAGAGAAAAGGATGGGAATAAGAAATAAGGAAATTGCCCCTGGCATTCCTATTTAACTCCTTAATTCATATATGGAAAAAGCGATAAAGAACTAAGGTTTTTATATTCAATTCAATACTAATAAATAAATCTGTAAGAGTTGGTCTTGGTCATGGAGTAAGTTACTTTGTTTTCAGAGATATCGTGTTTATAGGTTCTATACAAGATACTGAAACTAAATTGACGATTTTTTTTTCTGTATGAATGTATGTATGTTCCTCCATAACTCAATCAATACTAATAATAAATCTGTAAGAGTTGATCATGGAGTAAGTTACTTTGTTTTCAGAGATATCGTGTTCATAGGCTCTATACATGATACTGAAACTAAATTGAACATATTTAGAATTTTTTTCTGTATATATGTATGTAGCTGTATGTATGTATGTATATTCCTCCATAACTGTCAACGCGGACGAAGTCGCGAGCGGCAGCTAGTATATTATAATTTGCATAAAAAACTCGAGCTTGTAAAACCGGGGGCGACTCGCCACTATAATAATTATCATACAACCGTCTGAGGATTAGCGACAGCCTTGAATTAAAATTTTATTGACAAAACTCGCGGAAGCAATAAAGACTTCTCAATAAAATTGGAGGCGATATCAGTACGCGAATCATTCGGCACAATTATTGTTAACTGCAGTCGTGAGTTTAAAACCGCAGTTAGATTGAAGTTTGAACCAAGTCCGTGCAGTGAAGGGAGCAAACCCATCAAGGTCCGTGAACGAATAGAAACCATTTTCAACGAAATAAGTTCCGCTGTAAATCCGCAAATCGAAACAAATGTATAACTTAACTGGTGTAGATATGTATAACTTAACGGGTACGGATAAGTATACATTACTATTAGGGCCTTTTTCACCATCTGTCAAGTAGGCTAACTGTCATTTAAAGTCACCGGTGACCGGGGATAATGGAGCTGATATACCTTTGTTTGTACGCTCAAAGTTCCAAACATTAAAAAGAAAATAATAAAAAAAAATCGCCTATTGAATGATGCAGTAAACCGAGTGCATAATTCAATAAAACAGAAAATTATTTCTAAAAGTAACTAATCAACAGTTAACTTGTAGTTGGTGAAAGAGGCCCTTAATATTATAAATGCAAAAGTGAGAATACTCGCCCGAATTTATCTCGCCCAAATGGGCGAGTTATCGTTTTTGATTTTTACCTATTATTTTAATAGACAACACGCTCACTAAGTTTGTGAGTATTCTCACAAACTAAGTATAGTAAAATAAGTATGTAAGTAAGTTTGTGAGGGTGATTATTTACTCTTTTACGTAAAAAACGGTTCAACGGATTTGGATAAAATTTAGCACACAGGTAGTTTATTACCTGGATTAACATATAGGATACTTTTTATCCTGGAAAAATATTATAGGTTCTCTAGGAATCGCCTAAAAATATTTTATTTTTTTTAAAAATATTCAATTTTTTAATTTTGCATTTTTTGATATAGATTCCGTTAATAAACGGAATTCCGTTAATAAGAAGGTTTGTGTATTAAAATATTTCATGAAGGGCGAAGCCGGGAGCGGGTCGCTAGTATGATATAATATTTCGTGATATTAATAAATTAAGTTGTAAGTATAAGGGCCTCATACACGAACTACAAGTAAAGTGTTGATTAGTTACTTTTAGAAATCATTTTCTATTATATTGAATTATGCACTCGGTTTACTGCATCATTCGATAGCCGATTTTTTTTTAATTATTTTCTATTTAATGTTTGGGACGTTTACCGTACAAACAATGGTATATCAGCTAAATTATATCCGGTTACCGGTGACTTTAAATGACAGATTGGCCTACTTGACGTTTGTGAAACAGGCTCTAAATAAGATAAATATTTTTTGGAATAACCTTCTAAAAGTTATTACTTTAATAATAGGTATTAATAAATTATAAAGCGTTGTATTATATAATGCAAAAACATATTATATGATTTTTATAAGGATTTTTCTCTGTGAGTGAAAGGCGCTATGAAAGTGATTGATAACTAACTACATTTAATATTAATCTTAATTCAACTTTAACAATAGACACATACAGTTGAAAATAGTTTTGTTTAATCAACACAAGAAATAATTATTTGAATCATCATTAGAACAATGGAAACCATTAGTCATTATGTTCATGTCGATCTTTAAATAGAATTTATAAACATTTCATTCTATTATATAATCAAATGTTTATAACTATATTCAATAGGAAATTTACTCTACATAAACAATATATATTTCAGCTAATAATATATGTAGCTAATAATAATTTATTTTAATCTTAAGTTTTACACAAAATGCTTGTTGGTATTTACACAAATAATACCAAACAAATGGTCATTGAACTTGATTTAAGTAATATTTTTAATTAGTGCCATGATATAAAAATATCATTAAAAACTGATCATTTTTTTTTAAATATTATTCAACTATATTAATTGTATTAATCATTATTATATTAATCTATATATGAGTAATTATATAAAAATTTCGTGTCACATTGTTTGTCCACGATGAACTCCTAAACTGAACCTATTTTGAAAATTCTTTAAGTTATAGAAAGCTATATTATCATCTAGCAACATAGGTTATAATTCATATAGTTACCCGGACGAAGACGCGTGCAATAGCTAGTTTGTATAAAATTTGCTTAGATTATATCTAGGCTAGGATTATCATATCTACTGTTCACTTCAATACAAATAGCTTATTAACAAAAATTATATAGGCTATTAGTATATGCATATATTTTAATGTAGCAAATGTTATAGTTAGTTTTCCAAGTTGACAATCTGTAAATAAGATATCTAACTATTAATATTATAAAGAGTGAGGTCGGACTTTGTATGTATGTTTGTTTAATATGTACATCATACTTATTTAAAAATCTTTCACTATTTGCAAAGTACATTATTCCATATGGAAGTAATGTAAATATTTTACTTATTACTTAGTAGATACTTGTGTAATTAATAAGATCTTATTAATAAGATACTTGTGTAATTAATAAGATCTTATTAATAAGATACTTGTGTAATTATTACTTGTAATAAGATAATGTATTAATATTATAAAGAGTGAGGTCGGACTTTGTATACTGTATGTTCGTTTATATTGTACACTGCACCTATTTGAAAAATCTTTCACTATTTGCAAGGTACATTATTCCATATGAAAGTAATGTAAGTATATTACTTATATTAATAAGATACTTGTGTAATTATTACTTGTAATAAGATAATGTATTAATATTATAAAGAGTGAGGTCAGATTTTGTATATACCTATGTTTATGTACATTGTACACATATTTGAAAATACTTTTACTATTTGCAAGGTACATTATTCCAGATGGATATAGGATAGGGTATATTATACTTATGTATACTAATCTCCCCAATTTCACCCAGTCTACTCTTCCCTATACATCCTTACATATATTATAAAACAAAGTCCTCCACCACGTCTGTCTGTTCGCAATAAACTCAAAAACTACTGAACCAATTTTCATGCTGTTTTCACCAATGGATAGAATGGTTCTCAAGGAAGGTTTTAGTATATAATTTACAAAGTTACGCGGGCGAAGTCGCGGACAGCAGCTAGTATTAAATAATAGGAAGTAACTTGTACTATAATGTTAAATACAGTCATGGTCAGATTAATAAGTGATAGTTATATCAATGATATTTTTGATTGATTGCTAAAATTGTGAATTTAATAATCCATTTGGTTACACGCAAATTGTAGTTGCTAATTTCAAATAATTATGATAATTTATAATCTCTTTATCTGTCAACTAATTAAATTTTTTAAATTTTTTTTGTATCTTGCGTAAACTGTGAAGATGTTAATTAGACCACATAATTTGTTTAAATATTTTATTTCATCCAATTAAAATAAATTTGTTTTATTTGACAAAATAAAATCTTAATAACTATATTAAAAAATTACGTGTTACATGTTTCTCCGCGATGAACTCCTAAACTACTGAACCGATTTTGATCAAACTTAGTAACTATCTGTAATTTGGTCCAACTTAAAACATAAGGTTATTCCTTACATATTATAAAACAAAGTCCTCTGCTGCGTCTGTCTGTCTGTTCGCGATAAACTCAAAAATTACTCGAGGAAGGTTTTAGTATATAATTTACAAAATTACGCGAGCGAAGTCGCGGGCAGCAGCTAGTAGTATATAAAACAAAGTCGTATCCTGCCGCCTGTCCCTCTGTATGTATGTTTAGATGTTTTAAACTATGCAACGGATATTATTAATGCGGTTTTCACTATTGAAAAGAGCGTTAAACGAGGAACGCGGGCGAAGTCGCGGGCAGCAGCTAGTAATTCATAAAGTTACGCGGACGAAGTCGCGTGCGTCATCTAGTTATAGAAAACAGCGTGAAAATCGGTGCAGTAGTTTTTGAGTTTATCGTGAACAGACAGACGCGGCGGAGGGCTTTGTTTTATAATATGTAAGGCATTGTAATGATATAACCAGTTACAAACAAGATGTTAAGGTTTAAAGAAGACCGTACGTGGTGGCGAGCCTTCGTAGAGGCCTACATCCAGCAGGCCTAAATCCTCTTTATAATATTAGTAAGTGTGTAGATTACGAAACAACCGCTTTTAATAAATGCAATTAAGGGATACAGTTATTAAATTAAGCGAATTCCCTGGCAATATAAATGACCGATCCTCTTGATATTGAACAAACTATAATTATAGTCTCTTAAAACAGATTACAAAGGTACTTACTGCTCAAAAACTCCTTAACTCTTCGTTTCTAACTTCGTGATATTTACTAACAAAGAAAAAACACTGAAAAATTTAGAATAACGGAAATTTGCAAATATTTAAGATTAAATACTTAGTTTCCTCTAGTAAACTCGTTAAGCAAAAATCACTTCTACTGTTGCCTTTGTTTGTTATGAATTTATTTTGATTCGATTTGAATCAGCTGCTTTGTAAAAAATAAAACCTTCCATAAAAAACAGAATAATATACTAATTCACAGAAGTAATGTCAAAGTCAACATAATGAACTGACAACTGACAACGAATGACCAAAGTTACCAACATTAAAAATTAAAAATTGTGAATTAAAACCACTATGTAGTCAAGCTCTATGTACCACTATGTAGTATAATATTCTCCTTTATAATATTATTATAGTGTATAGTGGTGTACAGTCTGTCAAAAAAGTGTAGAAAATAAAAAGTGGCAATACTATAGTATTGTCTCTTTCTTATCAACAAGATGCCACTTTTTAATTTCTACACTTTTTTGACAGACTGTACACCACTATACACTATAATAATATTATAAAGGAGAATATTTGTATTTTTTTATGTTTTTATTTATGGGTTTTTATTTCTATGTTTTCACACTTGGGAAACATTGACATTTAACTGTAGTTGACATTACATTGTTAAATGTCAAAGTTAGGGTCATTTGCGTAAAGAGATGACATGCCAAGTTGACGATGTGTTCTGTAACCTGCAACCACAGAATGTTGAAAATAGGGTTACATATACATTACAAATACATTAGCAATAATTAGCATTACTTGTACTATTGTGGTATTCCGGGACATGAGTAGAAATGGAACTTTTCTATTAATACTAATAATAAAGTACTTGAACAAATAAATAAAATGGATGAACTCTGAACTTTTGACAAGTTGTAAGAGTGTAAATTAATCAATGATTTTAAACAAAATTCTAAATATATTGATAAAAAATACGTTACTATACATTAAATTGTTCTTTTTCATGACATTGGTTTTCTTTAAACTAATTTCATTTCTTTTAAAAATTAACAAACAAAAAAAATTTAACAAAACAAAAAAATAAAATTTACAAATTTAATATTTATGTTCTCACGTATGAAAAATAAATCCTGTAACCAAATAAGTCTGGTTAGGCCGATTACTGATATGTTTAGAAAAAAATAGTTTAGGTGATAATATAAATGCGTAAATCGAAACGTAGTCTCCAAGTCGGTCAATAAAATTTTTGTCAATATTTTAAACATAACACCGTCAAAACTACACTAATATCGTTTATACACTTACCAATTTTTCATATAAGAACATATTATGTATATTAATAAACACTATTAATTTTTATACAATCACACATAAAAATTTTAAATCACGCGCATTCTGTATTCACGCCCAGTTTGACGTCACAGTACGGGGTTCACGTATTAAACGTACCGCACCCTATCTTTTCCTCGTAGAAAAGACGTATCTGCCTTTTTTTATCTTCTGATAGTGTACTTTGGTCCCTTAAGTTAAGACTTGTTTTAGTTAAAATACTAAAATAGTTTTCTTTTTTGCCACCAGATGCCACGCAACGATCAAAACTACACTTGCGCAGATTAACCAATCATGTTCCAGGATTTTTGACGCAATTTGCAAATGGCCGTGTAGAGGACCGAGCCCGGGTGTATGTATGTTCGGTTAATGGTGGATAAGTCCGTGATTTTAAAGTGGTGATTATTAGTTGATTTAAGTGTGGTGAACTTGAAAAGATACAAAATGTGCCAAAAAGTGAGGATCCAGTCTTAATAGTGGTAAAGGCAGCGCCCAAAAACCGCTGGAGGGACGAACTGAGAGACATTGCTGACAGAAGGGTAAAGTACTTTTCATTTTAGCTGAATCCTGTCGTGTTTTATTGCTATCAAGCCTAGGTAATCTGTAGTATTTCAATCGTTTTAAGCCTTTATGTGTAAATTTAAATACAACAAAAACGATTTTAGTAAATGGGTGTTGTACTGTTCGCCGGCGAAATATAGGCGTAGCGTGAGGTGCTTATTAGAACAGTTTCTCAATGTTATTGAGCTAATCACTTCATATAAGCGACATCACGAGTCCTATAACCATTTTCGGGTCCACCGGGTGGTTAACTATCGTGATTTTAACGGGGAAATTGCATTGAACGTACTTACATATCTATATTATACATATGAATATAAGATAGATAGTACTCGTGTTAGAAGGCACGGCCCTGTTGCTAGACGAAATGAAAGGAACATTGATTTACACTCATTTTCAACACTAAAAACCTTGCAATATTCGATATTTCCTAACTGATAATTGTTTCAAATTGGTTATATTTTGCATTTTTACTAACAAGAATCTATTATACACATAGAAAGTAGAATGGTAGGGTCAGCATTTTGCACATGTAAGTATAAAAACTCGTTGTGATGTAAGATGTTTACCTGCCAGTAGATTGATTATTATAACATTTGTTTCAAATTAATAATTGTTTCCATATTAGTCACATTTGTGTATGATCAATAAAATGAAATGAAGACAATGGACATTGATGAATATATTACTCATACTACCTATACTCACTCGAAATATCTATACTTTTGACAGTCACTTTCCTTATTATATATCAATTATAGCGTTTAAATCAAATATTAGTTACATATATGATTATTTTGCATATTATAAAGAGAGATTTGTATGTTTGTAATGAATAAACTCAAAAACTACTGGACCGATTTTGAAAATTCTTTCATCCAGAGAAAGCTACATTACTTATCAGCGAGTAATATTTTATAAAGTTACAGGGGCGAAGTCGCATACAACAGCTAGTTATTATTAATATTTCAAATTTATAAAGTACAATTTCAGCTATACCTACTTGGCTATATATTTAATTTTTTTATAAATTAATGTAATATTAACAGTAGGATGTAACGATGCACTTAAAACTGTCCTCAAACAATAATACCAATTGACCAAACCAAATCTATAGAGAAATGTTTGTTTTTTGGCACTGTATTTAAAGAATTTTTTTTTGTTTATCATTATATTTAAAGAAATATAAAATTGCCTACATAATTGTTACAGCAATGGGACTAATTCCTAACTACAACCACATGGGTATAATTATATCAATGTTTTAAGCCTAGACCTAAACTAACCTTTTGACATAATAATATTTTTATATTTATTTCAACTTAGGCCTAAGCCAACAGATACTTTACATTATAGAACATTTACAACATAGAAAAGTTCTATTACCTACATATTTTTGTTTAAATAATACCTACCTAAAACTATTCAATATTTCATTTAAAAAGTTAGTAACTCAAATTTTCATGTTAATTAGATAGGTAATCTGTTAATACTAAATATGTATATAAAAGGCGATGTGTGTATGTATGTTTGTTCCCTATGGACTACGAAATCGCTGAACCGATTTTGATGAAATTTTCAGACAACCATCAGATTAGTCCAGCGGGTAATCCTGTGAAGTTTGGTAGCGATCGGACGCGGACGAAGTCGCGGGTAAAAACACTAGTCAATAATAATAATAAGTGTAATAATAATCAATACTAATAATAAATCTGTAAGGGTTGGTCATGGAGTAAGTTACTTTGTTTTCAGAGATATCGTGTTTATAGGCTCTATACATCATACTGAAACTAAATTGACCATTTTAAGAATTTTTTTCTGTATGTATGTAAGTATGTATGTTCCTCTATAACTCTTAAACAAATCAACTGATTTTAATGAAACTTGGTAGATAAACATTTAGACGTACGGGGACACAGGATAGGCTACTTTTTTTTTTTTCAACGCGGATGAAGTCGCGGGCGCCAACTAGTAATACTAATAATAATAGTAAGTGTAGATATTGTATGTATGTATGTTCCTCCATAGCTCTTAAACGAATTAACTGATTTTCATGAAACTTGGTAGATAAACATTTAGATGTACGGGGCACAGGATTGGCTACTTTTTTTTTTAACGCGGATGAAGTCGCGGGCGCCAGCTTGTTCTAAATAAAAAACTCAAGGCTTTATTTAGGGCCAGCAATATAGACAAGCAAGTGTCAAAAAAACTGAAATCTTTTTATCCTGTAATACACATACCTGTCAGCCCTTCACAATTTTATCTTCATTCCATATTTATTCCTCCACAGGCTGTACAAGTAACATGCAACAGTTCAAAGGGTAATTATAAACTTTAATTTGTAGTCCATAAGTATGGTATTACATTAATGTACAGTCAAGGGCAAAAATATCACATGTTAAAAGTAAAATTGAAATATGAATATGTTTTAATAACAATGCTGAACTTTATAGTTAGCTTAGCTTATGAACTTTAGACATAGCTGTCAATATGCAAAAATAAAAAGGCTTCTGCATATTTATCTCTAATTTACATTGTTTTTCAATGTGATTGGACAATCGTGATCATTAGAATTCCTTAGCCCTAATTGTCTAACAACTTGGTGACGTAGGTATAATGACGTATCATAGTGCATAGTTAATCAAAAGGACTGTGATGCATTCACATACCTATTTTAATAAATGATAATAATTAATAATACTGTTGCCGAAATGTTATGATTTGTAAATCTGTGGTATCATTAGTTATAATAACTTGACTGGGTGACCCGAGGCTTGGGCCAATGTAAGAAAGGAAGTCTATGAAACATTATAGAAAAAAAAATCAAAATACTTGAATTAATAGTTAATATTATAAAACGCTTGCTCGTTTTACAATACATTAAAAAAACTACCTAAAACTCATTTTCTCGAAGATAAGACCCTGACAGATCGATTTCTAGACACCTATAAAATCCCCTAACCCTAGATTTTCGTAAAAATCGTTTGCGAGATTGTCATGGCATACAAGAATTCCTCGTTTAGTATTATAAGATAAGATAGTATTTATATTTATAGGTTGTGGTACTGATTTCCCTTGATAAATTTTATTTATTATTATTAAATGCGTTTCACGAATTCACATCTCCACTGAAAGCGTAGAACCGTACTTCCCACGTCGGTCATCATAAACAGTTCATGTTTACGGCTCAGTTTTTATAGGTAAGATATTTCAAAGAAATACATTTCTCATGAAATGTATAGGTGCGTTTTCCTCGTGAATTAGATTATATTTGGATATTTACGCGCACATGCACGATGCAGTATTAAGCTGGGATTCTCCACTCAACTAGAGTCTAGTATTATTTGTATCTATTATAGCATAATACAAAAGTCGCTTCCGTCTGTCCCTCTGTATGTACGCATTAAGAACTACGGATTTTAATGCGGTTTTCACTAATGGAAACCCATGCAAAGCCAGGAGCGGGACGCTAGATAGTTCTAAGTCTTTAAGGGCAAGCATTATTGTGGAAAGTTCAATATTGTCAACAACAAACTAGACTTAAATTTTGCTTGCAAAAATTTGTTTGACAAAGTTTGGTGTAAAGGTCAATTCACAGATGAGTCAAGATTTTGCCTGACGACTGATGCTGGAAGGATTGACAGATTTTTGCCGTAAATGGCCCCGGGGTCAACTTTGGAAATTATTTTTTCAAAATTAGCTCTGGAAAGAAGTATGTGCGCTAAGTGATCCCGATCAGGCTAGCTTTCAATCAACAAAAAAAATTGATCAAAATCGGTCCAACATTTTGTGAGCTAGGTACGATTCCACGGCAATCTTTCACACCCCGTTTTAGCGCCCGGCGTCGGGGGTTTAAAAAAAAAATTGAAATTGAATAAATATTATACAGATCATCTAATTAATTATTACCTATTATATTATAGTATATTTAAGTCTGAAAAAAAAAATTGTCTAAAAACTGTTATCAGTATATTGGATATCTAATATTTAAAACATTCATTGTATATTCAATCAAAATATTGCATGGGTTTTGCCCAGGAATATTACGACTTGGCGTGTTTCGGGTCAAAGTACTATTAAATATTTATGCCCAACCAACATTTGCGCAAATATTTGTTCAAGAATGACCAACTATTAAGGGACCCTTGTTTGTTTCGTTTTATACACGAATAAGGTTTACTATAGAACCTTTATATACTAGTAATTTTAATTTCTCGATTTATATTTTTATTACCTACTAGCTGATGCCCGCGACTTCGTCCGCGTTGAAAAAGAAAAAAGTAGCCTATCCTGTGGCCTGTACGTCTAAATGTTTATCCACCAAGTTTCATGAAAATCAGTTATGGAGGAACATACATTACATGCATACATACAGAAAAAAATTCTAAAAATGGTCAATTTAGTTTCAGTATCATGTATAGAGCCTATAAACACGATATCTCTGAAAACAAAGTAACTTGCTCCATGACCAACCCTTACAGATTTATTATTAGTATTGATTATATACGATACGAGCTGTTGCACGCGACTTCGACCGCGTAACTTTATAAGATATATATAGTATAGCGTATGTTAGGTACTTGCTGATTGATGCTGATAATATTGATTTCTATATATTTCATTACAAACAAAAATACAAACATACAAATCCTTTCTCTTTATAATATTAGTAAGATATGTCTATGATGTAACATTTAATATAATAAAGTGATATCTGGTGCTGAGAGCTAAAGAATCACTTTTTGAAAGTCTTATTTTTTTTTTAAATAAAATACAAAAAAAAAACAAGTATGTACAATAATAAACATAATATCCTTCCTTACATAATATAAAACAAAGTTCTCCGCCGCGTCTGTCTGTCTGTTCGCGATAAACTCAAAAACAACTGCATTGATTTTCATGCTGTTTTCACCTATAGATAGAGTAGTTCTCGAGGAAGGTTTTAGTATATAATTTACAAAGTTACGCGGGCGAAGTCGCGTGCAGCAGCTAGTTATATAATAAGCAAAGCAAGAAAGTTAGTTACAATTTTTTTATAACTAATGGCATTTTTAATATTTGTACACATTGACCTTTCTAATTAGCCCTAACTGTTAACTTTGGTGGATTGGTCGTTAACTTTGTTCACTCTCAGCCACAGATATAGTTATTCTGATCTACTATTATATACTTATAAAATTGTTTATTCTAATAATCAACGCACAGCCAAGCCGAGGGTGGGTCGGTAATATTGCATAATAGATATTATTATATACAATATTAATTATTATACAATCTTACCAAATATGTTAAATGTGAACGGTTATAAATGAGGATTTCTTTATGTAAAGGTCACCAGACAGGTTTACCGTCCTCGTCGTCTATTAACATAAGCGGTGCAACAGGTGCCATAAGCGTGCTGCCAATATTAGTGGCATTAATGGTTAGGGAGCCCACGATGCTAAATGTGTAGTTACTCGAGCGTCGTGGGGACCTATTGGACTTTGAAGATTGGATGGGAAGAAAAAAAAAGGTTGTAGTTATGAAGTTTTTAATTTCAGCGGTGGGGTGAGCGTCTACAGGCGTTTAAAATTTTGTAGGCGCTGTATTTTAAAAAATCCTCCATATAATCGTCAGATTAAGAATCAGCAGGATCAGCACTTTAGGCTGAACCGTCTGTATGAGAATCGTCAAAAATATTTTTTTGCATTTTCAAAAAGCTACCACGAGCTTGCGTTACATCCCAATCGTCTGAATTTTAAATGGGAGCTTAGTTTAGGTTCACTTAACATCCCCTCTGAAAATCTGACGCGCTCGAGTTGTATTTAAAATTTTACCCCCACCCCCGC
This sequence comes from Synanthedon formicaeformis, assembly GCA_945859745.1. NCBI lineage: Eukaryota > Metazoa > Arthropoda > Insecta > Lepidoptera > Sesiidae > Synanthedon > Synanthedon formicaeformis. Next base: position 641,188 of record OX243977.1, read on the forward strand.
CAACCCCACCAACCAAATCGTCAGATACCATAGCTTAATCTGACGCGCTCGAGTGACTGCAGAAATCCCCTCTTGGGCTCCCCAACCAAACCGAAAGAAACTCAGGATACCATTATTTTTGTCATATGTACATATTTAGATTTCGTTAAAGCATCATTGGATACATCACACGAGCGCAACCACATGAGCAGCTTGTATATATAAAACATTTCTCATGTCATCTAATTATTGATAGACCGGTTGTTGCGTCTTTATATTACTATTTAAAACAGTTGATAACTAACTTGTAATTATTAAATCATTAGTGCAAAAGGAAACTGTCCCGAGGCTATTGTTTTTGCCGTAAATGGTCCGTGATTACGTCACGAACGCTTTGTAATCAGACAGAAACATGACCGGGTTTTCCTGTTAAACAAAATTCGTGATTCAAAACGCAACCCTATACCGCTTTATTAAGTAAATTTTTAAACACAGTTGCTTACTACTGAATTTTGTTCAAATATAACAAAAAAATATTTTTTACATACCAAGTTATAATAATGACACCATGTAAGTTTGTATGAAAAGAGTGGTGGTGGTGTACCCCCTTAAGTGAAAATCGGTCATAAGATGTCAAAATAAACACCAGCTTTCTCTCGCGCTTACATGTTAACCATATGTATTTCGGTTTCTATATTAGACTTAGGTCACACTGGGAACTAAAGTCGCCTTACATTTTGTCGTATTAATATTGAAAATTGATAACAAATTGACAAATAGTTTTTCTTTGACAGGTCGGTGCGTTTGCGCACAGCGAGAAGGGGGCGCAGCCATCTTGTGTTTGAAGCGGATCCTGCTCACGGAACAAAATGAATGAACTGGACAGCCTGCGACAGGAGGCGGAAACATTGAAAAATGCCATCAGAGTAAGTACTTACATACTAAAACCATTTCACATACTATGTAAATACACGTTTTCACCAACATACATCTAGAGTTAGGGAATACCTAACTCTTATTTAAGCTGGCCATTCACGGCAGTCCGGATTCATACACGATCGTGAATGGACGGCATTATTGGTGTTGGTGAAAATGGGCATATTTTTGGCAGATTACACGGCATGTAAGAGTATGTTTTTTGCATTCTTCAGATTTTCTCAATCTCCGTACAAAACTGCACTAGCATTTAGACTTACTAAATGCGATGTCGTCAAATATGTACCACCTACAACCAAACTTTACGAAGTTTGCTTCTTTATAATATCTGCATAGATAGATGATTTTGTTGTCTTAGCTGTGATCCTTATGGTTTTTTATATTAGGATGCGCGCAAAGCGGCATGCGACACGTCGCTTGCGCAGGCGACTGCGAACCTGGAGCCGATCGGTCGCATACAGATGCGCACCAGAAGGACCCTGCGCGGTCACTTAGCCAAGATATACGCGATGCACTGGGGCAGTGATTCCAGGTAACATTTCATCTTTCATTTTCCCACTAGTATGAAATATTTCACAAAAACAAAATCATTTCTTCATCAATTAGAAAACTTCTCCGAGAAAGTCTTATGATCGTCATTATAAATTTAAATTTACCAGGATTTCGGAAAAATAAACCTAGATGACGATTCTGACATATTAAGTACATGTCTAAATATATTATGTTTTGTATTGTGTTGTGTAAACCTGAGCAAAAATAGATGCTACTTATTAAAAAGCCGTGTCTGCTCTTATTAAAAAGCCATAGATCTGCATAATAAAAGTGGGGTATAAAGTTTCGTGACTTCAATCACTATGATTTTTTTTATGTGATCTTCATGTTTTGTAGTAACTGGTGTATTGGGAAAACCAACGTAATGGAGAACACCAGCACATCCAAATATTACTATAAAAATTACTGGATTTGATGCGCCTACTCGTGCAAATAATAATAGTTTTTGTTTCATCGAAATCGGGCCAGGATTTCCAAAGTTATAGCGTTGTAAAGTTTCACCGCTTTTAAAATTTTCGTTCATACGCGCGCTACTGCTATGACGTCACAACGCAACAGTTTCTGTCCGATTGCGAGTAATGCGGAGTGTTTACCTTCATAAAATTTGATTGTTGTGGTTTGCAGTTATTATTTTAAGTATTTGTGTTAGCGATTACTTTAAATATTATTGTTATTAAATAAACATAGCGATGGAAGAGAGTTTTGTAAAAGGACAGTCGGATAACCTACCAAAAGTCGACATTTTTATGGTTGCGCGATATCTTAGTATGGTGATTTTGTAGCCGCAGAATAGAGAGAAATAGAACTGAATAAGTGAATAACATAAAGTAAGTAAGATTTTCGATCAAGTTTTATTAAGGGTTTTTTAAAAACCTTTTTTCAATAAAAAATAATAAAAAGGATTTTTAAAGTTTTTTGTTTTATTAAAAGGTTTATTTTTGTCGAGTTTTAAATGGCAGGGGTGACAAATATTTTCTTAATTTCATTTTTAAATATGTACCTATTGATTTTTTTATTTGGTACAAAACAAAACGTTCGTTTCATCCTTCATAACAAATAAGCTGATATATATGACTTGATCGTCATAAAACATCACTCAGATAAAAAGGGATGTATGCTCTGTAAAATTTCATATTACTCCGACGCATCTGGAACGAACGAACGAATGAACAAACGAACGAACGAACGAATAAACGAACGAACGAACGAATGAATGATAGAGTGAATGAAATGAATGAATGAATGAATAAATAAACGAATGAATGAATAATAAATATCTTCACACATTCCACACAGCACCATCCAGTTCCACATTAAGCAACAAATGCTTGTATTATGGATATCAGACAGTTGATATACTATGATTACTTTTTTTTTACAAACATATTATTATTATTATTATAACTACAAAACGTCCATGACTCAGGTACAAAGGTAAATGTTAACACATAAACATATGCCCCTAGCGGGATTCGAACCCGAGCGAGATCATTAGGTTAACAGCTAGATGCTAGATAGGATATGTAAGTATGTAACAAAGAAAAAAAAATAGTATTTTTGAAGTATTCAACAAATTTCAGATTTATGAAATTCTTTACTGTGATGAGCTATTTTCAAAGATACAAAGACTTTGGGAGAGGTGCATAAACAAAAAAAATTATCAATCCTGAGACACAATAAAACTCGATCCGTTCTTTACTATTTTATTATTATGTACCTACTAATAGACTAATTTTAACATGTTATGTTTATAAATAAAAATAAATAGATATTACGTTATGCTAACTTTTAACTTCATAAATTTTAACCACTTTTTCCAAATATTATTACCGCGTGGTACAGAAAAAAAAAAACTATTTTTGGGTTGTTTTTTCACTGGAGTTGGTACACATAGGCACAATACAATATTTGTTAACAATTTTAGTGATGCACTATAAGAAAAACAATTAAATTTATAGTGAGACCGCGAGCGCAAGGAGCGAAAGTATGTAGATACGCAGAACCGTGTTACGTTATGACGTCACACGTTAGCGCGATCACTCAAGATCACCAGTCGCGGAAGCCGTATTTTAATGTTTAATATCTCAGTCATTTTTGAAGATAGGAAAAAAATAAAAACAGATTATTTTTTCTCGAGTTACCTATTTTGCAGATTTGCTGAAAAAAAAAATCATTTTGGTTCTCCATTACTCTAATTGAAGACTTTGGACGTTTTTGTGGACATATTTACTCAATATACTATACTGTTGAAACTTTTCGCTATTTAATTTTAATAGAAAAAAAAATCATTTAAAATTATATTTCTAGGAGACATCTTTTTTAAGTTGGCGACTTTGCAGAATTTTTATTTGTATTTAATTAATTTAGACAATCTTTTAAATTTTGTACAGAAAACTGGATTTTTTTTTAATGAAATAATAAAAATGGTGTCAACCAGTGTCAACAATAAACCAAAATTATGACCCAACTTATCTAATACAGATCTAGATAATTAATACAGATTAATAAATTACTAAAACTATGTTTTTAAAAAACTTTTAAAATATAATACATATTAGGTCTAAAAATCTTAGATGTTATTACATTTTTAAAGTTTTTTTAAAAACATACTTTTAGTAATTTCTTAATCGGATCTCTATTTAAATAGTGTTAGTGTAGTATAGCTTATGTTATGTTGATTGTGGTTTTTAAAGGGACGGTGACCATTGTGTTTCAGGAACCTGGTATCCGCCAGCCAGGATGGCAAGTTGATCGTGTGGGATAGTCACACGACGAACAAGGTGCACGCTATCCCGCTGCGCTCGTCGTGGGTGATGACTTGCGCCTACGCACCGTCCGGCTCGTATGTCGCTTGCGGTGGACTGGACAATATCTGTTCCATATACAGGTAAGGTTTTAATTAAAAAAAAAAAAAAAGAAAGTAAACGTGCCTTATTATGGCCTCTCTTTGTTCCAATGTTTCTATGATTTTGACAATTTAAAAGTACCTCTTCAAATTCCTAACAAATTATTGCTGTTAAAACGTAAATATTCTGATTTTATTTCGAATAAAATTCTCCGGATTTTTAACCAAAGAAAGTATGGTCATTTTGCGGTCTGAAAATCCATTTCTGTGCCCCGAGTTTTTATACTACTCATGAAGTGAATAGTTTAGCTTTTTTATATGGGAACTTAAACAGCGTCCGTTTAAGCTACAAAAAAGCTAAACCATTCACTTTGTGTTGTGAGTAGTATGGAACTAGGGCATTTTTCTATGGATGCTGCTTATTATGCAAACCATCTGCATCCTAAATATCCACTTCTTTTCAATTATTGAATTTGCAGTCTCAATGAAACATTTCTGTTCTATGGCTGCTGTAAGAAAGCCCATTTCTGTTCTACGACTGCTGTTAGAAAACCCACTTCTGTTCTATGACTGTTGCAAGAAAACCCACTTCTGTTCTATGACTGTTGCAAGAAAACCCACTTCAGTTCTATGACTGCTGCCAGAAAACCCACTTTTATTCTATGACTGCTGCCAGAAAACACACTTCTGTTCTATGACTTCTGCTGCTAGAAAACCCACTTCTGTTCTACGACTGCTGTTAGAAAACCTACCTCTGTTCATGACTGCTGCTAGAAAAACCTACTTCTGTTCATGACTGCTGCTAGGAAACCCACTTCTGTTCTGTGACTGCTACTATGCAGAAACCCATTTCTGTGAAACGTTTGCAGCCTGAAGACGCGCGAGGGCAACGTGCGCGTGTCGCGCGAGCTGCCCGGCCACTCGGGCTACCTGTCGTGCTGCCGCTTCCTGGACGACAACCAGATCCTGACCAGCTCCGGCGACATGACGTGCGCCCTGTGGGACATCGAGACGGGCCAGCAGTGCGGCCAGTTCACCGGGCACACGGGCGACGTCATGTCGCTGTCGCTGTCGCCCGACCAGCGCACGTTCGTGTCGGGCGCTTGCGACGCGTCCGCCAAACTGTGGGACGTGCGCGACTGCCAATGCAAGCAGACGTTCCCGGGCCACGAGAGCGACATAAACGCGGTGACGTTCTTCCCGAGCGGGTTCGCGTTCGCGACGGGCTCGGACGACGCGACGTGCCGCATGTTCGACGTGCGCGCGGACCAAGAGCTGGCGATGTACTCGCACGACAACATCATTTGCGGCATAACGTCGGTCGCGTTCAGCAAGTCGGGCCGTCTGCTGTTGGCCGGATACGACGATTTCAATTGCAACGTGTGGGATTCGATGAAGAGCGAACGCGCCGGTAATTTTATTTATTTGTTTTTAATGTAAGCCTTATGTAGCACGCACCCGAAAGGACATAGTTCAAAACTAGAAACAACCATTCAAAGTTCTCAAAAATCATATTTCTCAAAGTTTTGGTCTTAATGAGAAAAAAAAAATAGGCTTATACGTAAGGCAATAACATTGTCTGTTGTTTACATCACGAATAAATGGGTTCACATTTATATAACTTTAAAAGAATATTGTGCTAAAAAAAAATATTTGTGAAATTATGCAAATCTGTAAATTATTGTAAATAAATCACTGCAAAAACAGTCCAAAATATATTATAAATGCCAAATAAAATTATACCAAATGATTCTTTATTAGTTATCGAATGGTGTAATTCAATTTTAGCAGCATCAAACTGTATACCATAATTTTGTTATCATAAGTTTTTTTTAATTGCCTCAAACTATGGAAGAAAATTTAAAGATATTTCCCTTTTTTACAGGTATTCTAGCCGGACACGACAACCGCGTTTCGTGCCTGGGAGTGACCGAAAACGGAATGGCCGTCGCCACCGGATCCTGGGATTCGTTCCTTCGCATTTGGAACTAAGCATTGCACACACACACAAACCACTAAAACACACCTCAACACCCTCCTCCGACGCACACACAAACACACATTACCGTGACTCTCTGTATTTTCATCTCTCTCCTCTTTGCCTGTGTGACGTCACTAGAGAAACATGTGTGCAGAATATGTACGGTGTGCGATCAACTTGCGACCCGTTAATAAAATCTTTGCAAGCGACGACACGTCATTTTAAACGTGTGACGTCGCGAAAGAGCAAAATAGAGATCTGTTTGCAGAATATGTGTATGGAGTTTAGTCAACTTGTTAAAGATGTCTCTGTCTTTGCAAGTGACGTCACGTCATTTGTGCGGAGTAATTTTTAACGTGTGACGTCACCAGTCAGCGAAAAGTAAATATCTGCAGAATTTGTACAGACAGAGTGCGATCAATTTGCAATTCGTTAAATATATCTCGTCTTTGCAAGTGGCGTCACGTCATTTCGATCGTGTCACGTCACAATTTTATCGTATGACGTCACTTGCGTGCGAGCGATGACAAAACTTATGGCGGTGTGCAAGGGTTTGGGTGTATTTGGTATTAGAATATGTGCGATTCGCGTTATTATTATTTTTTTTTTTTTCAAAAAAATACTACTATCTAGATACCGTTTTAAGAACATTGAGCACAAAGTAAAGAAAAAGAACCTGTCAACTGAAACGTACAACGGAACAGAACAACCGTTTTTCGCTTTATTTATTTATATTTGTAGTCTGTAATTGAAGCGATTCCCGCCCGCGTGATGATGATGATGATAATGATGATGATATGATACATGATGATCATATATTTGCACAAAATCAAGCACAAGTAGGTTATTTTCAAAAGTACCCTCCCAATGTGATGTGTCATCATTTCGCGGGAACGTGTGTAAGCATTTATAAGTTGTCTGTCTGTGTGTATATGCGTGTGTGTGTGTGTGTGTGTGTGTGCGCGCGCGCGTGTGTGCGAGAATGTTGTGTGACTAAAAAAATGCAGTAAGTCATACATACACACATAATATATATTATACTACTTACTATACATTACACTACACATACTTGTATATGTATCTTATGATAAAGTTAAATTATGATATGATATGATACAGCCCACGCCTTTTCAAATGGGAGGCGGCATGCAGCAGTTTTTTTATGTTCATGTGACTAGGTGAGTGTATTTTTGAATTGTATTTGAAAAAAATAATAATTAAGGTTTAAACAGGCAGACATGATACAATCGCATATAAAGCAAGGTTTAGACTAGCAATAAAACTTGCAGAATATGAGTTCTTCAAGTAAAATTTTAGTGTAAATGGCCACAGCAAGCCAACTTCTGCAAGTTGCAGCAGCTAACTTTTGCAAGTTGCAGCAACCAACTTTTGCAAGTTGCAGCAGCCAACTTCTGCAAGTTGCAGTAGCTAACTTTTGCAAGTTGCAGCAGCCAACTTCTGCAAGTTGCAGTAGCTAACTTTTGCAAGTTGCAGCAGCCAACTTCTGCAAGCTTGCGGGACTTGCTGCAAGTCACACGTGTAAACATTATTTTAACCTTGCAAGAGAAAGTTTGAGCGCAAAGTGAAATAACACTATTAATAATTGAATACTACAATTAATAGTAAGAAAAGGGAAGAATTTCTTGCACAAGATATTGCCAGAAGTACTTGCTAGTCTAAACGTTGCTTAACGCAAGTAACGCCACAAATGTTGCAAGTACGCCGCCAACTATGATGGTGTTTTAAGGGTAAGGGATAGGGAAATGGCATCGTCCCTTACTCACTATATGTATTATGTTGTTTTAATACATATAGTTATTCACTACTATATGATGTTCTTTCACGGTGGTCTTCTGTAAGGGGGTGGTTATTGCCTAAATGGCTGCGAAACTACTTTCAATATCCCATATTTAATAGACCAGAGCCAAATGTCTAAATATTAAAATTAAAATTGGTTTTAAAAACTAATTAAAAATATAGTTTTTGAACATAATTTCACATACTGTGTTTGCAATTAAAGGAATATCTCATTTTTTTTTTTTCAGATAAAAAATACTAAAACGTCGCACAACAAGAATAATTTCCTACAAATTCTAAAAAAATATAATATAATTTTTTTTATTATTATTAAAGAACCAAATATTAATCGTATCTATGCGTGACCTATGTATTGAAACTTGATCACCGTTATTATTTATTTATAATAATAAATAAACAATATAATTTGTAATTTTGTTTTGAGTTAATTTATGATTTTTATCGTGTAATTTGTATGTTTAGAAAATAATCTAGATGTTAAGTGAGAACTTTTTATTAAAAATTAGGATGAGAGTGCAAAGGATCTCCCCGAAGCCATATTTTATTTATTCGCTTTAATTAAAACAACGTACTGTATATGGGACACATTTTTTTAGTGGAAATTTTATCACCTTTGCCCGATTGTAGATTTCATTTGCTCATCGAATTGAGTTTAGAATTTTAAAAAAAGTTACCCAATTTTTGATTGGGTAAACATACATTTTTAATCGGGTAAGTTTTAAAAAATGTTACCCAATAAAAAAATGTATGTTACCCAACCAAAAAAAAAAACTTAAAAATGTTACCCAATTAAAAATGTAGTCTCATATACAGTATGATTGTTTTTATCGCGATCAATTTGAAACTGTCAAGTGTCGTGTCAAATGCGAAATTGTCAAATAGTGTTTGACAGTTTGACAAGATTTTTCATTTTTGACATTTTTGAACGTGTCTAAAATGATTGTAATTCTTTTTTATTTTTTATTTAATGCATTTCGATTCTCATTCCTTTTGAAGTTTCGAGTTGAAATGGCTCACGATTTTGAATTTATATCGTTGTATTATATTTTGATTTCGTTTTCTTGTACACAATTATATTTAATATAGATTTGATGAAGTATATTATTGATGTTTTTTATCGTATAATTATGTAACACTTTATTGCATTTTCCATCTGACATAAATGTCAAATTTTTGACACAAATGTCAAAAATAAGGGATAGAAATGTTACAGGGTACAAACAAAGGAGTACGTTGAAGTAACTTTATAAAGGCTTAAATGCAGTTTTTCGATTGAAAGTAATAAAAAAAAAATAGCACCAAATGGCCGCCGTAAACGTCACACAATGTATTTAATTTTGACCAATTTTCTATGAACTATATTTGCAAAAAAAAAAATCTTTTATATATTTTCTACTGATCTTTTTTTTTTTTTCAAATTTTTCTTTTCCAAGTTGTGTATAGTTTCTCTTGTAAATGTCTAGTGAATATAAATATCTCGATTTAAATGTAATCTTAGACGGAAGTTTTTAAAATTCCCCGAACGGCACGAAATCGTTGAATTTTTTCCGATATATACGTTTTATACGAAACCGCGTTAGCTTTTAAAGTTATCGACATTTTGGATATTTCTCAGTCAACTGGTCCGAGTGACTTAACTTTTAAACCTACGGGGCGTTATTTCAATCAACTTTATATCATTTAATAACAAATTCTATTGAAACTTTAAGGGAGTTGAACACACACATACACTTAACTACACATAATTCAGTTCCATTTGCGTACGCGTCCGTGTTCAGCCCTAAAGCGCGTGCGCATCTCCATACAAAACTTGTTGTTTTCTATGGACAAAAGCTGAATATATGTAGTCACTCCCTTACATATCTTATTTAATAATTGTATTATAATAAAAAAAAATCGCGACTAATTGCGGGAATTTATAAGTTTAGCACAAAGAGACGAAGTTGAAAAGTGTAGTTACTCCCCAAAAGTCTAAATCTCATATGAAATGTTTTTCCCAAGTAGGATAAGACAGTTTCAAAAAAGTTTTTGCCAAATTAATGAGCGCGTTTCGCCTAATTTATATCAAATGCAAAATGCCACTTGGACCAGCAGACTAATTTGAGGGATCCACTTCATTAAAAAAAAAAAAAACATCACACTGTATATCCTTAGTGTGCGAAGTACCCGCATATATACTTGCACAATTACATCAAAATAGTACTTAGTAAAAGGTGAATCGTAATCTAGACTTGTGTACAATTGTGCAAGCGATGTCCCTTATTAAAAAAAAAAAAAAAAAACTACGGTATATCTAAACATCCGGGTTCCGTAAGTTCATTACATATAGGCTAAGTTAGGGCTAAGTATTTAAGATTTAGGGACAAGGCATTTGTAACTTTAACATTCTGTGTTGCTATCAGCAAAAAAAAAGTTGTTTTAACACTTTATTAAATTCTTTGATGGGATATGCACACGAAAAAATAGCTCGGCTTTCTTTATCGTTGTCTATGGTTAAGCCTTCTTGTTCTTAGATAGGATATAATAATATAATATGATAGATGTTTCTAAATAAGGCGGACGCTGTCAGTGAAGCTTGGATCTGTGCGAATATGGTATTTGGGATATATCAATATTTGACTTGGTTTTTTGGATTTTTTTTTTTTTCATGGATATTTTTAATTTAAAATTTTCACAGCGTTGCAAATCTTTGAAATAATATTTAAAAAAATTTTTTGATGGACAATGTCTTATATATTTGAAATCGAGAATGAAATAGATTTGATTTTGATTGTCTAAACTAAAAAAAAAAAATTGAAAAAATGTATTTGTCATTTAAAACAAAAAACAAAGTATGAAAATAAACCATTTTTTTTTCTCCCTTAATCATAATCAAATAACTGATTTAATTTCCACACTCTTAAGGTTCTAAACTACTTGAGACTACTTATATTTGCATTTGTACTAATCTATTGTAGTGTAATATTGTGCTCAATTTTATACATATACAATACAATATATAAATCGTCTAAAATATATTGATATATCCACTATGACCCCAACGGTGTAATGAGAAGCTTTGGCATGGGATCCTCGACATAATATTATGGTGGAATGTATTTGTGGCATATCACACTACCGTTTGCCCCCGATTTTTTATATATACCTATCGATTAAAAAAAAAACTACATTTATATTGAGTGTATTTCATTTAAAGCCATTTCTGATCATCCTGTATAGTCTTGACAATGACATGTTGGATTAAAGAGTAAATTCATTTTCATTTCAAAATTCCATACATCACATTTTCATTGGTAGTCTTGTTTGTATCAGGGTTGTTGCGGATGCGGAGTTCGTTTTTTTTTTTTTAATAGATTTGACTTTTAAAGCAGAAATAAATGATTGTAATTTAAACAAATTTATATTAAAAAACTTAAATTATTTCATATTTCACCCTGCCCTTCTTGTCGTCAACCACTATGTGCTTATGGTTGGGCTAGCTCCATATCCGCATCCGCAAAAAAAAAAATAATCGCATCGATTATTATTGAAAATGTGGACACGGTTGCGGAAGTCTATAAAGTTGAAAATTTAAATTAAAAAAAGAAAAATTATAATGTCATTCACCCTGCGGAAATCTACTAGATTTAAGGCTAGCTCAATATCCGCATCCGCAAAAGATTCGCATTGATTATCGATTTCGGATGTCTAAATCGATGCGGAAGTTCCGCATTTGCCGCATGCGGATGCCAATATCCGCAACGACCCTGGTTTGGATACTATATAGTGTGCAAACGTGTGGACACCATACAATGATAGAAAACCATACACACATGCCCCACATCAAATTGTCTATGAATGTTTTGTTTTGTATATAAGCAAACGGGTGGACACCATGCAAGAATGAATTATAGAGTTTGTCTCTGGTCTGCTTGTAGTTTTAAGATACTTTTTTAAAAACATTAATAAAAAAATTGTTTTCTACTGTAACGCTTTTTTCCCGTTTCGGTGTACGCGATTATGTATAATTATAATATTTATATATATATATATAAATAAATAATGTATATCTAATGTTTAACGGATAGTTGTACGAGCTCTTAGAAATTCGTTATAATTTTTTTTTTTTTTTATATTAATTCAGACCAATTTTTCTCAATTTTTTACATCCTATTGGAACGGACTGCCATGTTTTTTAAATTGTAAATGTCATTTTTTTTTCGTTTCGGAGATTTTTAGTAACGTTACCAAGTAAAAGAAAAGTTCTACAATAAAAATAAAAAAAAGAAAATCTGTCTATGCCTAATTAATTTAAAATAACTGAACCCAAGATTGTAGTGATTTTGTGCAATCTTTAATTTTTTTCCAAAATAGTGGGAGAGCACTGTCTGTCTGTCTGTCTGTCCCCCTTAAAAGTAAAAGTGTAAAAGTAAACGAGAATTTGTCTAAGTTAACATTTTACTTGCTAGTCCACATGTTTGATATGTTTAAAATAATTATTCTTAGTGGTGTAATACTAATTATAATGTATTGTGTAAAATATTTTTTTTAGTTATTATATCAATAAATTACAATTTGTTTATTTTAAATTCGGTTGTATTATTTATGCCGTCCTTTTTTATCAAAGTGTAAACTGTGGTATTGGCTAACATTTAAACAGATGCTACGTCTCTCTGTTTAAACAGTTTCTAGGTTAAACTGAAGCTGTTATTGTGATCCATTTCCTAGAAATTTAACAGGAACATAAACATATCATGCATAGAGATCGGCCTTTTGTTATTATTACCTACTCAAGCCGCATTAAACATGAGGCAATTCAGATCTCCCAAATGCAATGAAACAAAAAGAAAAGAAACGCTCATTTCTCACAAGAATAAAGGGAATACAAACAATACAGCAAGGTAAGCCAAAAACAAAAAATTATAGGTAATTACATGATTATTCGCATAAAGACAGATTCTCATAACGACGGAGTCTCAAAAAGAGAGAGTACATACAAGTCGCACCTTCGGTAAGACAAGGGCATAACTTGTAATTGTAAAATGAGTTGAAATATTATGCAGAAGTGTCTTAAATACATGATTAAATTTAAAAAGTATAGGGCTTATTTTGATTTAAAAAAAAATGTTTTGAAACAATATACTCGTAAGCAGAAGAATATGATATTGAATGCAAAAAAAATAGACTTTAAATGGCTCTCCTGTAAAATTACAAAAAATGCAGTTATGTCTTTGTCTTGCTTCGGTGATATATAAATATAGTGAAATTGTAGGTCTGTTAAACGGTCCCAGACGATCATGCGACATGACATGCATTACGTGCTGTCATGCATGCATGACCATTTAATTGTATTGATTGATGTAAATGACATGCAAACTAAGTGCTTTTTTGGTCGATTATACATCATGATAATTCATGCATGTCATGCCGCATGATCGTCTAGGGACCCCCTTTACATCCCCACACCACAATTCTGCCAGAAAAAACATTCCATCGTAGACAGTAGTTTCCTATTTCATTATTTTTATACTACCTTTTATCCGCGACTTCGTCCGCGTCCCTATTTTTTTCTGAATGAAAGGTAAGTCTCCTTTTCTGTACCTCTGACAACGTGTATGAAAAATTTCATGATTACCGATGTACTTAAGGTGAAAAGACTAAGAATTTTGGGTACTCTTCATGTATACTTCTCTAATATTATAAAGATAAGATTTGTTTGATTGTAATGAATAAACTCAAAAACTACTGGAACTATTTTGAAAATTCTTTCACCTAAACAAAGCTAAGATACATTACTAGCGAGTATATTTTATAAAATTACGCGGGCAAAGCCGCATGCAATGGCTAGTTTAGAATAAAAGTACTACTGTTTCCAAGAGACTGAGTAAGTACAAATGCTAGTATTCAATATTTACATATCGCTGCTTAAAAACTAAAGGGATTGTTGATCTTTGGCACCCAAACTCAAACAAGACATGTTACAAAAAGGTCTTCAATAGGCTAATGTCTTGAAATTCGGGTCCAATTCCAAAATTGAAAAAGTATTGTGAGTTAGAAAAGTGGATAAATGGAACTTTTTGAAAATGAAATAAAAAAGTGCAAAAGGCGTGGAGTATGTACGTGATCAGTCATGGCGAAACAACACACGCTCGCGTTACCGAATTAGACTCTGGCAGAGTTCGGCTTCAACTAGTGTCACAAAATTTTACGGATTTTTGTGGACTTAACGAATATTCATTATAACAAAATGTGACTGATAGGCGAATGGAACATTGAAAAAAGAAATCATTTGAAAATTATAATAGATTTAAATAAAATATATTAACTTTGGGTCCTAAAGTAGCCGCCTTAATTATGCGAGCCCCTTATTTTACATTTAACATATTATTACAATTAGGCAGAAAACACAACGAAAAAAATCGATAAATAAAATAAATATTCAGATGTGTTTTACTTTGTTTCTTCGTGTTGTGTGTGTGTGTGTGTGTGTATGTGCATTTTCGAGTGGTTACGGTTAAGAATTAGTCCCGGTTACGGTTAGAATGGTCCCGGGTCCGATTTCCGGCAGAACCAAATTTGTTATTATTGAACTCTGATCAGAGTGTTCTTGTAGTGGCAGAACCTAAAATCAAATGTCGATTCATTATTTCATTAAAAATTTGTTATTTTTAAATATTTCTGTAACTAATAATTTATTAAAAATTAAAATAATATTCTTACGTGACAGAAGTCTCGGAAAATCCCATAAGCGATGGCCACCCTACACCCGGCGGAGCTTTTCTGCGTATTATGCAAGAGTTTCAAAACTTTATTTCAGTCAGTCCGAAAACTTCACGCGAGTAAAACACGTCTCCCAACGAATACAGACCGAAACCGACTTTAATTGTAAATATTTACGGTCCAATTTACGCGGTAACAATAAAATTGTGTTAATTTATGTGCTAATTAGTTTATATTTGAGGTTATGTTTAAAAAAAGTGACGTGTGGGCGTTGTGTCAACGTCCTTTAATTTGAATGCCTTTTTGTTTTGTTTATTTTGAACTACTCAGTTTATTTAATTAGATTTTTAATTTAAGATTTTTCTTAGTATCAAATCAAATTAAATATTGAAATATTACAAAGGAAGTAACATTAAAAATACTTATATAAATATAATAAAAAATTACTTTCTACTTTAATAATTTTATATTTAAATTTTGACTTCGAAATTTTCAAATTATATGTCATGTTTTCGTTCGTAATTTAGACCACATTAGCACTAATTATTTTTCACTAAACAATTTTTAAAAAATCAGCGTCAGTGACTAATTGTTCGATTTCGTAAACAAACCTCATAAAAAATCACTGCTCGGCAACCGATTTTCTCGGCGAATTATTTCTGTAACCGCCTATTTGCGCTGTTACTAATAAAGTTACAACGCAAAATATACCTTGTTACAACGCATTAAAACACCGATTGTTTTAAAATTTAACTATTACAATTACATTTTGAAGAAAACGAGCAGATAACCCACGTCACGTCTCACACGGTAGCTATCTGCCACTAAATTCATATCACATTAATCACAGCTTTTTTTTAGAATTCCCAAAAAAACCTAGATTCTGGTCTTTGAAGCATTCCTTTATAAACTTTATACAAAGTGTTTAGTGCTACAGTGAATAAAATAGAAGAAAAAATATAAAATAAAAATGATGACGATAAGTGAGAGACAATATTCGTCAAACAAGAGGTCCAGCATTCACAAGATTAACGATAGAATTGTTCATCGGGACAGTTTTGATGATGTGAAGAGTTCTTCAAGCGTCAATAGCGCTCTCATAACGAAGAGAGGATTCAAGCCATCGGACATGTACGATCCGCAAAAAAAGGCCTTCTTAACGAACCTCAGTTACAAACTATTCCCTGTAAGTTTGGTATGTTCATTTTACATAAATACTCGTATTGTTAAAAGTTTTGGTGAAAGCTTTTTTTTAACAATTTTTGCGAAGCAAAGTTTTTGGTATAGTATTGTTTATACATAAATTAAAATATATATATTATATACGTTACCAGCCAATCCAGATTTGAGGGCAACCTAGTCCTAGGCCAAACCAACCGGTTCATACTAAGTGTATCAGGATATGTACTACAATCTAGTTTGGTCTGAATTCGTTAATGGCCGATAACATATACTATATAATATATGATATACTAATGCACTAATTTTGACGACATGTTTGGTTTAGTAGCTAGTAACCATAGCTGTTAACCAAACGGTCGCGGGTTCGAATCCCGCTAGGGGCAAATGTTTTATGTGTTAAAATTTAATCTTTGTACCTGGGTCATGGATGTTTTGTATTTATAATTTGTACGTATTTACAAAAAAAAAGTAATCTATGTATTATATCTAGATGGTGCTGTGTGGAATGTGTGAAGATTTTTATATATTTACTGATTATAGGCTTATTTATCTACGAATAAAGTGTTATTTAAACTGACTTAGTTATAAAAATTAGTTTATTGTAATTTCTAATGTCCAGCACGAAAAAAAATATTCAGTAAAAATAAGCTTGAAAATATAATATATGGTTGAAGAAAGCTATGTAAGAAATATTATTTCTTCCATAGCTTTCTTCAACCAGCAAAACTAGTCAAAAATATATAAAAACAATTTATTTCTTTTATATATATTTTTATATTACGAGTATAAAGGCTGGCAGGCAAGCGTTTATGCTTATGCTTCTTCGAATCTTAATGCAATAAATAATATTCTTGAAATTTGAATCAAATATTTTACGTTATTCCTTTCTTTTAAGATACTATTTTACTTAAGAAGAATTATTATTTTTGTCCATTCTTTCGATTGGCATCATAAAAATACGGGTGATGCAGCAAGTATTTTTTAGAAAATCTTTGAACTTTTAAAAATAACATAAAGTCTTCTTTCAGAAATATCCTATCTACTTAAGGTACTTTTCCTTCATGTCGCATAGTTTTGGGACACCCGGTATATGTGTTAGATTTGAATGATTTTACTACGTTCGGAATCCCGAATCGATATTCTGAAACGGAATCCCGGACTGTATGTGGCGGCCCTAATAATGAGAACCCGGAAATTGAATGTTGCGGCACTGATTCTATCCGCTTTTTTTTTGTTTATTTATACGGGATGTAAAAAAGCCATGTTTCCAGTGAAGTTGTTTTTAGATTGTCCCAGTGATCAACATTGAGGATGACTCATTAACTGAATTAATATACGTTTCAAGAATTTCCCCTCGGGATGTCTTTGCGTCATCCGTATTGTGACAACTATTTTTAAAAATTTATTTAACCTAGTACGTAGTACACGTAAACATTATTTTTGGCTAACTATGCCTCGTTACTTCGCCTGCTTTAAATATGCATTGAGCTGGAGCTCACCAAATGATGATCTCACTGCCCAAATTGGTCTTAGTTTACACATTGCAATAGTGTTGGGTTGGGGTCAGTCAAATCTACTCGTAAGAGACAGACGCTATTCCCTCCCCCTCCAGTCCGGAAGCCAGGTCGTTTATAGTGTCAAGGCTCAAGTCCTAGTAAATTGTATTTGTTACACACTTAAGTATTTCCCATATCTCCAGTATCTCGACACGACAATTCGCCCATTTGGGCGAGAAAAATTTGGGCTAGTAGTCCATTAACTCCAATAACTCGATGTTACTATCCAATCCAATCAATCGATGTTATACAATATCGATGATATATCCAATATGGGTATTTCTGTTTACACATAATAATAATAATAATAATAATAATAAGCCTTTTTATTTAAACCATGAATGCATTGACAATAACATAAATTAAAAAAAATTGGAATTATAACATTATAAAATAAATAACTTTCAACATAAATTAAAAAAATTGGAATTAATTTTAACATTTTAAAATAATTAACTTTCAACATAAATAAAAATAAAAAATTGGAATTAATTATGACATTTTAAAATAAATAACTTTCAACATCTAAATATTTATAGGTTAAAAAAAAAGTTAAGATTCATGGCCCCTTTCGGTATAGGCCTCCTCCAAGTGCCTCCATTTGCTTCTGTCAGTGGCCACGTCCATCCAGTCTCTCCCCGCCGTCTTTTTTATGTCGTCGCTCCATCGATTTCTGGGCCTGCCTCTGGGTCTTCTTTGGCCTGGACCTTTCCAATACGTTGCTTTTTTTGTCCATCTGTCCCCGGGCATTCGGGCCAGGTGTCCTGCCCATCTCCATTTTAAGCTTAGTGCGTGTTGAACTGCATCAATGACTTTTGTTTGGTTTCTTATATCCGAGTTTTTTTGTTTATCCATGAGTTTAAGTCCCAGGACGCTTCTTTCCATAGCGCGTTGGCACGAACGTAATTTATTTATAATATTTTTGTTGTAGGTCCATGTTTGGGCACCATACGTAAGACAGGGTAGTAGGCATGAGTCCATAATTTTCTTTTTTAGAATCAAAGGGAATTTGGATTTCAATATTTCCTTGTAGCACCAGTACTTTTTCCAGGTTATATTAATTCGTCTTTCTAGTTCGTCTGTATGCCTTGTATTTTTGAATGATATTTGTTTTCCCAGGTAAGTATAGTTCTCAACATAATCTAGTGGTGTGTCATTTATCGTTATGAGGCTTTTAGCGCCGTTTGTAGAAACTTTTGTCTTTGAAGTATTCAGTTGTAAGCCAATATCGTTACTGACCTTATTTAGTTCCTTCAACATATTTTCTAGCTGATTTGGAGTATTTGAAAAAATAATTAAATCATCTGCAAATCTGAGGTTACTGAGATATTTTCCGTTTATATTTATGCCTTTTTTATCCCATTTTAAGTCTTTCATGATATTTTGTAAGACGGCTATGAAAATTCTAGGCGATAGTGGGTCGCCTTGTTTTACGCCTCTGTATATACCGAACTCTGGACCCAACCTGTCTAGTTTTATTCGGCTTTTACTTTTTTTATAAATATCCTGTATTATTTTTAGATATGGTTGTGGTACTTCTTGGTCGTGCAATGCTTTCCAAATGCTTTCGTGTGATATCGAGTCGAAAGCTTTCGCGTAGTCAACGTAGGCTAGGTATAGTGGTTGTTTGAACTCTATATATTTTTCCACTATTTGTTCGAGGGTATGGATATGGTCGGTTGTTGAGTATCCTTGTCGAAAACCTGCCTGCTCTACCGGTTGGTTCTTCTCTATAAATGGTTTTATTCTTTTTTCTAGACACGTTGCAAACAGTTTGTAGATCGTTGAAAGTAGGCTGATGGGCCGATAGTTATTAATATCAGCAGGGTCCCCTTTCTTGTATAATAGAATTATGTGTGATTTGGCCCAGTTACTGGGGATTTTTTGTTCTTCGAGTATCTTATTAAATAAAGTTATGAGAGCTTTTATCAGAAGATATTTTCCTATTTTAAGGGCTTCATTAGGGATGTTGTCTGCTCCTGGGCTTTTTTCTATTTTCAAATTTCGTATTTTTTCCAGAATTTCATCTTCGCTAAAAGGCTCGACCGCGAACTCTGAATCATTAGTCTTAATTAGCACATCTTCGTTATTTGTTGCTGTATAGGTACTTCTTGCCGTGTAGAGCTCTTTGTAAAATTCGGATGCAATGCTTACTAGCTGATTTCTTGTTTGTGGCTTATTTGTTTCTTTATTTGGTTTCAGTGTCGGTATCCAACTTTTCTCTATATTTAGTTGTTTGTAGGCTCTCTTCTGACTTCCATTATAAGTTAAATGTTTTTCGATTATTTTTAAGCGATACTTCTCGTAATCTTCTTTTATTAGTTTATTCGTGGTTTTGTAGAGCATCGAAAGTTCTTTCTTTTCTTCTTTGGTTTTTGATGGTTTGTGTAGTAAAGTTGTACGTTTCTTTATAATTTTTTTTGTATCTACAGATAGTATTTCTTTCTTAGTTTTGTCCGAGGTAAGCGCATTTAGGCTTTCCCTTATAGCTGACTCTATTTTTGAGTAGTAGGATTCTATATTGTCGTCCTTTTCCCATTGCATTTGTTGCAGCTTTGATGCTAAGACATCAAGGAATTTTTTTTGGTTTATCTCATCGGCAAGGTTTGTTGGCGTCGTGGAGTATGTGGCTCTGCTTTTTTTTGTCTTACTTAGTTTTATTGTCCCTCTAAGCATTCTGTGGTCGCTTGGGAAAGAGATATTGTTTAGTACTTCCATATTGGTAAAGAGTTTTGGATCGTCGCTAAGAATATAGTCAATTTGATTTTTGTATCCTTTTGGCGAAATCCAGGTCCACAGATTTGCTGCTCGTTTCTTAAATATTGTGTTAATTATTGTATATCTATTTTGTAGTGCATATTGTATTAGTTTAACTCCTCTTTTGTTTCTCCTACCATAGCAGAATGGTCCCATAACTGTATTTTCTCCTGGTTTCCTGTGCCCTATTTTTGCGTTCATATCTCCCATTAAAATAACTTTTCCTTGTGTAAGGCTTCGGGCATACTCTATTTGTTCATAAAATATATCTATTTCACTCTCTGTTGCTTCAATTGTAGGTGCGTAAACTTGAATAATTGAGATTTTTACTACTCCAAATTTTAAATTTAGTAAACAGACTCTCTCAGATATTCCTATGTAACTTTCTATGTTGTTTTTATATTCTTTCTTAATTAGGAATCCGACACCGTAGTGTCCCTTAGTCTCTCCAGTGTAGCAAAATATGTGACTGTCATCTTCTAAAATATTGTTTCCTATTCTTCTGACTTCTGACAGTCCTATAATGTCGTACTTTATTTTCTCTAGAGAATATTTCAATAAGATCTTTCTTTGTGGTGATAGTAGAGACTTAACATTGTATGAACATATATAAATTTTTTGGCATCTCGGAGGGTTGTAGTCGTATTTTCCCGCGGTGACTAGCCGTGTTGGGAGGGCGAGAGGGGCCGGTGGTAATTGCTATTCTTTTGTGTTTTGATTGGAGCAGTGCTCGGCTGTAGTGAATGACTGTGACGGCGTTTTCTCCTCGAGTGTGAATATAGGTTTTTTTATGACAAAGCTATTCATATTATTAGTTTTGTTTATTTTAGTGCGTTGTTTTGTATTCTGTTGCCCTGCGTTGTAGCTTGAATGAGGTGTTCCTTCTGGCGAAGTGGATAAGGTTCTTTTTTTGTGTGTCTGTTTTTGTTGTTCTGTTTGCTGGTTCTTGTTAGGTATCACAATTTTATCGTATTTAATGAAGGCATTTATTCCTTGTTTTCTCATTATTTCTACTTCATTTTGAAGTTCTCTTCGTCTATTTATGATTTCTCGAGGATAATCTTCCTTTAAATAATAAGGTGTTGATTCAAGTTTTTTCTTATTTTTCTGGATCTGTATCTTTAACCCCATAGTAAGCAAGGTAACTACAATAGGTCTAGTTTTTTCACCTTTTTTTCCTAATCTTCTGACATATTCTATGTCGTTTTTCTCGCATTTGATTTCCTGTATGTTATTTATAATATCTAGCACCTTTTCCTCCAGGTCTTTGTAGCTCTTTTCTTGTTCCTCAACTCCGAAAAACAATAGGTTTTTTCTTCTTATGAATCTGTCAAAGTTATAAATCGCCGTTTGTTGCGTTTCCAATTTTTGTTCTAGCTGTTCATTCCGAGATTCGAGGGATTTAAATTTCTCATTTATACTCGTACTGATAGTGTTTTTTATATCCTCTTTCATTTCCAGCATATCCAGCTTTTGTTGCTTCATTTCTTCTTGCATGGATCTCAACATATCTTTAATTTCATCCATTTTGCGCCCTCTGTCGGTTAATGGTGAAACTATTATGAAACTTTATCTGCGATCAATGCTAGTTTGTTTGTTAACAGTTCTGTGGGCAACCGTTAGATGGCGCTATTATTACTTATCGGTATCAACAATCTGTATTATCCGGTATCAATCTGAGGGTATCACAAAGTATAATACTTTATTTATTGGTGGGTATCAGTATCACGGCATGATTTAATATAAATTTTTTGGGTTATTTCCATTTGCAACCTCCAAGCACTATACAGTTTATGATGGATTCAACGTTTTCCACACTGTCACAGCCGTACCAACACACCGCCGCCACTTTTTCAAATATTCGGATTTCAGTAGGTTGTTACTTTGTTGTCACTGTAAATTTTAATGTTATTTGTTTATTTTTAGCTACAATTTTTTATAATTCATTTAATTTATTCACTTGAGAAACTTTTTCACTGATTTTAATATATACTATTTCGCTTTATTATAATTTTAAAGAATATTTTGTAAAGAGCAGTTGTTTACTGTGGCACACTAGCGCCCTCACTCCTGTATTATATGTTTACACATATAATACAAAATTTTTGTTATGAAAACATATTTTTCTAATGTTTAGTGAAATTCCTCACAGATACTTAGTAGCTTCATTATTTTCAGAGATTCACAGAAATATCAGTCGTATAAGTCCGTCTGACTATTTCCCCGCTAATTTGTTCTACATAACTCATGGTTGGGAAGTCCAAGAGGGGATTTCTGGAGTTACTCGAGCGCATCAGATTAAGCTATGGTAGATTAATTACATGCTGAAAAATGTGCATTTTAATAATCTGACGATTTGGTTGGTGGGGTTGGCGGGGGTGGGGGTAAAATTTTAAATACAACTCGAGCGCGTCAGATTTTCAGAGGGGATGTTAAGTGAACCTAAACTAAGCTCCCATTTAAAATTCAGACGATTCGGATGTAACGCAAGCTCGTGGCAGTTTTTTGAAAATGCAAAAAATATTTTTGACGATTCTCATTTTGTAATACTCGAGCGCGTCAGATTTTCATACAGACGGTTCAGCCTAAATAGAGCGGCGGTGGAATCTCAAAAGACGCCTGCTTTCAACGGTTAACGGCATTTAGTGAAACTTTTTGTCACCGGGTCTTTTTAGACTAATTCGACCCTGCTGATCACGATTCTGCCCGGTGTCAACCCCTCCCCCGCTCCCTTCCCCCCTTTTTCTCCCCAAACGTGTCCCGATCTGCGGTTTTTTCAATTTATTTCGGAATCTATTAGAGTTAAAAGAAAACTGTCAATGACAAAAACAATCTGCACTAAATTCTCTATAAAATGTGTATATAAATAATTTGATAGACATAATAACTTAAGAAGTAATGTGTGTCGAAACTATGTAAATTTTTATTTTTTTCAACATTTTTGTATTTGCTGTTAATTTATCCAAAAACAAACGAAGATGTGATAAAGTAGTTAAGGAGTGAATTATTCTTGATACTTTTAGCTAAAAAACAAGACCTTACTTACCCTCGTACGAGTATTCGTTCACGATTTATAGGTCGTAGCGCAGACGCAGCCATTAGACTTTCGGAAAAATCTCAAAAAGCGCCTGCTTTCAACAGTTAACGGAATTCAGTGAAACTATCTGTCACCGGGACTTTTTAAACTAATTTGACCCTGCTGAACACGATTCTGCCCGGTGTCATCCCCTCCCCCGCTCCCTTCCCTTCCTTTCCTCCCCAAATGTGTCCCGATCTGCGGTTTTTTCAATTTATTTCGGAATCTGTTAGAGATATAAGAAAACTGACCATTACAAAAATAATGTGCATTAAATTCTCTACAATATTCGTATATAAATCATCTGACAGGCGTAATAACTTAAGAAATAATGTCTGACCAACCTATACAAATATATTATTTTTTTAACATTTTTGTATTTGCAGTTAATTTATCGAAAAACAATCGACGCTGTGATAAAATAGCTAAGAAGTGAATTATTCTTCATACATTTACCTACGAAACAAGACCTAATTTACCCTCATACGAGTATTCGTTCACGATTTATAGGTTGTAGCGCAGACGCTGCCATGCCGCGCACGATACTCAAGTACCTACACTATGCTCGATACATCACGTACCTACTTAAAATAACTATTTTTATAAACATTTCGTCATCGTCATCTCAGTCAAATGACTTTCACTGTTGGACTTTAATTTTTACTAAAGAAAATCGGAGACCACGAAGAAACAGACACAAGGCTGATAGCTTGAACAGTCCGTTTGAGGGCGTTATTGTATTAGTGAGGGGTTCTGATAACTTTTTCTTACTTCTACATCATTGGGGGATGATTGCCTCCAAACATCTGTGGATGATGGCACAAGGCTGTACTACCTACCAGCCTTGTGTCTGGTTCTTCGTGGTCTCCCGTTTTCTTCAGTAAAACTTTAAGTACAGCAGTGGAAGTCATTTGACTGAGATGATGATGACGAAATGTTTATAAAAAGTAGTTATTTTAAGTATATACGTGTCTATGTGATGTATCGAGCATAGTGTAAGAGTACTTGAGATTCATGGGCGGCATGGCGGCGTCTGCGCTACGACCTATAAATCGTGAACGAATACTCGTACGAGGGTAAGTAAGGTCTTGTTTTGTAGCTAAAAGTATCAAGAATAATTCACTCCTTAACTACTTTATCACATCTTCGTTTGTTTTTGGATAAATTAACAGCAAATACAAAAATGTTGAAAAAAATAAAAATTTACATAGTTTCGACACACATTACTTCTTAAGTTATTATGTCTATCAAATTATTTATATACACATTTTGTAGAGAATTTAGTGCAGATTATTTTTGTCATTGACAGTTTTCTTTTATCTCTAATAGATTCCGAAATAAATTGAAAAAACCGCAGATCGGGACACGTTTAGGGAGGAAAGGGGAGGAAGGGAGCGGGGGAGGGGATGACACCGGGCAGAATCGTGTTCAGCAGGGTCAAATTAGTCTAAAAAGACCCGGTGGCAAAAAGTTTCACAAAATGCCGTTAACAGTAGTTTTTTAAAAAAAAACCACTGATCTAAAAGTCCTGATCGTGCTGATTCTTAATCTGACGATTATATGGAGGATTTTTTAAAACACAGCGCCTACAAAATTTTAAACGCCTGTAGACGCGCGAGTGACTACACATTAGCATCGTGGGCTCCCTAACCACAACGGATTTGAAAACGGCTTTTACTAATGGAAAGAGCGATAAGCGAGGGAGGTTTGTGAAAAAAATTGCACAAGTGTGAGACGCTATTATATATTTTTATCTATACTAATATATAAAGCCGAAGAGTTTGTTTGTTTGCTTGGTTGTACGCGCTAATCTCAGAAACTACTGGTTCGAATTGAAAAATTCTTTTAGGAAGGCTATAGAGAACGCGGACGAAGTCGCGGGCACCAGCTAGTTATAGATAAAAAGTGTACAACTTTCTCTTTCTCTTTTTACTATATAGGTAAAAATATATATAATTGGCTGTAGATTTTAGCCTTTATTTTTTTATTTGTCAAAAAAGCTGTTGAATCTATGAAAATACATAAATAAATATAATACAAAGTTTCGTCTATTTTACACGTTTCTGAGAACATCAGCACGACATCATTAAGGTTCGCGCCTTCCCTATATTTACAGAACGGATGCCAAATCCCTTCCTATACTTAGATGCATCATTAGAGCATTTAAATAGGTTAATCTCTACATTTGTCTTCTGTAAATTTAACTGACAAACAAACTAACAAAACGATTGTGTAAAGTTTTAGAATCGAGTCTTTGAGACAACATTGAGTTTCATGGAAACATACATACATAGATATATCCATTAGTGATGTGCCTAATCGTTAAAAATGTAGATCCGCGGATACGGATACGGATCTTAACTTTTTTGGTCAATATGTGTTTAAATGTTTGATTTTAAGAAATAAAAAATAATCCGAATGGAATTTCATAGTTTGTCATTGCTACCTAATCACCTATAAATTAATAAGGCAAAAGATCCGCCAAAAAGTAAATGATACGGATACGAGTACAGATCTTTCTTCACCGTCGGATATCCGCGGTTACGGATACGGATACGGATATCCGGCACATCACTAATATCTATACATATAATAATATCGTAAACGAACTGTATTCTGTAGTTCTGTACTAAAAATATTTTTTCAAAAAACAATTTGTACACGTACTTACTTATGTTACCGAAGTAAAAAAAATGTTTTTAGAATTTTTGACTGTTTGTCCGTGCGTTTGTGTTAGTTATTTGTGAGTTGTTATAGATATGGAAGAACAACTTGTTTAACAATTAATGACGTGTGTAAAATAAAATATGATCGCCATGCTAAAGAAAGAATCTGATATTAAATTTATATAGGAATGAACAAGGCAAACTCTCCAAGCACTTAGGTATTCTGGGAATAGTCCAGCTGGCCACTTTTTCGGTCAGTCGCGTGTTGATTGAACTCACTTGTGAACTTATTCTATTTAGGACAAGACTAACATTTTGGCAAATCAAACGTATATATCATATGCTCTCTTTTGGCACTTTAATAACTAAGAACATTAAATAAATTTATTATATTATTTATTATGTAATTTATTATCTTATACATCTTATCTTTATATATGTATTTCTTCTGTGCGTGTGTATGTAACTGAACTCCTCCTAAACGGCTGGACCGATTTTGATGAAATTTTTTGTATTAAAAAAAAAATTGGTCGCGGACGAAGTCGCGGGCTACTAGTATATATATGTAAAATTTTCGTGTAACAGTGTTTGTAACCAAACTCAACCGAAATGGCTTGACCGATAAATTTTTTGTGTATATTCGGTAGGTCTGAGAATAGGTCGTAAACTATTTTTTATATCTAAGGGGCCCCAATTTTTTTTTATGGCAAAAAAAGTTTATCGGGTCAGTTTGTATCCAGTTTTTTTTTTAAATTGATAACACTATAGCTCGTCAATAGTGCCTACTGGACACTGCTTATATTATTTTTTCCTAAAATAAAGAAATCCAGTTAAAGTCCTATCAAAATCGGTCCTGCCGATTCAATTAGCCGCAACGGACAGGCAAAATCTTAAAATTTTTTTTTTTATTTTAAAATTTTTTACTATACATTTAGTAAAAAGCAGTTATTTTAACATTACAAACACACTTTAATCTTATGTATTAGTATAGGTAAGTACATATAGATATGTAAGACATAGTTGGCAAGGTACACTGCATTTCGCAGTAACCAGTCCCTTACCACAGTATATTAATTTCATCCCTTACAGAAGACCACCGTGTAATAAGACACATGAGTTGTTATGATGAGTAAGGAAATCCCATTTCTCTAGTCCTTTTCCTTACCTTTTACCCTAGTAAGGTATTTTCCTTTCTACACCTAGGGCGTTACTTATGTTAATGTCAGCCTGCCAAAAAACCACTCACAGACTATGACAGCTTCGTTAATATTTAAGGAAGCTGTCATAGTCTGTGAGTGTCTTATATCTTATCTTATTTTATTTAAATTTGATCTAACTGTGAATGATCATTTTCATTAATATCCTGCATTTCTTAGAATAATCTTCGAAAATATATCGCTGCTTAAAAACTAAAGGGCCATAAAACAAAAAAAAAACAAAAATGTTTTTATTGCAAAAATACAATCACAGTCCTTCATATTGTATGTTGCAAAAAGACTTATGGGTCTTTTATTCAATATTTAGTATATTTTGATATATTTTTTTATATTCAAAAGTAACTTATATGCTTATATCTCCTTTAGTATTCAGTTTATTATAAAAGTACTCAAAACATTTAATGCTACTTGAAAAAACGCTTCTAACGATGTATAATATGCATATATTTGATATACATATATCTAATAAGAAAAAAATTGACAAAAAGTAATTTAATTTTTTTCGATTGGCTCTCCTGTAAAAAGTGTAATTTTGATTTGTGGCCCTTTAGTTTTTAAGCAGCGATATATCCAGTCCTGCCATTGGCCAATGAGCTACCATAAACTTCCCTACACAAGAGGCCGCAGTAGGTGTAGTTAGCTAGGCGTTAGCTAGGCTAAAATTCGACTTAATTTTTCAATAATCAAAATTACGCTCGCTTGACATACATAAGTTTCTTAAAATATTTTTTTTTGTAATAACACGTTATATCGAGGCAGTAGTTAAATTTAATAGGAGTAAATCGTAAATAATATTATAAATGCGAAGTGAGTTTGGCGAGGACTTAGCAGAAAAGCGTTATTTCGACTAATTTGACTTTTTAGAGTAAAATTAAAACTTAGATAAATATACAGTGCATAATAATCTATTCAGTGCGCGATGAACTATTGAACCGAATTTGATAAAATTTCGTAACTAATGTGTAATTGGGTCCAACTTAAAACATAAGATATATAAATTGCACACCAGGCGAAGCCGGGAGTGTGTCACTAGTAGACTATATTTAAAAAAGTTTAAACCGGACAGATTTATACAAAAAATTCTATTTTCTGTCAAAAAGTATTAAGTCTTTTGTGTAACAGTAGATACTCGTAATAAAAAATTTCAACGAAAACTACCTTAAAATGTTTTTATGCTTATTTGGTTAACTTAAGTTCTGTACTAAAGTTTAAATCTTTTATTGATTTTTTTCATATTTTTCACAATATTAAAAAAAAAAAAAATTGTCCTGTTATTTCCAAAAAGCAATAAAAATTCTCATGTCATGAATGCTTCCATGGGAAGCCGGGGCGAGTCGCTATCATTTTTTTTAACTTTAAATCACTGTTTCTATAAATATAAGTAACGATTTTAATATATATATTTTTATTTTATCGTATTGTTCATATAGTTATAGATGCTAGCAGCCCGCCACCGGCTTCGCATGGAGGATTTTTTTTGAAAATTATGTATACAAACCTTCCTCGATGATTGCTTTTTCCAATAGAAAAACCGTAACAAAATCCTTTGGATGGTTTCTGTGTGGTTTAGCGGGTTAGGTTTAGCAATTTAGATGTATAAAATACTATTTAGAATAGATAAGTTCACACTTCTAATATTTATATTTTGATTTAAGCATAGTTTATTACAATTCAGACATATTGGCCTAAATTCTGTGAGTGAATTCATGTTGCTGATCGTAAATTTTAATACAGCGGAGTTGGCAACGAACGCGCGCCATCTTGGATTCGCGCCAAAATTTCTGTCAATGCAACAACGAAATGTTCATTAAATTCTGCAGTTTTTTGTTGTTGTACTCACAATATTTTTAATGGAATAATATTTATACTTGTTGCTAATTTATATAAATACTTATGCGTCATATTACGTATATGAATTTTATGTTGGCCATATATGAAGGTATTGAAATTTTTGATTGTTTTGATTTTACTTTATAGCCATTTTCTATCAATTTCTAAACCATTATCTTTAATCGTACTATGTCGGCTAGATATAGATTTTTTAGACTTAAAACATTTAATGCTACTTAAAAATACGCTTCTAACGATGTATAATATGCATATATTTAATATTTATATCTAATAGGAAAAAACTAAACAAAAATCATTTAATTTTCTTCGATTAGCTCTCCTGTAAAAAGTGTAATTTTGATTTGTGGCCCTTTAGTTTTTAAGCAGCGATGTTTTTGTGCAAATAAATATTTATATATTTATATGACCATCATGCAGAACGACGGTGAATATTCGCGAGATACAGCTGCGCTACAACAAGCCCTGCAACCCGCTGTAAGACTGTCTAAACAATTTATAAGTAAACCTTGGTGGACCCACTAGTTTCATATATTTGTAAATATTTCCATTATTATAAACTAATGTTTCATTAGGTTCCATACACTGTGCCGTTAAAATGAGACATTTTGTACATATTTATCTGGACAATACCTATCTGTCTAAATATCAAGACTTAGTGATTCTGAGATGTTCTTTATATTTTTTACTTTTGCCCGCGATTTCGTCCGCGTAACTTTGTAAATTATATACTAAAACTTTCCTCGAGAAGCACTTAAGCGCTTAGACTAAAGAAAACTAAATATGTAACTGGCACACTTAAAAAGTTTTTAAAGGAAAAATCATAATTATAGAATTGCCTTTAATTAATTTTATTTTTATTAATATGTATGTTATTAATATAAGCGCCTCTTTCTCCAACTACAAGTAAAGTATTGATTAGTTACTTTTAGAAATCATTTTCTGTTTTATTGAATTATGCACTCGGTTTACTGCATCATTCTATGGGCGATTTTTTATTATTATTTTCTTTTTAATGTTTGCGAATTTTACCGTACAAACAAAGGTATATCAGCTCCATTATCCCAGGATACCGGAGACTTTAAATGACAGTTTGGCTTACTTGACGTTGGTGAAAGAGGCGCTTAATGTAAAAAGAACATGTAATGTGCCAGTTATTTTTTTTTGCTTTATATAGGAAAAGTAATATTTATATATAATTTTATGACCACCCCATGAATAACGACGGTTAATATTCGCGAGATACAGCTGCGCTACAACAAGCCCTGCAACCCGCCGTAAGACTGTCTAAACAATTTATAAGTAAACCTTGGTGGACCCACTAGTTTCATATATTTGTACATATTTCCATTATTATAAATTAATGTTTCATTAGGTTCCATACACTGTGCCGTTAAAATGAGACACTTTGTACATATATCTGTCAAAATATCAAGACAGTGATTCTGAGATGTTCTTTATATTTTTTACTGTTGCCCGCGATTTCGTCCGCGTAACTATGTGAATTATATACTAAAACTTTCCTTGAGAAGCACTTTATCCATTGGTGAAAACAGCATGAAAATTGGTGCACTAGTTTTTGAGTTTATCGCAAACAGACAGACACGGCGAAGGACTGTGTTTTATAATATGTAAGGATACCTTCTGCATCTTATCCAACCAAAACAGTTGTGAAGAAAAGTGTCGTATTATTATTATTATATTAGGTACTTACTTTCCTTACTTTTAGCTTTTTTTAAATCAAGTCTTTATTGCACTAAGGGCCTCTTTCACAAACTACAATTAAAGTGTTGATTAGTTACTTTTAGAAATCATTTTCTATTATATTGAATTATGCAATCGGTTTACTGCATCATTCGATAGCCGATTTTTTATTATTATTTTCTATTTAATGTTTGGGACGTTTACCGTACAAACAAAGGTATATCAGCTAAATTATTCCCGGTTACCGGTGACTTTAAATGACAGTTTGGCCTAATTGACGTTTGAGAAACAGGCGCTAATAATAATATAATAGTGGTATTGTAGTAGTTAATAAATAAGTTAGAAACAGAAACCCTGTGAATGTTCTTACTTATAAAACTATTATTATGATTTGCATGTTTGACATTTATATTAATAATAACATACATACCTTTAATAAATATAATATAAAGTATTTGTGATTTTTCCTTTAAAAACTTTTTAAGTGTGCAGTTATCTATTTAGTTTCCTTTAGTCTTAGCGCCTCTTTCACCAACGTCAAGTAGGCTAAACCGTCACTTAAAGTCACCTGTCACCGGGAATAATATTTTAGCTGATATACCTTTGTTTGTACGGTAAACGTCCCAAACATTAAATGGAAAATAATAAAAAAAAATCGGCTATCGAATGATGCAGTAAACCGAGTGCATAATAAAATTCAGTATAACAGAAAATGATTTCTAAAAGTAACTAATCAACATTTTACTTGCAGTTGGTGAAAGAGACGCTTAATGTAAAAAGAACATAATTATAGGACAAGTAATATAAGTGTGCCAGTTATTTATTTATTTATTTTAGCTTTACATAGGAAACATACATAGAAAAAGTGGAAAAGTAAAATTTATATATAATTTTATGACCACCCCATACAGAACGACGGTGAATATTCGCGAGATACAGCTGCGCTACAACAAGCCCTGCAACCCGCTGTAAGACTGTCTAAACAATTTATAAGTAAACCTTGGTGGACCCACTAGTTTCATATATTTGTAAATATTTCCATTATTACAAACTAATGTTTCATTAGGTTCCATACATTGTGCCGTTAAAATGAGACATTTTGTACATATTTATCTGGACAATACCTATCTGTCAAAATATCTGTCAAAATCAAAAATCTCAGTTATTCTGAGATGTTCTTTTCATTTTTTTACTGTTGGCCGCGATTTCGTCCGCGTAACTGCAAATTATATACTAAAACTTTCCTCGAAAAGCACTCTATCCATTGATGAAAACAGCATGAAAATTGGTGCAGTCGTTTTTGAGTTTATCGCCTCAACATAAGACATAACAGACATAAGACTAAGAACAGAATAAGACATATATAAATGTTTTATATATAAGACATATAACAATATTTTAAGCATTTCGCAATGACAAGTCATTACTTCTTTTCCTTGTCAATAATTATTTCAAATTACAAAAAATAATTAACAATAATAAATTAATTTCTTATTAATTAATAATAAAAAATAATAGCGAATTCTTTATTTCAAACTCTTTCCCCTTATGTCTTACCCTGTATATGTTATATGTATTTTTTGTTACAAAATTATACGTACCTACATCTTAAGTGATAGATTGTTTTGAAGTAATCATTTCTTTGTGTAAAATTATCTCATTCTATTTTAACGCTTTTTTATTGATAACTAACAATAATATACTATGTCTACTAACTATGAAATTACGTAAAGATTTGTGTATATTTTATTTTCTAACATACATTATTATATGTTATGTGACTAATATTGTATTATATGAATTTGTAATCATTATACAAAAACTTTTACTTTATTTGTAATTTACTATGTATATTTATTTTATTTATGTATTTTTTACTAACATATACATTTAACCATTTTTTTTAATATCATACAGTCGTCAAATTTTTGTTATGGAAATTTATAATTTTTTCGATGTATTCTTTGAAATATAATACATATTATGGCTTTTACATACATCCAGATCCTTGTTAGTAAAAGCCCTTTTTTAGTAAATAGAGTTAATTTAGGCATTTCAAATCCACTCGTGGAGTATTTAATTTAAATATTAATTTGATAGTCTGTTATGTGGAATTAAATTTAACCTACTTTTACCTTTCATTCCTATTATGAATGAATGGGTCATAGGTTATAACAAATTTTCATGTTTTATACGAAGATGGAAGTAAAATGAAAGATTAGTGACTCCCTATCCGCGTATGGAACTCTTATATAGTGAGTCCAATGAACTCAGTTTTATTCAGTGGCTCAGCGGTGTCTGTCTTGCCATGTGAAAATAGGGAAAAATAGGTTAAAACGGAAAAAAGGTTAAAAAAATAAAGGCATAGTTTCTGTAGAAAAATTTGGACACATTTGTTGACTCTATTATTACATGTGATCGTTATTAGAATTGCAACAATGACGTTAAAAAGAAAGAAAGAAAGAAAGAATAAAAATGTTTACTTATTTGGTACATTGTAATAAATCGTATTATAATTATAACCTATTATAATTTATAGAAAAGTGTACCATAAGGTTGAGTATTTTATGTATCCCATTTATCGATTACGTTATGTATAAATGTAACGTATCTGTCTTTTTGCTTCCATCTACGTTTTTATAAATTGAAATAGCAAAATAGTGATAATGACAACAGTGCAAATGTATTACAGGATGATTTCGAGAACAAACCGCTGATAGTTGGTGACAAGGAAGTGGACCTCAATAAAATCTTCACACCGGCACCTGATGCAGAGGAACATCTCATAAAGAAAGATCGAAAATTTGGTGAGTTTTGTCACAGTTTTTGTCAAATCACTATTAGGTTCCAATAGTTAACTATAGTGGCAGGGCACACTGGGCCTTTCGCAGTTGTTTAGGGAGTAACCACCTCCTAACAGAAGACTACCCTGAAATTTATATCATCACTAGCTACTGCCCGCCACTTCGCCCGCGTAAAATTATAAATTACATATATACTAAAACCTTCCTCGAGAACCACTATCAAGAACCACCCAGTAGTTTTTGAGTTTAACAGACAGACAATATGTAGTGATCATCATATATAAATATTCTAGCTACACGCTCCCGGCTTCGCCCGGGTTCAAAATAAAAACTATCCTATCTTTTAAATTGGACCAAATTACACATAGTTACAAAGCTCAAACAACGTGACACGTAAGTTCTATATACGGATATGAACATAGGTATTTAAAAAAAATCTTGTTTTTTTTGTTGTATGTAATTTAATTTAATGTGTTTCAACAAAACAAAATAAACCCACTATAAAACTACTAACGCAACACAAGGAAAGTCAGGGTTAAAAAATAAAAATATATAACTTCCTTGAAACAATTATATTATTGTACTAGCTGGCGCCCGCGACCACGTCGCGTTGAAAATGAAAAAGTAGCCTATCCTATGTTCTGTACGTCTAAATGTTTATCTACCAAGTTTCATGAAAATCAGTTAATTCGTTTAAGAGGAACATACATACATACAAAAAAAAATTCTAAAAAAATCGTCAATTTAGTTTCAGTATCATGTATAGAGCCTATAGGTAAACACGATATCTGAAAACAAAGTATGATGTATTCTTTTTTCATTGCTCAAAAAGGTAAACAAACAATTCACGATATAGTACTAAACAAACAATACGAACAAATTCTAAATAAGTTAATCACTGAGTCAACTCTCTTTGATAATGCCTAATGTACAAATCCCATCTTTAAAACAGTCCAGTTACCATGGCGACGCTATATTTGTTTACGGTTTTGATCAATAGAAAAAGAATACATCATAACTTACTCCATGACCAACCCTTACAGATTTATTATTAGTATTGATGATGATATTTCAGAGAAGACATTCGCATCGTCAGCATTTTACGTGCCCGGAGTCCACCCCACAGTGAAGGAACAAATGGACCTGGCGAGAGCCATCTCGCGCTCTCTGAGCGACTCAAGCAACCACATGAGCAGGGGACAGAGCATGTATGTCAACAGAAAAAAGAGATCAGTCAAATGGGTGCACGAAGGAAGAGGTATAAGGAAAAAATATAATTTATTTTTAATTTTAATTTAAATAAAATAAAATTCTTATATATATTTATATAAATAAATAATTATATACTTATATATATACGCTTCCTCTCTCCTAGTCCCTAAGTTGCATGCCCAACAGGGTCCATAACATTGGTCTTTATTTTTATAACATCTTTGTACATTATGGTTTCGCAATAAATAATTGAATTGAATTGAGGTAACATTTTTATTTTAAATTCTGAATTCGATTATGTTGAAATGCAATGTCCACTTCACATGAGGTCTGTGGTAATGTTCATGGTGTATCTGTGAGTTAGGTCTATAGTCTATAGTATTGTCTGTGGTATTAAAAAAATGTCTCTCACTGTGTGTGCTCTAATTTAATTGTTGAAATGTATATTGTAATTTGTAATATTAGTATGTAAAGGAAAATAAATAAATGAATACAAAATCGAAAATATTTATTAGATGACACGTTTGGTCTAGTGGCTATAGTAACCCTAGCTGTTAACCAAGCGGTCGCGGGTTCGAATCCCGCTAGGAGCAAATATACCTTTGTACCTGAGTCATGGATGTTTTGTATTTACAAAAAAAAGTAATCTGGGTAGGTAGTCTGTCAGAATACAAACATTAGTTGCTTACTTTCGTACATTTAAGAATCCAATACACATTATTTTCCAAAAATATCCCTTGAAATAATCCAAAAAGCGTAAACGCTACATACTCTTAAGACAGACTACATTTAACCAACGATCATAATCTAATCTGAAGCAATTGACATTTTGAATAAGAGCCAATAGGTTTATTAGTAGTTGGACAACAAACAAATCTCTCATGAATTATACGCAGCAGGTGATTGTGTATATATGTATATTGTATATTGACCGACATTAATCTATTCGACTAACAAACCTTGTCTGCAATTTGACAGTTTACGCAGTTATAGCAAGTGCGGAGTAAAAATAAATCGCACCTTTATTACAATACCGTCACAAAACGAAATTCTTCAAAAATTTGTTTTTAACGCTATTTATTTTCTGAGCACTAATTAAAATATTGTTTCGATTCCTAAACTATAATTTTCTAGTCATTGATCTATAGGGCGCTGTTAACCTATCGACAATAAACGAAAATTCCACTCCCTTCATTCCTAAAACGACACTAAAATAGCTCTCTTGCACAATTTGCTTATTTATGATAGTGACCGTATTGGAATAAAGGTGCGAAATGTTAAGATTAAAACAAGTGTTTACGTCATAACTGGATATTATTATTATTTTATTTTAATGATAAACTTACATACCCGTTTAAAAATATTTTGTAGAAATAATTTTAGAAAAATACCATAAATTAAAAACAGGAATACCTTTGTATCAAGATTTAGTTTTGTCTTAAAATTTTTATTTTTTTTATATTTCAAGACAGTTTTTAAATAAAAGAATTTTTTTTCAATCAGTGCCAGTTAATGAGTACTGAAGTTATATATCTATCACTGACCATAGCCATAGAGTAAGTAGTTACCAGTAAGTAACTATTTACTGGTTACTTAACACTGGTTAAGTAACTATTTACTCTATGCCATAGCATAGCTGAAATTTAAAATCCAAGCCCAACTGGCTTAGTCCCTTTGGACTATGACTGTTTTTTTATATATTACTAAGGTCAGCAGGCGGCCCACTTGCAGTACCTGAAACGATGCCTTTAAGCCATAGGCCATAGGCCACATACCATCAAATCAGTCACATATCATGACACTATGACGACCATTACTTACATAGAATAAAAAATAAAATTATGATTTTGATTTCAGGCCGCAACACTTCAAATACATGCACTACTCCTGTGCCGGTCGCGAACCACGACACCGCCTACCGTCCACCGTCCAGTCTACGCAACCAGAAAACTTATCCGAAATCCTCATTGAAATATAACAGTCTGCCGAAAATGGAACCATTTCCGATTTCACCGCCGACTATCTCAATGCAAAACATCGAAGTACAAGTGCCACTAGCGCCGACCAAACTGAATGACGTATATGCGGCGCCAAAGAGTCCGAGACTCCCTCTAGTCTCCGGTCCAAATTTTAACGTCGCTCCACGCGGTTGGGGCGAAATGAGAGAGTATTACAGACCCGTAGCGCTAGATGGCGCTGGCAAAGTGCCTTTCGCTTACACAGACTACTAAAATATAAATTATTACTAAATACTATGGAGGGTAGAAGTGAGGAGTACCATCTCAATTATGACAATCAAACTGAAAAGATAGTCCTCTCCAATAATAAAATAAGGGTTCTAAAACTGACCAGAATAGCGCTAGTGTAGCATATTTTCTATCTATCTTTGTCTACAATGCTATACTAGCGCCATCTTAATTTACTGGGGCCCTAGACAAGTTGCATTCGCTCCGTAGCGATTCGATTCGCTAAAAATAAAATGTATGGGATTGACATATGCCTTCGCTAAATCACGTGATACTTCCCATACATTTATAACTATCGAACTTCGTTATCGTTATCGTTATGGCACTTTGTCTAGGGCCCCTGGTGTTCTAGGACAAATTTTTAATACATAGAGTCTTACCTCTACCCTCCAAACTAAGTACAGATTGGCGAAATAGTTAAGAAATTAAAAAGTGGCAATACTATAGTGTCGTCCCTTTCTAAACTCGATGGTTAAAGAGGGACAACACTAAGGTATTGCCACTTTTTAATTTCTTAACTATTTTTTCAAGCTGTATAATGATCACATGTCGTTGTTATGCAGTTGTTCGAATAAAGAGTATACATTTAAAATAGAAATAAAAATAATATAATTTTACTTAATATTTTTGCATCTTCACACGCTAAATTTGTAAAAAGTTTTAATTCGTGAACATCAAGTAAAAGTATGAAATTAATGTAATTTCAGATTTCATAACTGAATAATTTAAATGGAACGGTAGTAATAGTATTTAATTTATATTAGTAGAATCAGTGTTCTTTTAATTAAATAAAATTCACGTAATCGGCCAAAACACATAAAATGAAGCCTTTAAAAATAAATCAATATATCGTTTTTAATATAACTTCAAACATCTCAATTTATTTTTATATGATGGCATTTGAAGACACTATAAAATTATTATTTCGCTCTTGTTCTTTCAAAAATTGGAATATTTATGCGTTATCTATTAGGCTCTAAAAAAAAAATACTATATTTACTATTGTATAATTGAATTTATACAATTGTAATTTTCTCTTTTGTAGTCTATTTATTTCATTTTGCATTTCATACAAGTAATTACACAGGAAACAGTTTAGTCTACGTTTTGTAATTCTAATCAGGATCCCATAGTTTTATCCTATAGGTTTTAATTTTATATCAATAGTGTCTTTGTGTCATTATTCAATATTATAGTTCCTACATCAGATTTAGTTACGTGAGCCCAAACTTGCCATTCTCCTTTTTCATATTAATAAGTAACTAGCTGCTGCCAGCGACTTCGCCCGCATAACTTTGTAAATTATATACTAAAACCTTCCTCGAGAATCACTCTATCCATTAGTTTTTGAGTTTATCGCGAACAGACTACATTAGGACCTCTTCTGTACCTCTTACATGTAGGAAAAAAAAAATAAAAAAAATGTGTTAAATGCGTACCAGTATCTAGTGTTTTATAATTGTCTAGATTATAAAAACAAATATAATTTTTTGAATATAATTATTATTAATTCTGATTTAAGTAGTCGTTGCTAACCAAAGTTATAATTTTTTACAGTTTAATATTAAAATACATATTAATTTTTATCAAAATAAATTTCTGAAATATGGTAAAAAAAATTGTATGAATTATGTTTTTTATTTTCAGTGTAATGACGATGGAATTAAAGTAGTTTAGGAATATATCGACAGATGGTGCTTTCTCTGGTAGCATAAAATTTTTGAAAAAACTAAAAGTTAAAAAATAAAATATTTCAGTTAATATTTATTAATTGTATTTTTATAACCAATTAGTCTTAACTAGTCATTTTTCTTTTTTTTTACTGTTAAGTTAATGTAAAAAGAAAATTTATGTGTTATAATAAATCTTAAATGTCTATTTATTTGTATAAATATTGTCTAATTCTAATTTAGATAAAGTTTAATTAAAGTTGAAACTAAAAATTATTTAAGTTATTTATGTTTTTTTTTAATGAGGACGTGATATTTTATATGTGCAATAAAAAAGTTTGAAATGGTCACGGTTTTTATTTTTCATAAATTCAGATTGTGCGATTGGAATAAAATTGTCAGATATTTTCTCAGGTGATATATTTTTTATTTTTCAACGCGATCGAAGTCGCGGGCACTAGTTAGTATCATAATATTCATACATTTCATTCAAGGTTCAAGAGCTATTAAGAGCGGGTATAAAGAGAAATAGCCAATCCTAGATTTGAATTTTATCTAACGGCCGAAATTAATAATGTATCTAAAATCCGATCTTGAAAACAATCTCCAGTTTGTTCCAATCGGCCGATCGATCTCCGATCTGTGTGCCAATATTAATTTGTGTGTATGCGATTGGAAACTAAGGATAGATCGGTAGGCAATCCATTCCCTCCCACGCCGTTCCTTTTCATGCTAACTATTAAAATTTTACTTTCGAGACAATTTAAATTTCTAATTTTATGCATATTTAAAATGTGAAAATAATGAATTACCTACAATTACAAGATAAAGTAATTATAGTTCAATTTATTTTTATTTATTTATAAGCGTACTACATAATTTTGTTTTTAATAATAATATACATTCATTCGTTTTTCTGAATAGTAAAGGAACGAATGGCATGACACTTGACAGTTGACAATTCAATGTTTGTTGTGTTCGATTTTTATTATTGTTAATAAATAGTGGAATAATTTAATAGTTAACTAAAATGAATTCAGAAACAGTAGTAAATTATATTTCTTTAATGCGTCACTGTTCTTTGGGGCGCTTGCATTTCTTGTTATTTTTGCGGTGTGATGAAGTTTTTATTGTTTTTATTTTAGATCAAGATGAAACCACTTACAAAAGATGAAACGAAAAATTTGTTATCCTTTATTGAGCATAGCAAAATTATAAACAATAAAACTAGCAATGCCTGTACCAACAAATTAAAAAATGAAGAATGACGTCGAATCTACGACGCATTTAACGCCCAAAACTCAACGTGTCGCCGTACTCCACAACAACTATACGATTGAAATGGGACAATTTAATAATTTTATTTATTATTAATACAATTAATAAAAATATTTTAAATTCTTGTTTGTTTATCTTATATATTTTTTTTAATGTTAAGGTCGACAGACAGGCTGACGGTCCACTTGATGGTAGGTGGCTACCGTCGCCTATAACTCAAGTAACGCCATAAGTGCTACAAGTGCGCTGCCGACCATAGAAGGATTAAGGATAAGGGATAAGGGAGGGTGGTGGGGTAATGGGCTCTGGCATCCCTTACTCACTCACCGAAACACAACAGCACATAATGCTGTTATTTCACGGTGGTATTCTGTAAGGTGATGGTTACTGCCGCCAGACGGGCTGCCCAAATGACTGCGAAACGCAGTGTGCCCCTACCACTACTTTTAAATCCAGACCAGAGTCAATTTTGAAAATTATATTAAAATTTCCAAAGTTAACCCCGCCGGGAATCGAACCCGGGGCCCCTGAGACGTAAGCGACACCCAAACTGTCAATTACGAACAGAGGTCGATTTTTAATGTGAGATCTGTCCTCCCAAAGATAGTTTCATGTTTTAGATTGAAATATAAATCCGTGGATACGTTATTGACACACTTCACACACAAAAAAGATTGATTTTTCAATCCTAGATGGGTAAAAACGGATTAGGATAGGTTATTAATTTCGGCCGTAAGTAAACAAAGTCTAATTTAATTAATTTTTTTTAAATAGATAAATACATTATAAATGAAAGTGACGACTGTAACAGAAAACATAATATAATGAAATTTTCTGGATAGAAAAAAATCACCAAGTGAGCTCTCATTTCCATCGATTTTAGTTTTATTTTCAAAATGACACACATTACAAAGCTAAAAGTGTATAAGTAATTTCACTTGACATATTATCTAAGGCTGTATGTAACAGTTTTTCATTTGACATTGTAGTTTACGAATAATTAATATTTAATACTTTTGGCACCTATAACATTTTTCTTCTGTCGTAGTTGTACGTAGTTCTACGTATTTTGTGTCACTGTCACTGTCATGTCCAAGGGGCCACGCTGGTGAAATTACAAATTTTGTTTGCTTTATACCCACTCTTAAAAGAAAAATAAAAGGTAGCATTTGAAAAGAAAAACAAATGATTTCAATACCATTTTTTTATTATACATAGTTGTCACTTGCGAATTTGTTAAACGATACAATACGGTCATGTCATGAAAGTATAAAAAAAATTATATAAATTTACAACAAAAGGACCGTGGCCACTTTTTTTTAATTTGGGTACATTTTAGTGCCCAATCTATTTACACAAGCTCCACAGTGTGTGGCGTTATTTTATGTATGTATATGACATAATTATTACTTATATCGAATTATATACATAGGAAAATTTAACGTGAGCACTGCCTTGTAAAATACCACATCATAACATCGACAAATATTGAAACAATTATAAATATTTTTACATTTATTTTTACCTATCTATTAATATTAATGCGATACTCATTACCTTATATTTACCAACATTCATTTCTTTTATGTTTAATTTTTTCTAAGGCTCCTGTAAACTGTCAGAACTTATTAATATTACGTGTTTACCCAACTTTCTGCCTATAGTCGGTCCAACTATTTATTTTACTTTTGACATGTCAAGTCTACACTTGATGGACTTTCATGAAGCACGTCAAAAGTCTACACTTGACGAACTTTCATGAAGCACGTCAAAAGTCTACACTTGATTTTTATTTTTTTAATTTTTAATGTTAAGGTCGACAGACAGGCTGACGGTCCACTTGATGGTAGGTGGCTACCGTCGCTTATAACACAAGTAACGCCATAAGTGCTACAAGTGCGCTGCCGACCAGAAGGATTAAGGATAAGGTATAATAAGGGAGGGAAGGGGGGTGGGGGTAATGGGTTGATGGATGTTCATAAAGCACGTCAAAAGTCTACACTTGACGGACTTTCATAAAGCAAAAAGTCTACACTTGATGAATGCTGTCAATAAACACGTCAAGTTGAAACAGATTTGACGTTTACAAGGGCCTTAAGGCTAATGGATGTGTGAACAATATGTTTTTTAAATAATGCAGTGCTGACTAGGCAAAATGAACGCTACATTGATATTTGTATTGTGGCAACACTTTGTAGAATTTAGTTATTAAGGAGCTTTAATATATATTTTTAAATATTACACGCATATTTTAATTTGTTTAAATACTTCGTGATTTAAATTTATTTTAGAAAAAAAATTTTATCGACAGAATTAAACAAATTTGTGACCAGTCCAGTTTCCATTTTTTTTTTTAGGTATTTGTATCCGTTCGAAGTATTTTTTAACAATGAAAAATGCGCGCGTAACAAATACAAAAATGGAGGATTTATTTTAACTGGAATAAATTGTAACGGATTTGTATATTTTCGAAATTGAGACAAACACAACATTGGCTATATATGTATGTATGTATGTATATATATTTTGAAATATAATTATCAAAAAACATGTATTTACAGGAATAATTTTATATGAAACGCGTTAATGTTCGAGGGTTATTTTTCTTCAGCTATAAAAATTTATGGCAGTGAACTTTAAATCCTTCACAATAAGGACTAAATTCGAACTCGTCAATTAAATTGATCATTGACGTGCAATCTATTTAGGCCATTACACACTAAGTTTTCACACGATATTAAACACAAATAGTGCATTTAATAAAAAAACCTTAAGTAGCTATTGGACAGATTGCTTTTAAAGGAAAAAATATTATATCACATTTATTAGGGGTATTATTTTAATTATACATATTTGTGAACATTTGAAAAATTATTTTCAAAAAGTGACATACATAATTGAATTATTAGATAGTTTATAAAATTATTAAGTTTAAAAGAAAAATTAGGATTTTTGTTTGAATTATCACTTGGTACATTATTTATTCACTTACATAATATTAAATGGCATAATTCATGGGGTTAATAATTAAATTTAATAATGTTACTGTTAAATAGAACTGAAATGGAATGAAAACAAAAACATTTTTATTGCAATTTATTATATGAAAATTGAAATCAAAAATTCATTTTTTTTTTAAATAATTTTGGATATTTATACAAAACAAGGATGTCCTGAACTCTAATATTCTCAAACAAATTTTAATTTCAACACATTTTAGACTATTTTTTTAGAAAATATTTAATAAAAGAAATAATAATTCGTGTAATATTCAAATTCAGTTAAGTCTTCCCAAAGTTAAAAACACTCGTATGTAATATCTCAAGTGTGTGTATTATTAAATCGAAAATATAAACGCGTAATTTACAATAAAACAAAATATAAAACATGACTGTCACGTGACAGTCACGTTTTACATGTTGCTTAGAAACGGCAGGCCTTTTCGGAAACTTAAACCAAAACGTTATTTACAAGAGAGGCCTTCGTGTCCTTAAACCTTAATTAATCCTAACTATACAATTACAAGTATCTATACATGATAACGTGTTTGAACACGTTCGGACTCGCTCCAGTGAGCGATCAGCCTTATCAGAAACTAAGATCCTCTGCCTTCAAGGGCAGAGTTATGGTGAATCAGGTCTGCGACGGCCCGTCCTCCAATGGCCGAAATCTGACGAACCCATCCTGCGCCACCAACATGCTACTACCGTCAGGTTCTTTAGGATTTATCTCGTCTTGAGGTTGAGAATAAGAGGCTTCGTAGCCGCAATTTCTAGGCGCAGGCTGCGGAGTTCCATGGCACTGATAACCCCTTTCTTTATCCTCGAACCCATAGATGTCTGTGGACTTAGGCCGATCCGGGAACCCATTGCCTTTGCCACGCTTCTGACTGCCACTAGAGTTAACCATGGACGTAGATGGCGAATTACGACGTTGAGAACTCCTGGCGTCTCCATAGCCTCTGTTTGGGTTCAAAGTTTGAATCCCTGAGGCATGGTAGGAAGCGTTTTCTGCATTATAATTGCCATATTCATCTGGCACGTGAGGCTGATGGTAATGATGTCCTATAGAAGAGTCATATCCCATTGTCATGCAATTCTGCACGTTCTTATTCTTAATCCTATGCTTTTTGCGGGGATTACTATTCGTTCTGCTAGAGACTCTATCGTAAGATGTGTGTTTGAAGTTATGCGAGCTTCGATTCGAGCCTCCATTGTAATTCTGGTTCTTAATGTCTCGAATGAAGTCACTATTGCTGCCATATTGGATGACGTTGTACTCGTGGTCTAAGGGATCGTCGCCTTGAAGGGACTGAATTGCTGGATCACAGTTTGAATAATGATCGTCCGAAGCGGATTCAATGCCGTTATAGCCTGCCATGTTTGGATGATGTTTGATCAAATGATTGGTTGCGCCTGAAGTGGCATTGCTGGACTCTGTGGAACTACTGTGACCGGCGTTCGCTATGGAACTGTGGCCGGAATAGTTTTCAGTTCCGGAATTGTTGTCGCAATTGGCAGCTAAAGTGTTCAGTGGGAACCTCGGATGATCTATGGCTGGTCCGCCACAGCATTGATCCGGAATATTCGGATGGTGACCGGCAGTTTCGTAAACTGGTTTCCCAGTTCTAAGGGTGTATGTGTGAAGATTGGTGTTTGTATTACAAATTGCAGGATAATCGGACTCGAATTGTTCGTT
This sequence comes from Synanthedon formicaeformis, assembly GCA_945859745.1. Taxonomy (NCBI): domain Eukaryota; kingdom Metazoa; phylum Arthropoda; class Insecta; order Lepidoptera; family Sesiidae; genus Synanthedon; species Synanthedon formicaeformis. The sequence continues at coordinate 685,912 of OX243977.1, forward strand.
ACTAGAGCCGGCTGCACACGGGAACAAGCCTAGACCGGAAATTTTATGACCGTCGGCTTTCTCGTGCTGCAAAGACGCCACGATTCCGACTTTGAGACTTATGACCCAAGACAGAAGAGCTACAATTGTCACCTCGAGAAGCCGCAGAGAGAACTGATAACCCCACTGCAGCCAATTGAACTTAGTCATGTTGACTTGGTTTATTTTGAAAATGCCAAATATTTGTAGAGTCGCCATCAGAACGAACAGCAAAGCCGTGGCTAAATTTATGTGTATAGCTTGGGATAAATTCTGAAAACCGTGAATGTACGTGTGACTCTTCTTCTGTAGGATAGATTTTAGTTTCTTAAATACATACACGTAGGATAGACCCAGCGTGAGGCATGCTATTACGAAAATAATTTGACATGTAAGACCTAATACCCTTTTTTCGACTCCCTGCGGAGTTCTATAAATCGTACTACTATTTTCGAAGATATGCAAGATTAGACACGACGCTAAGTGCAATGCGCCGCCGATTATAACAGTCCTAGAACGAAATAGAAAAGAACAGCAGGTGTTCTTGAAATTAATGCTATTCGTCAGCAGGAAAAGAATGGTGCTAGAGAACGCTATGCTTAAGAATATTTCTGGAACGTGAAGGAGTATTTCACTGATGGCCACCGGAAGAGAACTATTGATGTTGTAAGGGTCGTAGCACATGTAGAAAATCCTCATGAGACACACAAAAACTAAAATCAAGTGTAAAATTATGAAATAATATTGAGTGAACAAGTGCGTGAATTTGTTGTAACAGATGATCTTGTAGATGGAGAATATGGCGAGAAGGGTGAACATGGCTCCCGCTAAATAAATGTGGACATTCCATGCGAATGGCCAACTTTCCCCTGCCCTCTGCACAGGAGGACCGCTTTTATCTTGCTTAAAAACTTTTCCATCCGAATTCACATTGGCAAGATTGTGATATCTCTCTGTAGACATTTCTGGGTCCTTCAAATCGAATCCGACGGTTGTCGCCGGCGTATATTCCTTCCTGCTGTCATTTCTGTCTTGTTTTGTTGCATATTGGAGATTTCTTCTCGTATTAGTTTCTCCATTTTGATCTACAATTAGTGGCCTATCTAAATTGTTCATTTCGGGATCTAAGACGGCCAGAACTGATCCTTCGGTGGAAGTATCCCTGTTTGAATCGCTCAGTGTGACTCCACCGTCCTTCGTAATGTAGACATCGCTCTTCGAGGTCCTCTCCTGGTTGTGTTGAGGTTTGGCCGTAACAGTTCTAAGGAGGACGTCAGGGATGTCTTCTTTCCTGCCATTCGAGCCGGAAAGTATTCTAGATATTGTGGGAATGTTCAAGGAGTTTGGAACGAAGTCGGTGAAGTTGGCTTGATCGGTTCCTTGTTTCACATCTCCATCTAACTCTTCAGGCTGAAAAGAGAGAAAAATATCATGACTTTTCAATAAAGTTTGTTTTAATTTTAAACAAAATTACAATTCAGAATCACTGGTTTTTGTTACTTAAACTATCCATCCAGTATAATACGGCTAGAAGGACCAAATTATGTTGGAAACCAAAACAATAAACAAATAATGACTTTTTTAAGGTACCAAATATAATTTGTTTTAGAGCAATTATTTTGTTATAAAACAATAATTATTGTGTCTGTTAATTATAACACACACAATAGAACTACTGAACTACCAATTTTTTTACATATTTCTAAAAGAAAATCAATGTCATTTCATTTCAAATAAAAAATAACATTATGGGCTATCACTATTATGTTTAAACACCTAGATCATAAATCGGTATTAATTGACAGAAGGAAATGATATTTTTTCTGGGTGCAAGGACTTTATGACATTTACCTTATGACTGGGTGTGTTCAAAGCCTTTTTCTTTTGCGGTTCAATGCCTGGAGGAGGCTGTGGCGGCGCTGGAGGTGGTGCCGGCACTTGGGGAGATGACGTCTCCTGGAATTGCACAATTTAAACAGATTATTTAACAGATGCTCAATGTGGCAACAAAAATACTCGTTGGTCTCAAAAAGTAATAAGTGATCATAACTTTTGAATTATTCAAAATGGAACTAGAACTTTTAGGTCTAAAACGTCTAGAAATTCCTCTCTCGATTCTTTTGTTCGTTTCGATCCATACTTCCAGGGAAATGAAATATTTTGATAAGCAATATTTTATACTACTAGTGACCCGCTACCGGCTTCGCCCGGGGTGCAATTTTTTATATATAAAAATATACCCCGTTTATCCCTCTTTCCATTTGTGAAAACCGAATTAAAATCTGTCTACCCATACTCGAATTTTTAAAACATATACAAACCAACTGTTTTGCAATGAAGTTACAAAGCCTAGTAAGAAACTTTAAATACAACATATATTTTTAATATTTTTTACCGTCGACTTTCTGTTGATAACTAGCCGTTCAACGCGACTTCGCCCGCGTTGAAAAAGAAAAAAGTAACCTATCCTGTGTCCCGTACGTCTAAATGTTTATTTACCAAGTTTCATGAAAATCAGTTAATTCATTTAAGAGTTATGGAAGAACATACATACATATAATACCTACACTTACAGATTTATTATTAGTATTGATAGCCTATGTTTTTCGCTGATACCAACAGCTTTTAGCTTTCCAACAGTGAAAGAATTTTTCAAATCGGTCCAGTAGTTTCTTGGCCTATTCAATTCAACCAAACAAACAAAACTTTCCTATTTATAATATTAGTATAGATGTACAAACCTGTCCAGGAGGTCGTATTGGTATCCGCTCGTGGCCTGGCCCAAGCGATGGCGGAGGGATAGGCCTCCGGTTGAGATAGTTGTTCCCATCCGTGTTAGTGCCTGAAAAATTCAAATTTATTATATTTTAATAACAATTTTTAATAATTATTATACAGATTTTCTCTCTTATATTGTGTAAAGTGTAAAGTTAACATCAAATCAACGATCGTATTTGATTGAAATGTTCCTGTATAAAGAAAAATCTAATGTAAGGTAATTATTTAGGTAATTACATCAGTTAGTATTAGTAGTGAAGCCGAAACGTCGAAATGTCGTATTAGTGTGATTGCGCATTTTATTTGTATTGCGAGAAAAACTCAGTTATATAATAGTCTTATGGAGTAACTACATTTATTCAGCTCAATTCAGCCGTAGTTCATAGAAAACACTTTTTGTATGAAGGCTCACTTTTGCTTACGTGTCATTCAACTTTCCGAATCTATTCAGCTTTCGGGCAAAATAGGCGAAATTGTGGACAAGTGTGTTTTCACGCAATTAACGACAGAAAACAGCACGGTTACGCCGCATTCAGACCTGTTCCGTTGCGTTCAGGGCTTTTCCGTTGCGTTCAAGGCTGTTCCGTTGCGTTCAGGGCTGTTCTGTTGTGTTCAGGGCTGTTCCGTTGCGTTCAGGGCTGTTCTGTTGTGTTTAAGCCTGTTCCATTGCGTTCAGGGCTGTTCTGTTGTGTTCAGGGCTGTTCCGTTGCGTTCAGGGCTTTTCCGTTGCGTTCAGGGCTGTTCCGTTGCGTTCAAGGCTGTTCCGTTGCGTTCAAGGCTGTTCCGTTGCGTTCAGGGCTGTTCTGTTGTGTCCAGGGCTGTTCCGTTGCGTTCAGGGCTGTTCTGTTGTTTAAGGCTGTTCCTTTGCGTTCTTGGCTGTTCTGTCGTGTTCAGGGCTGTTCTGTCGTGTTCAGGGCTGTTCCATTGCGTTCAGGGCTGTTTGTTCCACCGTGTTGAACGATGTATGCGGACCGTTCACAACTCCTAGTCGACAAGTTGCGACTTGCATAGATTCTCAGTCATTCAGTGATAAAAGCGGAACCAAAATCGCCCAGCTAAACGCGAATAGAACTGAACAAGTGCAGTTACTCCTTTGTGAGGCCTTCTTGGCAGCGCCAATGTAACTCTGCCTTGTATCTGTTTCACTACTACTCAATCGATCGTCATGAAATTTTGCATAGGTACATATTGTAGGGGATACAGAAAGGGACTGCCAATGAAATAAAAACCAACGTCTGGCAATCTATTTTTGTCAGGTTTTATATTTTTTTTAAAGGGCGCAGACGAAATGACGAAGGAGGCAAGCTAGCGATCTATAAAATAGTATGATTACCTCTAAGCGTGGGCTTGTCTGCAAATGGGTTCTTGTATTCGGGCGGTAATGGGGGAGTGAAGAGGTTCCTTCCGGGGGGCGCGTACGAGGGGACAGCACCGCCCCCAACCCCTGCCAGCAAAGCAGCGCCATGGTGCTGCGGTGGTCTGCAAAAATAAACACGTTTTTTAAAAAAAAAACTCGTTACAATAAATTTAAAAAAATCAACTTCTATAACTAAGCCCAGTGCTGATGTGGGTAATCAAGAAATTATATCACCCTTCTGGTATACAATATTGGAGTACTTTTCTCTTGATTTATTCAATTTTAAACTTCTTTATAAGAGACGAACAGCTACTTTATATGTATATATATACCTACTACAAAAGTTATATTTAACATGATATTTTTGTTATCGGCTGTACAATTCCATATCAAGATACACAAGTTGTGTTCGGAAAATTCAAATTTCGCAATTTTCTAACTAGAGATGAAATCTAGCGAATTTTGCCGTGTCAATGACCTAGTACTATTGAATCCGACCGTAAAGGCTTGAGCTCTCGCACGGTACGCGGTGGGACTAGGAGCGGGATCAGAGTACAGCAGATTAACATAGTATGAAAATGACAAAAATTGGCAAAATGCCCGCATCACTATTCGCTTTATTTTGGTACGCAAACAGCATTTTAATGAACCAAAAAAAAAGTTGAAAGTGGCCTTTATCAACCGACCGTTATGGATATAATATGCACTATTCCAAATATACATTTTTTGGATGGTTTTTTGCCCACGTTGAAACTTTTTACTCTATCGTAAGTTCTGACAACTTTTGTGAAATAGAATTATATACAGAGAGTTTTGCAATATGTTTACCAACAGTCACCTAGACCCTAGGCCTAGCCTAGGCTCAGATTAAATAATAGTTACTACCCTTAGGTACGACAGATAGATTTATCTGTTGACACTTCTCGCCGCTGGATGGCGCCATGCATGATTCGTTTTATTACTCGATCACAGATGGCGCTCCTTGTAGCTTAACTAACAGAACGATAAATGAATATAGTATTCTTAAACCTGTTCTATAATTCCTTTAAACTTTTTTCAAGCTAAAAATGGTAGACAGGTAATTTTTTTTTACAAATATCAACTGTATACAGATTTCGACAAAACGAACGATCTACTTAGTATTTTTTATCTAGGCTTGCTCTATAAATGTATGATGAATCAATATAATTTTGCTCTTTGAAGCAAAAATGCATATTATAGAAAGATGATACACATTTCCAATACATTTACTACAATAAATAGTATATATAAGGAGGAAGGTAGAGATGGCAATGGTTCGAGCACAACAATGCACCAATATAAAGACGTCAGTGTTAAAATAAATTGAGATATAAATAAAAGTATGAACGATCGTGAATACAATGCAAGTTGTAGTGCTCGAAACAATGGCGGTTTAGATTAATGATTCTGCCACAAAACCTACACTACAGTGTATTCCCCGGTCCTACAGGACCGGGGAATACTTTCGAAATATATCCGAGTTCGGGTGTGGTACAAGCGTACAACATTTAGCGTTCTTCTTCTGGTGGCTTATTAAATTAAAATAATTTAAAAAATCCTCTGAGGAACAGCTCAATTGCGTTAGCTATTTATTTATTTATTTATTTTAGGAAAACATACAATAACTCGATACACATTATACACATACATACATGAAAAACATAAATCGTGTACAGCCCATTACAATTTTGAAACAATAAAGCAACAGTTCAAATGTGTTATATTTTTATGAGTGTTTAAATGTATTTTTATGTATTTTAATTTATTCTGCAGGGATATTATGCCGTTGCTTTTATAAACAGTAATTCTAATGCAGAAGAGGACAGGTCGATGAATTAAAAAGTAAAGATTATTTGATATTATCATAGCATCAGCAATCATATTTGGGAAACACTATTTTTATTCAACTACTTTTGAGAGTAGAGTTGTATCAATTTCGAAAACAGTATTTAGCTACAAATATAATGTTTTGGGCTTGTTGATTTTATGGACAAATGTCATATTCCACTTGACAGACGTCAAATAAAATTTAAGCTCCGCGCTTTTCACTTGGACCACAGCTCGTACGGATTTATACATTTTGACAGGGTAGAATTAATGCTTCAATCATGCTTAGGGCGAGATTTAAAAATACTCCGCTCATCCATATTGTCTAAATCTGCATGCAATCGGCATTTGTAAATACGTTTATGTTTTTTAAATAGGGTGCCTTTTAAGCTTTTAGCTAAATACATTGTAGAACGGTGATTGTAGCCAACAAACCTTTTAGTCCACGTTCGTAACTGGATTTTCATTTTTTTCTCGTTTGATAACCAGCTACGAAAGCAGAATTAAATTGTCGCTTTCGTAACCCATTTCTTTAATCAGCCACGAAATTAATACAAAATTAAATTGAATAGATGGCGTTTGTTGTTATTTCACAAATATGATTGATGAAATTGGATCAGACTTATTTACGAGTATTTCATAGAAATAATTGGTCTGCCCTTCTTTAAAGAGAATTTTGGTCAGAAATGAACGTTATTCGTACTCAGCCAAGTGACGAAGATTCCAAAATCAAAATAACCCTTTACAATCGATTCGTAAAAAGGTTCATTCCTTTACGCGCCGGTTGATTCGTACCCAACTTTAGGTGCGCATAAATCCAGCAATATTAACTCCGATTACTGGGTTCTTGTAGCAATTATTACGTAACCGCGCGACCCGTCGTGGGCGGCGATGGTCGTGTTCACTTGATTTATTTTATAGAGAAACCTGTTACCATGACAAATGTTTTACATGTTTAATGTACCGATATCGAATTTCGGATTTTCCTAACGGTTTAAGATTTAAATGTAGCGTTGTTTACGCAACCGATTAGAGGTTATGTTTTCTCTGTTGCTGTGACGGTTCAGTTTTGATGTGGATTAACTACTCGATTATAATTATTAGTAAAGTTAGTATAATTAGTTTTTTTTTTAGATATTTGATACTCTTGATATTTTTAGATATTGATTTGTATTTTTGTATTTTTTTTTGTAATGAATAAACTCAAAAACTACTGGATTATTCTATTGGTGAAAGATTTTAAAAATTATTTAACCAATAGAAAGCTACATCATTATTATTATTATTATCAGCGAGTAACATAGACTACATTTTATAAAGTTACACAGACCTACACAGTAGAAATCAAACGAACAAAAGTGGAACAAAACTATTTTCCCCGAATCCCGTAACATTTTAACTTGTAAACGGCCCCCACCATAGAAAGAAATTAATTTTGAAATGCCAAAGTTTTAGCGTGAATCTTTCACACACTCTTTCCTCCTACTTTTTATTGAATAGGTAACGAACTTGAATAGGGTAATAAACAAAGCACTTCCTCGGGGCCCTCCGTGTTGATCTTTTCTCCCGAACTTCCCTCAATCGATCAATCACAATGCTGCTCGAAAGTTCCCAGATTGAAAACTTCTAATGCATAGCGACTTCTTCATTATGTTCGGCGGCGAGAGGCGATTTCGGAGGAAAACTTTTCTAAGTAATCGTAACTTAAACTTGTATGTCAGTATTGTGTTACGCCCAATTGATCTTTTCACTGATTCAGTTCAAACTTCCAATTGTGTTTAGCTTGTTTGAACACATTTCGTTTTACTAATTATACTAAAAGTCTGAGAGATTTTAAGTTAGTATTTTTCTGTGACCATTCTCTTGAGTAGTCCAGTTTGTTTAGAAACATTTAATTTGACTTTGCAATAATAATTAATAGAACATAGCACTTTGACTCAAGGCTCCTTTGAACACATTTTGTTTTACTAATTATACTAAAAGTCTGAGATTTTAAGTTAGTATTTTTCTGTGACCATTCTCTTGAGTAGTCCAGTTTGTTTAGAAACATTTAATTAATCAAAAAAAAATCCATAACTCTTAAACAGATTGACTGATTTTCATGAAATTTGGTAAATAAACATTTAGACGTACAGGACACAGGATAGGCTACTTATTTCTTTTTCAACGCGGACGAAGTCGCGCGCGCCATTTAGTTTATTATATTTTTACTGAACCGAAGCACTCCGTTTTCGCCCTTTTTCGGGTGCGAAAATATGGAATAATTTACCTTACAAAAAGTAAAAGATTTTTTTTAATAGGCTCAGTAACTAGTTCCGGATACTCTCTAATAATTTATTGTAGATTAATACTGAAAATTTCTTTAAATACGATACGAGGCATATTAAGTGATCAGTATATATTATTATATATTTGATGGGTTCTAACCACCAATTTGCTTGATGTTTAATTGGCAAATGATTGATGAATTCACTGGCACGGTTAACGCAGTCAATCCAAGCTTGACCGCAGATTGATGAGAAGAAAGTTAGTTGAAGCACATAAGCGAAGATCAATTGTCAATTAGTCGTAACATAATGAGAATGCTCATAATAAAATAAAATAAAATGCTCACAATAAAATCATTCACCACCATCGAAGTACTACAAGTATGGATATTGCGTGACAAATGCCAAAGTGGCACATAAAAGTACGCCCAAAACGGAATGACGGCGGAGTCTTGTCTTCCGCGTCAATGGTAAAAGGTAGTAACGACCAAGTTTTACTATTGATTTTAAACTCCAATGTGTTGAAGTAAAGTCACATTTTCTTTAAATGACAGATGTTTGGTTGGTTTTAAATGACAGTTAGAATAAATATTTACAAACTAATATAGGTATATATAATATATAGGATAATGTAAATATTAAATTAATATTTGATAAACATAAAAGCGATTCCATATAGAATAGAAAATAGAATAAAACAGACACTATGTATTATACATTATCTATGGAGTAAAAATACCCAAACGTCAAAATTAGTTCTCCGTACTTTCGTACGGTGGCGTTTCAAAATGGTACACGAAATTATCTGTAATTTGTATGGCTACCCCATTTCATATATCGCTGCTTAAAAACTAAAGGGCCACAAATCAAAATTACACTTTTTACAGGAGAGCTAATCGAAAAAAATATTAATTATTTTTTGTCTATATTTTTCTTATTAGATATATGCATCGTTAGAAGCGTATTTTTAATTAGTATTAATTTTTTTTAGTACTTTTATAATAATCTGAATACTAGAGGATATATAAGCATATAAGTTACTTTTGAATATATAAAAAATGATCAAAATATACTAAATATTGAATAAAACAACCATAAGTCTTTTTGCAAAATACAATATGAAGGATTGTGATTGTATTTTTGCAATAAAAACATTTTTGGATATTTTTTTGTTTTATGGCCCTTTAGTTTTTAAGCAGCGATATTACAGGTCAATGTTATTCAATAAAAAACAAACTCACCTGGGCTTATGATAGGTTGGATTACTGTTAGTCTTGAGTATGTCGGCGTTGGGTACGGACGTCGGCAACGCGTGCTCTCTCTCCAATTCGCTCTCATAGCTCTCTAGGGGCACGTGTTTGCCGGGCAGTGGGTCCGCTGTAACAAATCAATGGACCAAATTAAAACCCGTAACACATAAATCACGAGGCATTACGGCTTAGCCGCTTTCAGAGGGTCATATTGTGGAATATTCATTGTGGACAATATTTATACCACTATATTGGCATAGGTTGAATTTGGATCCTATAGCAAAAGAATATTTTACTTTGCACTAGCCAGTGCCCGAGACTTCATCCGTTTTGTAAAATTAAAAATATTACACCTGAGAAAATATTTATCATCTTTGACGACGAAAGACGAAGTCACAGGCATCAGCTAGATAGTAAATAAATATATAGTTAAATGCCTTTTAAAAAATCGGGTCAAAGACTAGCCGCATACAAAAGACTAGCGGGTCAAATAGGCACTTTTTCGTAGGTAGGATCAAAACTTGTGGGTTTTGACAAAGGGTCCGTCACCAAATATAACACCACGGCGACAGTGACGCCATTTTTTTATTTTTAGACGATCCCTAGGGAATCTAAAATTTTTTCAGGATAAAAGTATCCTATATGTTAATGCAGGTGTTAAAATAAAGGACGCAAAAGAAATGTTAGTAACCAGACTCACTAACTCTGGGGTCTGGACTGATGACTGACAGCCACTAACAGATGTCATTGTCGCTCTAATAAAATCCTTTTGTAATGTTCACATATAATATTTTTCTGTTTAACTCAATTTATTAAAATCCATCTTCATTACTCGCAATATTAAGTTTTGTTTTATTTCATCACCAGGTAATATTTTGCGTGAAAGAGTAACAAACATACTCGTACATCCATTTATAACATTAGTATGATGCCCGGAGATTATTATTATATTACAAATGGCAGCTCGCCATATTGTTCGAACGTTCTTTGAATTTTAACACAGATACTCGTAACATTTGTGGGATGTAGCATCAAATCATAATATTGTAACATAGGCGTACATTACTCTGAAAAATCCACTAGCCGCCAGTGAAATTCTCGTCAATTTAGGTTCAGGCGGGGTTTGATATCACGCGTATGTTTAGAATAACTATATCTTTTTCTTCTAAACTCATACGAGTCATACGAAATAAGTAAATAATAAATAAAATAATCCTTCAATTATGTTTTAATCTATACAAAAAAAAACAGGTATCAAAATAATAAAAAATCGCCTACGTTATCATCCAAATATACCAATATTATAAAGAGAAAATGTTTGTATTTTTGTTATTAATGAATACTGGAAAAACTACTGGACCGATTTTAAAAATTCCTTTACCTATTGAAAGCTACGTTATCAGCGAGGAAGATAGGCTATGAAACTTTATAAAGTTACGCGGACCAAATCGCGTGCAACAGCTTGTGTTTTAAATGTTGTTAAAATTTCCCTCAATTCGCTTTAAAACTGCGAGCTTCTGAAAGCCCCTTCAATTTCAATTGAAATTCAATGATTAACAGCTTCAAAATTAATATAATCTTAATTCAATTAAATGTCCCGAATAATCAATTATTAAAATTGATTAATTCAATAAACAAGCAAGAACACGAACTCATATTTCATTTCGATTGGCGCCTGTTAAACACATTTTCAAATTAAATTTGAATATTTCGGACTGAACGCAATTAAAAAGTTCTTTATTTTGAAGCTACGTCCAATTGTACCTACGTCAGCACTTGTTTCGTTGAATCTGCAAGCGAATGGTCATTAAAAAAAACAAAGCAAGTAAACAATTAATAACATTATACATAACATTATACAAATGTATTCAAAACATTAATGAACAAAAAAAAAACAATTGTAGTATAAGGCATCGAAGTAGTACAATGGAATTTGCGTCACAAATGCCAAAGTGGCACATGAAAAGTACGCTTAAAACAGAATCATGGCGGAGTCAATGGTAAAAGGAAGTAACGGCCAAGTTCTAAACGTTTTAAACTCCAATGTGCTGACGTAGTCACATTTTCTTTAGATGTTTTGTTGGTTTTAAAAGACAGATGACGATTAACTATGTCACTTTTAAATGTTCCATATAGTTCCTAGTTTTTTGTATAGTGTGCGAAATCCATAATTGTAGTACGTTGATGGTATAAGGGCACATTGCGTTTCGCGTCATACGTTGTCTTACAAAAGTGGTTTCTACTTTACTTTTTTATGTTAAGAATGCGTATAAAGCAAACAAAATTTGTAATTTCACCCGCGTGGCCCCTTGGAAATGACAGTGACACAAAATACGTAGAACTACGCACAACATGCGACGGAAGATAGCGCAACTCGCTCAATAAAAATGTTATAAGTGCCAAAAGTATTAAATATTAATTATTAGTAAAGGTAGGTCCTCGTCGCCTATAACACAGCACTACTGGACCGATATATAAAAATCTTTCACTTATAGATATCTACATTATTATCGTACATTATTACGTCATTATTATTAGAAATTACATTGGCTATATTTGTGTCGTTCATTGTAAAAGTGAACTATCTCCTTGTAACTGAATTTTAGAATAACGAGCTTTTTGCGAATTATAGTGTAGGAAAAAAATATAAGCATTCATTCATTGTTTTCATCTATGGGATTTTAATGCAACTATTAGAGTAACTTCACTTTTATATTGAAAGATATGACTAAATGTGATACCATTAGGCAAGAAAAGATGGTTTTAAAAATAGGGAGTTACACCACTTTTACAATGAACGACACATTTTATAAGCTTACGTGGACGAAGTCACGTGCAACCGCTAGTCTATACTAATATTATAAAGAGGAAATATTAATATTTGATTGTGTGTGTTTGCATTGGCTATGAAACTGCTAGACCGATTTGAAAAATTATTTCACTGTTGGGGAGAGTAACATAGGCTATATTTTTTAGGTTACGTGGCTATAAATTGAAAGACCTAGGCCCTCTTTCACCAACTGTCAAGTAGGCTAACCGTCATTTAAAGTCACCTGTCACCGGGAATAATTTAGCTGTTTGTTTGTACGGTAAACGTCCCAAACATTAAATAGAAAATAATTAAAAAAAATCGGCTATCGAATGATGCAGTAAACCGAGTGCATAATTCAATAACAGAAAATGATTTCTAAAAGTAACTAATCAACATTTTACTTGTAGTTGGTGAAAGAGGCGCCTAGTGACGACAGTCGACAATGAGCACTATTCCAGGCCGTGACTGTTTACCTAAGAGGTACGTAATATTAAATTGGTGTCAATTTTAATTAATTATGAAATGTTTTGTTTCCCACGAGCGATCGAATTCAAAGTTCACTAGAAAGCGATAGTGTTCCATTGTTCTTAAACGTCAGGTCAACAATACTGTTACGTGCGATACGATATTGGAGCAAGTACTTTCAAAATGGAACGACACAATAAAGTTTATCGCGATCGGTACGTTTCAATTTTAAATTTAGCTATGCTTATTATGCTTATGCTACATAGCAACGGAATATTTGTAATAAATGCTCGCTTACTGGTCCAAATTCGAGAAAGAGAATCATCAATACTAATAATAAATCTGTAAGGGTTGGTCATGGAGTAAGTTACTTTGTGTTCAGAGATATCGTGTTTATAGGCTCTATACATGATACTGAAACTAAATTGAATATTTTTAGAATTTTTTTCTGTATTTATGTAAGTATGTATGTTCCTCCATAACTTAAGATTTATTATTAGTACTAGTTGGCGCCCGCGACTTCGTCCGCGTTGAAAAAGAAAAAAGTAGCCTATCCTGTGACAACGCGGACGAAGTCGCGGGCGCCAGCTAGTTGATAATAAATGTGAAAGTTTGGACGTTTGGACTTTTGGATGTTTGTTAATAATTGTTATTAATAAGATTGTTAATATATATATATATATATATATATATATATATATATGTGCATATATTTGACATATAGCTAATAAGAAAAAAATAATTCAATTTTTTTCGATTAGCTCTCCTGTAAAAAGTGTAATTTTGATTTGTGGCCCTTTAGTTTTTAAGCAGCGATATGTATAACATTTCAGCTCAGGCATTACAGTCCTAACTCCTAAAAACAGAGAAACTGCCTGGGCATAGGGAAGGAAATACAGAATTCTTGTCATTGATTTTAGCGAGTCCAATCGATGATTCAATTTGACAGAAAAAAATGTGCAAACCAAAGACTGTATGAATAAAAAACAAGAATCCTGACAGTCTGTTAACGATTTTAATATAAATCACAATGTCACTCGGCTGTGTGTACTGAGTCACTTGGAAAGTGATGAATCAATCGAAGGCCGGCAACCGCCATTAGTACGCGTTTGTTGAGAATTTTAGCGTACCAATAACAATAGGTATTCTCGGAATAAATGTAGGTACTAATGAAGGTGTTATAAAGGAAATTGCAGAGGTCTGCTGATGTTGAATGAATCACAACATAAAAAAAGAGGTATTCATTCTTACACTTTGTAAAGACATTGCAAGGTTAATTGACGTCTTATAGGGAATACTTATGTTGTTCGCGTTGTGGTTTTTTACTGTATTGATATTATAGATTATATATTATGATATTATATTGCATGCATATTTACAAAAACAATGTGTCCTAAAGATAGAGTTCTCATATGAAAAGATAAAAAAGTTAACACAATTCGTAAGTCGTAATTACGTTGTCTTGTAATTTTTTTGGGACCCTTTAAAGTTTTTGATTGCAAAATTTGGTCTGAAAATTTGAATTACTTCTCGTAATTAGATAAAAAAATGTTTGGTTTGTAGCAAATTAGTTACTAATTAACTAATTTAACTTAACTTAACTTTTAAAGTTAGTACTTTAACTTTTAAAAATATACGTTGAAATTCCCCTATTTTTTATCTCTTCATCAAAAAGCTTAATTTTCTTTACTTATTTTAGCTACATTATATCAGAAAATAAATAAAAAAATATATTCAATGTTCTATCTCTTACATTATACAATTATTTTGGCGATAAGTCAAGTAAATAAAGACATTTTTTTTCTAATAAACATAAGACGTTAATTAGACACTTATATTATATGAAGTATATGAAAACCAAATTAATAAAAATTTGAACTCAAAATAAAAAAAAGTATTCGCAAATGATCCGTAGTCTTTTTTATTTCCGTTTCTCTATTAAGTTGACAGAGTGCGGGCTAAAAAACGGAACTCTTAATTTACAGACGAGACTGCCAATTGAAATTTAATTCGCTAATTGAAAACAAATTGAACTCGCTTCGGCAAAAACAAAAAAAAAAACATTGCAAATGGCCGTTTCGAATTTAAAACGGACAAAGAATTTTTATATACTTTTAAAAAATATCCTGGCTGGATGTGAATTGTTTTGAGCATAGATATAGGGTTTTGAAGTATCAAATAATAATTGAAAACAATGTCAGTATATACATTTTTTAGTTGCGTTAAAAATATATATTTTTCTTAAAAATCTATATTAAGTACACTAGCTACACGCTCCGGGCTTCGAGCTTGTACAAAATAAAAACTACCCTATCTTTTAAGTTGGACCAAATTACACCCAGTTACGTAGTTTTATCAAATTCGGTTCAGTAGTTTTTTAGAGTCCATTGACACGAAATTTTTATATAATATAGAGATAACTACATTTTGTATGGAACGGATTTATATTTGTAAGCGGTACGAAGTTCGCCGGGGCAGCTAATAATATAATATTATATTTTAGTAAATTTAAATTGAAATTGGTACATTTTTCGATTTAGAACTATATTACTTTTAATTAAAAAATTAAGGCGAGATTTCAAATTCCTGAAGTAACTACACTAAACCAGACATAAGAAAATTCATAAGCTATTTTGTGGACCGAAAGCTTATTATAGATGTTAAATAATCGGGACCAAAGAATCGCCGAAGGAATTTTTAAATTGTTTTCTTAAACCACTTTGACATTTTGCTTTTGACCTCTAGACATTTGCGTTATGACATATTTTTTTTATTAATTTTCACAAGCATTCGTAACGGGCGGGTCTATATTAGGTATATAAAAATAAAAATAATATAAAGCTAGAAGGGACTCTCGATTAAAACTGAATATGCCTTATCAAATTTTTTTTTTTAATAATTATAAAAAAAAAACTTTTCTCCTTCAAATAATATGTTCCTTTATTCTTTTTCTAGTTCTTGGATTTTCTCTCAAGACTAAACGAACAATTCGTTGTTTTAACTTTAAAAAAATATGGAAATAAAATAAAATAATAAAATGTCCCGAAAAACCTAAGGTTCTGTAATAAGGTTTACAGACGTTGTTATCATCTTATGTATAAATACGTGTTAGATAATAAATAAAAAAAAATATTATACTTCTAATTTTTTTTTAAGCGTATGAATCTAAAATCAAAATTACGAGAAGTTGAAGAAATACTCAACCACGTACAGTATCACAAGTGGACCACAATATCGAGCGAAGCCACAGACCAAAGTTAGTATGTAATTCAACATAACAGATGTTCCCATTAAATTATTTTCTGCACAAATTTTGCAGACAATTTCGCAAATAGACTCTTACGTTAACGGAATAAAGACTATGTTGAAAAACAAAGGGAAGATAATACTAATGGCGAAAGCCTGTTAAGAGCAGTGAGATAACATTGAAAGGGAATACAAGAGCAAGGAAACATAAAGAAAATGGCTACAAATATTTATAACATTCACCAACTAAACGTATAGAGATAAACCTATTCTATATGAAACAAAAACTTATGAATGATCCTATAAAAAATGTATGTTGGCAATAAAATTTTCGTTGCACCCAATTCGATAAGGTAGTCACTTTTTTTTTACTTAACTTTATAACTACGTATGTGACTTAGTTTAGGCGAAAAAAATTCATACCAAAAAACCGCAACGAATACCAATCTTAGTTTAGGCGAAAAATATTTTATACCAAGAAACCGGTAAAGAATACAAATCTTAGTTAAGGCGAAAATATTTTATACCAAAAACCCACAACGAATACAAATCTTAGTTTAGGCGAAAATATTTTATACCAAAAAATCCGCAACGAATACAAATCTTAGTTTAGGCGAAAAAAATTTATACCAAAAAAACCCGCAACGAATACAAATCTTAGTTTAGGCGAAAATATTTTATACCAAAAAACCCGCAACGAACACAAATCTTAGTTTAGGCGAAAATATTTTATACCAAAAAACCCGCAACGAATACAAATCTTAGTTTAGGCGAAAATATTTTATACCAAAAAACCCACAACGAATACAAATCTTAGTTTAAGCGAAAAAAATTCATATCAAAAAAACCGCAACGAATACAAATTTGGTGCGTTAACGAATTGCTAAGATTTTAAATGAAAATCTTAATTATTTGCAACATTCAATTCGAGTTTCTTACAAAAGGGAGTAAAGTTTACGCGCGAACTTCGCCACAAATTCCTGTTGGTTTACGAAGTTTTCTAGTGCTTTGTAGAAGGATTTAAAGCTTTTTGATTTATTTACTTTTTTATATTAAATTGGTTTTAATTTTGGTTTTCAATACCTACCGGAGGGACTCAATACTTTCGCTAAAGGTGGGGCTCTGTTCTCTGCTTGTTTATCTATTATATTATAAAAAAATGTTAGGCGACCCGCTCCCGGCTTCGCCTGGGGTGCAATTTTTATCCAATCCAATGTGAAAACCGAATTAAAATCGGTCTAGTTACCCATTCTCGGGTTTCTTTAGCGTACATAAACCAACCTAACATTTTTATATTTTTAATAAAGATTTTCTTGTATAAAATTGTCTTTAATAAGACTAGACTTGTTCCCTTTGTTCCTAATTCGTTGCGAACAAAGATTTAAATCACAGATGCGCCCTAGCCATAGTTACTTCAGGCGGCCGAAAATGTATCATCGTTGGGAAGAGTGAGCTCACTCTTCCCGCCTTAGTCGCTTGTAGAAAGCAGTGTTGCATACACATCTTTTATTTTGCTAATGACGTTAGTTTACCTTTAAAAATGCCTTCCTATGCCCTCAGAATGTGTTCTAATAATTCAAGAAACGAGCGAACGTGTAAAACGTTACGCATACACACATATTACGTGGACAGTTTTCAGAAGCACAGGGCGCATCTGTGATTTAAATCTTTGGTTGCGAACAAATATGTGGGTACTTAGTTTTATCGCGTTAGATAATAAGTTGGCCCAATTCAGAGAACTGTCGATAACCTGCAGATAGGTGTATATTTATAAGTACGATGTGGGATTCGATGTTAAACTTTAATGAGTTTAGAGAGGGGTAGGCATGAGTGTTTATTGTTATTCGACTTAATTTTCCGGCCTTATCTGGAACTTTTCAATGTGTTGTCAGCGGCGCGTGTGTTATTCGTGGAAATGTTCTGTGTATCATAGAGAACGGATATGAAAAAGAGCTCGTATAGTGGCGCTATAAGCAATATTATCATACACTAGCTGTTGCACGCGATTTCGCCTGTGTAACTTTATGTTATACTATCTGACGCCCGCGACTTCGTCCGCGTTGAAAAAGAAAAAAGAAGCCTATCCTGTGTCCTGTATGTCTAAAATTTATCTACCAAGTTTCATGAAAATCAGTTAATTCATTTAAGCGCCTCTTTCACCATCTGTCAAGTAGGCTAACTGTCATTTAAAATCACCGGTAACCGGGGATAATGGAGCTGATATATCTTTGTTTGTACGGTAAAAGTCCCAAACATTAAAAAGAAAATAATAATAATAAAAAATCGCCTATCGAATGATGCAGTAAACCGAGTGCATAATTCAATAAAACAGAAAATGATTTCTAAAAGTAACTAATCAACACTTTACTTGTAGTTGGTGAAAGAAGCCCTAAGAGTTATAGAGGAACATACATACATACATACAATATCTACACTTACAGATTTATTATTAGTACTGATAGCCTATGTTATTCGCTGTAATGTAGCCTTTTTTTAATTTATTTATTTAGTTAACATATTAATTATAATATTAGTATAGACTTCGCAACTTCGTATGCGATGTAGTTCGTTTTTTGAAAATCCCACAGGTACCTAACATATTACCTATAGTTTAATCGAGGTAATCATCGATACATTCAAATTGATCAAACCGTTTCTGAGGTTAGCTTTCACAAACGCACAGGCAACAGACAAATAGACAAAAAGTGGAAAAAATATTTTTTTTAACTTAGCGCCTCTTTCACCAACGTCAAGTAGGCCAAACTGTCATTTAAAGTCACCGGTAACCGGGGATAATGGAGCTGATATACCTTTGTTTGTACGGTAAACGTCCCAAACATGATTTCTAAAAGTAACTAATCAACACTTTACTTTTAGTTCGTGAAAGAGGCCCTTATAGTTACATAATTAAGTTTTATAACAACTCTTTTTCATTAGTATTTCCTAGATGGCGCCACAAGTCACGTTTCAGTGAATGGAAGGAAAGTAAGAAAAATTGAAGTAAATATAAGATAATATATAGCTTCCCAACAGTAAAGTAATTTTTCAAATCGGTCCAGTAATTTCGAAGGCTATTCAATTCAAACAAACAAACAAATAGTCAAAACTTTTCTCTTTATAATATTATTAACTGACAAACGTAATTCTTCTTATGTAGGTATATTTAGTGCAATACAATTTTGTATACAGTAAAGAATACTTCATTTAATAAGATCCATATTCGATAAGACGTGTGTATTTGAATAGTGAACCTTTTTGCACTGAAACATATCTCATTCTACCGTAAGTAGAACGCAATAGAAAAAAAGCAATAAAAACTAGCTAAATGAAGTTTAAAACCGAAATTGTTATTCAAAAGATCATTTAGAGCGGAAACTTTTAAGCCCCTCACCAAAGAGCTTTCTTAGTGAGGATTAAAACAACTTATGGGGCTCTATTTTAAGATGCGAAGGAAGTATGTTAACGGTTTTGTAAAGTAAAAAAAATATGTTGTTGCATGTTTGGTAACATTGCGTGTTCGTCTAATCTAACTAAATGAAGACGTGAGTGGTAATGTATCCATATGAATGATTACAGACCTTAAGAATGGGTATAAAGCAAACAAAATTTGTAATTTGACCCGCGTGGCCCCTTGGACATGACAGTGACACAAAATACGTAGAACTACGCACAACATGCGACGGAAGATAGCGCATCTCGCTCAATAAAAATGTTATAAATGCCAAAAGTATTAAATTATTTATTCGTAAACTACAATGTTAAATGAAAAATTGTTAAATACAGCCTTAGATAATATGTGAAGTGAAATTACTGATACACTTTTAGCTTTGTCATGTGTGTCATTTTGAAAATAAAACTAAAATCGATGGAAATGAGAGTTCATTTGGTGATTTTTTTCTATCGAGAAAATTTCATTATATTATGTTTTCTGTTACAGTCGTCACTTTCATTTATAATGTATTTATCTATTTAAAAATTTTTATTAAATTAGACTTTGTTTACTTAGATAAAGTTCAAATCTAGGATTGGCTATTTCTCTTTATGCCCGCTCTTAAGATCGTCGTTTTGAGACATTTTTGGAAAATAAAAAGTTGAAAAGGGTGTTATGTACCTAACTACAGTTAATTTTAAAAAGCAAAAAGTGCAGAAAAGTTTACTTTTGATATAATTAAAACGAATGACTGTTTAAATTTAGAATTTTAAATGAAAACGCTTGCGAAAATCGGAAATTGCAGACTGACAACATCATTTAGAAAATTCCGGCCAGGAAATATATCGACAAGTAAGGAAGAGTCGGCGTACAAAATGTTATTTTGAATTTTAATTAGAGATTTTGAGGTCCATTTTTACTGTCAGCTTGCTCGCCACACTTTATCATAGAAAAAGACTAAATAGAGACATTTATCTGAAAGCTTTAGGAAAGAAAAAAAAAATTATTGAGTTCGAAACACAAAACTAACTAATATTGTAAATCTTGTAAGAGTTTGTTTGTTTGAACGCTTTAATCTTAGGAACTGTTGGTTCGAATCGAAAAATTCTTTTTCTTTTGGATAGTCCATTTATCGAGAAAAGCTATAATAACATTTTGAACGCGGACGAAGTCGCGGACAACAGCCAGTATTAAATAATTTATACTTCTGTCAAATTAAGATGGCTTCTGATATTCTGATTAAGAGGGCGTTGGTGATTTCCTAGTAAATAACTACTCATAGGGCCTCTTTCACAAACTACATGTAAAGTGTTGATTAGTTACTTTTAGAAATTATGCACTCAGTTTACTGCATCATTCGATAGCCGATTTTTTTTATTATTTTCTATTTAATGTTTGGGACGTTTACCGTACAAACAAAAGTATATCAACTCCATTATCCCCGGTTACCAGTGACTTTAAATGACAGTTTGGCCTACTTGACGTTTGAGAAAGAGACGCATTGTATTATCAAATACAACGAGTTTCATGGTTAGGGAGTGAAAGTACATAGCTCAATATACTCGAGATTCTCTCAAAGAAATTACAAGCGAGGAAAAAAGCTAAAGGAAATTTTTTTGCAAATAATATAATACATTTCATCTGACACGCGTTTGATGTATGGCGTTTTCTTTTATATGTACGTAACTACAGAAGGAAAAATGTAATAACATTTTGCTTAATTTAGTTATTGAATATTGTGTAAGGCAAATTTTTTTTAGTTATTTGTAACATTAAAATTTCAACACGTCATGTGAAAAACTACATCTCGATATTTCAAAACAGTTTTAACTAATGTGTAGTTTCACTACTCGGCACCGGATGGCGCCACCAGTCGTTCATGTCGTTCGAAACTGTATAACTGCAGTTGTACAGTTGTACTGTATACTGTATAACTGTCTTATAAAGATAAGACAAAATAAGATATTACTTAGTTTACTTAATAAGTTCTATATTTTCTCTACTTTTAAAACTCTACAGAGACACAATACACAATATTGGCTAATATGACGGTAATTTTACTGCAACTGGGTAATTCCATGGTAACTCATGTTCCATTTTTACTTCCCTATTGAAACTAACAAAGCTAGCATACCATATTTATAATTATATCAACTACCCCTTTAATGGAAATTTCGTTGTTATAAAGCATATAATGTGGGTCTCGTTTTATTTTGAATTTTCTAGGTTTAGTTTTTTTTTTAGTTTCAATAAAAATTGTTGGTTACTCACGTTACCTTTGGCGACGTTAGCTTTTAGGCTAGTATGTACCCAATAAAAATTCTGTTCCGTTTAAATTAAATAAGAATATTAAAAATCAAATCCGTTTTTATTAAATGTCTTACATATGAGATCATTAGCAAAATTAATGGTTTTAGAAACACGCATTTTTTTTAAGAATTAAATAATGGTCACTCATGTTACATGGATTTACCCAACTGTTTTTTTTAGATAAAATATTAACAAAATTTAAAATAACCTGTAGGCAGTAAATCAGAAGTTAGTACTGGCAGGAGTTACGAGTAAAAATAAAGCCGTGAAACGCGCAAATACACTCGTGGTACGCGGTCACGTTCAGATAATTTAGTTTGCTACGGTTCGCGAGTCCACTTTCTAAAAAATATCCTGCGACCGGCTCACAGGTACCTATTTATTCCTACTTAGGGCTGCCTACTTATTAACAACATATCTTACCTTTAGGGCCTCTCACAAACTACTAGTAAAGTGTTGATTAGTTACTTACAAGTAACGCTAATTGGCGAGTAAATGTTATCGAGTATCTTGTGTCAATTTCATTGAAATTACCCTTGAGTAATGCTACTCGAAGATGGTGAAACTCGTCTGACTTACCGGTGACTTTAAATGCCGGTTAGCCTACTTGACACTTTACACAGAGATGGCGAAAGAGGCCCTTAGTCTGATAGGAGAATCCTTTATTTTAGAAATTCATTGGTGATAGAATTTTAAGTTAATATTAGTATAGAAGTATAGATATACCTATAGATTAATTATTATTATTAGGCAAAATTTTACTATTAATTATTAAAATTATCATTTGCTTTTTTAATAAAAACTTCAACTTCAATCTGTAAATCATTAAGATACAATTCTATAATATAACAAGCAGTTAGTTTACTTTGAATTATATCTTACGTTAAATTAACATGATTATTACTATTTGATTAAATTATTTTATTATTATTATTATACTATTGGATTTATTAATTTTTTTTATTTATTTATTAGCTCTTTGGGCTGAAAATGAAGCCTAAAATTTTACGTTTATTTATTTTCCTTTTGAGCTCAATACAATGAATGAAGCCTTTTTAAAATATTTGAAATTTTTTTTGTAATTAACTTTAGTTCTTTTATCAGAGAGATTAAATCCATAATTATTTTCTTACCGTAATGTTGTTATGACTGTCTAGACGCGATGACTAAGATCGTTCATGATAATTTTCCAATAACATACCTACTATAGGCAACAAACTATAGGCATTTAATTATATACTCGTATGTATATAGATGCACACATATTTTTAATATATCATGTAGTTTCATACCTAATACTTATATTAATAAAAAAATATATTTTAGATATTCTATACAATTTTTTCAAGTAGAATATTAAAGAGTTATAAAATGTTGAAACTTTTACGTCATACCTATTGAAAGGTGTCAAATTATGTGGCAATGCTTTTGAAAAAGTATCTACACTTTTGCCTAAACTAAATCCGAAATATATCTGTCACAAGTTAAAGGATATAAATAACTTATAAACCTAAACCTTAGGTTTATAAAAACCTAAGTTTTAGATTAGGTTAAGTAGGCATTTAGTGTCAAATTATGTGGCAATGCTTTTGAAAAAGCATCTACAGTTTTGCCTAAACTAAATCCGAAATATATCTGTCACAAGTTAAAGGATATAAATAACTTATAAACCTAAACCTTAGGTTTATAAAAACCTAAGTTTTAGATTAGGTTAAGTAGGCATTTAGTGTCAAATTATGTGGCAATGCTTTTGAAAAAGCATCTACAGTTTTGCCTAAACTAAATCCGAAATATATCTGTCACAAGTTAAAGGATATAAATAACTTATAAACCTAAACCTTAGGTTTATAAAAACCTAAGTTTTAGATTGGGTTAAGCACGTATAGCTTTTGGAAAAATAAATAAAGGGTCTAACCCTTAAAACCTAAAATCGCAAGAAACTAACGAAAAAAAATTCACAATATATTTATTGTTTTTCTTTCCACAAACAAGTAATTTTGTGAATCAAAAACTGTGACAAATCCGGGAAAGGTCAATCTTACTTTATCCCGATTAAAGTAAAGAAATCCCCTTGTTGTTACCCTACAGAGACGTCTAGCAGCGTGGCAACCCTGCTTACTTAAAAAAAAGATTCTGAACGAAAATAGTTTCAACTCGAATTAGTTATTTCTCGAGACACTTTCAATGTTATCAAATGGATGGATGAATGGAAAAAAAGACTTAATAAAGTTATCAAGATAGAAAATACGTAGTTTATTTCTTTTAGAATATCCACTTTATGAAGAAAATGATCAGAATTTGCAATTTAGTCAGATAATTGTATAGAAGACTAGCGATCCGCTCCCGGCTTCGTCCGGTGTGCAATTTTTTATATATATACAAACCTTCCCTGTTTATTTATTAATTACTAGCTGGCGCCCGCTACTTCGTCCGCGTTGAAAAAGAAAAAAAGTAGCCTATCCTGTGTCCCGTACGTCCACATGTTTATCTACCAAGATTCATGAAAATCAATTAATTCGTTGAAGAGTTATGTAGGAACATACATACAGAAAAAAATTCTAAAAATGGTCAATTTAGTTTCAGTATGATGTATAGAGCCTATAAACACGATATCTCTGAAAACAAAGTAAATTACTCTATGACCGACCCTTACAGATTTATTATTAGTATTCATTTATTTATCCCTCATTCCATGTGGGAAAACTAAATTAAAAACAGTAGAGGTTCCCATTTTCGAGCTTTTTAAGCGTACACAAACCAACTTAATATTTTTATATACACAAGCTGGTGCCCGTGACTTCGTCCGCGTTCCCTATAGCCTATAGCCTTCCTCGATAAATAGACTATCCAACACAAAAAGAATTTTTCAATTCGAACCAGTGGTTCCTGAGATTAGCGCGTACAACATACAAAAAAACTTCTCCGCTTATTATTATATTAGTATAGATATCATGATTCATACATAATATGCTATATACATACGAGTATATACAGTGATTCATTCAAAAACTTCTTCTTCTTCTTCTTCTCTTTTAATGTCTTGGCTCCATCAGATATTCTCCGATGATTATGCCAGTGTCATTAGTAAAAATAGCAATTTGTAATAGCCTTTTTTAAAATAAAAAAAGGCAAAATTGAAATTAAAATCAAAAGTAACAGATCCCGAGACTAGTCAGTCAAGTCAAGTCAAGTCAAGTCTATAATTTTTCTTAGTTTTCCAAAACAGTCAGGTCAAGTCTTCAAAAAAACTTAGTGATGAATACCTATAATGATAGGTTATCAAATAATGCCAAAATTCTGTGTAATAACTATTAAAAAAAAATCAATACAATACCAATGACTTCTATATTAGTTACTTCGTTAACATATCACTGTACAATACTAACATTATAAAGAGAATTTTTGTATGTTTTTATGTAATAAACTCAAAAACTACTGGACAAATTTTAATTTTTTTTTAACCTATAGAAAACTACATTATCACTGAGTAACATAGGATTATATTTTGTAAAGTTACGCGGACGAAGTCGCGTACAACAGCTAGTAACTAAAAAGATGTCACAAACTAGTTAATGTTTAACTAATGTCAAAAGTCTTAGGTTTAATAAGTACGAGATTGTCTTAACGAGTTTTCCTTAACATTGTTCAATTTTCAATTAATAAATTTGATAGTTAAATATTAAATATAAAAGTATCTTCTGAACTTTCTTTCAGTAAATTGTTTTTAAAAATAGAATTCCGGCAATTTACATTAACTTGCAAATTTCTAAGAATTCTAAATTTCTTGTCCGAACAAAACTTAACTTAATTTCAAAGCGACAACTTATTAGATATTATACAATTTCTCGAGATAGGTATTGCTAAAATAATGAAGACCGAATCTATCTGACAAAGGCTTTTTAAATCCAGGCTTAAAAGGAAACCCAGCCGCTTTAAAATAAAAAAGTTTTATAAAAGAAATAAATGTTCTTTTATTATCAATATCAATACTAATAATAATCTGTAAGGGTTGGTCATGGAGTAAGTTACTTTGTTTTCAGAGATATCGTGTTTATAGGCTCTATACATGATACTGAAACTAAATTGACCATTTTTACAATTTTTTTCTGTATTTTTTCATGAAACTTGTTTGATAAACATTTAGACGTACCTAGGACACAGGATAGGCTACTTTTTTCTTTTTCAACGCGGACGAAATCGCGGGCGCCAGCTAGTTTATTAATAAACATGTTTCATTCGTTAGCCTTATTTTTGTCTTGAACTTTTGACTCGCAATTGTTCGATAAACAGAATTTATATCAAAATTGCATATCGTAAACTTCATTTACGATTAAACTTTATATAGCTCTCATCAGTTATTTAATTAATTACAACACTTATCTTCATAATTACTCTTGAATGCAAATGCTCCGTTCGCTTCACTAATAAATCACATATATAGATAACCCAATAATGTCAATCATAAAACGTCTGTATGCAACTATAACAATAACTGTAAATGAAGTACTCACCTAAAACTACCAATATGAAACACAAATTAATGTACAAGATCATCAGGAATCTTTGGTAATAAATAAATTATAACATAATATATCACAATCAGTAATAGCGATCATCTATGCGACCGCCCAAATTTCATATCACAGTACACGTTACTAACTACACATTTTTGGCCGCACGATTCCATCAGGCCATCACTTCGTAATACACTTTTTGTATAGCCGAATGCATTCGGACCACAACTTTTTTTCGACTCCCAAAGTTACGTTCATCGTAAGGAGGTCTGAACACGCACAATCATCCACAGGGCATGGCAACACTCTTTCTAATCTGTAAACACCTTTTGTTCAAATTTAGAATACGTTTTCACACTTAATAATATTTTTTAACTGTTGCTACACGATAGTTTTGACGGAGCGACCGACGCAGGTCCGTCCTCGATGGAGGTCGGGACGAAACTGGCGTGAAGTTGGCCTGGATTGTCAAAGAATGCGCGGCGCATGGTTGCCACACCGGCTAGTTCGGCGTGTATGTCTACCCATGTTAAGAGGTACACTCGAACACCTAATCTACAATAATCTGCGGCCTCTTCAACCGGGCCGGTTAACATAACCAGATACAAAGTCCTGCATTGTCAGTGGCGTCGCCCTCGGTCTTGGCCGGCTCTTTCTTTTATAAACATAGGTATTATAAGCGCGACTCACGCTTTTGGAATACAATCTCGATTTTCCGTCCCTTTCTTGTATGCGTTAGGAAAAAAACCAGGTAAACGCACCGTGGGCTCCACAATCTCCCTACAGCCACAATATTCAATAGTTGGAGCTACATTTAAAGCAGAGTTAACCCGTTTTCATTCGAACAATAGTTATGGCTTCATATTGGTATTTGGTTTTGTGATGATTTCTTTAAATATATTTTACTTTTCAAAACTAATTTTAAGTAATTTAGTAAATTTAATTATCGTATGTAACATGTAAAGAGTATTAATAACCACAATGCAATCCAGAATGAATTAAAAACAATAGGTGGCAAATGTATTACCAACTGTTCATTTCATTTCGAAGGTAGAGTTTTATTGACACATCTAACTAAAGCTAGTTCAAAAACTACTAAATAAAAAAAGTAAATCGATTGAAAAACTGAAGAGGAAAAGGTACTAAGTGAATTCTTTTGTCTTGACCTAGCTTCTAACTAAGTATAAAAACAAAAATGAATCGCTAAATGTATTGCTAATTGCAAAACTTCAATTCGGCTCCTTTTTTAAAAATATGATTGAAGTACAAGAAAAGCTCGTGTAAAGAGAAAATTGGAAGAATTAGACATCCATGCGAAGTCAGGGCTGTTTCGCTAGTTTATACACTCACCGACACAGAATCTTGGCCACTCCTTATCTCACGATAACAAAAAACTTCAAGTGTTTTGTTATTAATTTTTTTATTAAGGTTGGGTTGAGTTCGGGTGAAGATGTGTTTGCACCGTTTAATTAATTTATTTTTTACCTTTCTGGCTTTCTTTTTTTATGTCAAGGTCGACAGACAGGCTGACAGTTCACTCGAAGGTAAGTGCATCACAGGTGGCACAAACCGTTGCATTCATTGGTCAAGGGCTTACACGGCGTGAAACTGCTGTGACGCTTAATAGGCTTCGAACCCTTTGGACCCACAAGTTTTGACCCTACCTACGAAAATTGCCTGTTTGACCCGCTGTTATAAAAGGTACAGTCTCTAGCATTTTAGTTATACCACGTCAATCTTTAAATAACTCGTTGGTATACTTCGAAAAGGTACCAGGCCCGTAGCCATGTGTGCTGCCCTTTCTACAGTCGTTTACTTGGTGTTAAAATACAAATTTGACATCACAATAACCAATCACCAAGTTTTCTCTTACCGTAAACGACTGTAGAAAGCACACTTGGCTAGGCTCTCAGAAGATGTCTGGAGGGAGGATAAGGTGGCGCTAAGAAACACCGTGGGGTTTTAGAGGGTACAAGACATGGGGAGATCGGTGGGGATCTGGTTGGCAGATTTTCCCACGTAAAAAAAGACCCCATTAAATCGGGAAACTAAACGCGTAGACCAGGGAGTGGAGGCATAAGGTGCACATCGGCCCGAGACGTGATCCTAAATCATCAATTTGTTCCCGTTTGACAAGTTACGGAAGCAATAATTGCAGTGAATTGTAAAAATAAGTGGTTTCCGGTTAAATGTTATACAAACAATAGTTAAAATTTAATAGAAACAAGTTGTATTAAGTTTGAAATATTAATTAAACAGTTGCAATGCAGAGAAGTTGCAAAATGGTCGCTGGAGTGGGATGGACATGTGTAATTCGGACGACACCGTCAAAGGACTGCAAATAACTTCTCATATAAATGGATACAGAAACTCCCAGTTTGTTAGAATCGTAGTTTCGCGAAAACAAAGACAATTTCAATTTGCTTATGATTATGACTAGAACTATATCATTTTTAATCTTTATTTTGAAAGTAAATGCATGAAAAATTGCAACTGTAAGTGTGCGAGACGACTACTAAACTGTATATTCTGGTTTAGTAGTCATCTCGCACGCTTTGGGTATACAGCGTATAAGTAGGAACGTTGATTTTTTTTACGTTCCTGCCCCCATTTTTTTTGGAAAAGTGTCATCTATACTAATCTATACTTATAAAACTACTAAGTCTAGAAAATTTAAATAAAAGCTGAAGAGTTTCTTAGTTTGGTTTAAAATCGGTTTGTTGATTTAAAGTCGGATTTAAAAACTAATATTTTTGCCAAATTATAAGGTTTATAGGCTCCATTCATCATAACG